>JAWNPS010000326.1:11200000-11847500 GCA_035047385.1 Drosophila tripunctata | reverse complement strand
ATAATAAAGAATAGCAACTGCTGGAGTAAGCAACTCTAGAACTTTTATCTTTGCACTGAAATGGCTAAAACTGCTACCAGTTTCGCATCTTTGTCCTTGTCCTTGTCCTTGTTGCTGCCAGAAATTGCTAGCTCAGCAGCTAATACGAAACGTGGAGCTTATAGGTTGGTGGCAATATTTTTAAATTGTAAATATAGAATTTTTATTATTAGCTTTGTTTAAAAATATTAGAAATATTTTATATAGTTTTTGTTATTTGTTTTCTGACTACTAGGCATTTTTCTGTCGTTCAGCTCTAGTGTAGCCTGCTCTTTTTTCTGTACTACTGCTGATATACGATACTCTACGTACAAAATAATTCTTGTCAGAGTCTGTATCCTTTTTCATTCCTAACGGCATACGTATGTCCTTCGTCTCAAGTTGTTTGCTACTGTCACACACACATACACACACTTGTAGGTGCTCCTGTGCGTATACATAATGTAAATGGAGAAACAACTGCTGTTACTTGAAGGAAATCTATGTTTATGCAACTGTTGCCAGTTGCCAGTTGCTGGCCGTCGGCTGCCTGCAACAGTGAAACCTGCAACATCTGGTCAAACAGGTTAAGGTTCATTCCCCAGCGCTTTACTGTGTAGCTCATTAACCGAACCTGTTTTTGGGTCATATCATTGCTGCCGTTTTTTGCACAATTATTGGCCATAACTCGTCACGAGATAAACAACAGCTAAATTTTAAGGCAATAAATTGTTTATAAACAAGATTTACCTGTGACTTTAATGACGCTTTAAATTAAATTTCATTTAATTGCTTTATATGTCAGCGAAATACTCAAACGAAAATTAACACATTTAAAGTGGAAAAAATGCAATAATCAAAATTAATTAAATACATTTGTATCAATTTATTATTTATATTTTACGATCACAACAGAACGCTTTGAGTAGCAAATTTCATGCTCATTTCTCACAGTGCATTTCTCAAAATATTTGTGTGTTTCCTAATTAGTTAGCATACTTGAAATGAAATCTTAATAAAGCTGTTTAGCTAGCAGCTATAATGAGACTTCATATTCATATTCTGAGATATATATATCTACTCAACTTCCTCGCTTGTACATTTGTCTAATTAGTGCACTTGAATGCGCACAAAGCCGATGTATCTAATTGAGTTAGGGTCACCAAATGACATGATGACTCCAATCCTCAATGAGCTACGTAATTATTTACTGACTCTATCAAATCCACAACTGACTATCTGTCCATCCGCCGGTTTGTCTATGTATATATAGTGTCTATATATGCATCAATTACGCTATTGTTTTGTTGTCTTGGTCAAATCGGTTGCCTGTGGACATAAGTTTGTGCGTAGACAGAATTATGGCATACTTTTAATAACTATGTAGTGTGTCTTGACTACACAATTACAACTCGTATACGCACTCTAACCACTGAGATGTACAGACTCCCGGACTTATGTGTCGTGTTTCTTCTCAGGTTTAGCTTTAGTTTTGTTGTCATGTTAAATTTGCACAAGACAAATGTGGTTATGTGTGTGTGTGTGAGAGAGTTTGCAACACGTAGAACTGGGCTTATCCTTTGTCTCCGTCTTTGTCTCTGTTTTTGTCTCTGGCTACAAATATCTGACAAATCTGCTGCATTAGTGAATCCGTTTTGTTGCTGCATGCAACACACATCGATTTGTCGACTGCTGAGCAGCTTTAGCATTTGGTTTTTTGCCTAATTAAATGACAGCCATAAATTCTTCTGGTGACTAATCAGCTACCCCCGCATCGCTCTCAGTAGAGTCCTGTGCTATTTGTCTGTCTGCACTGTTGTCACCTTTGTTTCATTGTTTGTGCGATTTATCTGCATTGCGCGTGTGTTAATCTATATGTACATGTGAGTGTGGGTGTTAAATGTGTGTGTGTGTGCTGACAGTTTGATCTCGTGATGAATTTTTAAACCCTGTACTTAAACTGAATCTCGATTGTCTACGCTAGTGACGAAAGCCGTCTTTATGACAATTTTGGAGGTCAAGAAATTCTGAGATTTCTATGTTTTAAGCAATTTTGTTGCACACTAGGGACAAAAGCAGACTGCAGAAATCTCTAACTTGTAGTAAAATTTGTGCATTTAACTACACTAGTGACGAAAGTAGCCCATTATGAAATGTCAATATTAATCAAAGACTTTCTATATAGTTCTGATGCATCAATATATTCTCTTTTCTATTGCATACAAATATGGAAAGTTTAGCAGTGCCACGCTTGGAACGAAAGCAGTCTCTGACAAATCACACAAACTAGCAATTCCTTCCATTTGGGAAGTAATAATGATTACATTACTTCTTAAATCATCAATTCATATTAAAGGTTTTGAAAACACTTTTTTTAAATCTAGTACTTAAGTAATATTGATTTTAATTTTAAAGCTTTAAATCTAAAAATGTTTTCTACTGCACTTTAGATATGTTTCATTTAATACAAAACATCATTTCTAAAATGCCAAAGTTACAGCATATTTTCATAAAAATTATTACAGGATCTCTTACAGTCTACTACACTTCACTGCAGCGCTTTGCCACTAGTTCTAATGATACATTGATGCATTTACCTCATACCAATTTGTGTGTTTGTTTAATTCACAACAACGTCAACAGGTAGCAGTCGGCCACTGCAATTAATTAACAGTTATATGACCACGCCCCCCCCCATTGACCGTAACACATGTTAACATACAATGTACGACATATATGTGTGTGGGTATATGTGGTTTTTGGCCCATTAATATTGCAGGTAATTGTTGAACCATTTAAAGAATAGTCGAGTTAATTGCAAATTGCGAATTGCATTGCCATTTACTGAATACGTTTTCAATTCCGAATTGATTGATCGCCCCTCTGGCGCCGAGAATACTCCACCTCTCCTCTCTGACAGTTTGACATTTGAACATTGCGACAAACAGCAAACTGACAAATTAGCTTCACATTTATTTGACATTTCATTTGTGTGAAAATAAATTTGTTTGCATTTTTATTTTCTGTCGCTTTTCGCATTGAAATTTTATTTGTTATTAATTTTATGATTTTCAATGCAAATTATATAATTTATGACTGTTTACGCTTTGATTTATGCAAGTCACAACCGCATGCATTAAAATATTCGTTTATAATTTGCTATTTTTATATGCATTTGAATTATTTAAATGACATTGTACACAATGCCTCATAATAGGGATTTTACAGTCTGTTGTGGAAATTGTCAAAAAATAAGCTGATAATAATCATGAAAAATATGTATGTGAGCACAGAAGGCCACAATGCATTGCGGCTGTCAAAAGTCATTTGGCCACAGACAATTAGCTTCATTTCACAACCACTTTGTTTTAATTCCCTTGACAAATTTCAGATTTGCCTTTTGAGCAGCAGATTAGTTCCATATATGCTTGATTTAGCAAAAGATTTTCCACAGTGTGCACAGAGATTTTTAGCTAAATCTCAGCAGACAGTCGAAGAGAGTCCCTCAAAACTGAAAGGTAAACAACACACTTGTAGTAATTTTGCAAGTGTAAACAACTTGAACTACTTAAAAAAAAAGTAAAGGAAACTAAGCTTAATGTTAATGTTAGCACCCGAGCAAAAGAAAATCTACAAGCGACAAAATAAAAGTAAAAAAAATAAAATACAAAAAATAAATCCCAAACGATCAACTAAAGAGCAGCTCACTTTAATAAAGCGGCAGTCCCTTAGCTGGGCTGGATGACTATGGGAAAACAAAGCAGAATATAAAGCAAAAGAATGAGAAAAACAGAAAACTGGTAGCCGGAAAAAAACACTTGTAAATCCCCAAGCGTTGCTTATGTTTAAGTAATTGGCAAAAGGCTTAAGCTGCTGCCTTGCCTGACAACCCGACACCCTAAAAAACTCTACACCCGAAACAACCCTACAACCCTACAACCCAGATGTGTGCAAACCTTTTTGGTCTATGGTTGTTGAAAACTTTTCAGCGACGGAAAGAGCAGCAATCTTTAAGATACATTTCTAAATCTACACTTTAAACACTTTGCAAATTTGTCACAGAAGTCATTCTATAGATAATTTTTCTTTCAAAATCATATTTAACATTTTTGTTGTGAGTTAGTTTTCTATTATAAAGTTACTATTTTAAATCAGCATTTATTTTATTCTTAGGTCTTATCCTCTTAATCCTCTTTATATATTCCAAACAAATCCTACTTCAGATAAATTCGAAAACTTTTTCCAAACTGCTCTTTAAGCACTTTTACACACTACAAGAAAACTCCTACCCACTCGTAAGTAGCAATTCGATAATCCTATTTATAGGCTTTAAATCAAATCCCCCCTTTATGGATAATGGATATCTAACTGTTTTGTTAACAAATAGTAAACAAATATTGAACGAAATTGATGCGCCATGGGGAAATCTAAAAGAAATTAAAGAAAAACAAAAAGAGCAATAGAAATGAAAACAAATGCGTCGGATTAACACGCAACTGGAAAAACAATAGACACAGCCAACAAAAGGAAAGGAAGGAAATCTAAAACAATTCCATCAATAAAAGATAATAATTTTTATCCATGACAAAAAAAAAATACACTTTACTTTAATGGAGAGAAGAGAAGTGGAAAACAATTGAAGGTTTTGGTTTATTTTTTTTTTGGATGCTCTTTACAATAGAAAGTATTTGACAGGAATTTAATACGCTTTCACTGTTGTGAGGCTTCTGTTCTCGTCAACCGATTGACATTAGCATATTTCCAACTGGATTCGATGATTGAAAGCGTGATGATTGAGAGTGGAGAGGAGGAGTGGAGAAGACTCAAAAAACAAGGAGGAAAAGGCGATTCACTTACTTTCAATACGTTTCCACGCAATTGCATTGCAGCTGAGTATAAAAGAGAATTTAAAGCGAAAAGCCGCAGATAAATGGAAGGAGAAGAAGAGTGTAAAAGGAAGAGATAGAGAGTAGAAGAAGAGGAGAGTAGGGACTGTTCACAGTTGCCTGTGACAACGGCAAAAGAACAAAGCATCCATCCGCACCTACTACAACGCCACTGTGCGGCAGCTTGATGTGGCATGTTGCAAGAGAATCTGTAACTCGCCAACAGGGGTAAATCAAGAAATTAATCCCTTCAACAGCTGCGACAGCAAACAAATAATGGAAAAAGTGTATATATATAGTAGTAAGTATGTATATACCATATATATCTACTTGTATATGCGAAATATTTGTGCGCCTTATGAACACAACAATGAATGGGAATCAAGCTGATGAAGAATGATATAATAATAATAATAATAATAACAATGCCAACCGAGTAGAGGCGCGGGTGTTCGCTGGAATCTGAAATCTGAAATCTGGATGCGGATGCGCCATAAAAAATCACAGCAGCACCAACAACAACAGCAACAACACCTACTACAACAGCAAAGGGCAATGATAAAAATACAAAAAAAGAAAGACTGCAAAAAAAAAAGTGACAAGTGATACAAAGTAAATTCATGCGAATATGAAACAAGTTGAGGGCGAGCAATGAATGAATATAATATTGTACTATGTATCTGCAGTTATACAGATATACATATCTATATATCTGTGTAACTGTATCGTTGTCTGTATCTCTATCTGTATCTGCTGCTGTATCTGTATCTGTTTGTGCATCTTCTTGGCTCGTTGCCTGTCTGACAGACTGTGGATATGGCAATAACCCTTTACCAGTCCCCATAAGCTGTATTCTTCTGTTTCTCATTCTTCTGCCCTCCTACTCCATCTGCTCCTCCTCCTCTTCAGCTTCCCCTTCGTTGCTCTCATTGTTATTGGCCTTTTTTATGCTGACGAGCCGCTGAATATAAACTCGCGTGTGTGGCATTTTTGCGTGTGTTTTGTAAGCCTTTTTTTATGACCGATATAAGTGGGAAGCGTAATGGGATGTAACCGATGCAAAAGTGTATAAAAGCACATTCCGAATTGCCGACGCGTTATGGTTTAATTTGGCTTTTATTTAACTTTAAGTTGGCTTAAGCTTAACTACCTTCAAATTATAACGTTTCTGTAAATTAAATATAAAATTTCAATAGCAAGATATGAAGTCATAAGCATTAAATTATTTTTTTTAAATATTTCAAGCTTTTTATAATAAAATTTATAAAGCTGCTCATTATTCAATGCATTTATTAACTGCATATTTTATTAATTTTCTACTTTCATTTAATATTTTTATTCCACTTTTATGTATTGTTCTTACTTAAAAGAATAATTCATAAATTGAATATATTTATTTTTCTTGATTATTTACTTTATTTATTTACTTTTTATGTGTTTTATAAATATAAATTTAATTTATATTCTTAAAATTTTCTCTTTAATATTTTTTATTCAAAAACCATAATTTCTTTTCCATGCTATTTTCGATTCAACATTAAAATCAGAATATATTTCCGTTAGCTTTATAAGATCTTAACTAAATAAGACATCACTTAATAAAAAACACAAACTCTTTGTTTATTCTACAACTCAATGCCATATATCTTCATCTGTAGCATTGACTTAATTTCCATTATTTTGTTGCAGTTTCCCAAGCATTTTCAAATACGATAACTAAGCAGCCATCTCCGACTGTCAGTCACCAGAGATCAGAAATACACAGGCATTGAGTGGAAACCAGTTCACACTTCACGGCCTTTGGACCGGCAATAACTCGAATGACAGCGCGTAATATGGCGTATAGCCAACGCGACATACGTTGCGAATGTGCAATATTTTGTGGGAGTTTGGCAGTTTGGGGACCATGCAAGCCAGTTGGGCAACAACAACAACAACGACCAACGTTTCGTTCGATGAGAAGAGATGAAATGGAATGGAATGATATAGAATGGGATGGAATGGGATGGGATGGGATGGCATGAGATGAGATGAGATGAAGTGACACTTACACAATGACAATGACGTCGATATGCGCGATATTCCGAGCCATCACTCATCTCAACTCATCTCCCCGCGGTCGGTGTTTCTCCTTCCCATTCTCTAGCAATCTTTTGCCCCCCTTTGGCTATGAATGAATTATGTGGAGTAAGTATGGGAATATGGGCATCTATAGTGCTATGTATATGGGCAGCTGGATATGCGGTGTGATGTCTCTGGTGGGGCAAAGAAACCCAAAATGGATGGAGGCTGCCTGTGTCGACATGCGTTAAACTTGCGGCAATTTTGTAACATGCCAGACATGAGAGAGAACAACGTGCAAGTAAATATGTTCTCATCAAGGCGAAGAATGGATACTCTTATGTAATTTAAAACAAAACATGTTCATTGTGAGAAAGGTAAGAAATTTTCTTTGTTAAAACGATGAAATAAATTATAAAGCAATGCTATTCCTAACAAACTTTGGTAAAGATAGAAAGCAAATATGCTTTTCTATAAAGTCTGTTTGAGATATCATCAAAAGCAACAAAGCTTTGAGTACTAATCGTTTTAATCGTTAATTTATATTGTATAGTTTTATGAAATATTTTTTGAAAGACAATTAAATATTGGAATACAACAGATAATATGAGCAAGTTTATAATATGGAACTACAAATAAACCATCTTTTTGTTAAAAGAAATTTACTATCTATTCTTTTATCTACAGCTACATGGGATATATATATAGGTGATAAATACCTAACAACTTTCATTTCAAACATTATATATATTTTGCAATTTATAAGCTGGATTGAGATTTCTTCAAAAACAATATAGTTTTTAATATTCAAAGTTTATAATTTTAATATTCCGTTTACGTTTTATTAGTTAGATTCTAACCAAAATTGAGCTAATAATTCAGTTTAGATTTACCTAATATTCCCTTTTCTATTGATTCAGTATTTAACTCGTTCCTTGCTATAGCACTATAACTCAATCTGATCAAACAGCTTTATATGCTCTATGGCTGCTGTGATGCCTAGACTGAATTATGTTCGTAATGCTATTTGCAAGTGTATACAAGATGGGAGACAACATTGCAAACAAACCGCCAGACAGCAACCTGCAGCTGTTGCTGCCGCCGATGTTGCTGCTGCTGGTGTTGCTGCTGCTGTTGCTGGTGGCATATGCATGGCAAACGCTTTTGTGGCATTGTTCATGTGGTATAATTTAAATAATTGAAAGTTTTACGCTTGCGCGCATAATGTGATGGCACAGCAACTACAGAAGCAACAACAACAACAACAACAGCAACAACTACAACTACAACAATAACTACATCCAGCTGATGACCGGATGAGTAGAAGCTGGCAACGCAGAATGTCAGTTTGTATGCTATGCTATTTTATCCGCCAAAAATACCGCCAGATGCTGCTGCAACTTAATGAGCATATTTTAAACCGCAGTCTGTCACGCCCTCCACCCGCCTTATATGCCACGCCCCTGCAATCTGTGTGCTGTACAAATATTGCGTGTGCGAATTAAATTAAACAAATTTTAATGTACGCCACTTCACCTGCTCGATAACAGCAACATGCAACACAAAAGCAACACAACAGCAACACAATTTTCAAATTGTGGCATAAAAAAGGTCTTTGTTCTTGTTTGACCCGCGGGCAATGCCGGACAAGAATTACAATTAAACGATCGGCGGACTAGACAAATGCGATATTTGCCTCGAGCAGAGGAGACAACACAAAAACATAGCACCGCTTTTTGCCCGGCTCCAATTACGGCTCCCCAATTTCAATTCCAACGCCGCACAGTGGTCTAATTTCACATTTAATTCAATTTAAAATTTATGTGAGAAATTTAAACTGATTATGCTAAAATCTAATTTGTAATGCTGGCGAGAAAATAATTTAATTTATAGCCGAAATATATTTGAAATTCAATTAATTAAAGTATAATTTTATGTATGCCATTTTTAAAGCAACGTAACCAGTTTATCATGCTTTTTTTATATTTCATAAAAAAAGTATAATCGAATTAGATATCTTTTTGTTAACTAATTTTCAAAAAAAAGGCTACTAAAATATAGTTTCTTTTTAAAATAATTTAGTTGAATATACTTTTTAGAGGCAACACAACTTTTATTACAAAACTCGTACTTAATTGTACTTGTCCAAAAGCTTAAACTGACCACTGTGCGCTAGTTCGAACCCTTTTGTCTGGCATGAATCCGAGAGTACGTGAGTGCAAACTGCTTACGCTCATATCATACAAATCATGTAGCTGCCATAAATTCCAAATTGCCAGACATTTTAACACACACACACACAAGCACACGAGTGTGAGAAAGAGAGCTTGATATATGGAGGGGACAGAGATAGATTGCAGCGGACAGTGGGACATTTTACTGATGCTAAAGTGTCGGGACTAGAACGACCAGTGGAATTGGGATTGGGAATGGGCAAAGTCAGCGGCTGCAGGTTGAACGGTTGATAAAGGCAATGTTGTTACTGTAGTTAAAGCTATTGGTGGTGTTGTTGTTGCTGCTGGTGCTGTTGCTGCTGCTGCTGTTGCTGTGGGGTATCGCATCTAGATTTAGTTTAACCGGAGACAGCAGCAACAACAACTGCTCGAGGGTTGTCTAAATTGTGGGCGAACTATAATGAAACTTGACATGTTATTTGTTCATTGAGTAAACGTGCGATTGAGTGTGTGTGTGTTGTGTGTAGTACTTGTCTGTAGCTGTCTGGCTAGTCTGTGAGCATAAATATTACACGAGTATGGCAACAACAAGAACAACAGCAACAACAACACCAGCGATGGCACAGCAGCTGCAAGTGCAGCAAAAAAAACTCGCAACACGTCGACATCGTTACTAACATGGCCAAAAGAAGTTATATAGTATGTAGAATGTAGTAGTAAATGCCAAATAGGAAAAGTTTGTACAAATGAAAAGCTGTCTAGCCTTTAAGCATAGTGAAGAAGTTAACATTCATTACATTATATATAGAAATTAGATATTATGTAAAATATATACATGAAAATATTCATTAAGGAAATCTAGAAACTAATAGAACAAGTAAATTAAGTCTTCACAAATAAATATATTGATGTAATATCAAAGAACGTTGATTTAAGTATATATACTTTGAAATTATATAGAAAAATTCGCTAGTTTCTTCCCCCTGAATTTTTTACAATTTATTTAAAACTAATAGTTACAAATTAAAAATCAATAAAGAAAATAAATGTCTATACAAATCTATACTAATTTAAAAATTTATTTAAAACTAATAGTACATATTATGTAATCATAATAAATATTCAAATAGGTTAAGTAAATCTGTCTACAGAAATCTTTGCTAACTCATATACCATCAGCCAGAGTAGTTAAAAGCAGCTGCAAGGCTGAAATTTATGCAATGTGTTGTAAATGTTTAATAATTATAAGTTGTTTAAAAAAATTTGATATGTTTTTAAGTTAAATAAATAAAAACTGAACTATGGTATCTTAAAGTTGAAACATCACAAATTTGAATAATTTAAGTCGGTTTCGTTGCACTGCTGGGCTTTTGGGACAGCTCAGCGGAGTTTGAGTGAGTGAACGTTTCGTTTGGTAAATAAATTGAGTGCCAGTGCCATGATAAATACATAAACTACACACTCACTCACACACACACACACACACATATATACATATATATATACACTCTTCTATGCAAAGTCTATTTATTTAAGGGCCAAAATATGCAGCAGACGCAGCAGCTTTCTATTGTTTTAACTTTTTATTTTTTCTAACTTTTTGTTTTTTATTTTGTTTTGTTTTTTTCCCCCCATCGCATTTGTGTTTTTTATGGCACAGTGTGTTATGCTTTTTCCTCTTCTTGTCTATTGTTATTGTTGCACTCGAGCTTCATTATTTTTATTAGATTCCTGCGAAACAGACAACGAATCGAGTTAGCGATTCTAGTGGAGACCAGAGACAAGAGTTACATTACAGCTGAGGTTCCTAACTAGCATTCTTCTACGCTCTCCTCCTCCCTCCTCCTCCTCCGCCTCCTCCTCCTCCTGCTCCTCTCGCTGTGCATTGTACTGCAAGATATGATAATGTTTTTGCTTTGGGGTTCAATAGAACCGTTTGCTGCCACAAGGATTCGCAGTCAAGTTGAGTGCCCCTAATCCCCATAAATACCCCACCAATTCATTGCAGCACCCACACTCGACTGCAGTTGATTCAATGTGCACTCAACGAGTCAAGGGGGAAAAGTGGGGGACGGAGAGGCGGTGAGAGACACACAGAGCCACAGTTTGTCATGTTGCTTGGATTGCATATAATGGCATATTACACATACGCCCCGTGGCGCTCAGCCTAATAAATACAAATTTGGACAGCATGAAGTACCCCATTGCCAAGCATAGTATTCCGTTGAATGTACCCCGGAGCACTCAAAAGGGTTTTGCAATGTGATGACAACTAGGTATGGGAGTCTGTACATAAAGTTTCGATATTTTCACGATCTAGAAAATAGTTATTTTTAGTGCTCCACAAAATTTATTTTTCAGCCTTCTATATCATATAGTTTAGACTGCACAATGATCAGTCTATAAAAGAAAAGTAACCTTTAAATTGATGTTGGGAAGTTTTCTACAACATTATTTATTAATTGTTATCCCTAATACTAATTTTATAATTTTTGTTATAGTTTATGCTGCACAATGATCAGTGAATAGCAAAAGTAAAGTCTTTAAATACCTTTTATAAAAATATTTATTTTAATCATTTGCTTAAAAAAATTTGCAGCCTTTTATATCTTATAGTTTAGTTTCCACAATGATCAGTCAACAGCAATATTTTTCACTATAAACAAACTTCTCGATACTTCCGCCGATATTAACTTTCAATAACCATCGCTAAAACCGCCATCAATGCAGAACATGAAATCTAATATTTATTGGCATCCAGAGCGTGGGTCAAAGTTCAACTTCAGCACTCGAAAGTGGACGGACGGATGCCTGCATGACGTGTCTAACAGGCTCATTAGGCACAAGTGGCAATGCGCTAATTATGAGTGGCCATCACAGAAGGGTCAAATGCTCTGTTCAACTCAGAGCTCTCTGCTCGGCTTTGCTCTACTCTTGCCACACAATGCTCCATGCTGTATGCTGCATGCTGCAACTTGCATAAATCTGTGGCCACATTGCCAATTATGCACTTTGTGTGCCCGGCAGACAAAAGCCACGAACAGCTCGCATAAATCTAAATTCCATCTCGGTCCCTTTTTGCGCTCCGATTGCCAACCCTAAGCTCAAGTCGCATTATGACGTTGTCAGCCCTGTCGTAGCCTAGCTCCAAGTGCCATGAGTATTAAAATTATGGTTAGAAAAAAAATAAAATACAGAGAACGTAAAAGTTTTTTTAGCCGCTTTTCACACAGCTGTTGACCTGCTTGTGCAGTTCTTAAACAGCTTTAGTTTAAGTCACTAATTATACGTGATGCATAGTCGCTTAACATAATGTAGTTAAGCTTAAAGTGTTTTACAGTGTTATTAATTAATTTTTATGGTGTTAGAAAATATATAAAATGAGATAAGAGTTTATTTTATTCTCATTCAATTCCCATTTATTATTAAATTAGTTTTGCTTACTTATAAATTGAAGAGCAAAAATGTAATTGTTTGATTCCGATGTATTTTTTAAAATTTATATTTTTCAACATATATTTATTAGTTAGTTTAAATTTATTTAATTTATTTGAATACCAAATTTTATATGCTTTAATATATAATTTTTCTTTTATTACTTTACTTGAATTTATTTATTTTTATTTTACTAATTAATTTTCCACTTAAATATTGCTAAGATTTTATTTTATTATTTAAATTTCATTTCTTAGTGATCCTTTTTGTCTTTTGATATTTTACTTGAATTTATTTAATTTTTATACATTTTTTCCTTCCCATTTATTAATTTTTAACAACTGCTTGTTTAACTTTCTATATTTTATACGTTGAAAATTTAACGATTTTTAAATTTTCCCTATTTATTTCATATTATAGAGTTAAAACCAACTTTGTTAATATTATTACTTTAAACCTAAAGCTAAATTCGCATAGAAAAAGTGCTGAAAATTCAATGTGGCGCATCAACACGTTGTAAAAATTGTTTCTGGCCAACGTTGAGTGGCCAAATTTCAAATTAAAATTAACATTATGCTAATTTTGTCTATTTGCCGCCGTTTCGGAGGACCGTCATCGTTGCGGGTCGCTGGCTGCCAAACAATCAGCCCACCCACAACGAACCTGGCCTTAACTTGTCCTCCCAGAGGGAAGGGCGGTGGTTTGGTGGATCGTTGGGTAGTGACTTGGGTACTGTGTCACCTACTTACCCCATGGATGTATCGCAGCCAGCAGGGTAATCGTAAGATGGCAAACTTTTTATGCAAATTAAATGTACGCTCTTGACGCGCGTGCGTTTTGTTTGCTTTAAGGCAGTCAGTCATTTATTCTTTCTTTTCTTGCAGTTTGCCTGCCTCAATGCCGCATGCCACATGCCACATGCTAGCTGCCGCTTGGCAATGTCGAAGACATCACAGGCGCGCTTTTTCACGCTGTTTTAGCCGCCAGAGAAACGCATACAATGAAGTACGCTTAGAATTGTCCACCTGACTATGAAATGCTGACACCTCCTAAAGCAAAGTATGCTTTTGGCGTGCTCTTTTGCTTTCAAAGCATAGTTAAGTTAGTCGAGAATTTAGTTATAAGGGTTTTTCTGCAGGTTTTTTTTTTCAAAATTTTGAAATTTGTTTTACTTTAAAAGACAGTATTGGTCTTTAAAATGCTTTTGATATTTTAAACTTGTATAAATTAACCTTAAATAACACTAAATATATGTTTTATATAATACATTTTATTTATTTTATAAAACCGAGACAAATTCTTATAATTCTCTAGAAAGCTCATATAACATTTTGACTGAAAATTTTTAGGATTCCTTAATAAAAATCAACTGTTTCGTAAATTTTAAAATAAAATAGTCATCAAAATCTGTACTACATATATTGTGCTATACTTCGCAGCACAGTCTGGCATACCCGTTAAGTTCAATTTCTTCAGGTATATTGAAAAAAAATACTTTTTTTTAATAAATTTTTTAGCCGCAACGCTGAGCATTTTGTGTGTTTGCTTAGTTAAAGTGTATGTGTGTGGGTGTAGCTTTGTGTGTGAGTCTGTGTGTGTGTATGTACGAGTGCTGCTGCTGTTTCTGCAGCTGCTGATGTTTATTTGCCTTTCAACACGCTGCGCTTCATCATCATTAACAAAATAGAAGCAGGCCAACAGCGTAGAAAGAGACGGCAAGTTGAAAGATGAACAAAAATAAGTGTAAAAAAAGTAAAAAATCAAAACAAATACGCAACGCAACAATAACAACAAGAAATATGCATGACAACAAAGTAGAAAACAAAAAGGGGCGTGGCAAGGAGAAAGTAGGGGGTGTAGAGTAGGAGCCAAATGAGCGGAAGGAGACAGAGTGGGGGAAGAGGTAGAGAAAGAAGGCGGTATAACTGTTAGATGACGGCATGTGACAGGCAGCTTCTCTGGCTCTATCTCCGTCTAGCCCACCTCCTTCCCTTTCACTCTTTCTCTCTTCAAGGCTGCCACTTTTGGCGTTTGAACAGCAACAAATTTTCATTTCCAGCCCACTTTTTTTTTAGTTTTTTCTTCATTTTTGCTGCATTAAGTGTAATTCTAGTTTGTTTGTTGTTGTTTAAGTTGTTGTTAGAATTGTTGTTGTTAGTTTTGTTGTTGCTGCTGCTGCTGCTGCTGCCTCTACCCCGACTGGCAGCCTGATAAATTTATGCGCTCTGCTTTTAAGTCTTGCTGTTATTATTTTCCTGCTTCCGCTGTGCCTAGCAACAACAACCACTAGAACAACCACAGCGACAGCAACAACAACAACAACGTGTACAACAAAACATCTATAGTTGCAGCAACAAAGTTGCGCCACGCTGTGGCAAAGACAAGCAACAGGCTGTGCCACAGGCAAGTTCAATGTGGGTGTGTTGTTGTTGCTGTTGCTGCTCTATACCCGTTAAATTTAGCGTGAAGGGGTATACACTAGTTGTTGCAATGTGTATGACTGGCGGATGTTTTTTGGGTTCTGAAGATTGAGTATACATTTGAAAAAAATTGATTTAATATTTAAAACTCAAATATAAGATAACCTAGAGGTACCAAATTTATCGAAAAAATATCGATACCAATAAATATACACTTTTGGAAAGATGAGAGACTTTAATTATAATTGTATAGCCCAATTTGTACAATGAAATTCAAAGTTTATTCTCCTAAAATGCTTTTAATAAGGAAAAATCTGCCTCAGTATTACAAATAGAGCCCTCTTTTTAATAGACAACGATTCTAAAACCTGCTATAATTCATTCCACTTCATTTCCGTCAGATCGTAGGAACATATCAAAAGTTATGACTGTTTTAAGTATTCAGGCACGCAAACGCCTATAACTATGCAATACAAATTTAAATGAGCAAAACATTTTGAGTAGAGCTAACTATTCGAATCTTGAGCAACGGGTATTTGTAAGTCATCTAATTTTCACATATTCTAATTGCTGCTGTTGCCGTTGCTGTGAGTTATTTGGCCTGGCTAGCGCCAGTTGCCGTCTGAGCCGACGAGTCCGCCAATTTTCAAAAGTTCTCTGATTGTTGTAGCTGCCCTGAAGTGCACATTGTTGCTGTTGCTGTTGCAGTTGCTTATGCCACTTTGCCTCAACTATTGTTGTTGCTGCTGCTGCTGTTGCTGTTGCAAGTTGCAAGCTCTGTGAAGGCACTTGGATAGTTTCCTCATCGTTGCCTGCACTTTTGTTTGTATTGCATTTAATTTGATTGCTTTTGATTTATCTTTTCATAGAGTGTTCGAAGTTCGAGTAGAACGAGAAAGAGGGAGAGAGAGAGAGAGATGAAAAAAAAGGAGGCGCCTCTGTTTTGTGTGCCTCAAATTAATTCCACTTCCATACACAATTTTTATGTGGTCGGCAATTGCATGTGGTTTGTGTTTGGACCAACTTGATTAAGCGCCAATTTATTAGTCATTCATGGACGGATCCCGATGCCTTTCAACGCCATCCAGAAATATTTTTCATTTCTGCTGCAAACAAAAACAGCTACAACAACAACAGCAACAACAACGAAGAAGTTGTGAGCTACTTTAATGGCCAATAATTCATGAATTCTGTTTTAAGCCATTTGCAATGGCGTGGAAAGTTATTAGCTCGTTCTACATGCCTCATAAGTAGAACTTCTAGTTTTTAGTTGCAGTTGATTTACCAATTCAACTCGAACATGCTAGGTACTATATCTAAATAGCAGGCGCCTGCACCATTTTTTACACAATTTTTGTTTATATGCTTAAGAATATTTTATGAGCTCCATATAAGTTATGAGTGTAAAAACAGCATTGCAAGTAGTAAATAAATTTTTAGAACTTTTTTCACTTGCTTCATAAATTTTGTTTAGTTTTAACAACTCAAAACAAGTTTAATTAATCAAATAACAACATCAGACACCATTGAACAACAACTTGTTGTTATTTCATTTCATTTATCCATAACTCATTATAGAGACTAAATACATACTTCACTGGTGCGTGCCAGATTTCGTATCTGTCAGATTCATTTTTCTTTGCTTAGTCAGATACTTTTCAGATACTTTTCTCCATCTCCATCTCTCTCTCTGTCTTTTGCTGTTGCTCTTTGGAATTCATATAAATAAAACATTCTCAATTCATTAGCATTAAAAATTCCATTCTGCTCGACTTAATGTTGACTTCTGTTTTCCCTTTTACCGAGTCCAAGTCTTTCACAAAACAGCAGCAAAATCAGAGCAGAGAAGTTAAATAGTTTGCTGCCAAAGCAAAATATATAATGGAAAAAGAGTTGACTGCAGTTAATCACACGACAAACGGAGCAACAGGAAGAACTAGACCAACTGGACAAAAAATATAATATATAAATGGTAAGTTAGCAACGCCGAACTATAGATGCTCTAAAAAAGTGAGGAAGATTTTTAAAATCGTTCAGTTTTAAGCAAAGTTTTCTAACTATTATTTTATATTATTTTGAAAAAAAAATAATTTTTCAATACCAAACAAAACACCTAAACAAAAAAAAACAAAAATTCTTCAAAAAAAAAATTTCTAAGGTTACTCCTAATTTCTATATGATATACTTGAAATATATTTCTTAAAGCATCCTTTAACTTTTCTGATTTGTTATACATTAGTTTCAAAAACTTATAATACCCCTTTGCTAGAGTATAACAGCAAATAAATGAACTTTTGTCAGTGCTTGGTCCTTGAAAAGTGCAGGACATATTTCCGAGCAACTTAGCACGCATATACACTCCCTTTCTCTCTCTGTCTCTCTCTTCCTCACTCTTCTACTAGCCCTGTCTCATTCTTTGAATGCAACAGCGTCACGCACATCAGACAGCAGACTAATTGCAGCTGTCGTGGTTGGGATCAGACCAGGGGATTGGTGTTTGTGGTAAGAAGGGGGCCCTCTGGAAAGAGCATGGGGATGGGAAAAGGGGTGGGGTAGATTGAGTGGTGGGCAGTCTACCGACCGGCGTCAAAATCAATTAAACGGGCAACAGGCGAACGGTAATTGCAGCTAAAAATCGACAGAGAATCCCGCACTCATAAAGAGTGTGCCATGAAGCACTTTCCGCTAATTGCACGCAGTTTCAATGAACAGCGTATAAGAGAGTGGCCAGAGGGGGAGTGGCAGTAAGAGAGAGAGATGGAGATGGAGAGAGAAGAGGGACGAAGTTAAGAGTTAAAGAGCTTCGGGAGACTTGAGTGGCAAGCCAAGGCGAATGGCAAATAAAAACAGAAATTAAACAAAGTAAATAGAAATTCATCAACGTCATTGGCAGCCTCAATAAAATCCACAAACAATCGTCGACGTTGTCGACGTTCTTGTTGTTGTTGTTATTGCTGTTGTTGTTGTTGTTGGTTTGTTGTTCTTGGGCTACAAATTCCACTTGCAGCTCTGCTCTGCCGACTGCCGCTTCAGCTGCGCCTACACAGCGCAAAAAACTCAAGTGTTTTGCACTTAAAAACTACAGAATTCCACTTTACCAAAGACTCGAAAGTTGATGCTAATCTAAAGATAATTACATAACTTTGAAAATTAGAGTAATTTATTATTTTGTAACTTGTACAGGAAGCTGTTAGAAGTATTTTAAGATATAGTTCTTCTCTTCTGAAAATTGTTTTAAAATTAGTATACATTTCAGAAACATTACTAAAGTATTTTCTTTAGTTATTTATTTCCAAACTTTCCTTTAAACATTTAATTTATTTAAATTTCTTTCCTTTGTAATTTAAACTTCTATAATTTTTCTTTTTAACCTGTAACTTAAACACCATTTACTTTATCATTCTTACTATTTTCTCGCAGTGCAGCAGTATCGCTACCTTCCACTGTTTCAGGGCTTTGCGGATCAGACATTTAAAGCAAACAAAACAATTGCAACCACGAAGCGGATGGTCGTCGTTTGGTCAGGTCAGCAGTATATATAGCTACATACATATAGCTGGACATGGACACATGGTTACGGCTATAGCCGAATTGCAGCGGGAGCACGAGGAGGAGCAGTGTTACCAGGGAATTGCAACGATTGTGGCTCATTTTTAGTGTGCAATAAAAAGCGATCCAACGTCTCGTACTTCGCTCTTCATTCTTCTCCTCGGTTCTCCTTTCTTCAGCAGCGTCTACGTTTCCCGACTGTGTCTGCGGCTTATTCAATTGATTGGAAATTAAACTGGCAATCTCTTTTGGGGTCAGCACCTCGCCAACCATACGCATTCGGTTGAACTTTTCCGCCACATGGCGGCATGCAACATTATGGCGTTGGTGCACCTCTGTGTGGTATGGTGTGTGTGTGTGTGTGTGTGTGTGTATTTACCGAATTGATGCCAAATGACTTTGATGTGGTTAGACAGTGGGCAGTGGGAGGCATTTTCGGACTCGTTTTCTTTTCATACCAAAAGCATTCCACTTTTCTTTGCCGTTCCTCAATCATTTGCATCCATTAATCAATTTATATACAATACATATAAATTTCGCTTGCATTGTTTAGACTCCATCCTTCTCTCTCTCTGTCTCTCGGTCTTTCTTACTTTGTTCACCTTTCACTTTGTGTGGCTTAAGTAGTTTTTGGTTCAGTGCAACAAACTTATCTCGTGCCACACAGCCACACACTGTGACCCCGCCAAATGTCTCCATTTCTCCTCTGGACTATTAGCTGCTGCCGTGTATCATCAAACCCAATTATTTGTTGTTTTTGCTGTTGTTGTCGGTTTTCCCTCGGGCCACACAACGGACCCTTTTGTCTGCTGTTCTCCCCTCCACCCTCTCCTAATGCACTGAGCACACAATTTGTCGGTAAATCTCCACTCGTTTAGACTGTTAACTGCGGCTGCAAGTTGTACATAGTTCATTGTCTTCTTGTTCATCATTTTTTTTGCCGCTGGGGACGCAGTAAACTGCCCCAAAATCACCTCCCCCCCCCCTCACCACCTTTGACTCCCCATGACATGCACAACAATGGCCTACGAGTAGAGCCTTCAGTGTGAGTACTTGTAGTCGTTGTTTACTGTTTGGCATTCTGGCTAAAATAATATCACCGTGTTTTGTGTGTAGCTATTTTTGGAAATACTCTATATAAGAGTGTATAAGGATTGTTATTGCTTTATAAATAAAAAAATTTTCTAAAAATATATTATTAAATATAGCATACTTTAAATTATGCTCAAAGAGTATCTGTAGCAAGTTTCTATAAAGAGCAATACTTAAATTAATTTAAAAACAATTTTATAATACTCGAAACTCATCTTAGCATTTTAGGTTTCAGCACACACTTAAGAAATATTGTACTTTATGTATCCTGAAATTTCCATTGACATCGAATTAAAAACTGGCAAGTTATGCACAAAATTATAATACACGCTCGCATAGCAAAGCGTTGTCCGTTCCAAACAGGAGAACAGTGACGTCAGCGCTTTGAATGGTGCATATCTGTTAGGTGTGAGCTCTTCTCTCTCTCTTTGGTCTATACTTTTCTAAACTAAATGTTATTAAATTACTATTTAACAGATTTATCCTATATATTTATTTCTCTTATAGCGTATTTAATATTCGCCTTTTTTCGTATATTTAGGTAATTACAATTTATATACATACTTCTTTTAATGCCAAGACCGTAATGGACTGCGTTGTTACTATACTGATTTGAGCGCGTGGTAATTAAACTTTCAAGCCCCCCTAGGGACTACCATTGACGTGTCATTCGCGACAGGCCGAAACACAGCACGATTCAACGACTACGTCCGATGCTCCAAGTCTCCTCGTGTCCAAGAGGTTAAGGTTCACCAAGGCCGGCGCATAATCAGATAATCAGCAGGCAGGAAAAGCACAGCAACAACAACAAAAACAACAACAATACCAATAGATATAGAGATACGCCTACAAAACGCCTCTCAATGAGATTCATGACATTCATGACAGGCATAGACAAAGTTGAGTTGGATTTCGACAGTGGGACCAAAAAGGCCAAAGGGCAAAAGGGAATTGCGCCGGGTAGCCACTTAATTGTATAAGAAATAAGCCAAGCAAAGTTCAAAACAATGAGAAGTAGTCGAACAAGAAGCAGCAGAGGAGAAGAGGGCAAAAACAAAATACCAGGGCTGAAACTGTGTCTGATTCCATGGCCTGGGCGTTAATTACATTTTTATTATTTTCATTTGGTTGGGCATGCAAACCGCAGTTGGAGGAGCCAGAAAGAAGAAGCAGCAGACCAAAAGTCGCTTTCAATTCGAATTCGGAAATTTTGTTGGCCAGGCTAAATTAATGATGCCATTGACGGCCAACCCAAAAAGTCAATTGACTGAGTCCGTGATTAGGCCAGGCCAAAAGGGCGGAACGCTCCACGGCTAAAATTGGTAAAAACTGTAAGAGAGATAGAGAGAGAGAGGGAGTAGCTGAGGGTAGCACTCACTGCATTGCTTACTTCATTTTTCATGCCACAAGATGTTGCTTGGGTTGCAGGTCACGTGATGCTGTTAATTGCATGTCCATGGCCGCCGCAACTTGACGCTCACCTCTCCTCTCTCTCCCATTCCAGTTTCTAGTTGCAACCTACTGCTATGCCACCTTCTCTGTCTTAACCAACTATCACTTGACTACCTTTTTGACTTTGCTAATTGAAACTAGTTGAAAAGGCCATAAGCAAGTTAGCTCAACTGTCGAAAACTCTGCAGGTTTGTGAAACATCACACACAACTTTTTCTTGGTAGGAAAAACTGCAGGTTTGGCAATCAATCAATCTGCCAGAGGATATATTACATACACCAAACAACTCTACACTCTATCCTACTCTAGTATCTTGATATTGAAATAAATTTTAAGAAATGCTTCAAAAAAGAGCTAGAAATATTAGTTTTTTTAGATATTTAAATGGAAAATTTTTCAAAATTATAAATATTTGACTTCAAATTTCTTAAAGAATATATGTAAATTTAAGAACGTATAAATTTTCTAAATATATTTTATAAAATATCCAGAATATGATTCTGAATTTACAGAGAATTTTTCTAAAAATTCTCTTCATGAAATCAAAATATTTCAGTTCATATTCCATAAACGCCTTGAGATTTTAGTCTGACATGTCTCCAGCCGCCTAATTACCCACATTTTGCTATAGACACACTGAAAACACTCTACTTAAACCCAATGTACAGGGCTAACAAATGTTTATTGTCTATTCCTAAGCGTCTATCTCCCTTGCTGTCTAAAACTGACTGTCTGACAGTCTAGCCTTCGTCTCACTGTCCGTCCCAGTTGGCATTTGCAACTAATTGAGTTTCCTTAGCACTTCTCAGGTAGAGATAGAGAGAGAGAGAGAGAGAGAGAGCTCTAAAATGGTCTCTGCTCACTGTGTGAAACTGAATACACAATTGAAATTGAAAACTTTTTACACTTTTTGTTCGTGAGGCGCCTCTCATATTCATCATCATCATTGGCATTGGCATCATTATCATCAATATCAGCATTTTCATCTCTATCTTCATCAGCATTCATTGAGGCTGCCATCAGTCAAAGTAGCCTATCATGCATCTTAACGGGTTCTTTTGTGACCCGACTGCTTGACACTTGAAACACTGTAACGGGCCAATGAAAAACTCAACTCCGTCTCATGATTATTATTATTACGATGCACATACACTCGAAAAAAAAAGAAGCAAGCAGAAGTTGAAAGCCATTAGCAATTCATCTTCGGGGCAGCATTGTTGTTGCCTGCAATTAGAGACACATACTCCCAAACAAGCACTCACATATTTGCACCCAGTTTATTACTGCAGCCTTAGAGCCCAGGGATGGCTGGCTGGAGAGAACACAGCACACAGCAAGTCAACTTCCTTAACACTTTGACAGCAATTTGCGAAATATGTTGCCGGCAATCAGCAAGGAAGTGAGAAAACAGCAACAACAACAGCAGCAAACATGGACAACGTGAAACTTACAACAAGTCGCATAAACAGCAAACGCGCACAAAAGTATGCTACAAACTGCCAGACCCAAAAAACACACACACAGAGAGAGGGAAGAGTGAGGAAGGAGAGTGGGTGGGAGGGAGAGGAATTTCACATAAGTATGTGTGTGTGTGTATGTGTTGGTTTTCTCTTTTGTGCACCATCTTACTGACTTCCTTCCGGTCTGTAGGCCCGGCCACAAGTGTTTTTGGCCTGAAACGTTTTTTGGCCAGCTTCGCTTTTTGGCAATTAATTAAAAAAAGCAAAAAGACACACACAGAGAGTTGTATATATGTGTGTGTGTGACAGTGTTGTAGCATTTTCAACAATTTGTGTTACATTGTTGCTGTTGCCTGCTTTATGTTTGTCTAGCTGCGATAGCTGTCCAATTTCTCTGTCTGCTGAAAGTTTTTTGGTTAGCTTCCAAATAAAACCTGCAGGCGCAGCAGTTAGCTGTTGGCCCGCTCACTCTCTACCTCCCTTCCTTCCTCGCTCTCACTCTTGTCAGGCAGCCACAATAAAAGCGGTAGCCAAGTTTGCCATTTCGTTGTTTCCGTACTTTGGCTGTCTTACAGTTTCATACAAAAAAAAAAAACAAAAACGCAAATAAAGCTTGTACTAAATTAGATTAAAATCAGATGAAACATCAGTTATATAGCTTTAATCATAATACAAATTATTCGTGCTGCAGACAGCAGTAATTAAAAATGCTAACCAACTTTTGCAGCCAGACTCTGCTATCTGTTTAGCATTAAGTTTTTAATAACAAAATGTTATTTGATTACATGCAAATGTTGAAATGAGTTTGGCACTAAAATAACTAACTTTTAGAATTTCCAAAAGTGTTGTTTTATTTGTAAACTTTATATTAAAAAATATGTCCTTAAATATTCATTTGTCTAACGCATTTTGAAATGAAAACTCATTTATTCATTTTCTTAAAATGCATAAATTAAGATGTTAAATTGAAATTATTTATGTGAAATTGATTTAATTTATACATAAAACAATTAAAAGAAATCTATTTTAAGCTATTGGGCTACCCAAGAATTTATTGCGTACATCTTTGACAACCTAATAAAATAGTTTTCTCCTGAATAAATTATATTAAATATGATAAATTTAAAACATACATTTAAAATTTTTACGTTTTGGTTACTTTTATTGTTTGTTTCTAACTTTTTGCATTCAAAAGTTTTCCAATATTTAAATTTAATGGTTTCTTTTAATCAATGTAGTAATTGTAATTGGTATAAACTATAAATCTTGTTATTAAATAATTTTAATTAAATTTCTTATAATTATAGTATATTAAATTTTGATGCCCATCGCCCGCTTTTAGTTGATGTCAAGTAATAAATTTCATTTTCTAACAACCATATACATTTTATACATATTCTATAGAGTATCTCTTCTTCGACTGCTGCCCTTTTATGTGTATTTTATTTTTGTGTACTTTTCTGTTGATTTTGTGTGTTATTGTGAGCTACGTTTTTCGTTATTTATGGCTACGTTCTATTTTCTTTTGTTGTTTCCTGCGCCTTGCTGCCATTTCTGGGTTACTACATTTGCAATAACAACAATGGCAACAACAATAGCGACAACTCCTGACAACGAGCTGCAAGCAAATTGAACAGCAAATCAATAAACACAAAAAAAGCAAGAGCAATAACAACGACAACAACAACTGGGCTAAAAGAGAACATCAACAAGAATTTGTTGTACAGGAGTTCTACTTTTTACTTTACTTTAACTAGTACCTTGGCTACTTTAGCTTACCGCGAGAATATTTAACTAGTTTTCAATTTTTAGCTGCTATGCGGTTACCCCTCCTTCCTCTCCCTTATTCTCGTTGTTGTTGAGCAAATATTTTTGTTGGCTGCCTTTTCCATTTTATTTTAACCCCTTTTTTTTATTTGTTCCAAACAAGTTCAAACCGCTCGCAATTTTTGCAAAGCAGTCAACAAATTTGTTGTTTGCCTTTTTTGGCTAAACTTTTTTGTGTATTTGGTGGCTTTTGGTGTTGTTTTTATTGTTCCCTTTTTTTTTGTGGCGTTTACTCTTTTAACGGCATTGCAATTATGCCCTTGTTGTATCACGAGTTTAAATGAAATTGACCACGCCCAGATATCAGCAGAAACTGATACACAAAAAAAAAGAAAAAATGTATTTGCATCGATTGAAGAATTTCATAAATTCTAGGAAATTGTGAACCCTTAGTGACCCCATCAATCAATTTCAATAGGCAGGTTCTGCTTTTGCCTATAATCTTTCATATGAAAGCCAGGTCAACGTTGCAAACTCATACATCAAAGCGAAAAAAAAATAGAAGGAAAAAAACTAAAAGAAAAGATAGGTAAAGAGAATTCAGCTTATCTGGGATGTTCCATAAAATTCTAGTGTTTTTTGGGAGAATTTATTTTAAAGCGAACTGAGCACAATACTTCAGAAATTTCAAAAATTCAAGATATATATTATTATATACATTTTTAAAAACATTTTAATATAAGATACTTGTACTTTTGAATGTAATTTAAAACAGTATATTTTATAAAATAAATTAACTCGCACTTTCTACAACTTTAATTCAATTTAAACTCCAAAAACTCTCGGTTGCTCTCAAAACATACAAATTTGTTTAACACCCAGTAAATTCGATAGTTTTATAGCATTCATCGCCCACAACTATTTGTGAATCACTTTCGATGACTAGGTAAAAATATGAAAAGTTTCTGTTTTTTTTTTCAGTTTTTTGCTGCATGTTGCACCCATGTTGCACACATGCTTCCTGCCCCTAAAGCACTAGTATAAACCAGGTGGGCGGTACAAAAATTTGTTTGTTTGTCTGTGTTGTTTTGTGTGTTTCCGTATTTTGTTTTGTTGCGTGGTACCTTTAATTAGAGGGTCGGTCATTTGTGCCCCTGGCTCTTGCTAATCAACAAACAATGTTCAACTTTTTTAACAGTTGGCAAAACTTGCTAATTAACCAAACTAAACAACTGGGGGAGTTGCAACTACCACAGAACACAAGTGGTGGCAAATGGCAAGTGGTAAGTGGCAAGTGGCAGCTGGCAACAGGAAGCTGCCAGCTGAAAGCTAAAAGGTGTTGCATGTTGTTGATGGACCATCTGAGAGATACCAAAACAGTTAGTCAAGTAATTGTGTTGACATAGCAAAAAATTAAACATGCATAGTTTGTTTTAGGGTAAAGAACTTGGCAGAAAAAAGGCTTTAAAACGAAATTAAATATTTAAATTATTATTTGACAAATTTAGAAAATATTTCGAGTATTTTAATGTAACTATTTCAAAATTTTTTTAGTATTTCAACTAAGTTATTTATAGCTAAACCCGTATGTCTATTTTTCTGTTGCTGGCAGTTCATTTACTTGACTAACTGTAGTTGTTTCTATTGACATATAGCATCTTCTTGGCTAAAAGAGTGTGCAGATACACGGCTAATTACACTCAATGAGTTTTTTATGCCAAAGACCAAAGACTGTGAAATCCTGAAGATAACTGCATTAGACTCGCCAGTCTGTCTCTCTGACAACACTACCATATACTCAGATACTTTCAACTGCTTGAGAGGCACTCGATATGTTTGCCTCAATGCACTAATGGACAATCAACATCGGAAAATGCAAATGGCAAATTACCGACCAAATGCAACGGCTGCCTGCATTCCGTTAAGCAAATGGCCAAGATGCACAAGTATCTAGCAGATACACTATGTTAAATAAAGTAGTTACAATTAGTGGGAGAGCATAAAAAAGCGGGTAAAATAAATGCTTAATCAAACTTAATAATTCTTATAGAAATTGGACGCTTTTTATATTCATTTACTTAAAAGAAAGCTAGTTCTGTCTGTTTTGTATAACTCATAATTCTTTACTTTTCCTAAAAACCAATTAATATATTCATTTATCATTCAATCCATACATATATACCAGCTATTAATCAATCATGCATACCAATTAGTTTGAAAATTATTACATCTTCAACTTTTTAAAATTAAATCAGACTTTTCTACGTTAAATTTTATATTCCAAAAAAAAATTTAAAAAATATTATTCAGAAAATTATCTACTTTAGCACAAATTTCATCTATATTTTAGCATTTATATCAACATATCAGCTAAATTATATACATTTCTTACATAGCTATAGCTTATGCCTACAACTAGCTATAACTTTCCTCATTGTCATGTTAAGCTGACAAGCTGACTGACCCTAAAGACATACCCTATCGGCAATACTAAACTAATGGTTAAACAGGGTAAACGTTTCTGAGCGAATGGCGGGCGGCTTAAGACTAACAACAATGCAGCTTAAAAATACAATAAATGCAATCAAAATAACAATAAAACATGCTACATTTGCCACAAATGGCAGTCTACGGCGGTTGTGGCAATAACAACTAGGCGACGTCGACAGCAACGTCGACAGCAACAGCGACAGCGACGAAAAAGGCATAGAGAATAGGGCAACAGAGAGTGAGGGGTAAGACTGAGTTAAGCTGAACTCAACTGAGCTGTTTAAACAAAAACGGCAAAGAGGCAAACTGAAGAGTTTGTAGTAGAGTGTAGTAGACTGTAGTGTAGTGCAGTGTGTATGTGTGTGAGTGCAGAAATTATGACAATATGCAAACGAGTTTTGCAATGCAGCAAAGCTGATGCTGAAGGCGATGAAGATACTAAAATCGCACACAAAGGAGAACAACGAGGCGGCAAGACAGACAGAAGGACAGATGGACGGGCAGACAAACTGACAGGCGATGCGGTAGGCAGAGAGAGAGAGTGAGAGAGCTAGGGAAGTGGGTAGTAAAGGACAGGAAGTGATGGTCTAGGCAGTTGCATAGGCTGTGTTGCAGATGCGGAGGCTGTGCTAGGCAAAGGCGTCTATCTAGCTCTCTTACTCTACGTCCCTCTCTCAATCTCTCTCTCTCTCTCTCTATTCATCTCTCTCTTGACTTAAGCCCGTTGACATGCAAAGAGCGCTAACAAAGGCAACGAGCAAACGAGGAAAAAGTGGTAGGCAGCAAGGTAAGGCCCAAAACTGAAATCCCTGAGACCAAAAAGACCGTTCTTGTTGCTATTGCTGTGAATGATGCGTGCGGTGTATGCTGTGTGGTGTGTGGTGGGTTAAAAGGAATGTAAACAGAGTTATGCCAACACAAAAGCCACTGCCAAAGAGATCGAACTGCCTGTAATACGAGGATAACAAGTAGAGGGGAGAGGAGAGGAGAGAAAAGGTAGACTTGCAACAAACGGCAATTAACCAAGGGTGTTGCAATGTCAAAAAAGGGGGCACGACAGAAGTGCAACAATGTTTACACGTGAGATTATTATTAATGAGCATTAAGGGTGACTATTGAACCCTGCCCGCAGGGGATACATACATTTTTGGCAGTCACTGTACTGGTTAATTAACTGCAGTCAATCAAAGCAAATGTTTAGGCAACGCAGCTAAGAAGTTCATTAATCATAAATAATTTTTAAATAAATAAATAAACCAGCGCAACGAAGGAGGGAAATAGAATACAAAGTTTATTAAAAATTTATGTGAATTTATTAAACTAGAAATTTGAAAAGAAAATGTGCATGTACTGATGGGAAATGTGGAAAACTGAGCTATGTTTGATTTAAGTATTTGCCTAAATTTTTTAGAGTTACTTAACAAATATTGTGTTACTTAGTACATTTAAACTTTTAAGTTCAAAAAGTTTAAAACTGTTTAATATCCTAGTTTATTCAATTTATTTAATTCATTGATGGGAGAAAGAAATAGTCTCGCTTAAATTTAACAAATAACCTTTCCTGAAAATCTTATTCAATGATTATTACCATAAATGTCCTTCTAATATTATGGGAAGTAAGAAAAATGCTAGTTTAGCCTTCAATAATTTGTTTTCTCCTTATAGCTGCAACTTAATAATAGTTTCTCAAGTTCTAAGAAAGCGTTCGCTCAATAACAGAATCAACACTTTAATGTTGCAACTTGTTGCAGTTGGCCAAAAGTGAACAAACACAAATTATCTAAATTTTGAGTGGGTTTTTGACAACTGTTGGAGTAGACGAGTCTAAGATACTTCAGCTGCTGCTTCAGCTTCTTCTTCATCTACAGCTGCAGTCTGCCAAGCAAATGTGGAAATGCATCTTGGCAGAGGTGTGAGTTTTATGTGGAAACCGTTTTGTTAACAGCTGCCTGACACATAAAAAGACAAACCCATACACAATTCGTGGCCAATGTGAATAGCAGCAACGGAATTACAATAAATTATATAAAGTGTTAAATCTGAGAGACTGAGGAGCAGCGCACTCTCAGATATACACAATACAATAGCAAAGATACAGATACAAAAGCGCTGCCAGACGTTGAACTCGTTGAGAATCTTTAACAAATAAATACACAACATTTTTGTTGAACAAAACGTTGAAAAGTGGATTTCATTAAAGAAGCAGAAGAAGAAGAAGAAGTAGAAACACACATGGTGCGACCCTTTCTTGGTCTAGTTACAAATGTATCTCAAGCCTACAACTCGCTGCTCAGTTCTGCTCTACGCTGACCCTGAAGATTTATGGCGCTTAATCAAGCAGCGAACCCAACAAAAACTCTGAAACCTATTTCTAGCATAACCAATTTGTAGTGACAACTTTAAGCTGCATCCCACAGTTAGCGAGCGCCGTAAAAAAAAAAAAAAACTAAAGATACAGATACATATTTGTATCTTCCACTGTATCTGTATCTTGAACTCGGCATATACTGCAAGTTGAAGGTGTCAGAACGTTGACGCCATTTGGGTTTGTTAAACATAATAAATGTGATTCTTTGCTATTTGTTTTTTTTTTCCAGCTTCTTTCAATGCGATGCGGGTAACGTATCGCTGTGTTGTTGTTGTAGTTGCTTTTGTTGTTGTTGTTGTTTGATAAGGCGTCGACCCTAGTTGCCCTAATGTTATGTCTATAATTGTTATGTTGTTGTATTGTGTTGACTTTAATTGACAACTCTTTGGCATTGGTCCAGCTTATAAACGTTGAACTTCTTCTTCAATCGCTGCCTGCTACTTGCACTGTGGTTCACAAGCGTTGGAGATTAAGCGTAATGGTATTTTAAAGGTTTCTGCGCTGACTGATCATTGTGCAGGCCAAACTGCATAAGTTTGAGAACTGAAATTTTGATATTTACATTTATTTTTGTGAACCAAAACTTTATTTTCGTAATTGTTGTCTTCCTTTTTGCTGACTGATTGTAGCGCAGCCCAATATGCATGCGCTAGAAGTCTAAAATTTTGATATATTGAACAAAAATTTGTGTTTTACATATGTTATTTTCTTTTTATGTTGACTGATCATAGTGCAGCCCAAGCTGTAAGCACTAAAAAGCTGAAATTTAAGCACCTTCATTCTAATACTACTATTTATTCATTTATCATTTAACATATGTTCTTTAGCTAAAATTTATGTAAACAATAATTGATTTTCATAACGGTAACTTTCATTTGCTGTTTAAACAAATGAACAAGAAAATTGAATTGTTGTTGTTGCTGTTGTTGTTCTTGCTGTAGCTGCTTCTTCTTCTTTACCTATTACTTATCTTATGTTTGTTATTGCTTTTGTTGTTATTGTTTACTTAAGCATTTCACTTGCCCTCTAAGTGCAACTTGTAAATGCATTTCTGATGCTTAATATGTTTAACTACGTAAATGTTGCCCTGTTTATGCAATGAGATGCGTGTGTAGAGTGCCAAGACACTTGAAAGATGCTAAAAGGCCAAATATAAATAAATATGAAGACAACAACAACAACAATGTGAAGCGCCACACATGAGTGCCACAGCTAGAAGAAGAAGAGGTGTTAAGTGAGTAAAGGCAGTGGCAGAGGAGGTAGAAGAAAATGTTTTTAATTTCCAGCACAATGCACTTTATATACGCACACTTAATATGATTTTTGCCTCACTGTGCAGCAATGTCTTGCATACGAAATGTGAACTACTCGCAAACAAGAATCTCTCTCACTCAAAAAAAAAAGAGCTGCATAGTTATGAATGGCAAAGCAAGGGGCAGCAGTGGGGGTAAAAGGGAAGCGCAGACAAGTGGAGCATAAAGCAGAGGAGTGAAGAACTGACTTTGTCGCTTAAAGATGATTAAATTTGTAAGCTGCGCTTGCAACAACTTGACAAACTGGTCACTGACATGGGAATATAAAGCAGTCATGGGTGTCAGAGTAAGAAGAACGGCAAAGGAGACTGGGCGGAGAGACAGCAGCGTAGACGTAGGCTGACAGCGCATGCGTTCCGTTCCATTTCGTTTAGTTTCATTCCGTTCCGTTGCGTTGCGTCTGGCTTGCTCTGTCTGATGCTCTGTTGCCAAAATGCAATTCCAATGAAATTGACGTGACAAACGGCAACGAAGATGAGTGTGACAAAAGCCACAGACTGGCAGAGTGTCAGAGCCTGGTCGAAACAAAGCAAACCGCAAAAGCCTCAACCCGCTCCAAATCGAGTCACAGTCAGAGTCCGAGACAGACGTGAATGTATAGTCTATGAACGATGGCTCTGTAAACCAGAAACCTTTACTGCATTTCTTAAGTCGCATAATTTTATACACTTTTTATATAGAATTCTTATAGATTATATCAATTCGATAAAATATTTGTTTAAATAACTATATATAATATATTTGATACAGGCTTAAACAGCTGAATTTAGTATGGCATTTTTACAAATCAATAAAAATGTATAACTAATTAGTCGACTTATTAACATCTCTCCCATTTAACACATAAAAAGTGTATTAAATATATAAAATTATAAAAATATTTAACTTTTTCCTACTTAAATTGCCTGCATTACTCAAATTACAAACGATTTCCATCGCTTTCAACATTCCACGCATCTTCATTGATCAATTATACCCACATCAGCTAGGGAATAATGAGTGACAAATGAAACTGGTAACGAGGAAAACAACGGTTGCAATGGTAGGGAAAACGAGCATTTCCAAAGGTGTTGCATGCCATTGAAAAGCACTTGAAAAACTTGTCGCCTTGTTGTCATTGTTGTTGTTGTTGCTGCAGTTGCTGTTGCTGCTGTTGTTGCTGATGGTAATTTGAATGGCGACTGATCGGCCTACAGTCAGTCTGTGAACGAACATGAACGCTTCATTGAGCCATGGCAGAGTGCGAAAGCAACAAGCAACAACAGCAACAATCATGGCTAAAATGGTTGGTAAAGAGGCGACAAATACAACAACGACGACAACAACAGCTACAACGGCTACTACAACAAGTTGAACAACAGCAACAACAAAACGCGACATCAACGGCGACACATTCGCATTTTGATTAGATTTAAGCAACGCTCCAATTGTGACCAGAAGCAGACAGTGAGAAGTAGATAGAGTGCTGCACAGTGGGACAATGTGACAGCTCCAGCGAAAAGAAAATGAGAAGTTAAAGTTTTCGAATGGAACAAAATTTATGAATCGTTCTACAACTATAATTTAACTGTTCAATTAAATTAAAAACATGAAGTCCTTTAAGTGATATGTTAATATTGACTTAAAGCAAAGATCTGAAAATCGGTATTAAATTTTCCCATCTAAAGTTTAGATTGATTTATACTTCTTATGAAAATTTTTCTTATATTAATGACATTTTATATATTAGAGTGAAAAACCATTGAAAATTCGATATTATATATGACGTGTTCTCAATTTACTGATATTCCCATAACAATTGTTTAAGAAATAGCATCTTAAATTAAGCATGCTTTAAAGAATCGCAAAATTTTTTAAAATAATATTTTATCAACATTTTTCCTTGTTCATTTTAAAAAATAAGAAAAGTTTAAAGTATTGTAAGAAGTTTATGTAGTTGCGCCCACTGCACAGTGCACTGTAAGGCATAGCGAAAGATAAAAAGAGATGGATATAGTGGAAAAGAAAGAGGAAAGACTCAGACGCGGTGGCCAACACATTGTCGAGTCGTGGTCGCCGTTGTCATCTAACGATGTTGCATGTCTGACAATGCGTTTTCAGCGAATGCAAATGGAAATGCCTAAGGTGGAGGCAGTGCAAGAGTTAGACACATAGCAAGAGACAAAAGGCAGACGCACAGACAGAGTCAGAGGCAGAGACAAAGTGGCAGTGGCAATGCCAACAAGGCGTGCCCCACTAAAAAAGAAAAAACTTCTACTACTACTACTACTACTATATAGGAGGAAAAACCCACAAAGCAAAGCGCAACTTAATTGCACGCCAAGGGTGCGTCTAGGCGAAAAAAAGGGGAGTGCACACATAAAGGGAGCAAAAGTGAGAAGTGAAAAGTGAGAAAAGCAAAGTGGGGACACTGTCAACTGTTAGACATGACCGTCATTGACAAAGCGGCGACAATTTTGATTGAGTTTTAGCACGAAGCGCCAAGAGGATGGTTCGGAGTACTTTAGACTCTCCAAAACCTATATGAATCAGACAGCCACAACAAAGGAAGGTAATTCCAGCCAACACTTTGCCAGCAATATTTGGTCCTTTCACTTCCCTCAACCGCTTTCTAATTGTATTTGACAAACCTTTTAAGAGGGTGTCATATGAGACACGAAAAGCTACAGGCGAAAAACCATTTTCCATTTCATCAAGAATTGTGATGAGTAAGCAATACAAGAAAATTTAAAAGGTTAAAAGTTTTTGGAGGAAAAAATATAGATGTAGATTTCCGAATTAACCAAAATATAAAAACCTCTGCTCGATTTCCCATGAACAATCAATGTATAAGCCTTAAATATTTTGTTAACTTTTAAAGCCATCTAAAGCCGTGCAATTTTAGAACTAAGAAATGTAATTCAATCTGCTGCTGTTCAGAGCAGAAGACAAAGGCAAACAAAATGTATAAAAATCTGTAAAAATATATGCCATAATTGTATATTCTCAGACGCGTCGCATTGCCTTGGTATCTCAAATTACAGACCAGGCATAATATATCAATATTAAAACCAGTTCTCATTCCCAATTCCCATGCCCGTTACCGTTCCCTTCGGCTCGTTTACATGCTCGATTATTGGTGCATTGCACCACGCACAGTGGCAGCTGAAATGAGAAATGAGAAGCGGACCAACTTCCCTATACAGATATTCAATGTATCGTTTTTTTTTTCAGGGCCAGCTCAGCATTTTATTGAATTTTCTGGGAACAGAGGAGAAAAAATGTTAAAAAACCAAAATTTAATTACGAGCAAAGCGAAACTCAGCAGTCAACCAATTGCGATGCTCAATGCTCGAATTTCTCTAGCGATTCTCAGATGTTAACTGATTATTTCGATGAGTGTTATTTGTTTTTTTAGACATAACGATTATTATGTTTTTTTGTGTATCGACAATGATCGATTGTGATTTATAAGAATGTTGATGTCGTGGAAACAAGTTTGTCGTAGAAATTTCCTGAAATTGATATGGGAAACGTTGAAGATTGATTCGAGTTTCGATTGAATGAAATTGGTTTGGGGATTTTTATGTTTCTGTTGACTTTGACTTTCGCTCGTCTGCAGCTCACACACAAAAAGGAGGTAAAAAATGTAGTCATTGAATCTGAGAGTTAGATGTGTTCTTCAACTGCTTTATTGTAGACGGATTGTGTTACCAGATTGTAAAACATTTAAAAATGACCAAGAAAAACATTTGACATTGATGGTTGGTTTTAGGTTTCCATTTTCATCTTTCATTATTCATTGATTGAAACATAAAAAAAACCAGACTGTGTCGCAGTTGAAATCTCTGATTTTGTGGCCTAATGAGCCGTGCCGTGCTGTGCTTTGGGTTGGGCTCCCAACGGGGCGTATGAGTGATATTTTTGCGCCTTTATGGATTGGCGCAAACATGTATGTATATAAAAAAAATATATAATGATGACATTTTCAACTTTTATGCATATTTACAGTTAATTTGCATAAATAGTCGAAAATTGAAAACGTATATCTCGTATGTCTGGGAAAATTATGCAGCATCAAATGCTAAAAACCATTATTATTTTTATTTTTATTATTATTTTGCCATAAAAACGGGGATTGGCCTAGCGCACAGCGCGAAACAATGTCTGTGATTTTTGGTGTTTAGATTTTTGACTGGCACAAAATTCACCAAATACCGAATTTCAAATTTCACATTTCAAACTGCAAATGATGCAATAAAATTCACGTTAGCCACGTTAGTCCTACCCAACAATGCCCAACCCTCCTCGATCGCAAAGCTGTTTAGCGTTTAGCGTTTATAGCGTTTTTCTGGCGATTTAATGCACAGATTGTTGCGAATCAAAGCCCGATGATAAATTGCAAGTATTTCTATTTATAAACGTAATTGCTAATCCTACCTGAAAACATAATCCACCCACTGACGCCTAATACATCATCTTTATCTGGTGACCAGAAAGACCCCCGAGAAACAATGGCACACAAGGCGGAAGCCGAATTCCGTGTTCCAACACCAACTCCTCGGGCTACCCTCTGCTGCTACCGCTGCTGCTGCTGGGAGTTCAGTGGAAGGCATAAACAATGGCAAGACTAGACATGACATAGCAGCAGCAAAAACAAATGAAAACAAAACCAGACTATTTGTCAACGAGAATGAAGCCATTTATTATCCATCATAAAACTTGTATTTATCGCTAAATGTAGACAGGCGGACGAACAGACAAACGGACAAACGGACGAGGCGAGTGTGTCTGCCACGCGTTGCACTAACGCTAGCAAATCCCACGAGAAGCAACAGCAGCAATATAAAAAGTAAGAACGTAACAAGTGAGTGTGCTAGACAGCAAAGTGCCCAGTGTGTTGCTCAATAAAACTACGAATTGTTAAAATTGTCCTAGGCAAATAAGCTTCTAAGCTTTTAGTATTTCTAGCCCTTTAAAAGATTATAAATTTCAAGCGGATATCCAGACTGCTATCGAAATATACAATATTTTTCCAATTTTATTAACTATTTTTACTTTCAGAAGCTCTAGTTCTTGGATTTCTTGTCAAACAAATATCAATCATTTTTCCAGTCAATATATGAAGCGGTAACTGTCTTTTTAACAGCTCTAGCTCTTTGATTTCAATTGTCAAACCACAACAATGCAATCACATTTAATACCAAATCATTCAATTTATCATATTGTGTTTAATGTGTTGCACTTTTAGTAGCTCTAGCTCTTGAATTTCTTAGATTTAGTATAACATACGGTCTAACACAGTATACGATTAATTCAACTGATTTCTCGATACATTCAGTAGCTCTAGCTCTTAAATGTCTTAGATTTCGTTTATCAAACAGATGGACAAATGGGCAGACATAGATGACTATGTCGACTAAGCCATTGTTTGCCAGATTATGGATAGAAGTTGCCTCATTCCACTGCATGTTATCAACACTGGCATGAACTTATCAACCCTATAGAGTCATATATTTGGTTACCGGGCTTAAAATGACGACAAATCCTGGCAGACGACGAGTAGTTTTGTGTGAGTGTCAGTCAAACAAACAATGCGATGGTAAAAATAAACGATGCCGCGTCCAACAGCCAATGGCTTTCAAACGTTGGTATATCAGAAGTGGAAGGGATGGAGGAGAGATACAAGAGGTGGACAGGAGAAGTGCAGTGCACAGGGGACAGAGGGGGAAGGTAAAGCATGAAAGAGAGCACGCAGTGTCAAGGCTATAAATCATAAAGCAGCCGTCGACGTTGCCACTGCGGATGCCACTGCGGAGTCAGCGCCGCTGCTGCTGCTGCTGCTGCCGGTTGCTATTGGATGCCATGTACGTGAGGCATGCCACAGAAATTGGAGCATGTGCGTCGCCCAAAAACAACGAATGTCGCCGCTACGCGCTGAATTGTCGCTGAAAATCACGTAAAAACATAAAAATGAAATCTGTTTACAGGCATTGCACGCCCAGTTCCCCGCCTCAGCCCAACTCACCATAAGGTACAGTGGGAAAATTTGGAAAATTTGCGAAAAGTTTTATGTGAGAAGCTACTGAAATTTACAAGCATTAAAATTATGTGAAAATGTAGTAATGCATATAGTAAGAAATGATTAAAATCATTGCTATTCTAAGGTTTCGTCCCTAGCGTGAACTGCTTAAGCTATCAAACTGCAAATTGATCGACGCGTACGCATTAAAATTAAATATTTAGTACTGCAATCAATTATTATAAGCTAGCCTTGCTTTTAAACTTAAAAAATCATTTTTGGTTCCGCTAAATGACTCAGCACACCCACTGTGCTTACTCTCACTACGCTGCAGAGGCAATTGGAACTGTATCGTTAGCCAAGTTGGCAGCTTGGCTGCCTTGTCAAATGTCGAGAGCCGCAAGTCGAATAAATTTCAGTTTGGCGCTGAAATATTTACGCAGCAGCAGCAGCCTCAATTTCCAGGAACAGGCCATAAGACGCAACCACGAACAACGAATCTAAAGTTTAAAAAACCAAAAGGCCAAAAAGAAAAAAACCAAAACACACACACATACATTTACAGCGTAACCAAGCCCAGTTAAAAGCGTAACCAAAAACCGAATACCGAAACGAAAAAAGAAATCCGCGCACATGTGGCTAATAAACTAACCCAACATCCCAGACAGTTGCAGATCCGGTCGCAGCTGCAGCCTCAGATAGCAATAGATAGATTCAGTTTTAGATACATCAGATACAAGATACACTTATGGCATCTACAAGATTGAAATGTCTACTCATTCTCGACTAAATTTAATCAAAATTATTTTGGCTTAAACAAATACAATTAAATGTTGGCCATAAAATGTAGAGCACAGTTTATTATTTCAGTTTTAATGAACTTCTCACCTGACATCTGAAAATGTCACTCACGTATGTGATTGTCTGTGTCTGTGTGTGTGTGTGTGTATCACAGCTAAAAAATTTTTGGTTAAATATAAACCGAGAGAGCAAAAAAATGCGGAATGAGAATTAAATAAAATTTATGAAATTTATTTGATGCTGCCAATGAATTCATTTTTTCATTTCACTTATATAATGTCAGAGTGCTGTCAATTTAGCTTGGGAAATAGCGACTAGCGAGTTTTGTTATTAAATTTAAAGCTAAATTGGCTTTATTTTAGCTATGTATGTCAATACATCTACTATTAAAGATGACCTATGATAGCTTTGGTTTATTGTATTGTTTGACACATTCAGAGTAATCTAAATGCTTTCGTAGCCGAACGTAAACTGCCGTTTGCAATGGTTTGTACTTTTTGAAAAGTTTACTACATCCAATTTGTTTCTTTTAAAAATAAAAGAGTTTAACCTTAATTCTAGAGAAAACTGTTGAACTGCTCTATGAATAAATTTTTTAATTGAGTTATCAATCATTCGATTACAGTCTTTCGCAGCAGCAGAAACATTAATAAGTTTTAAAGCAAAAATTAAATGTTTTCAACTAGATGTTAACAATATCTTCTTTTATTAATGCCATAAAATTAATAACATACTATTGTTAAATGTTAAAAAAAAAACCAATTAAAAAGCTTTAAATACTTTTAAATTTCCGCCTTGGTTTAATGTATTTACCGCACTTTTATTGGTATTCAAAAAAATTAATTGTTAATAAAGCCAATTTTTTTAGGCCCTGAAGAGTTGACAACACTATTAGAATGTCGCATTTCGCTGCATTTCGCAGTAGACTGCTTGTATCTCTCGCTCTCTCTCTCTCTCTCTCTCTCTCTCTCTCTATCTCTCTCTTCTCTCGTTGACTCTTTATCTCTGTCATTCTTTTGGTTTATTTTTAATGGCATTTTTTTAATACAACGTTGGAATTCTGACACACAGCAGCCGCCACAGGCGATGAGCAGCTGGAACCGCAAATAAAACAAAATATAAAAGAGGCAAGTGGGGCAAAAAGGGGGAAGGCACGAAGGGAGGCTGCATGCCGCATGGCAAATAAATAAATTTGTCAACAAATGTGGCATTCAATGTGGCGTCGTCGTGTGTGGGAAACGCGCCACACGATACCATGAAAGGAGCAACAAAATAAATGTCGACAGTTGCGCATTAATTTTGTTTCACTAATTAATAATTTTGCGCCAGCTTCTGTTGTTGTTGTTTGTTGTTGTTATTTGTTGCTTTTTCTTATTGTTATATGTTTATTGTTATTAGTGTTGTTGTTGGTGGTGGTTGTTGTTGGTTGTTGGCTGGTTTATTGGCCTATTAGCGCAGCATTTAAATGGTAATCAAGGCGTGTTTGGACATGCCAGGTAAGCCAAAAGTCACGCAAAGTCACACAACTGATGGCACAACAACAGCAACAACAATAAGAGGACCAAATAATGACCAAAGATCCGAACAAACAAAGTCGACAAAGTCCCATAAACAAAGTGACCAGAGACGGAGGCAGAGGCAGTGGTAAAGGATGAGGCAGAGCCAGAGCCGGAGCATGCCAAATTGAAAACGAAAAGGAAATCAATTGATGTGTTGCGACAATCCACAATCGATATGCCCCAAGACGAGGTGTGGCACAGTCTGGTGTTCAATTGGTTTGGTTTTTGGGTTCCCCAAAAAACACAAAAATACACACACACACACACAAACACCGAAACGTCTGTGCCGCAAACATTGGGCAAAAAGGAGCAGAAACAGCAGCAGGCATAGTGGAACTCAGAAGGGAGAGTTTCTGCCTTGCCTCGCCCTTAAACCGCACAGTGGTGAGCAACAAGCAAATAAAGCTTTAGGCACAACTATGCACAGTGGTTTGGAAGCAGTCTCATAAAATTGGTAAGCAGTAAAACTAGTAGCAAATAGTATATTTTCCTTGCTAGAAATACAATTTCTCAGAGTTCTTTAAACAATTCTTGACTCATCATTTCTATTAAAACAATGTTTTATAGTCGTTCCATTTCAACTAAATGCAGTAATAGGGAAGGATCATGGGGTGAATATTGGTTTATATAGTTTTTTTTTTATAGTTTTTTATACAATATATTTTCAATCAATTCATTCTCCTTTAGACTTTTTGTGCAGAAAACCATGCAGATTTACCGCAAAACATTCAGCAGTGCTATACAGTTAATTATTTGCCTCGTTTGATGTTATATTAAATAGTTTTCCAATTTGGACTCAGGCTTTTAAAAATTCTACAATATTTTAAGATATTCATCATTAATTTAAAAACATCGTGGAACATGAAAAAAATCATAAAATTTCGTGAATCGATTTATTGAATTATTTCAAAACGAAACAGAAGAATTGTACTCTAATGAATTCGTTGTGCATTTTAAAAATTTCTATATATTTCTCAACAAATCTATACATATTTTAAATCAATTAATATTCAGCATGTCATACACTTATGTATGAATTAATATATATAATCTACCGGTTAAATGTTTGGGCATTACAAACTAAAATTAGATTAAAGCTGTCACATTTTGACAGCAATAAATATTAAACATATTCAAATGCGCTACAAATAGTGCACGACACACTGTGCTTTGGAGCAGGGGAAGGGTCTAGGGTGGTTATCCTAGTACCTGATGGCTGCAGTAGCAACATATGCAGACAAAGAGAGCTGAAGAGAGGAGGAGTGGCAAACAACTGGGAGACATATGAGTCTATCCACTCGGTGTTATCCTGACAACGTGATTGAAATTTATGACTGGCAAAAAATACCATGCCATACCATACCATACTATACCATATACTATATATGTATGCAGTCAAAGCCAAAGCCAAATCCAAAGCAACAGCAGCTGTGTGTGAAAAAAAGAGACACATCTTGCTAGGCCAGAGGGAGAGAGGGGGCAGAGGGAAAGAACAGAGACAGCACGTGAGCTGAATGTGTTTACGTTGAGAGTGTAGTATTCTCCTCTAGCCTGGCATTGGCCACGTCTGCTCAGTACTTTGAGCTCTGTGAGAAATTGCACTGAATAAAAAGCACTTGTACGCATTAAAACCTAATTGGGAATTTCCATAGTTCATATGCCATTTTCTCTAACGGTTGCCATCTCCATATTAGTGTGAGTACGTGTGTGTGTGTGTGTGTGTAATATCTCTTTGTGTGTGTTTGACTCTCGTATCTGTTTGTTTTGCTCTCTGTGGCATGTTCTACATATTTTGGCATGCAAAATGTCACACGCAGCCAACAACGATGCCCATTGAGCTCGTCAAACGTTGTCCAGTGTTGGTAAATGTTGTTGTTTCTGTTGTTGTTGTCGTTGGTAAAGTGGATTTTGCGCTTGGCTATGATAAATTGTGGAACAGTGCAAGGAGGGGCACGGAAAAAGGGGAAAGAGTACTAGGAGAAAATGAGAGTATGGTCAGCATTAGCAGCAGCAGCAGCAGCAGCGTCATCACTTGGAAAAACCTCCATGCAACACGGCACCCATAGACGTCAAGGTTCACAGCCAGAGCCGCAGGGATCTGGTGCAGCACCAGCAGAGATGTACACAGAGATGATTGTGAATGAGAGGACAGCCGTCCTGCTGGGCAGTGTGAGCAGTGGGTGTTGGTTGGGGTAGTGGTAGAGAGTAGAGGGATGTATGATGAGCATAGAATGAATGAGAAGTGGCCAAATGTCATTTGCAGTCTGACAGCATGCCTCGACATAAGGGTGCACAGTGGGGCAAAGCAGGCAATTTAGTTAGTTATTTATATTTTAAATTTAAATATTAAATGATTCATTTAACTTGTTCAATATTTAAGTGTGTAATATTAAAAGTTTTACAAGAATTTCAACGAATTTTCAATGTAATAATCTTATTTTAAATATTTTTAACTCTGGAATTAAAGCTGTGTAATTTATTTTTATTTAGTGATTGTCCATTTTTTATGAAATAAAAATTTTGGCAAAAAAAAAACGTTTTTTTCATTAATTTAGTAATATTCCGCTTTTAATTTTATTCATAAATATTTTTAACATTTTGTTACTTTTGTGCCCACTGTGCAAGCGATTATATTTCGTCTCTTTATCTGCACTCGTACTCCACTCCACTCACATTTCCATGACTTGAACTTTGTCATATTACGAGTAATTTTATCAATTGCAAACTGCAATGGCAATGGAAAAGCAAAAGAAATAATGAACTTAACTGTGAACTGTTAAATGTACCTTGGCCAAAGTCAAAGCATCCTTTTTAGCTTCAACTGCAAGTGTCCTTAGTAGTGAAAAGGAACTTCATATGCAGACACAGCTGCAGATCAAGCGAGCGGACTAGACTAGATAAAGGCAAAAGACGCTTGCTATCTCATTCCTTGCGATAAGCAAATAAATGTCTGGTATTTCTCTCTCTCTCTCTCTCTCCTCACTCTCCTCATTGGCTTTGATTTATTGTGTGTGGCTTAGAGTTGTGAAAATGCTCTGTTGGCGTTTCTCTCTTGCCTCCCTCTCTCTCTCTCTCCCTCTCTCTACGCGCTTATCAAAGCCGTCGGGAGTCGAAATGGGCTACAAAATTTATTTATTTGCAATGACTTTGAAAAGAAACTTCGACCAAAGCCAAAACTTTCGACCTGCGTGCGCATCGATTAGAAAACTTTTGTGTCCTATCTTGTCCCTGCGAGCAGAGCAGCTAAGAGGGAAGAGGGGTCCTTACAGGGGTGCACGGGGGATCACAGCGAATTGGCCAAGTTGTTAAATAATTGCTTTGAGCATTTAGTACTTGCCCACGCTGCGTATGCGTCATATATATTAGGCACTTTAATGCTGCAGCTGCTCTTTTCGAGTTTTTGTGCATGAAAACTATGCAGATTTGCCGCAGAACATTCTGCAGTAAACTATTTTAGCTTGTTTGGCAAAGTTAAAGCGTTGACATTTTCTTGATTGTCGAAGAATCTGTAACTTGCTTGGTAATTAAAGGATGTCTTAACGATTTTTCATACTCAGCAGAAGTTTTTATCTGATCATTTTCCAATTTTTTAGATGCTATATAAGCATACCGAATACATAGTGTGTTAGGATTATATATCTCAAATACTTTATGAGTTAAAAGTTGTTATAGTTAAGACGAACCTAAGTGCCTGTTTCAGTAGCTCTAGCTCTATATCGACCCGGTTCTTAATGCTTTTTAAGAAAATATATCAATACTTGATGTAATCTGCTGTACATCCAAAGGATTTTGCTTTTTATGCAACCGTTTTAATACCTCATATGCGTGGAGAACGTAGGCACCTACGTGCTAAATTTCATAGCTCTAGCTCTTTAAATCTTGGCACTCCAGGTGTACATATATCAACTTGTCTGTTAATGCTGATTAAGCTTATATCTACTTCATTTAACATTTAGCCTGTTATATACTCTACTTTGTCAGAATTTGCGCATCACTTGCCATAAAGTGCCACTGGGTAAGCACAGTGATGGTGGAAAGAGTGTGATCCTGCTGCTGATGGTCCATACGTGGTCAGGATTAGCTGAGAAGTTTTGCCAGCAGCTTAGCGGCACTCGAGTGTATGAGTTAATTGTGCGAATGTCAAGACAAATTGCGTTAATGCGACAAGCGCACAAAAGCCAAGGACAAAAGCAACGCGACGCGACGCGACTCAACTCGACTAGGATAAAGTTGTGCATGAGCTGGGGAAAAATCCCATAAGCAAAGGTCAGGCATGCGGCTGATTGCAATTGAGAATATAAAAGATTCAGCAATGGCGATGTGAGTGTGGAGTGTAGAGTGTGTGTGCGCGTCGCAGAAAAGTTTTTAAAAAGTATTTTAAGCAAAATTTATGCAAACCACAAGGCTAAATGGCAGGCAAGAAGCTTTTTGGTACTCAAAGGACACGCCTAATCCCCGAGTAATCAAAGTTTGGCAATGCCAAACGAGACAAGCAGCGAAACTGGCAACCAAAATCCGAAAGCCAAACACACATAGGACAAAAGAAGCTCAGACAAATGAGTGAGTGTGTCTATCACACTCTTTCTTCTTCTAACTCTCTCTCAACTCTCTCTTTGTCTCTCTCTCACTCTCTCTTCTTTTCTCTCCCTCTGTAGCTGTATCGTGTTGTATGTGTGTGGGGAAAAAACACTTTTCCAATTAATGAAATCTCTAAACTGCCATAAATTTGCCCAGACGCAAATAATTAAATTGCGTTGGCTTCACGCCTGCACACACACACACACGACTTGTTGACTTATATATGAGTGTGTGTGTGTATATGTATGTGTGTGTTTGTGACTGACATGTCTGACCATGTCTGACCAATTCAGCATCAAACCATGTCCAGACCGCAGGCCACAAATGAAGGCGGTTGCCGGTCAACGCGTAAGCCATGAAATTGACAAGCATTGCCAATAAGCTCCAACACCACAACGAGGGCTGCCAGACAACTTGACCAAACATTTGTGATCATACTCGAGTCGCTTTAGAGTCCCCTTGCTGATTAAAATAGCCATAAATGAGCTCATTTTCTGATCATAAATGACTCATTCGTCTTAAGGAGTCGCCTAAGACCCTCTTTTCCAATCAGTTTCGACTCACTTTCGAGTCATATTTTTAAACAAACGCGACTCGTTTTTAAGTCTTCTAATGAAAACAATCGCGTTTCAATCCCCAGTACGATCAATTGCCGATTGCTGTGCATTTTTTGTTATGCTTTGAACTGATCGCATTTTGATCATAAAGGCGACTCATTTTGGACGCTTTCTTGAATCGCTCATAAGATTAATCATTTTTTAATCTTCCAGGGTAAGTAGTAAAAACGACTCGCCAAATTCAGTTCTTACAAAATGATCTCCCAAATGCTAGGTGGGCAATTTCCACTCAACTGTTCGAGCAACCCTCTCAAGTCTTATCAGCTATTTAATTAATAGAAATAAATGCAAGTTCTGATTGTCACTCACCTGCTTGACACTGGCACTCGCCACTAACACTGGCACCGCCGCCACCGTGTCCTTGTCCCACTGTGGCTGCCGCTGCTGCTGCTGCTGCTTCGGCCGCCTGACGTCGCTGCTGGCGTCGCGTCAGTTGCAAGTAGGATACATCGCGACGCAACCGATGCAGTTCGCGACGCACATGCAACGCCAAATGTTCAGATGATGTACTGTTATTGTTGTTATCAGTGTTATCCATGTTGCTGTTGCTGTTCCTGTTGCTGTTGCTTATGGAGGTGGCAATGATCTGTGCCTGTTCGGCGGGCCAATGAATGAGTTGTTGCTGCTCGAGTCGCAACTCTAGCTCCACAATGCGTGCGTCCAGTTGCTGGATGCGTTGCAGGCGCTGCTCGAGTCGCGTTTGCCGCACATTCGCATACAGGGCGAAACTGAAGGCGCACAGACACAAAACGTAGCAGGCGATTTGTAGCAAGGACATGAATTGCACTGTGTAACGCGGTCGCGGCTTGCAACTGTCGGTGGCACAGCTGTTTGGAAATGGTGCAGCAAGGCGACTAGTTGCATGTGTGGCATCTGCTGCTGCTGCTGCTGCTCCTGCTGCTGTTGTGGCAGCAGCATCCACTGCTGTGGCATGTCCAAGCAGCATGCGTTGTTGCTGCTCCAACTCAACTGTGGCTGACATGCTGCTGGATGTTGTTGCTGTTGATGCTGCTGTTGTTGTTGCTGCTGCTGTTGTTGTCGTTGTCGGTGTCGGTGTCCTGCTCGCTGTGTTGCTGTTGTCGTCGCTGTTGTCTGCTCTTATCGTTGTCCTTGGACTGCTGGTGTCGCCGCCGTGCGGCACTTTGTGTTTTCGCATGCTGCTGCAATTGAAGACTGCTCTCAAAAGCTCTCACTCTCCTCTCTCTCTCTATCTCTCTCTTTCACTATAGATATATATATATACTATATGTTCCTGCTGATTTAGCTACTATGCGGCTTTGGCTGTACTTAAGTGCGTCCTTGTGGCATCACTGAAACACATGTGCAACACAGCTGCTTCTATTCCACATAGTTGCCCCAAAATGCGGCTACTGCTGCTGCTGCTGCTGCTGCAGCTATTGTTCTTCCTTGTTCCTTAGCTTATTTCTGCCTGGCCGCATGTGGCAAGCTGTGTGGGGGGCAGCTAAGTTTGAAAAACTAGCTGCGTGCTTTTTGGATGCCACTTGTGCCACTTGTCAAACTCTTGCCACTTGCCACTTGCCGCTGTGGCTTTGTTTTTGTCTTGTCAATCGTCACAGCAGCTGCTTCTGGCCTTCCTTCTGGGCTTCTTGACAACTTTTCTCTTTCGCTCTCCCTCTCTCTCTCTCTCTCTTTCTCTCTCTCTTGCTCTTTCTGTTTGCACTTTTCTCGACTTTTCTGCTTTTCAGTGCGCGATTTTCACTTTTTTCTCGAGTCTCCGCTCTTCACATTGCAACTTATTTAGTTCTCGAGCGCTTTTCACTGCAACAAAATCGAAAAGGGAAGACAGAAAAAATTGAAAAAGTTAAAAAGTGAAAAAACTAGTGGAAAAAATGGCTTAAATCAAGTGAGCACGACTGTGAGCAGCCCGGTACTTAAGCTAAAATAAACAATAATAGTTAAATATGTTACGAAAACACCAGTTGAAAAGGCTTGATATAGTTAAAGTTTAGTTTGGGAATATTATTAGTGTAGTTGATAGTTCACACTAGTGACGAAAGCAGCTTTGAGGAACATAAACTGCCAGCTAAGTTCTTGCTGAGTACCTAAATATGAATAGATCGATTGAATTTCTGTTGTTATTTCTGTCATGCTATAGACTTAAAGATATGTCCAGCTAGTGACGAAACTATCAAAATATCTTATATAAGTTTAGGATCGACAAATAATACAACGAGGTTATATGCCTATATGCAAGTGACGAAGTCAGATCATAAAAACCAAGACACTGACTCAAAGTTCAAAGTATATACTAGTGCCGAAATCATAAATATATTCAAAGTTTGTACTTGTGACGAAAGTAAAAATAATATTAATCCGCCGAAATTTTTAGAACGCTAGCTTCAAACTTTCTAAGCTAACCATCTAGTGACGAAACTACCCTAATGAGTGCTAAAAATTTCTTTAATTAGTTAATATGATTTATATGATTTATAATTATAACCAGAGTAGAGAGTAACATATGGAAAAGTTCCATAACACTTGTAAGTAAATTTTTAAGCCTTTCTCTCCCAATAACATACACTCTTTACCACAATACTAGCACACCCTTTGCACTTTTAGGTTACAGCGTCTGCAAAATAAAAAAGTTTAGACTTGGAAAAGTTTGTTGGGTCTCTGCGAGAAATCTGTGCAGGCGTTTGCCGCATTGGCCATGCTTGAATTATGGCAACTGGACCCAGTCGACACATTTTCAATAATGAAGCAGGTTACAGCAGTGTACAGTTTACAGTTTACAGTTTACAAGTACGTATTGAGGTTGCCCGAATGACAGGAATGTCCTTGCTGTGAATACGGACTGAGTCTACTCGGCGTTAACTTCGTTTTAAGTTCAGTCAGCCGTGTTTAGCGACTCTCAACAACAACAACAACTACTCGTACCTCAACTTGTTCACAAAAGTTTTTTTCTTCCCTTTCATTTAAAAAAAAAAGAAAAAGAAAAAGAAACAAAAACTACGATTGAAAAGCAGCTGCTATTGAGAGGCACTGTAAGTATTTGACCGACAGAGTTGACGTGTCAAAAACATTTGCAGCCTTCAGTTGAATTGGTTTGAAAACACTGTAGCGAATTGCGAATGTTTTGGCCCAAATAGACAAACAATACAAAAGCTAGAGAGTGAAATTCTATTCAATAAAAAATTGAGTAAATATTTGTTATGGTATATGATTTAGAAACGAAACATTAAGATGAGAGGTGAAAGTAACATATTTGGAAAACTTTAATTATATAAAAATGTATGAAGTTTTTAGCTTAACAAGTCATACCAAGTATTTTATCTCCATGCTGATCAGTCGAAGATATAGATTTGATTAGTAAAAGTATTGAAAGATTTAGTTTAATTGAAATTGTGATTAATTTTTGCATCGTGCTTCTTACTGTTTATTCGGTACGCGTATCAGTGAGTCGATTTTTGACTTGTTCATTAAATGATTACATATTACTTTATTCATTAATTTAAAGAAATGCAAACAATTTATTTCCAACATCTTTGATTATATTATAGTTGCAAAAGGCGATATTTAATATTTAGAAATTACTTAATAATTTTTAAAAATTATATAACAATTTTAAATAATTTCCTTTTTAGCAAATTTGCCCTAAAATTAATCAAGCACTTTAATAAACCATTTTTCCATAAGCAATGCTTAGGTCACAAGCTTCATCAATGAACTTTGCTCTCTGCCAGAACAGCAGAGAAGAAGCACAATTAAATATTTCAATACAAAGACCATTATTAAGAGTACATCTTTTTGGATTACACTACAGATAAAAAGACTTTATGTGTGTGCGTTTGTCTATTGCGCAATCATGCGGCAACAATAAGACAAAATATCGCTCATAAAACTTGAAAAACAATCGCATGAAAATTGAACCACACTCTGCACCACCGCAAACCACAATACAATAATTGAACATAAAAGTCAAAAGGGCAATTTCTAACAACAAAAAAACAAAAAATGCGAGCTGAATAAAAGACAGCCCAGCAGCAGCAATAACAATAAGTAGAGAAGCATCAGCTTGGGGCATGCCATATGGAATGGGTGCAAGCAAGTCAATGGAATGTTTGGTACACCCAAATAAAACTAATTGAAAGTCTTGTGCGCTGTGAAGCCAATAATGCCAATAACGATGCACGACGGACAACAACTGAAAGGCGAGCTTTTAATTTAACAAATAAAAGCGAGTTCACAACAACAGAAACAGTTGGACATAGAAAAAGAGAGAGACGGACAGAGAGAGAGAGAGAGAGGGCAAAAGTCAGTCAGTCATTTAGTTAGTGAAAATTGTGTTTAAAGCCCTGTAATGCAAAGCAGCGAATGGTCTACAGACCATAAAAATGATCTATTTATGAATTTGTATTCTTGAAACTAGATCAGCAACAAACACTGATAAAAAACATGAATATAATCTATATTTAGACTAAGAACTTAAATTAAAATATAATAAATGTTTTTATAAACATCTAAAGTTCTAAATCAAAAAACTTTTCGGTTGAAAATGTTTTCATTTTTTCCATTTGATTGGAAACAAAAAGAAATAGAACACAACATAAAACTCTTCGATTATTTGTACTTATTTTTCATAAAATACTTTATATAGATTAAACACAGGGTCTCTAAGAGCATATTCTTCAATTTTTGCTGATATTGCAATTGGAAATTCGTATAAATAACGGAGAAAGCAGGCAAAAGGTTAATGCTTTTTGATGCTAACTCAATATAAATAAATTGATTTCGAAAATTTCAACAGCTTGGTGCGCAGCTTTTGTCAATTACATTACATTACAGACATATAGTATATAGTATGGTATAGTATAGTGGTATGATCCACAAAACCAACACCAGGCAGAGGGAGTGCGAGCAAAAAGAGATAGAGCGAGGCGTCGACGCTGAAAAGTATGCTATGAATTTTTGTGCGCACAAATTCAATTATGTTGTCGGTCATGACGGGGGAAAAACGGAAGTGAGAGCGATAGTAGCTCATGTGTGAGTGAGTGAGTACACACATAAGAGTGTGTAAGAGTGTATGTGTGTGTGTGTCCAGCTGGCAATTGAAAAATTTGATTTCGAATTGAAATGCAAATCAAGGAAAATAGAAATGGCATTAGCCCAGACGAGGTCCACTGGGCCAATTGAATGCTGGCTGGCTAAAAGGCGAGGCGAGGCGAGGCCTCTACAAACTGGACACAATGTTGAGTTAAGTGCTGCACGTACATACACTCGAGAGTTACGTATGTGTGTGTGTGTGAGTGTTGGGAAACCCAACTATGTTAAAGGGCAACCAATGGCTGTAAAAAGCTCAATTGCAATGCATTCAAAAGGATTATTGTCCTTATTTATTTTGCTAAATTTATTCGTTACGCACAAATGCGCAAACCAATATATACACACAACAAACACACACACGCACAATATATATATATACATAAATATATATTGTATGTACTTACACACTCACAGCTGGTCAGCCGGTGGAAAGAAAATGAAAACATGAAAGAAAACAGCACACATAACACGAGGCCAAAATCAAAGCAAATAAACAATAAAAATAATCGGGCCGTTAGCAACACATGCGCATTCTTCATCATCATCATCATCATCATCATCAATAGTAACAGCAACATCGTGAAGTCGAAGGCAGTAAGGGCGCCTCAACAACCACCGGTCACATCTCATCTCTCAACTCCGAAGTCCAGCATTATTCTTGCCACTTTACGCCAAAACCCTGTAGTTGTAAAGTGCAAAGAGTCGATTGAAACAGTGGGAAAGCTATGAGACACAAAAATAAAACTAAATTTACTTCTTATCTACCTATTCCATAAATTTCAAAGCAATCTAATATTAATTACCAAAGTTTTTAAAGTAACAATTATATACACAATTTTTACATATTTAAGTACTGAATCTTTTTGAGTTGAGTTCCCTCGTTTCAGACCTTTTCTAAACATCTTTTTCTTTCGTTTCACAACAAATGCACAACGAAAACTCAACATCTTCGGGCTACGAAGTCGACAATCCCTGAAAATATCCTCAGAGGGTAGTGTTTGGGGGTAATAAATAGTTGTCGTGTCATATGAAAAATGCAAGCTGTGTTTAAGGTTCTCCCGCTAGTTTTTCTCCATTTTTTTTTTCGCTCACCCGCCTGTCAGTCTTGAAACTACAACTATATTGCCAGCCAGTGCACCACCCACTGCACTACTACTACATACATAACATACATTACATCCACTTTCTCATCACTTGAGTGGTGCTGCCAATTTTCACCAATACACCCGCCCGACCGACACAGAATTTCTTGCTACTTCATTGCCAAAATTGAAAAAACGTTGGTCCAAAAATTCCTGCTGCACGAAGAGAGCAAAGTTTATGTTTGCCACTATCGAATGTCCAATTGCAGCGAACCCAATTTTTCATATCATTTACAATTGAAAAAGTTTTGTTTCTTTGTTTATAGTTATTCTAACAGTTTTCAAGACTCTCGAGATGACTTTTTTCTATGAAAAGACCTCAATTAGTTCCCATTCAGTAAACTACGAAAACTATAAGCAGCTCGAACTATATGTCTTTATTTTGTTATCGAATTATTTATTTTATTTTTATCCAAACTAAATCTATTAAAGATTATAGTATCAAAGTATAAAAAAATAATCTAGAAAGTAGCATAAATTATCCAAAACAAGATTACCTACAATTGCATAACATTAAATGATATAAAAGTTCGATCACTTATTGTCTTATTTTCGATTCCTATCGATGTTGTTATTACTATATCTGTATAGAAAAATCTTCAATTTTCTTCTGTTGGCTTGCTAGTAATAACCACTATTGTTATTTACTATGCTTAAGAACTATTTAAGTAAAAGTAGAATTTACTCAAGTATTTGTTGTAGTTCTCCCATCACTGAACTACAAATGAAGTTTACTTTTCGTGCTGTGCTCCTACTCTTTCTATTCAATAACTCCCTTTTCTTTCAGTGCATAAAATGCGTAACTAGCGATTATTATTCCCAAGTAACTAAACTACAAATACTATAAACATCATCTTTATGATACATATGATACTCTAACTAACTCTCTCTCTCTATATCATCTCTTGCCAAATCTGCAGTTTAAATGTTTATAACATTTTTGTGACCTCATTGGTTTATGGGTAAATGATGTGTCTTACTTTAACTCGTCCAATCTAGACTTTTATTCAAGCCATGTCTAACAAACTGTATTTTGTTGCTGTTGTTGTTGTTGTTGTTTATGTTCTTGCCATTTCCTTATAATTTTTACAGCTTGTTTTGCTGCGGCTGCTCGAAAAGATGTTGAGGATGTGTGTGTGTGGAAATGACTGTGGAAATGAATGTGGATGTGTAGGTGGTGGTGTTGGTGCAGGAGGTTGTTGCGGTGCTTGTGGTGCGTCTTTGCTGCTGCTGCTGCTGCTGCTGGCAGTTTCTATGGGTTTTTATGAGCCAGTGCTTCATACATACTATTAGTGCTATTTATTCATGTCGCAGTTGTTGGTCGTCGTCATTGTAGTTTTATGTGCGCTGTTTTACAACACTGTCACCACGCCCACACACAAACGAACACACACACCCACAGCTCAAGAACTTGCCCTTGGGGGGAAATTACTTAATTTCGGAATTTCAATTTAGCACTTAAGACTCAAAAGTAGCAGCAGAAAATGAAGGCAACAGCAGCAGCAGGAGCAGAAGTAGCCAACATTCAACTACTTGCAACAATGGACTCCTTATATGTGTGTGCGTGCTGTGTGTGTGTAAACCCTAGCTTACACATGTTGTGACTTTTAAAAATTTCCGGAATTTTTTGGCACGCTAGGTTTGCTTTTGTTTACCACTCTCCCAACATACGCAACAAACTTTAAGGGAGTCGCCTGCCATCTCAAGACCCCTTTTCTTCTCCTACTTCCACTCCTACTCCTACTTCTTCTTCTACTTTTGCCTGATTCTGCTCTATTCCATTGACTGTTCATTTTAAGCTCCACACACACAACATTGTAAATGTATATATGTTGGTGTTTGTATGTTTTCTTTGTTGCAGCAGCAACTGCAACTTGCAACGTCAGCATAACTACAGCCACAACAATTGCATATATACGATACATAAACATAACTTTAAGTAGCACTTTTTTCTCCTCCCTCCAAAAATAAACAACAACAACAACAACAAGTTTTCCATTAGCACAACCCAGGAAAGAAACACATAAGTATGTAAATAGCCTGCTTATGTACAACAAGTTAACATAAACTTGTGCTAAAATTTTGCATGACTTGACTTTAAACTGATGCAGTTTGAATTTAACGCAGCAGTAAGTGACTCATAACTTTCTTTTTAAGTAAGATGTAGACTTAAGAATTTGTTAATTAAACTGTTTTTGTGTTATTTTTATTTTATTAATGAATTTATTTATTTTTTTCTAATAATTTGTTGGTTAGAAATAGAGTTTTATAATTAAATTGAAGTTATTTGCAACTCTTAAATACAGAAAAAATTATTTTTACTCAAATTTTAGCTTGAAAGTCTTACTTAAATAATAAAATCACAAATTTAGTAAATTTAAGTAAAAAAGTTACTATTAAACTTAAAAAAATTATTTTACACTTGGTTTTAGACAATTCGAGATAACCAAATATCTTCGTTTTGGTTTAATTTGCGCATGAAATTCAAAATTTTTGATGTTTAGGCCAAAACTTAATTTAGATCTATAAATTTAACGTCTATTATATTTTTCAAAACTGTTTTTAAGTTTATTAATCGTTACTATTAACACTCCTAAAACAAAGTTGTTGTCAAAATTCCCAGCTAGACTCAACATTTTAGCGGCTTTTCTTAGATTAGACAGATTTTAGAGCTCAAAAAATCGAAATTCTTGGGCTTTGGAGTCGCTTACGTTTGCAGTTGACTTTGGTGGATCTTTAGCTAATTAAATGGCAATTAACTGAACACCTGACAGTAGCAACAATTTTTGAGAAACACACATAGACACACCCCCCACATACCCCCCCACACACACACTCGCACCTACAGAGAGGCTTAACAAAGTTTGCGAAAACCAGTTAAACGATAATAAAACCAGTCAAGACAAACTGACACAACGAGAGAGTTGGAGTACAAGGAGATAGAAAGTGTAAGGGAGAGTGAGATGGCAGGCTTACATATTTTCAACATTATCCTGGCTGTTTGTTCGGCTCACTCTACACACACACACGCACGTATTTGCACCTGCAACACACAGAAGGCATAGTGCAACACTTGGTTAAAGGTAGCCACGCCCTCACGCCCACTCCCTGCTGCGGTTAGTGAGTTTGTTAAACAGTGTAAAGTTACACGCAACTAAGCACTTAACTGCACAAAAGCTCAACGAGCAGCAAGAGGTGAAGAGAGGAGAGGTAGAGGCACAGCGTGGCACAAACTACACAAAACTTGCAACCACAAGCGGCAAGCGTCGGCGGCAGCGGCGGCGAGACATGCAACCTTGCCACCTCAACTCATTGCCACATGGCAGTGGACAGCAGACAAAGTCTACAGAAGTCTGTGTTGCGTGCGTTTTTATGAATGAAGTGGGAGCAACAAATGTTAAATCCGCGAACTCTGCCCCCTGTAGAATTCAACCTCCCCTCCTTGCCCCACCAAAAGGTCAGACTTGCCACTTGCCACCTGCCACTGGCTGACCAAAGGTTGCACCACCAACTGAACGGCAATTCCTTTCACTCAACTATCTCTCTTTCACACTCACTCTCTCTCTCTCTCTCTCTCTCTCTCTCTCTCTCTCTCTCCCTCTCTTTCTCTCTTGTGCACTGCCTGAGGCTTAGGCGTAAATTGAAGCAAAGTTACAACTTGCACAGCACTCGTCTATCATGTGTAACAGTATGTGTGTGTGTGTCTGTGAGTGTGTCCATGCCACACTTTGTGGCACAGACTGCAAAAAGGGCAACAAGCAAATGTAAACAGCAGCTACTGAACATTCGACAGCAAGGACATGTGCAAAAGTGCCCTGAATAAGTCTGTGGCTAAGCGGCATGTTTGGGTTTAGTTTAAAGTCCGAACAGCAGCTCCTCAGCTCAAATTGTGTTTCACTTCTTCTTAAGCTCAAAATAATGGCAGTAAAATAGGTAGAACAGGTGTTGGGCTTATCATTTCATAGTGTATTAAGTATACATGTATTTTAGCTTATGATATTATGAACACGGTAGTTGGGCTCAGTCGAGCAGGCCAGAACATGAAATACCCTCACTCTTTATTCCGATTATATGAACTAAAAACGATGAAATCTTAAAAATCAACTCGATAAGGTATATATATTCTTAATCAAGACCAAATTTCTAACCGATTAGCATAGCTTTTAAGAAGAAAATAAAAACAAAAAATTTTTAAATTGTTGAAAAAATGTTAAGGAGTATTTTTGAAAAATGTTTTTAAAAAAAAATTTAATTTTCAATAAATTTTCAAAGAAAGTGTTGAGTTGTTATTGGGCTCTAATGCAGCTTAAAATGGTATTCCGCTTAGATTTAGCTACAGTTTTGACCAAGGTATCGTAGCTCAAAGTTTTAAAGGAGGTGTTAAGGGACGTCAACTGCTCATAACAAACCTAAAACCCATTTTCGATCCCATAAAGTTTTTAATTTTTTGAAAAAATGTCAAGGGGTAGGTATGCAAAAATTTGGAATATTTTGAAGAAAAATCAGATTTCAGATGTAGAAGTAATTATTTGGCAAAATGCAATGTAAAATAATATTCCGCATGACAATCGCTTAATTTTTAGCAAAGTTATCGTAGCTTCAAGTTTTAGAAAACTCGTAACTCAACCTAACCTAACTACTAAAGCGTTTTAAGTTTCAAAAAACAGTGATGTCATGCAATAAATATACAATTAATTAAAGAAAATGATGATTCATCTTAACTATGTAGACAAATTTCGCAATTGTAGCTGTAAGAAATAAGTTAGAAATATCAGTGTTTCATACACTTTAGCTATATAAAATTCGGTTTATAAACTTAAAAGTTTTTACGTTTAAGCCAAACAAATGCTTCAATTGCCGTTCGCTCAGTTTAAGCTTTAATCCTGGCTTAGAAGCTACATTAACACTGCAGACAGAGTAGCAGGCAGGTAAACAAACAGCTGGAATTGACCAGACTAAAACGCAGCATGAAATAAGTCTGAGATTAACTAGGGAAATTTAAGACGACTTTATATGCTATTTGAGCCTGGTCTTTAAGTAATTTACTGCCTGCAACATGTCGCAAATGTCCCCTCAACCACCTCCAACTTCACCTTCTTCCACTCGCAGTAGATGTGCAATTTTTCAGCGGTTGACAAGTCAGTTCGTCGTCTCTCACATCCATCCGCACGTCTCGCTGATGTTTCACGTTGCTCTAGCTCTTTACGTAGTACTGCCTCTCAGTCTCTTGCGTCTCTTGCCTCTCTGCTGCATAATTGCTTTGTGGTTTGAGGATTACATATACACGAGGTTTTCGTATTTCTTTAGCCAGCTCTCCTAACTGCCTGACTGACTGTCTGTCTGTTTGTCTTTCTGTCTCTTCTTGCCTCGTCACTCTTAAGACACCGTCTCTCTCTCTCTCTCTCTCTCTCTCTCTGCTTGCCGCCGTGTGGCAAGCTAAGCCGTGATTTGCGGCAACCGCCAATGGCGGCTGTTAAGCCTTAAATGCATTCAGCTCATTTAATTTGCAATGCGCTGCAGAAGCAAAAAAAAACCCACCGCTCTGCCTCTCTCTCTCTCTCTTGTACATTTGGTGTATCTAGCTCTTTGCGCTCTCTCTCCTTCTGGCAAATTATATAATTAAGTTAAAGTGCGCGTCGGCTGGCAATTTGCAAGCATCTAGCTCCCAGCTCTCAAAGTGTCCCCCATTTCTGTGAGTGTGTATTTTTTTTTTTTGTTCTGTTGTACGCTAATTTCTTAATTTTTACCTTCCGCTTTTTACAGGCTGGTAGTGTTGTTGTTGTTGCTGTACTCGCTTACTGGTTTGCCCGGAGCTAGAGCTATGGCAAGTTCCGCACACAATCGTCGTGTGAAGCTCAACCCCTTTTAGTTGCCCAAAAATGATTTCCGTATTTCTATGACTATTATTATTATTATGACTTTTATTGTTATGCCGACAACGATGACTGTTGGTGCTGTGTAGCTGCCACTGCTGCTGCTGCTGCTGTTATCAACACCAGCAACAATGGCTTGCTGTTTCCCCAAATAGCAACTCCAGGTTGTCCAGTTGCAACCCCCTTTTTGATTACTATACACTGCTTCATTCGCGCGTTAAATGTGCCTAAAGGGGGGGATTGTTGGGGGGAAGTGTGGTATGAAATTCACCCCCTTTAAACTGTACGTACGTTTGTCCGTATGTACGTTTGTTCGTTTGGTTTCGTTTCATGGTTTCGATGCCGTTTCATGTTCAATTTAGCGTCATAATTTTCGTTCATTCAGCACTGAAGTCTCTTCACTTGTCGCCACAACACTCTTCAGTTCTCTCTTTCTCTCTCTTTTGACTCTGTCTCTCTCTCGCTCTCACCAAGCTTCTTTCACCCTGTCAGTTTTTGCTGTCAAGTGTTTTGTTAAGTTCATCAAAATTGTCGCTGCTGCTTGCCACTTAACGCAATTTTCCGCTATGGCAGTTGCTTCTATATTTGTACTTGACTATCATTCATATAGTACTCACACTTACACTAGCACTCAGTTGTGAGTGTACTCGTATTCATTCATTCCATTCCATTCCATGCCATTCAAAAAAACATTTCACGCCATTTACAGTTACAATTAATGCTTGTTTGACTGCCGCCCGCATCAGGTTTTAGGTTCATCTTGTTTTTTAGGGGCCACAACAAGATCAAAGTAAGCTTTCAAATAAGTATAACCCCTAACCCTCTGACCCCTAACCTCTACACATCGTACCTTCTTATCTCACTCTGTTTGCACTCATCACTCTGGTTTATAAAGGCAGCAAAAAGCTTGCATATTTAATTAAAAGACAACTATTAAAGGTTTAAGAAGGTGCCTGATATTGAGATACCCGGTACTTAGTTCATACTTAAAGCTGTCTGTAACTTGCTCTTTATATAACCGATCTTTATGAAATAAAGTAGAATGTTAGATAATAGACAAGTAGACAACTTATTCATTAATTTTAATGAATTGGAGTATCGTAAGGATAAAACGATTCAGTCTTACAATTTTAATGGCTCTAGCTCTTCGAGTTTAGATTACTTTACGTCTTTTACATGAGTCTTACATAACAAACCTTAAGAAAATAACCTTAATCTGTATTGTATGTGCCAAATTTGATGGCTCAAGCTCTAAAATTCCAAGGGATCTCTATGCTTATACAGAAATTTCTTACCTTTCTAATATATCCAGCTCTTCAAGTTTATATACTTCATGTCTTTAAAAGAAGACATTCAAACCAAACCTTAAAAAACCTTAATCAGCATTGTATGTGCCAAATTTCATGGCTCTAGCTCTTAAATTCCCAGAGATCTCTATATTCATACCGGAATTTCTGCACTTAATTAGCTACGCCATGCCTACTTTAACTTACTACAAATAATATACCCAACTGCTCATTAACTAATGAGTATAACAAGTAAAGTTCATAAAAAAAAGGCACACGGACTGAGAAGTCAAAAAGCAAATCCGGCTGACGGTACCAATTGCCCCCGGGGAGCATAAAAGGGTCGCTCTCCATTTTGTCGTGGGGCAAAAAGCGCAACCTTTGTGCCACAAGCAGCAACAGCAAGCAGCAACATTCAACATTTCACATTCAGCATTCAACGTTCAACATAAATAAATATTTTTGCTAGGCAACCCGGCCAGACTTTACACCTAAGTTATACGCCTTTGGGACACAACCTTGTGCCTCCTTGCTGCCCACCCCTTTCCCGCCCAACTGCCGCCTGCCCACCTGTCTGACTGTCTACCTGAATGGGATACTTGGGGGATACTTTCGAGATGCTTCTGGTCAGCTGGGGCCTGTCATAAAGTATGTTAAATATTTGCTGAGCGAGGTGCGTTCAGTAATTTCAAAAGGCAATGTGTTTTGGTGTTCATTAGATTTGCGTTATCAACTCAATTTACAGGCAAGCCAGCAAAAAATACACAAAGGATACTGGCGAGAGGTGTTATCTACGGCATGCCGTAATTTTTATACCCTAAGTTTTGAAATTTTCTTAATAGAATGAGCACTTTTCGAAAAGGTTATTCCTGATTTAAGTTGTCACATTTTGATAGATATATTTACTACGTGGAGGATAATAAGTATTTACATTAAGTAAAGTCCAATTTTTTTTATTCTTAAGGTAAAAATTTTATATTTTATAATTGATATATGACACGTAATTCATATAATGTCTTATTAAAAAGAAGAAAAAAAACGCTTACTGAAAATAAGTCAGAAGCCCGATTTCTCAAACGAATACAGATTAGTTTTAGATTTAATCCTTAGAAAATATGCAATGGTCCCATAAAATGTGTTTGCAAATTTAAATATTTTATATGAATGACATCTAAAACTAATCTGTATTCGATTTAGGAATAAAATTTGTTCAAATATTATGGGCACATTGGATATTTTCTCAAATTTTTATGGGTACACTATATATTTTATATGTATAAAATCAAAAAATAATCTGTATTCGTTTCAGGAATGGTTCTAGTCAAACAAATTTACGATTCTCTAATTCTTCATGAATTACTAAAACTGAACTTCAAATTCGTCTTTAGATTAATAACGAAGTTATCGACTTTAATAACTTAAATCCTACTATACTTTACTTGAACATTTCAAAAGTGTGTTCTGCAGTAAAAGTATCCTACAGTGTTAACCAAGATTAAAATTGGATTATTAGCTATACTAATATGAATATTGAATTAATTCATATTGATTTTTGGGCTGACTTGAAGTCTGTTTTGTATGTATTCCATATTCTTGTTTGATAAACAAGTTAGTACACATATTAATAGCAAATATATAGAATATATGTATTATAGTTTGTTATAATTTATAGTCCATTATTTCATTATTCAAATTATATAACTACTCAGTTTCCTGCATATACTTATACTTAATACCTACTAGTTTCTCCTTCAATCCATTACTCAATTGACTAACAAAATGTAAATACCATTTCTGGCAGGGTAACTAACAAACAAGTGATAGTAGTGGAACTGTCAACAAATGCAAATTGCAAGCAGAAGTAAACATATCAAACAAAGCAGCTGGTCACACTGGCTAAACTTTAAACGGTAAATGTGCTAGCAGCACTACAGCTGCTGTTGTTGTTGTTGCTGTCTGTTGTTGTTGTTATGGTCCGCTGCTGTAAAACGTTGGCGGAATTTCAATGCGCTCTCATCTATCTCCCTCCCTCTCTCCCTATCTCTCTCTCTGCTACTTGATTCACTTCCAACCGCCTAAAAGTGCGCTACATATGTATTTGCTCTTTTTTTTGCTCTTTCGTTTCCTATTTCTCCTATATTTTTTATTTTTTTGGAAGCTGCTTTTGATTTGAATTTTCGTTGCTTTTGTCATTTGCTCAGGCTGCCACCCTAATTTGTTGTTGTTGTAGTTGTTGTAGTTGTTGTTCTTGTTGTTATTCACGTTTTGCATACAAAGCACACACAAAAGCTCACACTCACTCTCTTGCACTCCACTCATATGTACAGTGAAGCAAAGCATCTCATTATGTGCAAACATGTACTTACAGCTTGTATGCTTGTTGTTGTGTTGTTGTTGTTTTTTTTGCTGGCTACAGCTTCAACTGTAAATCTCTTTTACACCTTGGCGTTTCTCTTTACTCGCTGTGGTTGTTGTTGCTGTTGCTGCTGCTGCTGCTGCATCGAACAATTTATGCACTTAACATAATTTAATTTCCAAAATGCCGCAAGACACGACAACAATAATAATTCTTCTTTTTTTTTTGGCACACAGACACTTTTCGTTGTTGTTGCTGTTGTTGTTGTTGTTAGAGCTTTTGTTATTGTTTTGCTTTACCTTTTATCTTTGCTTTTCTTTTCTTTTCTTTGATTCTTTCTTTACTTGTGCAGCAAGGGGTGCAGGGGAAATTGAGGCAATAAGCAACAAAAACAACAAATAAATGAAAACAAGCAACTTGCTTTGCTAACGGTTTTGTTGCCAAATATATTCGCGTTCGCACTTACACTAACACTCACTCACACACACGCACGCACGCTTACGCACTTGTAAAAATTCGACATTTGTTTGTGTGTTTTTTGCTTGGCGTTGAGTCTCCGTCTCCGTACCGTTTGTTCACATACACATACATGCACACACGTCCGCTCGCAATGCAAGTCGTCGCGCAACTGAAAACTGGAAATGAAACCAAGTTGTTGCTGCTGCTGCTGCTGCTGCTGCTGCTTCTGCTCAAGCGCTGCTGCTGCGAAGGCATCACGCTGCCGACGCGTCGCACAGTTGTACACTTGCGCATGTTTTGGTGGTGAAAATGTTAAGAGCTGAGAACTGTGTTAAAGGAATTTAAATAAGTGCTTGAAATTGTAGTATTAAAATTTATGTAGGGAGGGCTGTTGGTTTAAATTTGTATTTATTATTCTGCCTAGGAGGAAATTTAAAGCTTTCAATGAAAATGTTATAAAAAAGAAGCGTTGTATAGTAATAAATAATTTTAAAAATATATTTTTAATGAAAATTGTGTATTAAATGTGTAAAGTATATATTCTTATTTAAAATTAATATAGTTTTTGTAAAAATAAGAAATGGTGGCACCCAAAATTTTCAACTATTCAACTTTTTTAACCAGCTAATGCATTAATACTATATATTTATAAGTAACCTGCCAATTTTAAAAAATTACTTTTTTCTTGATTTGTTTTATTACAAAAGAGAAAAGGAAAAAATTCTAAACTAACCAACTTTTTTTTAACAATTTATGCATTAATTTTATTTAATTTCTGTTGCATTTGCTAAGTATTGCCCAAGTTTTTGTTTAAATATCAGCTTACGAAAAAACTTAAAACTTACATTCAAATTCGTATTAAGAAATTAATTTGATCTAATCAATAAATTTACTATCTTTTAGAGTTTATTACAACATTCAAAAACTTCTTTAAAGAATATGTATGGCAAGTTGAAATACACTCTACAACTTACACAAACACAAACTTGCTTCTCTGTACCACTGTGACTGCGGCTGCTGTGTTTATGTTCTCTTCTGTAGCCTGGAGCTGACGCCGCTGCTGACGTCGCTGCTGCTGCCTATGCTGTTGCGGCTGCTGCTGATTTGAACCATTCTCTGCATTGCAATCGTAATCGGCATCGACTGACGTTTGATTCTTGTCTCTGCGGTTTGCATGGCCAGAGCAAAAGCCCACTGTGCAAATGCATAATTAAGCAGTAAAAATACTGCAAATAATTAAGCTTAAATCATTTAAGTGTATAATTGCCAGAAATGTGAGACAGTTGTATGCAAGTCTAATTAGTAAAAAGATATTTTCAAATATTTTAAATAGAATTAATTTAAAGCAATCAAAACATTCCATAACACATTCTATTTTATTCATTAGCCGGATAGTTGAATTGTTCTCTCTCTCTCCTCTCTCACACGCTCTTTGCCTGCAACAATGTTTCATTTCTCAGGCGTTCCGCTCTCTTTTACCGGTGTTTCTACGCTCTCTTTGGCACCCACGCAATTTGTTGCTCTTTCCATTCGTACCGTAACTACACACCCATAGCTGTGAAACGTATTGGGTACACTTTGTGCAATGGGTACCAAATGCGCATCCTGTACCATGGGTACATCATGTGCTGTCAGGCGAAACACTTTGGTACTCCCAATGGGTGCCATACTCATTTCCGGTTTCCGTTGCTTTGTGTGCGCATAAAATTTGAATTGCGTTGCAGAGAGTTTAACGCCTGCTGACTTTGACTTACACACCAAATTCTTCCTTTTTTTTTGCGTATTGCAAATTGTAGAAAACGCATTAATAGCCGAGAAGGAGGCGGTGAAGGTTTGATGACAACCCGGGCGGATGTTTGCAATTTCCAAACGCGCTGACATCAGACAGCAGACATCAGACTGGAGTTAAAGACAGAGTGAGGGAGAGAGAGGGTGCGAGGGAAGTTGCTGTTTTTGGAGGCGTTATTCGCTGACTAAATCAAATTGTCTTGTGAAACAGAAAACTCATTTTATTAGCTTCCAATTGCCGGCAATAAATATAACTTCCCTTGCAACTGGCTAATCAACAGTTAGAATTGCGCAAGCCACTGAGAGAAAAGACCGCTTGAGGTAGAAACAGAGAAAGAGAGAGAGTGGGAGATAAGAAAATCAAAAACTGTTAAAAACTAGACGGAAAATTATGGTCAAATGGGCTAAACTATAATGGACCGTGTACATAAATATACTATGAAATTTGGCAACACTGTAAGCATATTTAAATAAAGATGCATAAGATGAACCCTTTTAGAATCAAACACAAGTGGTCAAATGGTTTTAACTGTAACAGACACTATTCCTATTTCTTTATATAAGTAATTGTTGTTACCCCATGAAATTTGACAACACTGTATATTAAGATGTACCAGTTTACTTCTATTGGTTACATACACAAATGATAAAATGTTTTTAGATGTAATAGATCCTTTACCTTACTTATCTTAAAATCTTTTGTATCAAAACATTTAGTGAAATTTGGCAACACTGTATATTAAACAACTTGATATAAAAGGTCACATATTTTGGCCACAAACGCAATTAACCCTCTTATGTTTTTAGCAGTACAGGTTCCCAATAAAAAAAAACCCACAAAAAAAAAGCGCACTGCATTGATAAGATAAGCGTGATAAGACTGATAACTGCGGTAGGTTGTAGTACATGAAAACCAGTGAGCGCGATTAGTCACAATTTGGTTTCTTGGTTAGAAAGACACGACGGAATAATGGATGATACCGATTTCTCGCTGTTCAGTAACAAAAATAAGCACAAGAAAGACAAGGCGGATGCAACGCAATACGCCAAGACGCCCACTTCGGAGGCCGATCTCAAGCGGATCATTATCTCCCGTCCCACTACCGATGATACCTATGAGAATTGCCCCAGGACCGGAGTGGCCATCATACTCAATCACAAGGATGTGAAGGGACAGAAACAGCGTACGGGCACCGAAAGGGATCGCGATGATATCGAACAATCCCTACGAGGTTTTGGATTCGATGTGCGTACCTATAACGATCTGACATTTGGTGAAATCAACGATTTGCTAAAAGAGGGTGAGTAATACCCATGGAAATATATGCAATTTCATTAGAAAATGACATAAGTGTAAACGATTATATTTTATTTCTTTTGATTTCTTTAGTGGCTCGTGAGGATCACAGTCAGAATGATTGCTTTGCTCTAGTTGTCATGTCACACGGTTCGGAGGGCAAGGTCTATGCCAAGGTAAGTACACTGAAAGAAATCCAGCCGAAAACACAACTTTGCTATGCAAACTAAACTATAGTTTCCTTGGAACTTTGAACTTCAGTTAATTAAATAAACTTTTTTACTTTACTACCTTTAAGGACATGTCATATCCCGTGGAACGTCTCTGGAATCCTTTTCTGGGCGAGAGTTGTAAATCGTTGGTGAACAAACCGAAGCTTTTCTTCATACAAGCCTGTCGTGGTGAATTTCTGGAGAAAGCCGTAGAGTTTACGAGTGAAATCGTTGTGATGAGCCGAGATATTGGACCACCAAGTATGCCGGAACCACAAAGAGTAACTTATGCCATACCAAGCACAGCGGATCTGCTTGTCTTCTACTCCACCTTTGAGAGTAAGTAGCTATGCTAATTTATAATGAAAAGTCGGGAAGTTCAAGTGTACTTTATTTACTACATATCGGTGTAAGTGCTATATAAATTGTGTACAGTTTGTTATGTACAGTTTGCAGAAAATTTAAGAGCTAGAGCTATTAGAATTGGAACACTCTCTCTAGAGAATTTCAATAGTAAAAAGTTTTTGGTGCTAAACGCTTGATGTTAATGTTATACTATTAATAGTACATACCTTACTCGATCGTTATACATATAGAAAGTTATAGCTGTTTGAATTTTTTGTGAATTTCAAGAAGATTGTATATTTACATCAAATTTTATAACTTCTTATTCTATTAAACGTACAACACGATTTGCATTAATATCATGCCTCGCTCTATATATTGTATATAGCAAATTTTATAATTGTTTCAAGTTGTTTATATTGACTTTTTAATATGCTATCCAACATTTGACAGGAATTAAATTAATATAGGATCCATTTTTAAATAAAGCTATGACTAATTAAAATTTATTAACAAATTGTAATTTGTATACCAGTTGAGTTTATTAAATTATACTTTAAACTCTGAATCTAACCTCTCTCGCATTTTTCTCTTAATTTTTTTCTAGAATTCTTCTCGTTTCGCAATGTGGACGACGGTTCTTGGTTCATCCAGAGTCTTTGCAGAGTGCTTGATCAGGCTGCATCATATGAGGGACTTCAACCCGAGGGCGCTGAACTGATGCGTCTGCTGACCGCTGTGAATCGTAAAGTCGCCTACGAGTATCAGTCCAATACGAAGAACGAGGCCCTCAACCAGATGAAGGAAATGCCCAACTTTATGTCCACATTAACAAAGACGTTTCAACTTCGCGTCAAGCCAAAGAACCTAAATAACTAAAATATCCAAAGACCAAAACACTGAGTCAGCCCTCTCCCCAAAAAATAAAAAATAAAACATATAGCGTACATATAGAAAGAATAATAAAAAAAATGTATATAAAACGATTTGTGTTAATAATAATGTTTGCCATTTGTATCTGTAGCTGTACATTTTGTATCTGTATCTGTAACACGGTGTATCTGTGTATCTATCGATCGTGTGCTTTGGCCCACTTATCTGCAATTGCCCTAAAGCCTTTGGGAATTGCGATAGCGTTTCGATAGCGTCAGCTACACTTTGTTTCAGTACATAATACGACTATGCGAGGGCGGTTCAATAAGTTTTGAGACAGTAGCTCACTTACTACTCTTATATGTGAATTAATTTCGACTTAGCGAGGGTAGTTCGAGAAGTCTACAACTTTTTCAGTACATAATACGATTATGCGAGGGCGGTTCTATAGGTTTTGAGACTGTAGCTCACTTATTACTCTTTTACGTAAATTACTTTCAACTTAGCGAGGGTAGTTCGAAAAGTATACACATTTTTCAGTACATAATACAATCATGCGATGGTGGTTCTATAAGTTTTGAGACTTTACTACTAGCTACAAAAGTTCTACTATTGCTTTTGCTGAAATTTTCAATTGAAGATCACTTATTTCTCTTATAAGTTCAGTTACTTTCAGTTCAGCGAGGGTAGTACAAGCAGTATTTGTTAGTGCACAATGCCTGATATTAAGTTGTGAAGAGAAATGCGTTGATAAATAAAAACTAAAACTTCTACGACATATAGAAGTTTCCTTATGAGTTTAGCTATCCTTCGAACCACCCTCGTGGCATATAGTATGGCCGCCGTTCGATTGTGGCAGATAGCAACAAATGGTGTTCAAACTGTGGCACGTTTTGTCAGTTGCTTAGAAAATGCCACGGTTACCGCACTTGCCACATTTTGGAGCACTTTGCCTGCTGCTGCTGCTGCGCTTGTGGCAACTGTTGGCGCTGGCGCCGCTTAGCTATCTGTGTGGGCGTGGCGCACGCCTACGTCGTGTGCTGACAACGCTAGCCACATTGCGCTGGCTGGCACTCTTGGCGCTTGCCCCGCTCATGTTGCAACAAAGTGTGGCACTTTACGATGCCACAAACGTGAAGACATCGCCGCTGTTCAGACGCATTGCATTGGCCACAATGTCGGGCGATTTGGCCATATCGCTGGGCATACTGGGAACACATCTTTGGCAGCGGAAGCGTCTGATGAAATTGCTGAATGGTTTGAGCCGATTGCAGCGCGGAATTCAATTGAGTTGGCTGGCCACACTGCTGCTGTGGGCCAAGTTAACACTGTCGCTCTACGAACTGCTGTGCAACGTACCCTTTTTGCTGCAGAATGCCGCACAGCTGCCCTGGCTGCAACTGCTGGCCTACGGCTTGCAACTCTATGTGCAACATGTGAGCAGCGTTTTTGGCAACGGCATCTTTGCTGGCCTGCTGCTCATCTTGGCCAGCATCGAACAACTGGAAGTGAAGTGGCAAGATCGCTATGCGGACACCTTGCAACACTTTAAACTGCTGCTTAAGGAGCAGCGTTTGCTGCAGATCTGCTCTGATTTCACCGCCGTTTTTCAACTGGGTATCTTTCTGCTGGTTATTGGCAATTTCGTCAACATTTTGGCCAACATGTATGCCTACATGTTCTACTTTGTGGAGCAACATGGCATTCCGCTGACCATTTCCAACTATTGCCTGATCGTCGCTATTCAACTCTATGCCGTCATCGCTGCCACACACCTCTGCCAGCTGCGACATCAACGCCTTCGCAGCAGCTGCCTCGAACTGAGCTATGCCCCACCGCAGATGAGCCTCGAACAGGTTGGTAGCACTTGGGTTTGCCATATTAATTAATTACACTGCAAGAAAGTTTAAGGGATTTAGCCAACTATTTTATTACAATACCAAATACTGCTGGGAACAGTTAACTGGGAACAGTCAATAGGGAAAACTCAACAATAAATATCCAGCTGGGAACAGTTAGCTGTGAACAGTCAATAGGAAAAAGTCAGGGGAGGCAGTCGTCTAGAAACATCCAACAAGAAATAGCCAGCTGGAAACAGTTAACTGGGAACATTTACCTGGGAACAGTCAACTGGGAACCGTCAACTGGATATAATCTTATCGGAACAGTCAAGTGGGAACAACAAACTATGTAAACTCAAAGGGGAACAGTAAAACTGAGCACAGACAACTAGGCTGAGTCAACTGAAAATAATAAATTGAGAACAGTCAACTAGGTACAGTCGACTAGGCACATTTTTACACGGTGCTAACTTTAGTTAAAGGCGTATTAAGTATTAAGAACTTGACGTGTTACCAGAAACTGTTCCCAGTCTGCTTATGTATTTTGATATTAGAAGCAAATGTTGTTAACGGAGTTAAGATATTTGTTTATATAGGTTTAGAGTGAATTGATTCAGGCAACTTACCAAATAGGTTCCAGATTTTACCTTTTTTATAAACCCTGCCAGAAACTTTTAACTTCCATTTCTTTGCCAAAAATTGACCAAACTTCGAACGGCATACCATTTTAAACTCTGTTTTAGACTGTTATTAATTCTGCATCCAAAATTTAAGCTTTTTTAAAATTTGATTTTTTTTTTCAAAATTTTACAAATTTTGCATACTTACACCCTTGACATTTTTTTAAAAATATGAAAAATTTTTTTTTTTATTTTCTCTTAAAAATTACTGTAATCGATTGGAAATTTTGTGTAGATAAAGAATATATATGCTTTATAGAGTCGCAAAAGAATATTATGCTTGTTTTTGGCTAATTTCTTAAAATTTATCTTTATTTCCCACTCTCTTCCATAGGCTGTGCTGCCCACACCGCTGCTCTTCTGGCCACTCGATAACGTTAAATTCTCCGTTTTGGGCCTCTTCAATTTGGACAATGGCTTTTGGCTATTTCTTGTCTCTTATGCTGCCAACTATATTGTCATCATTTTGCAGTTCACTTTGGAGCACATGAAACGTTAAAGCTTTCGTGCAGGGTTGACGCACACACTTAGCGTAGACACACACCTAAACGCTTGCGGGCGCCATCTAGCGTTCATCGCACAACAGTCGTAAACATTTCGAATGAAATTTATTCGCTTACTTTTTGGCTTTTTTATGATTTCGGGCAGAAATGTGCAATAAACTGGATAAGAAAGTTGCCGAAAAAATACAAAAATAGCAAAAGAAAACTAGTTTCATACAACAATAATAAGTATCTTTAACGCCCCAGTATATATTGATATTACTGCTAGTTGTCGAAACTATATATGGCGATATCTTTCGTAATCAGCCACAAATCCTGAACCACATTTCACATAGTTTATGACCGCTTTTTTGCTCAAAGACCACAAACCATATCAAATTGGCCTATAATAATGTGTGGCAATAATCAATTGGCCTGAAGTCGCTTTTCGGCGGGGATTACGACAAATACACAAAAAACCCATTTTGTCTATCGTAATCCAAGTCAATAAACGAGATTTGCATACCGCAGCTAAGACGGGCACTCTTCTTCCTGCTTTCACCGCAAAACTTTTTAGTTAAACTGTTTGAGCAACCCTCGCTCATTAGCATAGGCTCGAAGTACAGAAATCTTTTACACGCGCCAATTTTCCAATTCGCTGATCGGACAGCAAACTCTTCTATCTCTTCTTTCCTACGCCCCTCTCCCACCACACTTCTCCAGTTTTCCCTTCAATTCCCTGCTGCGTACTCTCCCCATCTCCCATCTACCCCTCTCCAATTCCCACTCAGCTGTTATGTAAAGGCTATTAACCACAAAAGCTTTTGTTGCGGCTTGCTCTTGCCTGCTCTTCAGATCACTTTTATACCCTTTCAGTGGGGTATTTTAATTTTGACATACCTACTGTAACACGCTAAAATGTTTGATAAAATTTACAATTTCTTTAAAAAATTCAATTTCATATAACTTCGTAGAAGAAGAAGTTATGAATTAAAGAAAACGCAGTTTTAGTTTTTTTTACAAAATAAAATCATCAAGTTCTTAGAACTACGGATAAATTTGTTGAAAAAAGTCTATTGAACTCACAATTTTATAGGCACAGAGGTATTAAAACATGCTTTTGCACAACTTTTCTGTTTTAAAATATGTATCTCAATCAAAATCACAAAGTTCTGTAATATCATTATATCATCATCGACTATTAAAATACATTTTTTTCCTAAAAAACATCTCAATTGTTTCCTTTATAACTACCGCAAAATGGCTTTAAACGCATAACTATATACGTAAACTTTATGTTATTGTTTAGGATTTAGCATAAATAATTATAAAAAGTATTCTAACGCTTAGTTTTAGTATGAAAATCGTATTTCTTTTCCCATAAAACTTTTGTGCTTTAAGATATTTCCATCAAACTTGCAGATAAGGTATGTATTTGCCGTTTGTCTTCACCCACAAATTTGCTAAGTATCAGCTTACTATATCATATAGCTATAACAATAAATTTATGTATTCTACAGCAGTTCTACTATATCACATATAAATAGAGCATTAAATCTTTGCTATTTCACTTTCTTGACTTTCTTCAATCGAGATTACATTTATTTCATTTCGTTGTGTTTGCTTCATTCGTTGTTGCATTCTTTGAGCGCATCTTTAGCTTCTATCTTTCGTGTTCAATCTTTGGCTATGGCCAGAACCGTTAATACGCCTCTGCAGCAGCTTTGCGTTGGCTTTGGCTATGGCTTTAACTTCGACTTCGACTTGGACTTGCACTTGCTTTTGGAATTTGACTTTGGCATTGGCTTTTGTGTTAGCCAAGTCCATTGAGTGTGGCCCCAAAGGGGTGCCAGTAGCTTAACGCATTATGATATTACGCTCTCCCTCTCCCTCAGGCCCCCTCTCTTTTGCTCTCCTTCGTGGCAACTGCTAACCAACTGGCCGCCTGTCTTGCCAATGGGAATGGGGCGTGTTAATGGCCAACTAAAACTCAACCCAACTCATCAAGCGCACCTTGCAAGCCACTCTTCCCTACCAATTTCAATTCTTCGCTGTCTTTCTCGCTCTCTCTCTCTCTCTCTCTCTCTCTGTCTGTCTCTATCTGTTTCTCCCTTTCAGCTTGTCTGCGTGTTTATGCTTATGGTAATAAGTTTGCTTGTTTATTGTTTTTATTATTACAAAGCAACGAGTCTAATGTTATTGTTGTTGTTGTTGGCTCAAGTCTTCCTTCATTTCTCTGCATTTCTTTTCTTACCATTTCTTTTCAACCAATTCCGTTGCTTTTCTGCTCCAAACGCATTTCAAACAAAAGATTCAACGGCTTTTTTCGTTTTTATTTGTTTGGAGACAAATCTTGTTTTTTTTTTGGCCAACTGACCTATCAGCTGTTTTTTTTTAGTTTAACGCGTTAACAGCTTCCACCAAAAAAAACCAAAAACAGCTAACGAAACTAAGAGTTATGCCAGCAAATTTTAACTTCTCCAAGTTTTAATTACTTTCTTTATTTATTTATTAAGCAGTTTATATATATTTAAATTTAGTTGTTAAATAGTTTACTTGATTTTTGTAATTTATGTAGTTAGTTATGGTTTTTTTCTGTAATTTATTATTTAGCTTTACTAGCTAAAATACGCTAACAAAAACTTAGTATTTCGTGTTGTAAATCAGATTTAAATAAGAACTAAAAGCAGTTGACAGAAACTATTTATTTTCGCTTATAAATCTAACACAAAAAAATAAAATCTTGTCTACCAACTATCAAACTAATTCCACTATTATTTTAATATTATAATTTAATATTATATAATAAAATTATTTCTCTATAAATTTAATTTGTAAATCATTTATTATTGAAGTTGTAAATAAAATACATAGATATATTCAACATATTTTTATAAATAAAAATTAATTTAAAATAAATATTTGCTGTCTAATAATTAGACTTGAATTTTTAGTTGAAAATGAAATACAAATTTATAAAAATTACTTTAGCTTAGCTTAGAACGTTGAAATGTTATACAACAAAATATAGTTATAAAATGGGTCTTACTAATAACAATTAGGCTAAAATACAATTTTTGAGAACAAATTAGTCTAATATACATTTTTTTTGCTTTTATTTTGAGAACTGTGGAAGACATATTTTCAATTAAAAAGCAAAACCTTCTTAAATTCTTTTAGTTTATAAAAACAATGTGTTATGAATCTCTAGAATAAACTAAAGGCATTTTCTGGCAATGTTGTCAGTTAACACTACAATAATCATCGTTTATCAACCTAAAGCCAACATAATCCCCAACGGAAAGCGAGGATGATTGCGATTTCTTGACCCAGAGACTGTGCGACTCAATAGATGACTGCAACTGCAACTGCTACTGCCACTTGTTGCACTTGTTGCTGGAAAACTAGTCCCGTCATAGCTAGCACAACTAGCTGGTAGTAGTAGTGGGTCTTAACATGGCTCAAAGCGCTAAGCCAAGTCTGCTGCACGGTAACATCATTCAGTTGTTGTTGAGTTGCTTGAGTTGTCGGTTGTTTCGGTTGTCGCTTCGGTTGCTCAGTCGATCGCGATGTGAGTGCAATGAATATGCTTTGAATAACATTTGAATAACAAAAGCAAATGAATAAAGTAACAAACCAAACAAGTGAAAAGGAAAAGGATATGAAAATGTGTCGCTATACAATGTGGCGTATGCTTAATGTTTGCTGCGCTCATTTGTTGTTAATTTCCGTGTGGGCTCAAACGGGAATAGTGCAAGGCAAGTTATATTTAAGCCAAATGTCGTTAAGGCCTGGTTAGTGCGTGTGCGAGTGTGCGTGTGTGTGTGTCTGTGTGTATTAGAGAGTTGTCCAATCGATTTGTCAATGCAACAAGCTGATGTCTTTCAAGTTGTGATGTGTTTTGTCTGCGTCTGTGTCTCTGACGGTTTTGTTATATTTTTTTTTTCTTTTAAATGCATTGACCAACTTGTTTTGCTCGTTGTGGTGGTGGCCAATTGGTGAACCGTTAAATAACCCCAATTTGGCTATAAACGCTGTGCATTTACATATGCGCTCGGAGCGCAGAGGAAGTGTGTCAATCGTTGATGCAACTTGTGGCACACATACGCTTCCTCCAGCCACTCTTAGACGGGATGCCGCATAACTAGTTAACCCAAAAAAAAAAAAAACTCCTTGCCACCTTCACAGTGTCGCAAAAGCAGAAGTCACCCAAGTTTTAAGCTAACCCGAACTTGTAGAACTGGAATTACAACCGACTCCACTCGAAAGCAGTTGAAGAATGCCGCAATGTTCTAATTAAAACATAATTTCTTTGTGCTTGTGTCTTACTCGGAATTAATAAAATGCTGACCGCTTGAACCTAATTCTTAAGTGTACTCCATATTAACCATTTTCTTTCCCGTTTCCCCCTAACTTCCCACTGCCAATCGGTCTGCCACAAAGTGCCGGCAGCTAAACTGTCCGTCATTATGACTTGTATCCCACAACTCAATGGGGAGTCTTTGACATAAATGCGAATTGAATTTCAATTATAAATCAACTGATTCCAATTCAGTCCAATTACATAAAATATAAACTAGTTAAGCTCGCGTGATAATCGCTGGAAAATTATTGTGTGCCTTTTTTGGAGTTTGAATTAATCAAAATTTAATTTCTTGCAATATAAAATACAATTTATTTTAGCCCAAAAAAATTTTGTATAATGTTTATGTGCTAAAAATGTATGTAAAACTTTGAAAATTAATTTTCTTTAAATAATTGTTTATGTGCAAAATTATTTATTTAAAACTATTTACTTTAGTTAAGTGCCAAATGTGCGTTGTTAATTTAAAAAGTAAATTATAAATTGGCATTGGAATACACTGATGAAATATCTATTGAAAAGTATACTTTAATCAAAAATATAAATACTTATTAGAAGTTCAGTTAGATTTAAAGACAATACAATTTCCTTTAGTTTTCCCTAGCAAATTTTATACAAAAATATTTATCGAATTAATAAAATATATCCCAATAAAGGAAATGCATGATATTATTCAAAAAATGGCAAACATCATCATTTTAAAGACGTTTTTGATGTGTTTCTAATATTTTGAAAAATTTTAACAACAAAATTTAAGCAGGTCCCTCAACACAGTTTTTAAGGAATAAATATCAATGAACAATTTATTGTTTTTATACGTTATCAAATTGGAAACTGACGAAATGTACCTCAATGCAGAAAGTAGTTGTCTAATAACAAATACTATATATGCCAATTAATGAGAAATTGTTCATTGAAAATCTTAAGTTTTTAAATACCTTTTTTATTTGAAAAAAGTGTGTTTGAAAGCTGAAACTAAAGATATGCTTTTCTGTTAAAAACAAAAAATTGTTTGTATTAACTTTGAGTTTTAAATGTAGTTTTGTGATAAAAAATATCTAGAAATTCATCATTTTACTACTTTAACTGCGGAAATCGCTTATTAATTTCAAAGTTAGTCAAAAATCCTACTACATTTATTTTTGTATTCATTATTTATTTTACATAATTTTACTACAATACAAACGATTTTCATGGAACTTATTTCTGAAATTAAACCATAAACGAGTTAATCTGAAATGCTAGTAAAAAAATCCAGCTACATTTATTTTTTAATAATTTTTCTGTGGATTATTTTAAAACTTTCGACTGCTCTGATTTGTTTCCCAGCAAATAATAACTCTGCAGTGCTGCAAATGTGTTGAAAATTCATAATTATATGCGCTTCGGCTAACAAACATGAGTCTATGGCAAATTTTCCCTGCCATGCTCATCCCCAAATCCGTATTTCCGGCGCAATCAATTTATAGATAGACTCAAAGACATGGAGCTGAGACTAAGTTCACACCGAGACGAGCTAGAAACTGCAAGTAAATAGAAACTGCAACAACGATTGCACTAAACTAAGACTAAGAAACAGACAGCAACAACAAAATAATAATGAAATAAGACTAACAATAAGCAAACAGTGAAGCCCAAGAAAATACTGTGAAGATTTCACTCCAACAACAACAACAGTAACAATAATAATAATAACAACAATGACAAAAGACAAATCTTGAAATGATTGTCGTAGTTTCACGCCGTGTACTAGATGCTCCGAAATACAACAACAACAACAACAAAAAAAAAAACTGTCAGAAAGTTAACATCAACATCTAGTGAGGCAGTAAGTCAGTCAGTCAAGAGGCAAAGTGGCAAAGAGGTCTCCTTTGTGTGTGTGTGTGTGGAACAGATTTGGTTGCAACTCTGACAGGTTGCAAGTATGCGCTGCAAAAACTAAAAAAAAAATGGTTAAAAATGGTTAATTATGTCATGAGGGTGGGAACCAAAGCGCAGAAATACTAATTCAGCAAGTTGCAAGCTGAGTTGAATTGTGGAAAAGTGTTGCAACTCACTGGGCTTAGAGGAAAAGTGCAACAAAGAGGAACACTGTATGCGAGTGTGGCAACATCAAGCCACGCGACAAACGTAGAAAGTTTTTATTTTGGCTAGTTGCAAGTTGGCAAGTGGGCAAGTGGCAAAGTGGCAAGTTCCTCCAACAATTGCCACAACAATTCGCTTCGCACGTTGCCTTATGCAGAGAGATATCCAATTGTTGCTGTCGGTTTCCGTTTTTGGTTCTCAGAGCCCAGAGCCCACAATTAGCATGCCAAACCAAAACTTGGTTATAATTTGTCAACGTTTTTCTCTTTTTTTTTTGTCGTTTTTCTTGGGCGTATCTAATTTTAAATCTCCTATTTTGCTGTAAGAATTTAGGCAGTAATGTTTACTATACCAAAATTGGGAACACTGCGCTAGGCAACTAGTAATTTGCAAATCTTCAAATTTATAAGCTAAAACTGAGGATAATGTAGTAAAAGTATAAAAACATAAAGATAAGTTTATATTCAATGGTTTTATATAGATTTTTGTATATTTATTTCGTACTACATTAAACTCAATATACGTTGAATCAACTAGAAGTTAAAAACTTTTTTAAGAAAAATTTTATTATTTAAAAATATAATTTAGAACAAATATGATGAAAGTTTACAAAAAAAGAAAAAAAAAAAAAAATATGCAAAGGTTTAACATAACTATTTTTATATTTATTAGTAAAAAAAATAATAATAATAATTAGTAAAATAATAATAATAATAATTTATTGCTTGTCAAAAAATTGGAAGCTTTTGTAAAGAAAATATATTATTTAAAAATATAAATTATAAAAATATAGTAAAAGTAAAAACTAAAAAAAAAGTTAATATGTGACAGATTTAAATTAAAATTTTTATATTCCTTAGTACTATTATAATACTAATAAAATAACATATTAATATATTATATTATATACAACAATTGTTGTACAAAATCTAGTAAGCATATATAATGAAAAAATTAAATATTTCATATTTAAAAATATAATTTAAAAAAAATATGATAAAGGTATACCAAATTTTAAGAATCTTAACGTGATTTAAAAAAAAAAATTCATTAAGAAAATTATAAAATATTTTTTAAAAATAGATTTTAGAAAAATATTTTTCTATAAGTATACAAAAAATTTTGAAACCTTTATATTCAACCGTTTTATTTAATTATTGGCTGGTACTATTATTTAATTTATTTTAAAAAATTAATCTAAATTTATTTTGTTAAATTTTACTTAAATTCTACTAAAGATTTCAGTCTCTAATTCGAATAATTCTTCTTTCTAAAATACTTCAATACACTTCTCCAAAATCCCAAATTAATTTTTACTCCCACTGCTTCACTTTAGCGACTTCTGCCAACTGCGCCTTCCACTCGCTAGATGGCGTTGCGACGGAAAGCGAAGGCGTACGCTTCATACGTCTGCGCGAAGACGCACAGGTGGGCAAGGAAATACTGCGACTTCAGGCCTATCCACGTTCCAGCGTAACCCTCAAGGGTGCCGACGCCAGTGGTGATCATCGATTCTTTAATCTAACGGAATATAATGCTACCACCTTGGTGGTAACACTGGCACGTTCCCTGGAGCGTCTAGTAGATCGTGATGTGCCCAGAAATCTGCTCAAATTTCGCATACTCTGTGCGGGCAAGAATGAAAAACTCGAAGAGGTAGGTTTAGAATCAAAATTCTTCAACTAGACAGTAAGCTCACTTTCGGAACTAATTGTATATAGGGTAGCTTCCTGTCGATAACGGTCTACATTGAGGATGTGAACGATAATGCACCAGAGTTTCTCAATGTGCCCTATGTGATTGATGTGGATGAGAATACATCGATTGACAGCATTATCTTTGCCGGTGTGCAGGCCTTTGATCGGGATAAGCCCAATACACCCAATTCGGAGGTGCACTTCAGCATGTCAACGGTGCCGGAACAATTCTCCGCGGACGGCAGACCGTACTTTGCTCTAAAAAGTCCCCATCGTCCATTGTTGATCCTAAAGCGGGAGCTGGACTTTGACAATGGCATTAGACAGTTTAAGTTGCCGATTTTCGTCTGGGATCGAGGAACCCCGGCAAATCAAGCCAACACCACAATCACCATCAATGTGCGGGATGTCGATGATTTACCCCCTAAGTTCACTGAAGGTGTCTATCGCACCAAGATCAATGAGTTCTATCCCATGACAGGTGCCTCAATTCGTATTCCTCTCTACTTTGCGCCACCCATAATGGCCTTCGATCAGGACAGTTTGAATGCGACTCTGGTCTATGACATTATCTCGGGAAACGAACGTCAATTGTTTCGAGTAAATGCCCACAATGGCATTATGCATCTGCAGAAGGAGATTGATCTGGAGGAGGAGAGTCTGCCGGGGAATACGTTTGTAATACAGCTGGAAGCCAGACAAAAGGATAATCCTTTGAAGAAAGCTCTAGCGCGGTAAGTTTGAGACGATAAGACCCAAATTACATCCTCTACTAATCACATGAAAATCCCTTATTTAGCATCGAAGTGGAGGTCCTCGATTTAAACGATAATGTGCCCGAGTTTGAGGCAGATTTCTATAACATATCGATTGTAGAGAACCTGCCGACGGGCTTTAGTGTGCTGCAGGTGAATGCCATTGATCGTGATCAAGGCGAGAATTCGGAATTCCTTTACAATCTGGTGGAGAATCAGACAGCAGCAGGTGCTTTTCGCATGGACTCGCGTACCGGCTGGATTACGGTGCGTGATGATCGTTTACTTGATCGGGAACAACGTAGATCCATTCAGTTGAAAGTGGAGGCTTTGGAACGAAATCCTTCCTATCTGGATGATAAGCATCTAAAGAAACCGGGTCCCAGTACGGTTCTCGTTGAGATCACTTTGCTGGACAGCAACGATAACAATCCCAAATTCGATCATGGTAATCTGTATGAGTTTAAGGTGCCCATTACCACCGCAGTGGGTGCTAAGATCGGTCGTGTAGCAGCACACGATCCCGATGAGGGTCCCAATGGTCAGTTGCTCTACGAACTGCAGCGGCCCAAGGGCAGCGGTTATATACCCTTTCGTTTGGACAACAAAAACGGCACGATCTATGTATCGGGTCCACTTCGTCGAGGTCGCATTGCAGTCTTTGTGGAGGCAAGCGATCAGCCTGTGAATCCCTCAGAGCGTCGCTTTTCCTTAGCGGTCATCACCATCGAGGTGTATGCTACCATTGATGATCAAGCCATTGATTTTGTAGGAGCACCCTACGAGTTTTGGGTAGGTGCAAATACACCACTGGGCACTTCGGTGGGTCAGGTGCGCACCACGCTGATATACGATGGAGAGGATGAGATCATGTACGATCTTTTGCATACCTATTCCGAGGGTGTACCCTTTGCGATCGAGGAACGATCAGGCATCATAACAGTTATACGAGAGTTGGCCGAGTTCAAGCGGCAGATTTACAACTTTGAAGCGGTGGCCAATTATGTAAGTTAAATCTTTCTTGTTATTTAGCAGAGGATTTATATTTGAACTCTTCATTATATCCTCTGAGGGGTATATTCAGTTTGTGAAAAGTATGTAAGAGGCAGAAAGAGACGTGACAGACCCCATAAAGTACATATATTCTTGATCTGCATCGAAAGCCGAGTCGATATAGCCATGTCCTCTTTTCCTCTATCGTCTGTCCGTATGAACAAGCAGATCTCAGAAATAGTAAGAGCTACAAGTTCAAAGTTGGTCAGTATCGACCACATATTTAGTGAATCAAAATTTTTTATATTGATGTCACGCAGCATTTGCTCACAATAAGCGAAAAACCAGACATACCTCGAAAAAAATAGAGGTTTTTGGCAAATATCTCGGTAACTATAATATTGACACCAATTTTGGCATACAGGTTGCTTGATGCTATATAAAGACAATGCCATCCAAAATTTTTTGAATGTCTCGCCTCATTCGTCCACCAAAAGCTCAATTTCGTTGTAACTTTGCATGCCGCTGGCTCACTTGCTTCTAAACGAATAGTTTTGTAACTTAGCATATACTTGCAGACAAACAATATCAAACGATTGTAAAAATTTAATCAAAATCCGACTATAATTAAAAAAGTTTATCATACAACGAAAATCATCACTTTCACGTAGGGCATAGCCATCGTGCATTGCACTGAGCTGTGCACACATGCAACAAAAACGAAAAACGTGTGAGCGAGATAGACATACAAATACGTGTGCATGTTAAGTTCTTGTAGCAGCTACTCGGCATTGAGCTCATACGTATATAATTGGAAACGAAGCTCAGATGGTATTACACGATCGGCATGCCCGACTGACATTTTCTTTCTTGTTCTTCCTCCAGCTGTTTGCAAATACCTCTCAACCGCTTACCGTGCCGCGTAGTTCTCTACCACTGACCACAGCCGCTTCGGCGGAGCTTAGCGATGAGGGTGTGCTCATCACGAACCTAACTATACACATTGTCAACAAACCGGAGCCAGAAAAAGTGCCGCTCCGACCTGTTATAGAGTAAGTATGGATAAGGAGTTCATAGATTAGCTGTTAAGACTAAAAGATTTTCACTATTCACAGGGAGATCAATATGAATATAATCAATTTCCATGTGGAGGAGAATGTGGTGGGTGGCATAATTGGACAGCTGCTCTACAAGAATGCTCTAAACGTGGCCAACAACAACAACAATAATGAACTAGGCAGCTTCCGGGAGCTAACCACCGCTGTGGGCAGCAATAGTAACACTAGTCTCAATTCGAGTGGAAATCTCACCACAGTCGGAAGTCGCTTTCGTAGTCGAAATCGCAGTCGTAACTCGAAATCCAAACGACGATTCCCGCGACGTCTGGCAGGGGAAGCGAATCTGAAGCTACGCTATATTATAGCCAATCAGCAGGAGGTGATCAATAAGATCACCATCACAGAGGACGGCACACTTTTGACCCTGATTGGACTCGATCGGGAGCAGCAGGCAAGTTACGAGCTAACCGTAATTGTGGAATACAGCACGGGTTTAGTGAGCGGTGCGGGAATCTATCAGGTCAACATTAAGGTGGACGATGTCAATGATAATGCACCCAAGTTTAATGGTCTCACCTATGTGGGACTGATCAATGAGAACTGTGCGGTGGGCACCGAACTCTCCATGAATCAGGCGATACAAATCACGGATGCCGATGAGGGCAACAATGCCGAGTTTCGGGTGCAGCTGCAGGGTGACTTTAGTGATCAGTTTAGCATTGAGTATATCAATGGCAGTGCCATGGGTAATGCGAGTCAACACAAACTGTCGGCTAGTACGGGTGCATTTAACATCTTTAATCTGACCGATCAGTGGAACGATGAGTTCAAGTATCAGGAACTGCACACCAGCTTTATGCAGACTAACTTCAAGCTGAGCACAGGACCGTACTTTAGCATAAGTTATGTAGGCAAACGGGGTTTGGATCGGGAGAAACAACAGCTCTACAATCTGAAGCTAGTGGCGGTGGACACTGGTGGACTAACGGGTTATGCACATCTAACCATACTCGTTGCGGATGTGAATGACAATGGACCGCTCTTTGAGCGCATATCGGTGTTTAAGGATTCGCGGTTAGAGATACGTGAGTACAATACGGACATGGAGATCTATTTTGTGGAGAGCTCGAATGGCATGTCTTTACCGCCGGCTGCAGTGGCTAATATGATGTTGGCTCCACCGCCCTATCACATACCCGGCTCACCCAGACTGCACATGGACAGGGAGAAGGTTGTTGCTGCAGCAGCCGGTCTGGGTGTGGTGGGTCGTGCCAAGTCGCGACGTCGCTTTGCCCGAGCCACAAGCATCAAGTGTCCTTTGTTTGCGGTATATGAGGATACACCGGTGGGTGCAAAGCTGCTGCAGCTTACCGCAAGTGATGAGGACTTTGGCAAGAATGCTCAACTGCATTACGAGATCATAGGAGAGCAGTTGGAGCGTACTCCTGGCATGCCCATGATTAAGCTGCAGAGCACACGACACTTTGCCATCGATAAGCTGAGTGGTGAGTTGACGGTCAATTATCCACTGGCTGCCAACATTGAGATTTGGCTGAATCTGAGCGTTACTGATATCGATGGGTTGAAGGACACAACCTGCTTGCGTTTTACGGTTATCGATGTGAACAATCATGTGCCGGCGTTTAAAAAGTCCTGGTACAGTTTTGACACTGCCGAGGGCGACTACAAGGACAGTGTCTTGGGTCAGGTGCTGGCCATTGATATGGACTATGGCGAGAATGCCAACATAACCTATACCCTAAATAATCCCGAGCTACCGTTTACGATTAAACCCGCCTCGGGCGTGCTCAAGATCAATGGACAACTTGATCGCGAGCTGCGCGCCAAATATAACTTCCAGGTGATCGCTAGTGATAATGCAGAGCCACTGCAGCGTTTGTCCAGCAGTGTGGATGTGGAGATCAATGTGCTGGACATTAACGACAATCGCCCGGAGTTCATTGGCTACGATGATCAGACAAAAGCGATCAAATACATTGCCGATCTAGCCGATCGTACCATGCTAGTGCCGGTCTACAAGGCGTATCTGGATAGAAGCACACTGCCGGGCATGTTTGTGAAGCAAGTGAATGCCATAGACAAGGATTATGTAGGTAATGGCAATGGACTTGTGCTCTATTCCATTCTACACCAGGAACTGCATGCACCAGTCTTTCAAATAGACTCCCGAGATGGCACCATTACCACCGTTTCCAACATTCGAGGCTACAATGACTATGAGCACCTCAACGTCTCGGTGATTGCCTCCGATCTGGGCAGTCCGGCGTTGTCAGCCACCGCCGTGGTGCTCATTAATCTACAAGGACAAGCGGTCACAGAACCAACACCGCCTCCAAAACCGGAAATTCCCATCAATGTTACCGTCTTCCAGCACTCTTACTATGATGTACAGCTCAGCGAAAACAACGAAGCTCCCATTGAGGTAATGCATCTGAATCTTTCGGAGGGTTTGAATGCCGAGAATTATCGCTGGTCCCTGTGGCTGGAGGAGGGCCTGGACGAATCGGATGCCCATCCTCCCTTCGAGTACGACGCGAAGAATATGTTGCTCTACGCTCTCAAACCCTTCGACAGGGAACACATCTCCCGCTATCAACTGCGAGTACGTGCCGATCGCCTGAGTCGAGAGGCTCGCAATTATGCCAGGGTCAGTTATCCGGTTGTGGATGAAAGAGTCGAAGGTCTCTCGCCCAGCGAGTGTCGCATTCTGGTGCGCATTACGGACGAGAACGATAACTCACCCAAGTTCCAGGGCAATGGTCAACCCATTGTGGCTGTGCTGCCTCGCAGCGCCAGCTTCGGCTATCATGTGACCCGTGTGTCTGCCTCGGATGCCGATGAGGGTCTCAATGCTGAGATACGCTATCGTCTTCTCAACGAACCCACCAAACTCTTTGGCATTGATGAACAGACGGGCAACATACGTCTCTTGGGCGATTTACCCCTCGATGAACGCATCTATGGATTCGATGTTAAGGCCACCGATCGCATGGGAGCCGACGATGGACGCAGCGGCATTGTCAATGTCTTTGTCTACATCATTGATGAATCCAAGCAGGTGCGTCTTGTCGTTGCTGGCAAACCCGTTGACGTCGAACGTCGCATCGATAGTCTGACAGAGGCACTGAGCTCCGCCATTTCCAGGGATGTACGTGTACGACTGCTGGAACCGAACTCCGGAAGTCTGGAAGTTGCGTAAGTGTTTTAAAATACTTTTAAAATAGTTTTTGTATAGACTTTGTTTGTATTGCGGGGTGAGAAAGACTTGAAGGTCTTAAAGTGAATAAGTTTTCCTATATATTTGATCTAAAGACACTGCATAAGTCTAAAAACTGAGCTTAAATGGGTTTCCTGTGGAGTTAATATTTAGATTGATGTTTATTGCATGGATAAAAGTCTCTGGGGGACTTTTCTCAGCTGATTAGACTCCAGACTAGGATCCCATCAGCTTTCAAATATAGTACAGCTAATGTACCTCGCTTTGGGTTAGGACTGTTTTCCCCAGCGCTAAGGGTATTGGAATAGGACTTTCTTCTTAATGCTAAACTGATTGGTCAGAATCCAGATTCAACTGATAAAGTAACTGGAAGTTTGCTATAGAATACTATAGAATTTGTTTTATATTTCGGGGAGGAAAAAACACAAAGATTTAAAGTAGAAAAATTTTCCTATAGATTTAATCTGAAGAGACTGCATAAGTCTAATAAATGAGCTTGATTCACTTTAATTTAACTTGCAAAGGGATTTCCAGTGAAATTTATATTTAGTTTGATGTATCTTATAGAGATAAAAGCCTCCAGGGGGTTTTTATCTCTTAGCTGTTTAGACTCCAGACTAAGATCCCACCAGCTTTCAAAATAGTACCTAAAGCATTGGGCTAGGACTTTTTGCTTAGACTTAAAGTTATTGGGTTAGGAATATTTTCCCTAGAGCTAAGGGTATTGGAATAGGACTTTCTTCTTAATGCTGAACTGATTGATTAGAATCCAAATTCCAGTGATAAAGTACCTGGTATTGGACAAGGACTTTCTGCTTAGTATTAACGTTATTGGGTTAGGACTATTTCCTAAGTGCTTAGGCTTTTAGGCTAAGACTTCCTAATAACTAAAATGATTGCTCTAACTAACTCACAATTTATACTCTCCCTTTCTCCACGACAGCACCAATGCCTATATCTATGCAGTTGATCCACATACCAATGCCATAGTGGAAATGGAGCAGTTACACGAGTAAGCATTACTCCCACTCTCTCTCTCCCAACCAAACTGACCTAAAACTGTCGATGGAGTCAGTAATGATGATGATGAATGTAACTATCTTTTTGCAGATCCTTGGCTGGCTTGCAGCTGGATGCATTGCAGTTGCAGCAACAGCAGTTGCAACATTTGGATGGATCAAAGCTAATGCCTCGCATCATCGAATTGGCCGAATTCGGAGAAGTTCCCCGTCCAACACATGCCTCCGTCTCCCACTTTATGGGTGGACTGGAGTATCTCACACTGGTGCTGCTCGCCTTGATCAGTCTGGGAGCTGTGATTGCTGCCTGTTGCTATCTCTGTCTGCGACAAAAACGGTAAACAAGAGAGTGGAGGGCAAGGGAGGAGGTAGTTAGAGGAGCGTTTCAACTGAAAAGACTGCAGAAAGAGCTGAATTTCAAGTAGCTTCATGATTGCATTTATGTTAAACAAACATAGATACACGCATACATTCATAAGTACTCGTAGATACTAAGGCTCAGACTAAGGCCATCAAATAAATCATTAAGTCAAGTTTAAACACTTTACCAGCTGTTGTTGTTCTTGTTGTTGTTTGTTGTTTGTTGTTCTTCTGTTGTTGGCCAGTAGTAATACCTGTCGTATATTGCTCCCCACTTGTCTCACAAAATCCTAACTGTAAAAAATACCATTAAGCAGCTAAAGAACAACAACAACAAAACGACAACAACAACATGAAACATGATGAGTTAGATCAGCCAAATAAGCTGATAATTAAACGCAGCTTTAGTTCTTGTGACAACTGCATTTGAGATGCGAATGTGAATGTGAATGGCAAAAAAAATAGCAAGAAATATAGAAAGAAGTGTTAACTGCAATAAGCCGAAGATTTGATGCCTGTCTTTAAATTTTTATATAATAATATATAGTGGTATATCGATTTCACAGCATATTTTATTAGTTGGTTTTTTACATTTTCACAAAGTTTTCATTAATTTTTTCAATATCTGCTAAACGATATATAGTTCCCCGAGTTTAGGCTAATTTTGTTTGAATTGAAATACCAGTTTAACTGAAAACTGATCAGTCAAAACCGATATGATATAACATAGTGGTTTCATTCTTATAATACTTAAAGACTAAACTTGGTTAAGATATTCAGAAAATACAAAATGTAATAAACTGATTTTTAAGAAACTTTTCCTATGGCAGCTATATAATATGCAGTTGCGATTCTAGTCAAATTTGTTCAGAAGATAGAAAAAGATTCGTCAAATCCCGATTTGTGTCTTACTATAAGATATAGTTGTTTAATTCGAAAAAAAAATGTTCAAGACAGAAAAGAGATGTTAACAATAATATAATATAGTTTAGTATAATAAAAAAAAAAAAAATTTTAATATTAGAACAGAAAAAAGAATGAACACCACCTTGACAAGACAAAAAAGATAGCAGTGGGAACGGGAGTCCACCATAGGTACGAAAAAAGAAGCCAAAAGCACAAGCGCATCATATTATGTTGTCCATGATTCCAACTATTTTCCATCTATCCACTAACTGGCTAATAAGAAATAAGAAACAAAATGCAAGAATATCCATACTTTAAGGTGTTACATTTTCAATGAATAATCTTAAATACCCTTAAGCACGCTATTCGTAGCTGAAAACGAATACAAATGTGAATGTGAATGCCACTCAAAGTCGCATCTCTTCTTTTCTTTTATTTTTTGCAGACAACTCTGGTCACAACGCGACTTTGCCACCTCAGAAGCCGGTCTGACTTATACCATAGCTGGGATTAATCAGTCCAGATCTCAGCAGCGACGTCAGCGTCAACAGCGACACCTGCAGCGCTGCAGCAAGGGAGGCAGCAACATAAACAGTCACAACAAGCAACAACAACAGTCAACAACAGTCTGAGGCCAACAAGTGCCTTTCTGCCAGAATCAGTTTGTTCCTCGGCACAAACTCAATCGACGGCAACTGCAACCGAGAAACTGGAACAACAGTTGCATCATCATCATCAGCAACAGGCATTGGTGACACAGCAGCAACATCATCAGTATCTCAATGAGTGAGTAACAACAGCAACATCTACTAAAAAAAAGAAAACTGGTTGCTTTTCCAGTTCTTGTTGTTAGAAATGCTTAAATATTTTCCATTTCATAGTCAGCAGCAGAGAGAATACATTGATGTACCGCTGCCCAAGTCCATTGCCAAGGCAGCCCAGCAGGCAGCGGCAGCCTCAGTAGATGCTCCATTTGTGCTCAAGTACAACTCTTGTCAACCAGTCAACAATCTGTAAGTCAGTTTGAAAAACTTGTATAAATATTTTAGAAAATATTAGGCGAAATAGAAGGAAAACAAGAAAGAAAATGTCCTTCTGCCTGTTACATACTTTTGTCAAACCCAACATACCCCTTAGAGGGTATAATAAGCTACTTTTCCAACTATTTTCCTAACAATTATTTTTCCCAATTAAAATTTTTTGCCAATCTATTATATTCCCATTCCAAACTTTCCTTGTTGCAGCAACAATTACGAAACATCGTTGTTCTCGCTGCACTCCACTGGCCAGGATTCGGGCGTGGAGTTCCTTAGCAGTCGGGAGTTGTACGAAACTTCACCCGATTCCTTTCACAGCACCTCCAAAAGAGGCGGCAACACCAACAACAACAACGGAGAATTGCTCTGTCCCCGACATGCCAAGGCGCATCTAGAGCTGCGTCAACATCCCAACACAGATAGCAGGTAAATTCAACTCAACTAAATCTGCTAACTTCTCTAGCTAAAAGACAGCTCTCCCACTCCACTTAGTGATACCTATGAGGATTCCCTTAAAACCGATGAGCCTCTGGTAGCTCACAATTGTCGCAGTGGCAACTGTGAGCATCGACAGCATCAACAGTTGGGGCAACATCAACATCCTCATTATCAGAACACCAAGTTCGAGAAGCGTTCCTCCTGTGTCCGGCACTCGTTCTCCGGTGTTAAGGACGACCTCATGCAGCACTCGCCACAGATATCGATGAGGCCACGTGGACACGCTCTGCGCAACTCAATGAATGATCTGGAGCAGAGACTACACAATCTTGAGCAATCCTTTCGACGTCCGCTCGAGTTTAGCAAATCGAACTCCTTGTTTTAGTCAATAAGTTAACCAAGTGCAATCTTTAGTTTGTAGATCAATGAACATATACATATATTTCTTAAGAACCAAGTGCAATAAATCAAGCTTTCTTTATTAATTTAACACGAGGTAAACAATTTTTTGTCCAGAGAATAGTGTAGTAGTGCTACACTGTAAGTTTCAGAGGGATTTATCAGACCTTTGCTTTTAAAAGATCCACAATTGACAAAGTAAGTACATAATAAACACATAAACATATCAAATTCAATTCCAATCACCTTGAAAGTCACAATAAACGCTCAGTAGAGCTTCAGATCCGGGTCGATAGCGCAAATCCATCACAGTAGCTAAAAGCTATGGTATCAAAAAAAATAATATATAATTTTAATGTAATCAAAAGCTGTCACACAGTGACTAAAGTGAATACAATCAGAAAACAAACAAAGACATTAAAACACCCAAAATCACATTCATTTTGGAGATAGTCACTTTCATTCGATGACATAACAGGTGTCCAATGAATCCCAAATGAAAAGAAAAAGAAATATACCATGCCATTATCTATGTATTAACCTTATGGGCCTTTTATCAACTTGGGTTCAATACAGGTTTAGGTTTCTAGAAAAAACCAAAAATGATGAAATAGCTCATAGGTGATAATTGAGAAAAAAATTATTATTTCTATAATTAGTTTAAATCAAAATAATATAAAGCTTCTATCTACAATCAAAAATATACTAATTATTACTATTTATGTATTCCCTTTATATATTTTAAAATGCTTTTTAAGTGTTTAGTAATAAAGAAAAGCATAGTTGTTATCATTCTAAACAGTGCATAATATTGTATAAAGTTAAACTAGACTGTAAAGAACTCTGTACCATTTCTGTAGCACCGGTTTCTACGATGTAAATTGTGTAGAAATTAATAGTATACATATAATGTGCGAGTTTGCTAAAGATATCTAAAAAACTTTCCGAGTTATGCGATTTACGGAAAAGAATCAAAGGTATACTTTATCAGCTTGTAGCATAGACGAACCTTCATGCTAAATTTTATAGCTCTAGCTCTTAAAGTCACAGAGATCGAGGTGTTCAGCGCTACAACCATATGACTGTTAATGTGGATCAAGAAACTATATACTGTATGGTGTAATTGATGCCTCCCTAAACCTCTTACGGAAACTTTTTTGCCAACAAACGCAATAGACCACTTTAGTTTCGTTAAAGTACTTGGTCCAAAAAATAACAGTTGCTACGAGTCATTATTGTCATCATTATCTTGCTGTTAATCTTGAACGTGTGGGTTATAAAGTAATTTTTTTTTTTTTTGTTTGTCATACCCCCATGACATATGTTAACACTAGTATAGTAGAATGACCCAGTATTTCACAAGACTGATTAGATTGACTCGTCGATAAGATAATAAGACAAACTTACAATAATATAGTACTTATAAGTAGTACATCGGTTTAATTATCTTTCGGTTGGAAAATTTATAACTTCAAATAAAAAAAAACTTGAAGTGAAATCAATTATTTATCGGAAAGTTTTTACTTTATTAATATATCAATATGTTGTTAGATACTTAAATAATAAATATTTGAAATCCAAAAGATTTTATTTCTTGAAAAAGTTTTTAAATTGTTATCAAAAAATATCATATAGTAAAAATCCAGCATGATGACAAAGCAATATCACTTGTCAGTATTACAATTTGAGTAATATTTCAACAATAAAATGCTATCCGCAGTTTTCTAGATCTTTCTCAAAGGGACTGCCGATTCGCTAAACCCACAAAGAATGTAACTGATGCACGTAGAGACTGTCACTATCTTTGTAGTAAATTGGAGAGTTTGAATTGAATTACATGCATGTAATTTTCCAAAAGTCGCAATTTGTAGGGCACTCTTAAGAGGAAATGAATTCTCTTGCCTGTGTTTTGAAAATTGGAATTATGCCAGTTTTGTCATTCGTGTCAAAGCTTTGTGGATATTAAATAATGAATACAAAAACAAACTCTACAGTGTAGAGTCTACACCAATGCACTCTACACTTGTGTATGTGTGTGCTTTTATGTGCTCTATAGAGATGAGCAAATTACTCAAATGCGTCACGAATATTTATCGCCAAATAGTCACTGCTTTAACTTTATATATTCAATTAATTGCGAAAATACAAATAAAAGAAGCAAAATAAGCATCAGTTGATTTTAATTACTCTCAGATAAACGGAATAAAATTTAAGAAAATAGAAAATTATTTTTAAAAAGCTGAAATGATTTCAATAGATTTTAATATTTTATAATACTATGACTGTCATTTTTCTAGTGACTCATCTAATAGTTTTATGATCAGGCAATTTGATGAGTCGGCATGTTTATTTAGCATATTTTTTTAAATAAACAAAATTTATAACAAACAGATGGTGGAAAATATTATTTTTATTGGTAAAGAGCAAGGCAAAATATATGATCTTAAAAAAAATAACTAATAAGTCTCAAGTACAAAATGCTAATCACAGTCACAGTTACTGACATTAGTCACAACATCGCCAAATCGCTCATCTCTAATAAACATTTGTGTATACATTTTTTTATTGCGTCGCACTATTACGGAGAGCTTTTCGGCAAACACAAATAATTGGCGGCCGGCAAATTGCGGAGAGCGCTGCTCTTTCATAAGCCAAAGAGAGCGACGATGCTTGGGAAACAAGTCTACACAAATTTAGCTAAACGCAAAAAAATGCATACAGTTAGGCCAGCAAGTATTTGGACATAGCAAAAGTAAATCTAAAGAAACTAGTTTTAGCTTATATAATAATTATAACAGTAAGAATGAATTGAAATTCCAGCGACTAAACATTTACTTGACCAACTGTACATGGGCTGCAATTGAAAGCATTGTGTTAGTACACATACTTTTGGTAATACCGGTTTCCAAATGGCTATTGAATAAACCCAAACCAATTAGTAGAAAATAATTAGAATCGGAATTTAAATTTTTGTACGTATTCAATAAAAATGAATACTTTTTATTTAGATATATGTTTTTTTTTTAGAATTAGCACACAACAATTGCGCGATTTCGAATCGCGAATCAATAAATTAATCTCTTATAATTTAGCTTATTCAAAGTATTTCTTGAACTCCAGGCAACCGGCCCAGTTCTCATCCCAGCCGGGAGTGACCTTCTTGGCGTTCTCGTACCACTTGTTCACATTGGCGTACTTGCTAATGTCGAACTTGGCCACCTCGAAGGTGGACACGGAGGCGAGCAGAGCGATGTCGGCAACGGTGAGCGAATCACCGGCAGCATACTCCTGACCCTCCAGGAAGGTGTTCAGGAAATCAAAGGCAGCCTCGATCTTCTTGAAGGCCTCGGGATCAGCGGGAGCCTTGGCAAAGACCTGTGGGTAATAGTAGTTGGCGAAACTCTGGTACAGTGTGCCCATATCGAAGTACAGTCGCTGGTTGACGACCGCGCGCTTCTTGGGGCACTTCGGGTAGAGAGAATCGGTTTTGCCGTATTTCTCCACCAGATAGACAAGGATGGCACGCGACTCCCACAGTGCGAAACCGTTATCGACCAGTGTTGGAATGGTATGCTGAGGATTGATCTTCAAGAACTCGGGCTTCAAGTGCTCTCCAGCCTGGAGATTCAACAGTTTCTTGTTCAACTCTACACCAACAGCCTTGGCGGTCATGATGACGGAGCGGCAGGGCGAGGAGCCGGGCAGATAATAAAAGTCAGCCATTTTACTAAAGAGAGAGAGAGAAAGAGAGAGCACAAAACAAATTCACCGTTAGCTAAGATTATCTACAAAAGTTCACTTTAATATGCGTTATGTATGTACATATGTATGATGTCAGCACTTTATATTCTTTTTCTTTGTTGTACACTTGGAGTTATTTATGTTCCACTAAGTTTAACACAAACTTACATTTTAGAGTTTTTTTTTAGTAAAGACGCGTCGCACTCACTGTACCAAGTCTCAGGCAATACTGATGGCTCACTGGAGAGAGGTTCGACTTTTATAGCCGAGCGGTCGCCATGTTAGTGTCGAAAGCACGACGAAACGCGGGCAGCGCGAAGAGAGTGCAGCGCACAAAAGCACACACACACACAAATGCCTTAGAGCAGCCATAAAGAGAGAAATTAAATTCGCGTGTTTGCCGTTTGCTTTTTTTTTGCTCAGTGTATGTGTGTGGGTTTTGCCCCAAAATCCAACTGCACTCTATTTAATATGTGGCATAGTCAAAGCTCATGCATCAAATTTGTATTGTAACTTGCAACATTTGTGGCATACACATACCCTTCACTTGAGCCAACTTGTGGCAAACCGGCAAACTTTCTAATAAACTCGTTACACTGCATTTGCCGGCGATCGGCTTTTTTTTTATTTGGTTTTTCGTATTACTGAGAGTGATTTGCGCGCTCTTTTGCTGTAGCTAGGTGGTGCTCTTAGCGCTTCATTTTGTCTCTTTATTGTTTGTTTGCTATACATTTATTTGCGATTTCTGTGTCTGTATGTATGTCTACACAAACACGGGCATAAAGAAATACAATAGATACAGTCTGTCAGATAAGTGTCTGATCTTATCATATTTGACTAGCATTAAAATTAAACTTTAATTATATGTAGTGAAATATTTGTTCTAATAAAAACTAAAGATCTTGAATTAAATTTTAAGTTTATAAAATTTAATTAAAATTATATATTTAAAACAAGAAAGAAAAGTTCGGTCGAACACGCCCGATTTTGCAATACCCTCTGTCTTTTATTTCCGATTAAATGAACTGAAATCGGTGAAATCTTTAAAGTCGACCCCATAAAGTATATCTATTCTTAAGCTACACAAAATTTCTAATCGATTAGATTAGTTTTTGACACATTATGAAAAAAAAATTTTATTTAATATTTTGAAAAGTTGTCAAGGGGTAGGTATGGAAAAATTTTTAAATTTTGAAAAAAATTCAAGTTCTGAAAAAGCCTAAATTTTAGATGCAGAATTAATTAAGTGGAAAAATACAGTGTAAAATGGTATTTCACTCGACAATAGCTACATTTTTAGCTAAGATATCGTAGTTTAAAGTTTCAGAATAGGTAATAGCGGGATATTAACCTAACTTAACTGCCCCTCAAACAAGTCCGACCGTATAATATCAGTTTAATATACCTTACATTTCCGATTATATCAATTGAAAATTGATGTTTATCAAGCTTAATAAAGTTTAAACAATTTAATTCAAAGAATAAAATTTAGTGCAGGCATACTTTTATAAAGCACTGTTTTAATTTTGTATATTAGTTCTTCATATCAAGTATTTGTTTTGGCAAAACAATACTCACACATTGTATTTGCCATAAGCGAAAAAAGTCATTTTGTTGTTTATTTAAGAATTATTTATTTTATTTTAAAATTTCCTTCTAAAGAAATGCATATGCACACATACAGTGAGTAGAATAATTATTGTGACACATTAAATTTGTAACAAGAGTAGTTTTCTTTGTCATAACAATTTCATAACCCACTGTTTATCAGTTTACATACAGTGTACTTTATACAATTTTATTTATAAACTGCAAATTCTTTAAAGCTTGTGCAGCTGCTCAAATCTCTTGTGGCATTTCAAACAAAGATTAGCTTTAAACAACTAAGAAAGACCAAGACGAACAAGCTCGACTAGAAAATACCCTGTTTTCAAGTGCTGCAAATTGGGTTTTCTATCAGCTTAGGTTTAAAACTAATATTTAGCTTGAAAGTTTATCTGAAAATTAAATTTACTATCATTTTGCTGTTTCCACATGTCGATTATACCCTTTTCATCGTTTTCAAAGAGCTCGCGATCTTTGAAAACCGGTTGTGTGTGAATCAGAATAAACTGTTTCTCATACTAAATTGGTTATAGCTAGAAATTCAGTCTTTTTAGCTGGAAAATTACCTTGAAAGTGTCATTAAGGCACATATACAACATGACCTTGAAAGTATTACTATATTTTTTTGTGGTTCCAAAGCCTACCTACGCCCTTTTCTGGTAATCCAAGATTGTTCGAAGTACATAGTATACTCGATATCTGCATACATATCTTAATGAGTAGAGCTCCCATTACATTTAACCACAACAATAAACTACCCTAAATGGTCATATTAATCATAAGCTAGTACATAGTATACCAATTTACAGGAGCGTTCAATACATACAGTCGGTCAAGTAATTGTTTAAGCCCAAACTAAAAAAAGTAAAGTTGTTATAGATAGATAGTTAGGCTTAAGAAATCTTATCGTATATATTTTTTTATCAACTTGAACAACAATTTTATTTATTTTTTGATAAGATAACTCTGCCTTATTTTAGCCCAGCTTTTAAATAAAGCTTAGCACTAGTGATTTTGTCTAAATTACTGACTAAGAACTACGTAAGACAATTCTGTCAAGTCATTTCCTTCCAAAAACAGCAGATTTAAGAGTAATTTTTAACTAACAGTTGTGAAATTTGACACAGTAGCTCTGTATAATAAATGAAATACTTGCTAAAAATTTCAACACAATTGCTTTAAACACATAAAAGTTATTTAAGTAAAAGTTTTTGGTAACGTCATGTATGTATTTCATCACTGGGCATAAAACAGTTGAGCAGCTTAACTGCAGCATTCTTAATTGTTCTGTGCCTTGTGCAAACAATTTCTTTAAGCACTGTAGTGCATTATCTCGCCAAATTGTACTGTAACTGTATCCAACCATTATCCCTAGAGTGAAATTTGGGTACCAACGCTGATTAGCTTTGTTTTTCCCTTAGTAATTAATTTCAAGTGTTATACATATCTGATGGATTGCTGTTAAACACATTATCACACGCAAAACAATCAATAAACAAAATTTGCAAAAGTCATTCCCCCTAGAGCATAATTTCACCAGATACTAGAACATTCTGTAAATAATAACAGACTGCCAGTGTATACATAGAACTACAGTATAGTAAACACCATGGCCTGTCCCAAGTAAATTGCACGATTTATCAGTTTCACAACTGGCAAACTTTATTATCAGCATGATGCGGCAAAAAAGCGATCGCACAAACTACAAATAATAAACACGACGAACATTTTTAAACGGTTTGAAATAGCATAAAACTTGGTACACGTCAGAGCAATACGAATTTGATGTGTCAGCACTAAAGAGAGTGACTAGGAGTGTGTATGCTTAAGAGCATGGAATATTTCAAACATTTCGTGCTTCCCACAAGAGCCGACACACCGGCTGATTACTCATTTGTACATAATTTACATATGTATGTACATACGAAATTCAGCGAATTAAATAACATAAACATAGCGTCACAAGTGGTTAGGTTTTTACGCACTATATTTGCTTATTAATGAAGTAAGGTCAAGGCGCTTGAATAGAAAAAAGTAATTTAAATAAACTTTAGAGTCCACAGCAAACCGGTTTTGCAAACTTTTACTACACACAAGTTCCACACACAAGCGAAGAGATCGCTGCTTAAGCAAAGAGCTGGGTTCAGCAAAGAGAGTTAAGGCAAAGCGGAGAGCACAAGACAAGCGTGAGAGAGAGCGCGCAAGTGGAATATTTTCAAGTCTGTTTTGGTATGTATGTGCTTCGCCAAAATAGTCGCTGCCGCCGGCCTGTAAATATGTATGTGTGAGTGAGCTGAGGCGTGCAATTTTGTATTTTTGCTATTCAAATTTTTCAAATGCTTTTAATTAAAAACGCAGCTGTATTTTAAAAGTTAAATTAATTCTGTTTTTGCACTCAACATGTTGGCAAACGTTTACATATACAGTGTTAGTACTTGGCGATAAGGGCGTTTGTGTTTGCAAAACATTGCTGTGCAGTAGAGTTTGTTGTTGTTGGTACATTAAATGTACTCTAGATAATGCGTTATGTACAAATGTCAAGCACTGTAACTTGCCGGCTGCTTGCTTGCTGTATGTGCGTGTGTCATACTAATCGAACTAAAGAGCACACAAAGCGCAAGAGAGCGCGAGAGCAGGGAGGATCACTCCATATGAAAAATCTATGTATTGTATATAAGCTTTTGCACTTGACAAATGGCATTTCAGTTGACGTTCATTGCTTGCGAGTGAAACATGGATTTGTATTGTGTACCCTTTGCCACACCGAGTCGATCGGTTATTTTGGCCGCTGCTGCCGTGGGCGTTGAGCTCAATCGTGTTGTGGTCAACACCTACGAACAGGAGCATTTGAAGCCCGAGTTTTTGAAGCTAAATCCACAGCATACGGTGCCTACACTGGTGGACAATGGCTTTTCCATTTGGGAATCGCGTGCCATTATGGTCTATCTGGTGGAGAAGTACGGCAAAGATGATTCGCTCTTCCCCAAGTGCCCCAAGAAGCAGGCGCTGGTCAATCAACGTCTCTACTTCGATATGGGTTCATTGAATCTGGCATTTAGCGATTATTACTATCCCCAGTTCCGTGAGAAGAAGGCCGGAGATCCAGAGAAATTCAAGAAGATCGAGGCAGCCTTCGATTTCCTCAACACATTCCTGGAGGGTCAGAAGTACGTGGCTGGTGATCAGTTGACCATCGCTGATGTGGCCATCATTACCACCGTCACCACCTATGTCGCTTGTGAGTTCCATCTGAAGGCTTATCCCAATGTGGCCAAGTGGTACGAGACCGTTCAGAAGGAGGTTCCCGGCTTTGAGGAGAACGTGGAGCTGGCCAAGGAATATACGGCTCGCTTGGAGGCAGCACATAAACTCTAAACACTCCATTAATTTATTTTGTTGACTAAGTTAACTTAAATATATATTTGTTAAATCATTGTGAATAAATAGTTTTGAAAACCAAATAGGAAATTTTATTTTAAAGTAATAGCAAGTGTATAAACTCTTTAATCAGCCCTCGCTGTCCGTTTCGCAACTTCATTATCACATTACACATTCCGCGATAAATTATTTTTTTGTTGTTATCGCCATTAAATCGGTGTAATCCCTCAATTTCAAGTGTCATATCTTATCTATAGCTTTTACTAATTGAAAGTAGAGCCACAATTTAGCGTTGCCAGACTGTCTGTGGCTAAAATAGCTAGAAAAAGGTGAAAACTAAATCTTTATACACTTATACACTCAAACTTAATCGCAATTATAAACTAAATATTTACAAATTAATTAAGAAATATTTATTAGGTCTATCTTTATGAAGGGCAGTCCACGTTAATGACAAAAGCAGAACTTCCAGCTAATTTTTGGCTTTTACAAAATTATGTTAGAACACATTTTACAATGAATTTTGTAGCTAAAACAGCTAGTAGTTAGTAAAAAAACTAAAGCTTTAACTTTTAGATTTATAAACTTCATAAATCTAACTATAAATAAGCTAAATTGTCAACATTGATTCAAAACGAAGCTTTTAAAAGTAATCAATAAATCTTTTCAAGATAGCAATATTCCTGTTGACCAATAATATTTGGTCACAAGCTGAAAGCCCCCCTAGTGGAATTATCTTTCAATTGCTACTGTTGAGTGCTCTACGCTGGTGTGTTTCTGGGTCCTGCTTTCGTCACTAGCGTGGGCTAAACTGTATAATTTGGCTACAAGGGGAAAAGTGTGACTAACATGGTTCGATTGTCACAGATAGATAACGGTATTGATTCATAATATAATCAATAACTATTTTGGAAATGCAACTAATGGGTGTTATAATATTTTGGAAATGGAAATATCAGACTGATGATTCAAATTTTAATTAATTTTACAATTTTATTTTTAATTTCATTAAAATGGAATCAAAAATAGTGTTGTAGCCGAAAAGCGAAAAAAGTTATTTTTAAAATGAATATATTATTTATTTTGTTCTACAATATGTAGATTGTAAAAGTTTTAATGTTTTCCAAGGGGCTTCCTTTGTGATTTACTGTTTTATAGCTATCCTGAAAATTTCACCACAATCACATGATAAATACAGAAGTTATCCAATAAAGAAGAAAAGTGTGTATTTATTTCATGTAATTTGTAGACAACACTAGCGCCATCTAGCGCACCTAGCTTACAAACCTGTGTAGGTTACAGGTTAACTCATAGTCGCTTACTCTCGATTGTTCCACTGATTGTTTGGGGTAGAATCGTTCTAAAAAGTACATAAAAAAGCGACACTAACAATGACAATGACAATTTCATATAAAGAACATAATACACCTATATAATTACAGACAATTGTCAGTGGTGTGAGTCAGAAATGTTGAAGAGCTTTTCGGCATATAAAGAGCAGCGTTTCTCGACAGTCGACAGTCAGTTCGCTCTCAGAGTTCTAGGGGGAAACAAGTAATTCCGACGTAGCACTATATTATATTAACATGGATTTCTATTATTTGGCTGGTTCGGCACCATGTCGTTCGGTTATAATGACCGCCAAGGCATTGGGCGTGGAATTAAATAAGAAAGTGCTGAACCTAATGGAGGGTGAGCATCTGAAACCGGAGTTTGTGAAGATCAATCCACAGCACACAATTCCCACACTGGTGGACAATGGATTTGCACTGTGGGAATCGCGTGCTATTCTGGTCTATCTGGTGGAGAAGTACGGCAAGGATGATGCTCTCTATCCCAAGTGCCCCAAGAAGCAGGCTCTGGTCAATCAGCGTCTCTACTTCGATATGGGTGTGCTGTACAAGTCCTTCGCGGACTATTTCTATCCTCAGTTTATGCAAAACAAACCCGCCGATCCTGAGGCATTCAAGAAGATCGAGGCTGCCTTTGGTTTCCTCAACACCTTCCTCGAGGGTCAGGATTATGTTGCCGGTGATCATCTGACCATTGCTGATATCGCCATCTTGGCCACCGTCTCGACCTTTGCCATGACCGAGTTCAAGATCAGCGATTATTCCAATGTGGACAAGTGGTACGCCAATGCCCAGAAGGTTACGCCCGGCTGGGATGAGAACTGGGAGGGTCTGTTGGAGATGAAGGCGTGGTTCAGTGCTAAGAAAAGCTCTTAAATAATACTCATAAATGTTACAGTATTCTCTTTGTCTATGTTATATTAATAAAAGTTCTAAAGTAATTTAAATTTGAGCAAATCTTTTTACTCTGACGTCATTTATCCATTATCTCTCATCATGATGAGTCGGCATGTTTCGATAGCTTAAAACATTCGTATGCCAAGCATAAAGCATATAATTAACTAAAGCAGAATCAAGTAGGCGAATCTAATAGTTATTATGTGGTATAGTTTGCATTAGTAAGAAACTAAATTCAAATGTATATACGTAAAAAGGTTTCTTTAAAGCAAAAAGGTTTTCTTACAGACAACCACAGTACATAGATTGTTTCAGCTATATAAAGTTTTTTTTATATTTTTGACCGAAAAAGGGCACTTTTAATTATATTATATTTTAATTATATTTTATTTGACTTTAAAAAAATTCTATCTAGACTATTAAGTTTGCCAGATAAAAGGAGACATCTACATTGAGTATATATACCTATTTCATCTCTGTATAAGCACGTAAATCTCTATGATTAGAAGAGCTAGAGTCAGCAAATTTTGTATCTAGATTCGTCTTAGTTAAAATGAGGCATCTTCGAACCTTTCTCGAATATATGTATGTATATATTCTCATACTGAACATTAAGAGAGTATATGTAGCACTGTCCGGCAGTGCCTTTCTCTGGTAAAACACATAAGTCTCAGTGTTTTTAAGAGCTAAATCCACCAAATCTGATGTTCATTTAATTTTTGGGACATTTTCGAAACCGCAAAATATTTTAAAATAATAAGTTTATTTTATAAACATAATACTATATCATATAGCTACAATTGTTGAGCAGAATATTCTGATATTCGTCCAAAATCTTTCTGAAAACACTGAAAACATATAATATAGAAGAATCAGACGTTAATACAACATCTGAAAAACATCTTTGAAAAGTTTATGTTTGCTTGATTAAATGATTATTAGTATTACAGTCATATAATGTCTAGTAAACTGATCCAGCCGCACAATACACTTGTGCTTAGGTCAAATTCCCATGCTGATCACCAACACGCCCTCTATAAGCAACAAAGAAACAACAAGTTTTGAAAAAATGTATAAATTTTATTTTCGGCAAGTACTAAGAAGAACAGTATTCTTATGTCTATTATAAATCGGGATTTACTAATTTCTGCAACTGATCATATTTGTGTATGGCATTCCGAACGAATTCCGCAGTTCTTCGCACACGTTCCGGAGTAATTTCCTCGGCCAGCATACGACCCACATCTTGTGCTCCGCCGGAGCGTAGGTAACTGACCGCTTTGCCAGAGATATCACAGACGGAGGGCGTTAGGCGACAGAGGGCATTGGTGATGGCGCCACCAAAGAGAATGACACCCACGGCGGACAGTACGACGGCGGCAACGCGGAACAGTGTGGACATCAGAATGGTGGGCAGCAGACGGGAGGCAAAGGCTATCAACGGATTCAAGCCAGGCGAGGCAGACGGAGGGGAAGACGGAGTTGTTGCTACTGTAGTGGTCACATCGGAGCTTGTTGTCGGACTGGCTGGCACCAAGAAACCCTCGTAGCCCGTCTGCACCATTATGGGACCCGGAAAGGGATAGAGACCAGGTGTACCGGTCATGGGAGCCGGATAGCTGGCACCAAGTGGCGTCAATGCGGCTGCACCGCCATATTGATTCAGATACTGCTGAAAGGCTTCGGGAGTGATGAGACCGCCGGCATAGATGGACACAGGCTCGTTGCTGCTGGCACTCGCTTCATTGTCACCAGTCTGTGGAGAGAAACGGTTTGAATTTTAAGTCACAAATCTCTAAGAGGACTTAACTTAGGGTATTACGAAAAGTTCAAAAAATATAGTTTTATAAGAATCAAATTGATTTAAAGTCTTTAGATCAATATTTTAAAAGAAAAGTCTCTGAAAACTCTGAAAACTTTGTAGAAATGTAGAATAACAGTCGGTTCAAATTTAAGGATTCAATTGGGGAATAGTTCTTAAGTAACATATAGATAGGATCTGTTGAAGTGTAGGGTAGAAGTCAGAACAAACTTGAGGATTCAATTGGGGAATAGTTTTTAGTAACATAAAGATAGGATCTGTTGGAATGTAGGATAAAAGTCGGAACAAATTCAAGGATTCAGTTGGAAAACAGTTTTAAGTATGGAATAATTTTACATATGTAGATGAGATATTTAAAAAAAATGTACAAATTGCATTTCTAATATTCCATTTTGTAGCCAGACTATAGTATTTATACCCTACAAGGCTTTGTAGAGAGTCTATTGTTTAAGAATCAGTAAGCTACATACTTATAAACATTATATGGCTATAATCTGTTCAAAATCGGAACACTTTCATTCTTTACGTTGAAATCTTTGTTATTTTTTTTAAAGATATATATCATATAGTATTGAAGTTAGCATATTATATCATTCATAATTTATATATATGTTTTAGCAAAAGTCTTACCAGTGTTGGATCCGTCTCTGCTTCGGTAACACCACCTCCTACTTGACCAGTTCCATTGCCAATTTCTTGGTTAGCTGCTGTGACAATCGTCTCGGAACTGGACTCTGGCAATTTGTCCAACTCCTCTCCGGGATTCACTGCCGTTGCCGCTGTTGCAGTGTCCACTGCGGGCAGCGTACGTGCCTCATAGAACACCAACAGCAGCATGAATAACAAATAGCACTGATTTCTGTACTTCATGTTAGATATACGACTTGCTTGTTGTTGTTTACTTGAACTCAAAATGATGACTAACTTCAGAACTCTTCGTGCCCAACTCCTTTATAGTTTTTGCTTTGGTTCAAGACAAACAATCACTGACCATTTTGTTTTTTCTAGGACATCCCATGTTTGTCCTTGTTGTCCTTTGTGCAATTAATGTTGCATTTTCCAGGAAAATAGTTTCTTAATGTCCTGGCATTTCCCAAACATTTGGCCATTGTCTTGTTGCCTGTTTACCTGTAAATGTAATTTGCAACACAGGTAGCTAGGCAGTTGGGTGTCCATGGCAATTGTTTAGCCATTACGCTACACTGTCGTCTAAAATAAAGTGTATAGCTGCAGTTGCTTTAAAGAACACAACACACAATTCGGGTGCCAAAAAACTAATTCCAAACACTCAGCGGCTAATTCACTTCCCCCGAGGCACTCAATGGAAAGCAGTTTAGGGCAATCAATAACATAGTACATAGTAAAACACGTATCTACATTAAAACAAGTTAGAAAATAAAATTGCAGAGCCATACTGACACAAGACAACCCTGTAAATAAAGCTCTCGATTATAATTTCATTCAATTATGAAATCAAAAGTTTTTTCCTGTACTCAGAAATTAAAAAGAAAATGAGGAAGACTCAGTAGTTTGTTTTCAAATTGTTCCAAAATACGTGATAATATATTAGGATCCCGAAATTATATGTATATATATAAATATGTATATATTTTTGGAAAAACCTTACTAAACAATAAATTCTTTAGAAAAATTCCCTATATATTTATTATTTATACAACTGGCTTTATAGCAGTTACACATCTGCTTTTACATCCATTTCGAAATAAAGCTATATTTAAGTAGTTACGTCCAAATGTCGCTATAAAAAGCTAACAGTAAGCAACACTCTCAAACCACCATTTATCAGCTCTACACATTTGCCTAAATGTCAAACTTAATAGAGCCTTTTTCCCTATTTTAAGTACAGGGTCTAATTATGTAGTGGCTTAAATTTAGATACAAAAACAAAAAATAAAACACGAACATGAAATTCTGACCGAGTTTCAAAAGGAATTGAGCCAGCCACCCACAAGAGGAGCAACAACAGCAACAACACCCACAGCACAGAACACACAGGTGAGAGCACACACACACACACATCAGGTGGAGCAACGTGAAGCGACATGAAGCGACGTGTAGTGACGCGACGCGACGCGACGCGACGTTAAGCGATTGTTGTCCAGGTAACGTGCGCCATGAAAACTAAACGAAAACAGAACCTCAACGAAAATGAAAGGAAAGGCAACTGAAGAGGAACTGAATGGAAAGGAAAGCTTCAAGCCAAGTTAAGAGCCGAGCAGCGCCAACCAACTGATGACATGTTCTGAAAAACTCAAACTGTCAAACAACGACAACGACAACGACTACGACTACGACGGATACAACAACGGACAGTCGACACGTTAACAACGAGATTATATCATCTAAGCATCTAACTGGAGAGAGAGGGAGAGACGGGAAACGGTATATCAGGACCCAGCAAAGGACAGTTAGAAGTGATAGTTAGTAGAAACACACACACATAAATTTACTCCGACGGAGGCGACAGTTGAGCTCGACACTCGCCAGCACACTGGGGAACTGCATAGACATCGACACTGTCGCCGTTGTGCAACACAAGCTGGTGCAAAGAATCGTGTGAGTATGCAACATATACTTTGCCACACCGCAAAGCGCAAAGGGGGGCACTGATGGGGCAGGAGTACGAGGGGTAAGAGGATAAGTGTTCCGTGCAACTCATATTAATGGATAAATAAGTAAAGCAAAATGCTTGCAATTAGTGTGAGCAATTGCTCTACAACGACAGAACTATAACAACAAGCAACGACTAAAACATACCCTAGAATAACTCAAAACTGAACGAAAACAAGTGTAGCTACACTGGACAAAGTACGGAGGGGTGCTGCGTCTCCGGCAGTAGTTAACATAAGTAATTTTATTTAAAAAAAATATTAGAAACGTACTCTTTTCCGTTTGTGCTGTATGCTGATCAGTGAATTCATAAGTTAGTCAGTCAATCGTGGAGTTACATATCGATGTATTACATGTACATATATAATATTCCATATTCATTGAAAACCTTTTATTGAGAATATAATTTAAAGTGTTGTCCTATGAAACATAGGAGCCCAATTCCTAAAATGATTACAGATTAGTTTTGGATTTGTTTTTGACTAAATCCATACAAAAATTCCAGTGTGGCCTTAACATTTAGGACTTTTTTCTCGAATATGAACATATTTTATGGACACACTGGATATTTTGTGTGAGGACATCAAAAACAAATCTTAAACTAGTCTTCAGTCGGGCTATAAATAATTACATAATATAAATACTAATTTAGTCTTATAGTTAATATATCTAAGGTGGGAATTCTGAATTTACAGTTCAATTTCAACTAGTTATTACGGCTTATAAAGTACTCTTAAATAGCTAATAACTTTATATAGCTTTGATCGGCGTATCGGTACGTTCTAAAATTGCTTTATAAACTTCCCCCACCACTTATTCTACAATATAAACTTTCAACTGTAAATAGACTGTAATTTTAGGGGCAATTAAATTGAATAAATCATATAAAATCGATGGATCGATTTTTACGTAGTATATATTAGAGTAGACCCAACTATTTGGGGGCTTATTTTGTTTGTGTAGCTTTCACTTTTTCAGTTGTAACTGATGAATCAGACTGAACAAATTGTAACCGAGTTTGTCTACTGCCTTCTTATCAGCGGTGGCAAAATGACCACGCCCACTTTATATTATCTGCCGCCCAGTCCACCGTGTCGCAGCATTTTGCTGTTGGCCAAAATGCTGGGCTTGGAGTTTGAACTGAAGATCATTAATATATTGGAAGGAGAACAATTGAAACCGGATTTTGTGGCCATGAATCCACAACATTGTCTGCCCACCATGAACGATGAGGGTCTGGTGCTTTGGGAAAGGTGAGAATAAACTAAACTCTTATATCTAAGTATATAGTTTAGATATAGTTGTGTCTTACAGTCGTGCTATATTGTCTTATCTGGTGGCCGCCTATGGTAAAAGCGATGAGCTTTATCCAACGGATATACGAGTGCGCGCTCTGGTGGATCAGCGTCTACAATTCGATCTGGGCACACTCTATCAGCGTCTGACCGATTACTATGTATGTATATATAATATATTCAAAAGATCAGCAAACTGGCTGCATAACTGCGAAAGTTATGTGTGTTTTAAGTTTTGGTAGCACTTGAGCGCCTAAAAGCATGCAACAGTTTTTTTTTCAATCACAATATTTATACAAACCTTGGTTCTTTTTAGTTCCCTACCATGTTCATTGGCGCTCCGCTGGATGAGGTGAAAAAAGCCAAGTTAACAGAGGCCGTTGGCTGGTTGAATGTCATACTGGACGGTCGCGAATTTGCCGCTGCCGATCATTTTACCATTGCCGATTTGACACTATTGGTTACCGTTTCGCAACTGGAGGCCTTTGGCTTTGAGCTGAAACCGTATAAACAGCTCAGACAATGGCTGGAACGCTGTAAGGAGCATATGACTCCCTACGACTATGAGGAACTCAATGGCAGCAAGGCCATGCTATTGGCCGACATGTTTAAGGCCAAGATGAATCTGTCAGCTGAAGAATAAGGGAATTTTATTTAATATATACATATTATGAGTTAACTGATTATGCAATAAACATATACTTATCGTTGTGATTTTAATTTGCTGTAAAGGAAGGAGATATTTTGTATTAAATATTGGTGGGAAAAAGTACGATCGGGGGAGACCGTTTTGTACTTCGAAAGCAGTAGTATTTCTGGGGCTACAAGCGCATACAAGCTTACATGCTCTAAGGTACTTGGAGGTTCTTGATTATATAGACTTTGCTTTCTATATTATTCATAGAATATATAACTTTTAAGGACTCGAAGATGTTCCATAACTAAACATACAAAATTTCTTTATATTTTTAGCGGGTTTTTTCAGGAAAAGTTAATTTTAATCCTTTTTAGTACGAGTAGCTTTTAAAATGTAATCTATACTTATACCGTTTACTGATATAAGGCGATATTTATAAATATTTTTGTCTAACTAATTTTAGTTATTAAAGAGTCGGAGGTTTACAAAAAGCGCTTTTCACCGCTATGGCTAGGAATCAGCGAATGTTGACCAATTTATAACATACTCTCCCCCCACCATGCTCCACATAAACTCCCCTCGCCAAACTGTTGTCAATAGAAAGATGAAATCTACTTAAAAATAGCTTTGCCAAAGTTATGGAATGTTTTTTTGTTGCCACAGGCATGGGCGGTGACAGAAACTAACGGTTGATGAAGGCAACACCTGTGAGTACAGGATGAGGGAAAAAAGGAGAAGAGGAAGAGAAGAGGAAGAGATAGGTGTTAGCTTCATAAAAACCTCAACTTAATTTAATGACACGAAAAAAAGGTGCACGTTTTTTATACGAGACGACTGAGGTTCTCGATTGGAGGTGGGTATTAAAGGGGACTCGAGTCAGATGGAGTGAGATAAAGTGGACCCTTCATATAGGGAACGGTGGTGGTTGGGGGTTGAGCCTTCAACTGGCTATTTTTAAAGGCACACAAAGAGGCGCAGATGTGGCAGCAACTGACAGGACATCGCATCCATCGCGTTGCCTGCCGCAGTTTCATTTTGGCCGCTGGAGATGGCGGCCGCTTTGTTACCCATTGTGTTGATTTTAACCTGGTCAACAGTGGCCAACAGTCAGCATGTGGCCAACAGCAAACAGTCGCAGCTCTGGTTGGGTAAGCATTACACATGACTTAAAGGTAGTTAGTTCGGTAGTTTATTACTGAATGTAGCCGAATTTATAGTGGAAGTATATCTTGAAAATTTAAAAAAAAATTAAGTTTCAATGAGAGCTTCTTGTTTAAAATTTACAGTATTCAAATGTAATAATTATGTTTTCGGCATACACAACAAACAATAAAATTAATAAATTGTTAAATTGAACAATATCGGAAATGCGATGCATATTCAACGGGTACTATACGGCCGTTTTTATGCTCGTCAGATGGGCAGGACATTGAGGTTAGGTTGAAATCGCTTCCTTGACTTTTCTAAAATTTTAAACTACGATAACTTTTCTTAAAATGCAGCGATTGTCGAGAAATAGAATTTTGCACTACATAATTAATTCTGCATTCAAAATTTAAACTTTTCCAGAATTTGATTTTTTTTCAATATTTTGAAAATTTCCATTCCTAAAATTTTTTTCAAAAAATTTTAATAAATTTTTTTAGTTTATCCCCAAAAACTATTCCAATCGACTAGAAATTTTATGTAGTTTGAGAATATATATACTTTATGGCGTCTAGATTTAATATTTTAACGATTTTAGTTCATATAATCGAAAATATTGGACAGAGAGCATTACGCGGTCGGGTGTGCTCGACAGAACTTTCCTTTTTTCTTTTTGGAATTTTTATCTTTTGCTTTAATTTTTACTCTTTCATTTACTATATATATTAATAGTGATAATCATATTATATTCATGCCACCAATATACAGATTGTTCCTGCCTGCATGCCAATGAGAGAAATGCCACACAGTGGGGCAACCTTGCCATTAATGCCAGCCATACAGTGGGTGCCAAAAACAACTGCCTGATGATTTTCATAGGTGGCCAGTCCGATGAGTTGGTCGCCTTTCAGTTGCAGCTGCTGCAACTGCGCCCCGGGTGAGTTGAAACACTTCCGGTGGCACTTGCCACTTGCCACCCGCCGATTTTTTAATTTAAATCTGAATTTAAATCCAAATCGATCTGAGATCTGGATCTGTGGCAGGTTGGCAGCTGCAAGATAGCCCAAAAACAAAATGTAAAAAAAATCGAAAAAACAAAATGTAGTCGAGGAAATCGTGGAAATCGAGGAAATCGCGACTGCAATGCGAATGTAATTAAAATACCTTGTGAAGGCCAAAGCTGGTCGGGTCGGTCAGTTTTTGGGGGGTCTTTTTTCAGGGGCTATTTATACCTCCATCTAAATGGAAGATGCGCCCGCAAATTTGTGTCAATTTATGCGAAATTTGCAACAATTTTCAAAAATAACTAGAAAAAATAGAAGAAAACGCTGAAATCAAAATCGATTTGTCAATAAAATTGTTGGCCAAAAGCGCCGCTGATTTCAGTGGAACTTGGGCAGAGCGTTGAGCCACAACGTTGGCCGCAGTTGGGAAAAGTGGATATCGGAAAAGTGCATTGTGAAAAGTGAAGAGCATAAATACACATACTACCAAAGTGTGAAATGGAATTTCCAGTGAAATCGCCAGGAAATCTTCGCTAAATGTCCTGTACATTATCTGTGAAATCGTCAGTGAATATTCTGTAAAATTTTGCAGACAATCTACGAAATATATTTCTAGTAAATCAACCTGTGAAATCCTTATTGAATGTCCTGTTCATTTTTCTGTACACTGATAGCAAAATAATGGGCTTCTGCCATTAGGTAGTATAAGTTGTAGAAGTCTAAAGGCTTTCTAGAAAATTATTTTAAAAATTACTATATTTATTTTATTATTTTTTTTTTTATTGAAGTTTTGGTATTAAATATTTAAAACTTTAAAGCTTAAAATTTAGAATTTTTTAATTAATAATTTTTAAAGAAAAATTTTTTCTCTAAAAGATTTTGGACTTTCTTGAAGTTATCTAAAAACCAATAATTTGATATGACAAAATTTTGACAGAAAATACACGAAAAGCACACAGGTTATTCTGGATTTGTTCATAAAATTTATATAGAAAGTGTTATGTGAAAAGTGCTGTGGGATTGTCTCTTATAATCTTCAGGACATCTTATAAAACAAAAAGAAGTCTACTCGGGCTTTTCTGTGGATATACCGACCATTTTTTTTTAAGTTTTCTGTAAAACTTTCGTTAAACAAAAAGTCACAAAAATGTCAATGGATCCATCGGTGTCGTTGGAGGATCTGGAACGCGTGAGTCAGACAGTTTGAATAAAACTGATCACAGCAATGCTTATTTTGCCTTCCCTCGCTAATCGTGCAGAGGCGTCGTCGCACCAGTTCGGCTCGAAAAATCTCGCAGACGCCACAGCCTCCGCCGCAGCTATCTACGGACTCTGAGGCAATGGCCGTGATTAACGAGATCTTTAATCCTCGACTTAAACTGCCGGAAAGCACGGGACATTATACACTGCCCAAGGAATTGAGTGCGGATGACCAGGTGTCGGCAAAGGACTTGGATATTGCCAAATTGGCTGAACTAAAGGAAGTAAGTTATGAACTGAGAGGTTAAAGTTGGCTACAAATGTTACACGACAATTTCCACAAGGTGTTTACGCTCTTTGACACGGACTGCGATGGACTGATATCGAAAGATGATCTACGATTTACTTACATGGCACTTGGCAACGAACCCAATGAACAACTGTTGGAGCAAATGATGCAAGAAGCTCAGGAACCCTTGGACTATGAGGCCTTTGTGGTGTTAATGTGTCGTCGCACCCAGGAATTGGATCCGGAGGATGTACTTCTAGAGGCCTGGAGCAAGTGGGATGATCATGGCACAGGCAAAATCGATGAGAGAAAGTGCGTTCTGCTCGAAACTTGAGGGATTTCTAGTAATTTATGTCTTTGCAAATAGAATCTATGAAGAACTGATTAACTATGGCGACAAATTGACTGTCAGTGAGGCAAAGGAGGCTCTCAGCCACGCCCCAATGGCCAAGCCGAAGACACTGGAAGAACCCCCCATGATAGACTATCCTGCATTCTGCCGCATGTTGGGAGGCATGCGTAAACGAAAAAGTCCCGAAAGCAACTCGAAGTGAAAAGTTGGCAAAAGGATTCTTAACATGTTTTTAGTTGTAGAGGATTTTGAGATTTGATTTTATTAATTGTTTGGGATTCCTTTTGTTTTCTAAACTCATTATAATAACCCTCTCTTAAAGGGCACCTGTTATTTAAGCACCTTTCTCTACCTAAGCTTCTCTCTTCCTTTTTTAAAATATTACCATTAGCATTATAGAATTAGTATACAATACCATTAAGCCTTAGCTCTCTTAAATCTTTTTGTTGATCTATTACTTTTACCTATTGGCGCCCAACGTGTGCCGAAGCAATTCAACAACTTTACCATGATATACAACTCTTCATAAACCTATTAGTACATAACGTATTGAGTCAATCGAAAAATAATAGTAGCACCATTAAACCTTAACCATTAACCCTCCCAAACATTGTCTATTAATCTTTGACTTTCTATGTGTTATTGGCGCCCAACGTGTGCCGAATCAATTGAACAACTGTGTAAATTATACATTGTATTCAAATTTTAAACTTAACGCCAACTTTTGTTCGACTTTTTATCAAAATAAATGATGAAGAACCAAGCAGCAATGCACAGCAAGTGATATACATATGTACTTAATGGCAGCCCACCTTCTGAGGTTCCCTGGGTCTATTTATAGGCTGACCAACGAGGCGGCCAAGCGACCAGCCCCAAAATGTATCGGCCAATAAATTTTCGACATCATTAGACTTGGGCCATACTATGCCAGTCTTCCATTTTGTCTTTTTGGCTAAATTTTGATTAGCATTGCGTTCAGCATTTTGTTTTCTTCGTTTTTCTATATATTTTTTTTGTTTTTTTTTTTTTTTGGTGACAGCTGCTTGGACACCGTCGAGGTCTTTCCGTATCTCCGGGAACCCGTCATCGAGAACTCGACACTGGCGACGTACACCTGGTGCCAGCATAGTGATCGCAATGCCACGCCTACCATCTATAGTGCGGGGCGGCTGCTGGGTTTGCGTTTGAGTTTTCAGCAGCCGCCAGCAAAATTGGACAATTGGCAGTTGAAACTATCGGCAAACTATCGTTTTCTAAAGCAAGGTGAGTGTGAGAGTTGTAGACAATTAGCTGCTTAAATCGTACTTGAGACCTCATAATAAAAAACTTCTTCTAAAACCTTCTTAATATAATCCTTTTCCTATGACTATATAGAGTTCTTTAGGACCGAGGGTCGTTTGGTGCCGCACAGCTTTTGCGATTATTACTTCTTTGCCAGCACGGCGACTAATGACAATCTGGGTCAGGGATACTTTCATTCGCCTCGCTTTCCAGCCCATTATCCGGCACACATTAAGTGCGCCTACAAGTTCATAGGACGACCCGATAGTCGAGTGGAGTTGCTCTTCGAGGAGCTACAATTGCCGCCGGTGGCACATGGAGGCTGTCAATTGGATGCAGTGACGATTTTCGATGCAGAATCAGCGCATATGAATGCAGTCATCGATGTCCTGTGTTCGCCGTGTCCCACGCGCCGGATACTGAGCAGTGGACCCGATCTACTGCTGGAGTTTAATGCCAGCTCCAATCGTACGGCTAAAGGATTTCGGGGCAAATACAAGTTTGTGCCCAATGAGGAGAGTCAAGTGGCGCCTATTTTGGAGGCAGCCAGTGTGGCCTTAAAGCCGCCTCTATTCTCGCCAGCCATACAAAATAATTTAGTCGACGCAAAGGATGCTAAGGACACAAAGGATATGAGACCCGGACTAAGCCGCACAAATCGTAAGTAGGCGCCCATAAATTTTACTTAAATTCAGTCTTGTTCCCCTTCCCATTCCAATTCTTAATCGATCGATCCAATCGAATTATGCTAATCGTCGCCAAACTTCTTCGCCTTGCTAAACTGACAGCTTCCGTCTGTACGTACGTACGTACGTCCGTACGTCTGACAAGGAAATTGTTACGGATGTGGCCAATTGACTTGTCTTTGGTGGTTGTAAATAGCGTGTAAATCGATGTAGTTGCGACAAGTTGGAGATTTAGTTGGTTCTGAGTTGGCGACAAGTTCAAATGGTGTGTTCCTCGGTGTTATTGGTGCTCTTAATGCAAACGAAGGCATCCTTATCCTGTGCCGGACTTTCTACTGGCAGTGAGTGGCCAAAACATTATTTTAACAATTAGTATATATTGTATAACAAAAGTTATAGCTGTTTAAAAGTTTATAAATTATTCGTGCCGCGCCTAAAATTATGCAATACTTGTGTTAGTTTTAGTGTTGAAGTCATTACAACTTGGTTTTATTCGTACATTAAAGAAAACTGCTTATGTACTTTAAGCCAGACCATAAAATCAATAGAGCTAGACCGCCTAGAACGAGTAGCAGCAATCGATGCAGCATGTAGTATCTGAACAAAGTAGTTAATTGATATTAAACTAAAATTTGGTATTAGATTTGAAGAGTTTACCTTTTTGCTACCCTCTGACTTCGCTTTATACCCTCGGAACTGGGATCCTCCTTACCCAAATGGATTCGTAGTCCTGCCATGGCTCGATTGAAGTAATCATCCCAATTTAGGCCCTTCATATCAAACTCAAATAGTTCGTGGTCCTTTGACGTCATGGCCTGGCACAAAGTCTCCGTGTTGCGAGTATCAAAGTGCCAGCAGGACTCTCCGAAGAATGATAAAGTATGAGCTGTATTGTGAAGTCTTTTGTACGTTTTAAGCATCTTTCTCTGCTGACCTCTCAAAAGCAACAAGGCATCAATGATAATGCCCGGCACAATGTGATAGAAAAAGGCGATGACTTCAAAGGACCATTTACTAGATGCATAGTGCAGAATGGGCAACCACATCATTTTCTCAAACGGATAGACACTTCTAGTCAGCGCCGTTGTTCTATCCCGAAAGTCGCCCCAGGTCAGCATATTGCATTCCATGGGCACATAGTTGTAAATGGTGAGATCCTTCTCAGCTGCTGTCCGCCAGGCGAGTGCCAACAGCATATTCACACAATAATCGACGGGTAAAATGTGAGCTTTAGCCTTTGCACTGAGACGAGCCACCCGCAGAAGTCCAAGAGCTGCACAATATACCATCTGAGTGGGTCCATAGACATTGCCAATCCATCCATCAAATGGCTCCTTGTAGCCGCTAACAACTGAAATCGTAGTAATGGAAAGATTAAGAGGATTCTTTTCTCATCCTGACATCTGTAAATTCTCATAGTAAAATTCAAAAGGTGCTAACGGAAAAGCAGAAGGGATTTTGAGAAAAAAAAGGAAACTTCCTTAAGCGGAATGGATTGTAAGGAAAAGTTGAGAAGGATTAAGTGGTTAGGAGTGTAGAGAAAAAGGACGTAACTTCTTCAAGGATAAGTATATAACGAAGTCAATCAAAATGGTGTAGGTTAGGGGGGAAGATTAAGAAGATTCTTTAGGTAATGTTCTCATCCTGAAACGGAAAAGAAGAAGGGATTTTGGGGAAAAGAGGGAATTTCCTTAAGCGGAAAGGTAGATTGAAGTTGAAAAGGATGAAATAGGAAGGTGTGTAGATAAAAGGAAGTAACTTCTTCAAGGATAAGTATATAAGGAAGTCAATCAAAATGGTGTAGGTTAGGGGGAAAATTAAGAAGAGTTCTTTAGTTAATGTTCCCATTCTAAAACGGAAAAGAAGAAGGGATTTTGGGGAAAAGAGGGAACTTCTTTAAGCGGAAAGGTAGATTGAATGAAAAGTTGAGAAGGATGACATGAAAAGGTGTATATCGAAAAGGATGTAACTTCTTCCAGGATATGTATATATATAAGAAAGTCAATAATAATAGTGTAGATTATGGGAAAGTGGAATGGGTTATGGGAATGGTGGTTATGTGGGAAGTCTTAGCGAGGTAAAGAATTATCTAGTTATTCCTTACTAATAGCAGGCCGGTAAATGCATATGGGTAAGTCCCTCCCCTCCTTCTGCACCACCTGCTCCGCTAGAGCTTTTGTGTAGGTGTATGAGTTGGGATATTTGCCAAGTAACACTGGAGCAATGCCATCGGTTAGATCATTGCCCAGAGTCTCTCTTATGGTCAGCACCTTATCGACACTGCAGTTCAAGTGTTCGGGATAGAAACACTCCGTAATGCGTTCCGTAACGCAATTCGAGAAGGCTGTCGAAATATGTACATATGCCTCCAGATGAATCATTTCCTTGGCCAACTGTAACATGACGCGAGTGGCTCTCACATTGATGTCTAGGGCAATGTGTAGTGGTTCCGTAAAGCGCACAGTTGCTGCCCCATGCAGCACCACCTGCACCTCCTTTGTCAGCTGGTCTCTATCTGCTTTGCTGATCCCCAAGTCTGCCAGCTTGCAGTCTCCCGATATGGGCACTATGCGCTTGAAGCCATCAGGTCTTAACTTAAGCATCTCACTAAAAACCTTTTCTGGCAATTAGTTAGAATTGAATTATATTGAAAGATCTTATCAGCACTTACAACATCATCTTTCCAGGCGGCAATTCGGTCCTTCACGTCCTCGTCTTTCTTTGCTCTAATTAGCACATAGATTCGCTTTAAGTCCGTGGATCTGAGCAGCTTCTCAATGGTCACTGCGAGGCATAAATGCATTAAATTACAGTACATATTTTTTATAAAATTTAAATAGTCCCTTATAAGTATGTTATTTTTATTTTTAACACTTTAGCAGTAACATTTCTTTAATTGTTTTACCTTTTCCTAAAAATCCACTACCACCAGTTATAAATATGGTTTTATTTTTATAGAACTCCTGTATTGGGGATGACATTTTGTTGTCAATTGTTTTGTATCCTTATCGAAAGTGTTGTAACCGTCACGACTTTTACTAAACTGAGGAAAACTTGAAAATTTCTGTAGCTTTTTTATGTAAAAATAGTAATTAGTTAAAGCCGAAGTCTGTATATATTTTGTAGACTTAAGGTCGACATGTTTACGACGTACCCCAATAAGTTAAGTATTGTGATATTCTCCACATCGTATGCCACTAATTGATTATTATTACCGGTTGTTATAGATGGACTTTAAGCAGACATTTTAATATGTACATACGTATGTTGTATGGAAAGTGTTAAAATTTTTATAAAATTTTAACTCGTAAAATAAAAACAATTAAAAGTTCAGCTACAACTTGGAAAAATAAAATATTACAATACAAATTCCTAAATATTATAATTTATATAGGTAGTTATTTTAAAAACAGGAATAAATTTTGTAGACTTGGTCATGATATAGAAAAAATAAGAGGCCTTAGCTCTGCAGTTTTAAAAAAGGATTTCGCCAATATAACTTTTAGATTATTTGTGTTTTGTTTAAATAAAGTAATTTAAATTGTATTTTGTTCCATTAATTGTATAAATTTCCTTTTATAATGCACAAGTTATATAAATAATTGTAACAAAAAGACTGATACAAAATTAATATTCATTAACAAAATAACACAATGTATACAAATCTGATAATATTTACATTAACATTAACATTAACATTAACTTGACTTAGATTTCAATTGCAAAGCATAGAGCGGATAAGGCTGAAGCTGCTTGGCTTCCAAAGTGGCTTCTAACCATTTAAGGCTCAAATGACGACAACTGCGACGGTAAAGAGGTCTGAAAAAAACAAGATAGTGTTATTAAAAGCAGAGTTTATAGTTGTTTAAACTGCTTCACCTGAGCTGTTCGAGATCCAAGTGTAAATTTGAGTCATGAAGGGCCAAAGTGGCTTTCAGTGTGTCGCTGGTCAAAGTGCCACCGTGTTGCACGAATTGTTCCTTAGCGCTGGCTGCTGCATCAGCTGCAAAGTGCGCAACGAGGCCAGCAAATAGTTTACTTTTCTCCTCTACTAAATTTTCCTGCTTTACAGCAGTTTTAGCCGTTGTTTTGGGCTTAAAGAAATCTAGTAGCTTAACTTGAGACGTATCTATTTTTGGTTTTTTGCTGGCGCTGACACTTGTGGCAGCTGCGTCAGTTTCATCATCGTCAGAATCATGTTTGGATACATTCTGTTTTTTCCTACTGCTCGTTTTTGGTGTCTTGTTGGGCGCCTGGCCCTTTGGTGGTGTCTTCTCCAGCTTGTTAGACTCACTGGTGTCACAGTTGGCCAGCAATAGGTCCACATTAACATTTTGCTTGGAGGCAGCAAAGAGCTGCTCCAGATGCTCCAAATCATTGGCTTGCTCGGCCGTCTTATCACTGCGCAGTCGTGTGATGCGTGGAAAGCGTATGGAAATTCCACCAGCTGTATGCGAATCAGATTGTGTAAACTCTGCACCGGTAATCTCCCAAACAGGCATCTTCCCAGGCTGCTTGGCCAGCACATCGGGTATGAGAGCTTTCTTGCAGAGTAACCAATGGGGAATCTTGTTTGCATCAGCACGATCTGTTAGCTTCATCAGGGATTCATGTATCTCCTCATTGGTGGCATCATCCAGACCCGAATGCACTTTAGTCACCGTCTTCCACAACTTATCTCGGGCATCGTAGCAGCCCATGAGAAAGATGCTTAGTACACCGCCTTTTTTACCGGAGCCATACCAGGCGCCCAGCACTACCAAGTCAGCAGTGTCTGCCATTTTGCCGCCAAAGAGATAATCCTTCTTGACCTTTAGCCAGTTGCGTTTGCCCGGCTGATAAAGGCCCGTGGGACTCTTGAGCACCACACCTTCCAGATTCGCCTGCAGCACCTTGGCCGTCATCAGAGCCAATTCATTTTTGGTCTTGAGAAACTGTGACTCCGACAGTTGCACATGAGACTTGATGGGTTTTATGTTCTGCTCCAGAATCTCACGACGTTTGCAAAACGAACTGCGCATAAAAAGATGAGTTAGCTACTTGACTTTTAAAAGGCTTTGGCTACTTACAGTTGGGTGAGATCCTCACCATCGTAGAGCAGACAATCGAAGACAAAGAGACACACGGAGGCATTGGCAAAGGTGTGTTTCTTGTGCGCACCCAGAGTGCCAAATGGCAGCAGGGCGTCCGTTTCGGTGTCCACCAGTATGATTTCCGAGTCCAGTATCATATCATCGGCGCCGGGAAAGGCGCGTGGTATAAAATCCTTAAGATCCTTAATCTTATGATCCATGACGGGCTTCAGATTGCGACTGAAGAACTTGAATTCTGCTCCCTGTTTGTGTATTTGCACACGTTCGCCATCGTATTTGATTTCACTGTACAGTCCGCTGGGATTCTTCTTGAACGCCTCCTCCACGGACTTGCAGGCATTGGCCAGCATGGGAGAAACCGGGGTCATTACTTGAATACCACTCGAGGTGGTTGATTTTGTACGTTTGCCAGCAGCTTTGATTGCCACGGGAGAGGGAGTTTTACCCCCAAAAGTAGCGACTATAGCAGCTAGATCTCGTGAGGATTGATAGGCTGGATAAGCCTGTGGACCAAAGGCATCTAGTATATGCCTAGCTCGGGCATTAATGCGCAAATCCTGTTTGATCAGCCGTATAAAGGTGCGCAGATCCAAATCGGTGGCCTGCTGACACAGCTCACGCAGCACCTGGCTCTGCTCATCCTCCTTGGTACGCTGTTCCAGCTCCACGAGGAAGTGCTCCACTTCGTGCAGATAGAGTTTACTTTGCGACTGCGGCTTCAGTTTGCTGGAGGCAGCAAAGTGCTTGCGCAGTGTCTCCGATATGTCGCCATCTGACAGGGAAAGAGTTGGAGTTTGATCAGAAATACAAGAAAGCAAGCCAATATACCCTCTGCCGTGGGTATACCCGACTCTACACTCACCCTGCTCCAAGTCGAGCTGCATTTGCTGTTGATTCTGCTGCAGAATGCGTGCAAAAAGCTTGATCAACGCCTTGTTCTGCAAATTGTAGACACGCTGTGCGGCACCAGGTATCAGAAATTGCACCCACTGTAGCGTATCGCCCTGGAAGCCCTTTCCGCTGCAGCCCCGCTTGAAGAACTGCTCCAAATGCTCCACCTTCTTCAGATAGCTGGACTCGGCCGCTATTTCATCACAAATGCGTCGAAATGTGTCCAATTTGTTGTCTTCGTGCTGCAACTGTTTGTTGGCCATAGTTCTGCTCCAGAAATATTTAAACTGCACTTTGCTTACAATTTTCAGCAATTTATGCATAAATTTAATTATATATACAATTATTTATTTACAATTTGTTATTATTTTTTCAGAGCACTGCAGACATTTGTACGATTCGCGCGTCAACAAGTCTGGCAACTTTGAATCGAATCAGCTGTTGGGTTCGCTTATCGGCACATCTATCAATAACAAAAATATCGATACATCGGTTGTCGTGCAATGTCGTTACGAATTTGAAGCACAAAAACCCGAACGTATTCAAATTAAATTTCATGATTTCAATATACCAACAGAAGGGGAAAATTCCACGCGTTGTGTGGAACACGATGCGCTGCACGTGTTGGAGGAGGTGCGGGGTAAATACGATACCCAAGAGCTGTTGTGCGGCGCCTTTTTGCCCAAGCCCTTAATGTCCAGTGACCAAAGATTGCAACTGCAATTTGTGGGCAAATATCCGCCCAAGATGACCAACAAGGTGCAGTACTATGGATTTCGGGCCGAATACAAATTTGTCACAAGTAAGACACGACTAAAATGGGTTTATAGGATATCTTTATATATACTTTTATACCTTTTAGACTTTGGCATCACGTCGGGCTTGCAACAGGGCGACGAATGCACATTTATTTACAATAGTAGCGATCGAATTAGCGGCTTATTTCACTCTCCCAACTTTCCTGGCTACTATCTGGAGAATGTTGTCTGCAATTATTTATTTTATGGCTACGATGAGCGCATAGTTCTGCGATTTACCTTCTTTGATGTCGAAGGCATTGGCACGTAAGTTTTCCTAAAAGTATCTTAAATTTTTCTTATACAAAAGCTTTCCCTATTCACAGCTGCGATCATCAGACGGCCAGCGATTATGTGGAATTCTCCAATTTCATGAGCACCGATCGCAAATTTAGTCGGCATTGCGGAAAATTGCCAGATTTTGAAGTGCGCTCCGATAAACGATTCTTTCGTGTCACCTTCTATTCGAATGATCGTTTTGTGGCCAACGGTTTTCGTGCTTTATACACATTTGAGTCCAGTGTTGCAAAAAGTTCGGATTCGAATTTGAATTTGCAGGATAATAGTGTTTCTATGCAAAGCTATGTGGCTAATGGTTCATCCGATATGTTTGTCCTTAATAATGTAGCTTTAATTATTGCATTTGTAGTTTACACAATATAAAAATGTAGAAAATTAATTGCAATTTTAGAATAAATTTTAGTAGATTGGACTAAAGAGAATTTTAAAGGGATATCGGGAGAGGGATAGCTGGATTCTAGTGTGGAATTGGGTAAAAAGTTCAACACTGTATGCAGTAGAATTCGGCTAGAACAACTCCGCTTGTGTGACGGCAGCTCTGCATCAGAAGCTCAGTGCTATGAACTGTGACTGTAAATTTACGTTTTTCAATGTATGATAACTTTCTTGATTATAGTCCGATTTTCAAGCGATTTTCAGGATCGTTTGATATTGATTGTCTTAAAATAAAAGTGAAGTTTCTAAACTACACGTTAAGAAATAACTGAGTTAGAAGGCATGCAAATTTTTAATTTATTTTGTTTCTTATGGGAAATTGGGGCGTGGCATCCAAAAAATTATGATGACATTGTCTTTATATTGCATCTAGCAGCCTGCAAGCCAAAATTGGAGTCTCTAGCTGACATAGCTACTGAGATATTCGCTTAAAATATGCAATTTTTCCAAGGTATGTCTAGTCTTTCATTCACTGTGCGAGAATAGGGCGTGGCATCAAAAAAGTGAAACATGCTCGTATTGACTGACTAAATATGTGGTTAATACTGACTGAAATGGAGATTGTGCCACTTACTGTCTCTGAGATCCTTTGGCTTATACGGACAAACAGACGGCCATGACTACTTATCTGATAGCAAAACTTTTCTAGATTTAAATTAATTATATAAATTTGATAGCTATATAAAAAAGCTCACTGTTCTTACAGTAAGATTGTTTAAAAAATTACAAGTTTCTAGACAATTAATCGGATCGTGCTGATTATATTTAAAATAATTATATTAATACAGAATGCGTAATATACAGAAAATTTACAAAAATTCGCATTAAGAAGTAGGTAGTGTTACAAAAAAAACTAAGAGAACTAACTAAGAACTAAGAATAAGTATTACTTTTGACGACTGCGAGTAGATTTGGGTGTGGGAAGAGCTGAAGCATCATTTTTGCTAGCATTTCTGGTTTTTCTGGAACTGCTCGAAGTGCCCGCTATATCCTGCCGCACGCGTTTCGGTGTGGACACCTTGAGATTCCCTTCGGACAGACTCATCTCCAGAGACATGCGTTTGCGGGTCATGCACATGGCATTGATGCGCATCTTCTGTGCCGAATGCCGTGTTATCACTCGAGACGCTGACATGCTGCTGCCATTGCCGCTGCTGCTGCTTGTCTGTGCTGTTAATCTTCTGCTGGCTGGCAGCGGTGATTTCTGTGCATCCGAGTTATGCACCGTGGTTGACAATGTGTTTCCCCTAACGGACGATGCACTGCTGCCCCTCGGACTGCTGGTGACCGCAACGCTGCTCTGCACGGCTGGTGACTTGTTCACTTTCTTTCGCTGAACGGGTGTGCTCGAATCGGAGGAGGTTTCCAGTCTGTGTGTAGACTTGCGTAGCACCCGTTTACGTCCATTGCGCACAGGTGTTGGAGTTCCAAGGTGTAAAACTTTGCGCTGCTGCAACAAAAAAAAACACAAGAAAATGAAAATGTTGGTCTAAAAAGGAATAGAACTAAAACCAACACCAAAACTAAAGCAAATGTGCTGCAAAGCCAGTTAATTTTAACTAAATAAATTTACATATCTAAATCAAACGTATATGCATATTGTTGCTATATAACTACAGTATATTAAAGTTAAGCCTTTCTTTTAGGTTTTACAAGCGTTCAGTTCTTTTCTTTAATTGTTAAACAAATTACAAGTCTACATTTTAAACATGGTTATGGTTCTTGTCCATATGTTGGCTTGTTTCCTGGTTGTCCTGAATGAGTTGTGGTTTAATTGTTAGTAGGATCCAGTCGTCTCTCTCTCTCTCACTTTCTAGCTGTCTTTGCCTCTCTCTTTGGCTGCATGCGCATAGGTTTACTCACTTTACTGCCGCCACCCGTTGAACGCGGTGGTGAGCTGCAAGCGGTTGCTAGTGTTGCAATTGTTGCTTTTGTGTTGTTGTTGTTTCGATTCTGGCGCATCGAGCGCATTCGACGATGAGTTCCATTTAATGCGGCAGCTGTGGGTGACGATTCAATCACTTCCGATTCATTGTGCTGCATAGAGTAGTTAAGTATAAGCTGAATTGTTTACAGTGTATGTTCTACAAACTCACCGATTCAGCTTCAGCTTCCGATTCTGATTCAGATTTATCTGTTGCAGCTTTCGGAGTAGCTTCTTCTTCGGTGACTTCTTCTGACGTTGCTGCTGCTGTGGCGACTGTCTTCTCGCCTGTGTTAATCGATTCTGAATTTCTTGCCGGCGATTGAGAGCCACATTTGCTGTCGCCATCCGATTGACTTATCGAATTATGCAACGATCGCCGCAAAAAGCGTATGCCGACTTGATTGTCCTTGCCATAGGTGGTCAGAACTGGCTCCACAGACTCTACAGCTCTGGCTGGAGTAGGTGCTGTAGCTGCTGTTGGAGTAGCTGCTGCGGTTGGAGTAGCTACTGCTGTTGGAGTAGCTGCTGCGGTTGGAGTAGCTGCTGCTGCTGTTGGTGTTTGAGGCAACGATCTCTCTTCGCCTGCCTCATCGACTACCGCTAACGTGGGCACCACTAGTGTGCGCTTTGGCTGCGCTGCATCAGCTTCCGAAATGGACACAGTGGTTGCCGTCACACTCTCACACTCCTCGCCCTCATCACTGCGTTCTGCATCGCTTTCGTGGCCCTCTGTGGCGCGAGCAGCGGGCGGAGGATTAAAGCTGCCATTCAACATGTCCTTAAAGTCCGCGAGGCTGCGTACCAGACGTGGCTCAAGAACGCTCTGAAAAACAGTAAAGATTAAGTTAATACGAATAACATAGAGTGTTTTAAATACAAGATTCCCTACACTCTTTAAATTGTCGATCAGTTCGTGCATCTCTTGCTTCAATTCGTTGCTGTGCAGCACATTCAATTGAAGTGAGGTGAGATCCTTGGCCAGCAGACGACACATTTCTTTGCGTTCCGTATAATAGTCTTGTATGTAGTGCAAAAAACTGAGTGCTATTTTATTGTGTATATTACACTCCGGCGTACTCTTCTCCAGCGCGGTCAGATCGACAATAAACTTGGTCACATGTCCAGGCACAACGTCGTGCAGCGGTGAATCGTAGCTGTTGTTCATAATGGACCAGACGACGGGCAGCAGGCAAGGCTGCAGTAAGCTCTGCAGTTTATGCTCCACAATTTTCTCAAAGAAAACGCCCAGCACTTGACTCACAATGGGATCTAAAAGCAAATTGCAGTTAGTAAAATTGATTGTAAGTTATTTAAACCAAATCTCACCCGTATTTGGATTAAAATAGCGCTTGAGAAGCTTCTCAATCACATCGCTGCGATCATTTAGTTGTCTGCGCAACACCAAGCGACAAAGTCCTTTAACAATTTGCAACAGAATACCCTTATTTTGCACTTTCTCGACAAAGAAGGCCAACATGCCAATGATGTCCGTGTTCTGATCACTGCTCTGCGATTGACTTTTATCCTCTTCGCCATCGTAAAAGTCCTGCATGGTGTACAACATGCGTCGCTTCGATTTGGGCGCCTGTCCCGGTTCCGCAGCGGCTTGATTTAATTCACTAAAGTATTCCACACCATGGTGATCTATAAGCTCCAATAGGCAATGAGCTGCCGTTTCACAGAAACGCAAATTGTTATCCTTGTAGAACTGATCGACGAGCACATAGAACACCTCCTTGGAGTATGCCTTGTATAACACACTATAAGTGGTGCCACATTTAATGGCCCACTCGAGTATGTCCAGATCCGTGGATGCCAAATGCCGGCAGATGAAATCCTGTCAAGTAAAGTTATAAATTTTAATAGTAAATTGTAAATTGTTCATATTAAAAACTTACCTTGTAGAGCTTGCAAATGCTGGGATTTAGCGAGCACACCGTTTTCGAGGCAACCATGTGAAAGGATATTTGCAGACCCTTGAGCACACGCTCCTGCTTGGTGAGCTTGGGCCTTGGGGGCAGCTCCACCACGCCATGCTTCTCCAGCAGCGGCTGTAGCAGCTCCGTATACTCCTCCGTCACGGCATTCTTCTCATCATTCACCGCCTGCGCTCTAATGTATTCCTTTTCAAGCACAAAATTATCCTCCAATTCCTCAAGCTCCAGTATTTTCACCTTGAGCGAATTGAGATTCATGGCCAGCGAAGTGTCCGAGTCGGCGAGCAATCTATCAATTAAACTACGATCATGAACCAAATCATTTTGTTTGGCATTCAGTTCGCATATCTCGTAAATGATCTCAATGAAGATTTGCATGCGTTGCGCCACATTGTCCACTAGCTGCTCCAAGCAACGCACCAGTATGGCCACAATCTTATGATCCAAGAGGCATTCCTTTAACAAATGTACAATTAGCTCCTTCAAATTGGCACGTCCAATCTCATCGCCCAGATCGTAAGTCTGCAGCATTTCCACCAACGACAGCAGCATGCACTGAAACTCGATCTGTGCAAACTTATCCATGTCCGGCTTCTGGAACTGACAGAATCTGTAGAGGAGGAGAGTTAACAAACATTATAATAGCAATCTTTCCAGCTTAACTGCATCACTTACTTCTTCACATAGTCACAGAATACACTCAGCTCGGGCAGAATCAATTCAAACTCATCGGCGAGTGGATTTTGCAAGTAGCTGGAGAGGCATTGCCAGTAGAGCAGCAGCTCCACAGTGAGTTTCTCGTGCGGCACACAGCGATGCAGTTCACAGTCCTCGGTTAGTGGCAGCTGGGCAAGCAAATCCTGATTATCGTGCTGCTTGAAGATCACCGAGAGCATTTGACGGGCAACGCGTCGAAAGCGTAGAATCTCCTCCTCATTCGAGTCCAGCTTGAGGGCAGCAGTGAGCTGTATATAGTTCTGTTGATACGATTCAATCCATGCCTTTAGCATATACTTGATGACACTCTTGCGCACACTCTCGGAGCTATCGTTCAATCCCTGTTCGATGAGTGTGAGACGCTCGGAGATTTTGTACGAACGCACCGGATATTTGCACATGCTAATGTATGTGTGACGTCGCACATTCGCGTCCACATCCCACAGTCGCTCCAAAATGTGCGGCACTGTCAGATAGTTGCGTCCCATGCACGAAATGACGCACTGCCGCACCGTGGGCGAGGGATCGGTGCTTAAATGAAAGCGATAAGCACACACCACCGGATCATTTGGATTCTCGGGCATCTGGAGACGCTGCATGGCCAGCACAGCCTCTTTGCGTACACGATGCGATACATCCTTGAGTCGTCCCAGCATATAGTGCATTATCTTATCGCACTGTGAATCATCTAGCGCAGCCTGTGGTCCCAAATGCTTCAAGATCAGATTGACAAAGAAGCACAGACGATATCGGATGTGTGGACTATTGGAAATTGTCTGCCCAGGAGATGAAACAGCGAATATAAATATAGGGAAAGCAGGGAAAGTAATAAAGTACAGTAGACACTCACCGTTAGTAGCCAGTTGAAAGTTTCGGCCAATATCGGATGTGTTTCTTCCGACTCGAAACTGGTAACAAAATTGGCGCAGAATGTCAGAGTCGTGTTGGCAAACTCATTACATTCCTCCTCCTGTAGCGCCGTCTTGAACACATTAATGAATGTAACCATGAAGGCATCGTGCTCCAACTGCGGAAAAGAAGTCCTAAATACAAGCACTACACACACATATGTTTGTACTTACCTTGGAGTACAGTTGCTGCAGCTCTTTGATGTAGCGCTTGTGTAGAGTTTCGCCGTCCTGTGCTTTGGATAATATGGCGTGAATTTGATCTTCGCCCGCTATGCGCTTCTGTTGGCTTGTGCTCTGTGACAGAGCAGCAACTGCTGCATCCCGCTGCTGCTGCTGCTGCTGCACCTCATTCTTCTTTTTTACTGTTGGCTTCTTTTTTGCATTTTTCGCTACTTTTGCTTTGGGCATTATTATTATTTTTGAGAGTGTTGCTGTTGCAGCTGTACACTAATTAGGTGTCGGTATCGTTTATTTTTATTTAATTATTATTAAATTGTTGCGTTTTGCAGCTTTATTTTTTGTTAAATGACACTCGTTTTTTTTGTGAACTCCGTTTTGCATTCTTTTGAATATTATTTGATGCGTCGCTTCTGTCAACTTTGCATCAGCATCGGATATCGATATATCGATATGTGAAAGTATCGCACACTGTTCTGCACAGCTGAGTCGTGCGATGAATCTAGTTATCGTACCGGCTAACGTTGACAGCGCAGTCGGGACGACAGTGATGGCAAACAGTATTCACCTCCAAATTCTCCTGTTTTTTGGCGATTTGTTTTGCTTCGTTAATTATTTAATTGTAAATTCACTTCGTTTAAATATTAAGATATTCATTAATTTTCGTTTTTTATTTATTTAGTTTTCCATTATTTTTTATTTGTGCAATAATATTTTAGTTGCGTTGTGTTTATTTAAATATCATACCTTCTATTGGATTTTTTATTATTTATTCAGCATTTGCCTTATTATTTATTATCTCTCACTACTGTCTTTTTTTTCAAATCCATCTAGCCTTTTTTTTTTGTTTCGATTGCCTGTGATTTGCTTAACTATCGTATCGGCTCATATGAATATTTAATACTACCGCATCTATCGATAGCCATTATTTAAATAGCGTAGTCTGGCAACGCTGGTTGACATGCACATTTACCAACACTGGTTTTAATCACTGCCGCGCAAGTTTCTTTCGTTCGTTTGCCGTTTTTTGTCATTCGCTCATCATTCGCCGACAGCTTCGCGAGGCTTTAATTACTCCCGCGGCGCGTTCAACACTCAGTTTTATTTATACAATTTTGTTGGTTGGTGGAAAACCCAATCTAACATTAAAACGGGTGTTATTGTTGTGTGTTTCGTTTGTGGAAAAGCTTTAGCGTAACCATAAAGTATTATTCTACATTAGCAATAAGTGTCAAACAGCAAATAACAAAAAAACACATTAAAAGCAATTCGAAAGAAAAACCACAAGCTACAAAATGTTTTCAAGACCCAGGTGAGCAAAACACACGAGCAATAGTTGTTGTTTTGGTTTTCAACAGAATATATTTGCCAAAAGTTGTAACTATTTTCGTAGCATGTGCGAAACTGTCTGTCTATCTGTTGTTGGATATTATGCAATTTCTGAAATTCTCTTTCTCTTTGGGCGTCCCAGCTGTTTTTGCCAGTGACCTAGTCACTCTGCTTCTTCTTCTTCTGTGTGCGCCAAGGCAGAGTACCTCACATGCCCGCCCCCCAGCACCCCTCTTTGTCTATCGTAGTCTGCGCAGAGCTTTCGTTTTCATGCATACGCACGTGCAGAGCATCCCTTTGTTAGTGTAGTGTTGGTGTGGTAGCAGCAAAAAAAGGGGCACATGTTTTTTGGCATTGACCTAAGTTTTCTTGTTCTTTTTGACTCTTCACTGCTACTCTCTCTCTCTACTCTTTTCGTTGCTACTTCCTCTTTGCCAGCTGCTTGCTTCCTTTTTGGCTGTATTTTCTTCTCTTCTGCGTTGCATAAGCAAATCTACTTAAAAACACAAACAATATGCAATTAAAAAGGAAAATAAAATAAAATAAAAATGTGTGCGACACTTTGATGACCACTAAACAAAAACAGCTGAAAAATCAATACATAAACAACCGCTACACACACACACACACACAACAGCCTGCAGTGCTTACGAGCTTATACAGTGGTTCGGGGTTTGTTGAAAACACATGAAATGGTTTTTGTGTTCGCGCCCAATTAGAACATTACTTGTTGAAAATAATTTCACAAAATTTTTTATTACAAAAAACTTTTTAAAAAATAAATGATAAATAAAAAATTTATTTAAATTTATTTTGTGTTTTCAAATAAAATTATTTTTAAACACGATTTAGCTTAGACAGAACTTAAAATTTTTTAAAATGTTAATTTTCAATACTTTTGTCATATGGTTAACATTTTAAAATGTACTTTACACATGCATAAATATAATATTTTTTATCTTTTTAAAATGTTTAATTTATAAAAAAAAAGAAAGTAACAAAAATAATAATATTTTTGTAGTTTTAGTGACCTTTTACTTGGTAAATTTGAAGTTTTAGCTGACTTAAGGTCAATTAGTCGATATGACTATTTATACAACAACAAAACTTGACAGAAAAAGTGCAGATATGTTTTCTTTTCTTTTTTTAAACAGACTTATGTATTATTTGTTAAAGGGTTTCAGTTTTAGAAACGTAAAGAAAACATATCTTTACATCATACGTCAAGTTTATAAACTAAACATTAAACAAAGATATTCTCTAAAATGCAAGGCATATTGCAGATATGATTTCAGATCAAACTAGATAATAATTTTTATTAGAGTGTAAATACATGTATAAAATAAAATAAATTAAAATTAAAATGTTAATATAAAATAATAATTATTAAAATAATAATAAATATATTAATAAGTTAAGTTTTACTTCTGCCATAATATATAAAAATTAAAACTGACAATTTTTGTAGGGATAAACCCAATCAGCTTAACATCAAATTATATAGTAAAAAAAATTATATTAGTATTTAAATTGTAATATAATCAAATCAAATAAGCTTAGCACCACTGTCCACATAATTACATTTGTGTTTGTTTTGTTTCAACGCCAACGCTTTTCATTTGACTCTGAAAAACTGAAAGACACCTCATGTTCATGGACATGGACACTGTCTACGATATGTATATGTACGCGTACTATATGTGTGTGAGTGTGTGTGTGTGCATTTTCGCACTAAAATTTTCCTCTTTTGCCAAATTCTATATTTATAAAGCAAAGAGTAAGTAAAGATATAGACAAATATCTGTACATATATATATGTTCATAATAATAGGAAATCATTTTGTAAATGTTTTGTTCTTCATTTTCGTTGCCAAGTTCAAAAGTTTGTTGTTGTTTTTTTTTTTTATTACTTTTTGCTTAGCAGCTTCATCATGCGCTCTCCTTCGTGCTTTCGTTCTCTTTCTCTCTCGTTCTTTTCGCTATAGTTTCTACACATTCCAAAATCTACAATTCTAGAGCCCATTTTGAAGAGTACATTGACTTCATTTTTAGCAAAAGTTTTATGACTTTCGGATACGCAAAAAGTGGGTCTGGTAATTCTTTTGACAGTCGATTATATGTTTACCTAATTTACATAAGCAGAAGTTAATAAATATTAATAATAACATATGTTAGCTTGCATTTAGTCAAGCAGTATTAATTTAACTAACTACTATATACTTTTAGCTAGCAATGTGTGTTAGTCATGTGTTTTTTTTTTCTAGCAGTACGTAATTATATTAACCGTTACACAGTTGCTATTTGTACTATATGATATTGTGATGTAATTATATAGATATGTATGAATGTTTCTACTACTTGCGTTTACGCGGCAAACCTTGATTAGATATTGTTGTTCTATTTTAGCTAGAAATTCATTTAGAAATATTTATGTACATATGTATTTCAAGGGAATTTTTCATCTAATTGCATAAGAAACAAGATGTTTTTGATTGTTGTGAAAAGTAGAAATATTTTCGTATTTAACACATTTAAAAAGAATTTCAATTAAACATTTTTGATGTAATTCAAAAATATACAAAATTTATTAAGAAACAAAATGTATCTTATAGCTAAAAAGAAATGTCTTTTAAATCATAATTATACCATATAATTTATTCAAAAATTTTACACATTGTTTTATAAGTACTTTTCTTTATTGCTTTAACCCATTTGTAGACCATATTTTTCCTCTCTTATGCGTTATTTTTTCGTATAAACATAACTAACAGATACGCTATTATTTATAATACACACTTTAAATTGTATGCGTGATTAGATACGTATCTACATCTGTATATTGCTCTATATACACCATTATTATATTTGTAGTATGCGAAATATATTAAACACTTTTTGCTGCTCATGTGAGCACTTCTGGCATTAGTTATTGCCTGATACCAGAGTTATTGCCCTTAACACTTCTCCTCTGCCACACACACTGTTTTCCCCCCTGGTAATTAGCTAACTGAAAAACACGTCATGAGCGCGTGGGGCAAATTGTAGAGGAAAACAGACGCGTCACTAACGAGTTTTGATAGCGCTTGAGAAGCTTATGTGACCATAATACCAATATATATGTTTATATGTTGATAGGGAATAAGTTCTATCAATGAAATGCTAACCAAAAGTAGTGTTAATGGAGTGCACATGACTTTCAGATGCGCTGTGAATAGGTCTTTAAGCAGAGTAGTTATCTTTGGACACTTTCGTATATGTAGAAGCGACTTAAAGCGCTTGCAAACTACCAAGTGACGTCACTGTTACAATGCTTGCAACTGCAAACACTTTTGGCGCGTGTTTCTGAAATCATGTGTTTTAAACAAACTCTAGACTTATTATAACTTTTATTTAAAATATAGTTTATTTAAATAGTTTTTTTTTAAACAAAACTAAAATAAACTTTAAAGCCGTTGGTATATGCTCTGCTACTGGGTATAATTAGTCACAAGGCATCTACAATTAGCATCAATTATGCGAAAAAAAAATAAATAAAGTAAGCTTCATCGGCAAATTCATCGCTAACACATTTTGTCGTCATGTTCGCTATCGAAAATCTTATCGCGCCTCCACAATAAATAATGCGGCTGTGCGGGCCCCTTATCCCACCTATGTATACCTCCCTCGATTGCGCCCCCTTCCCGCTGTGTGTGATAAACAAAAGCAGCTGACTTTGGCCTTGGACTTGGCTTTACTTGACTTTACTTTGCCACACTGTGCATATGGTGTGTCGTTATTTTGATTGTTTTTTTTGTATATGGCTTGGGGATCAGCGACTTGACTCAATTGCCGTAATTGTGATAACATTATATATGTATGTATGTACGTATACGTAATTTCTCTTCCGCCTTTTTCGCTTCTTGCAGCTTGTGTGGCAATATTGGTAAATTGTGCCGCAGTGGAACTGCAGCAGCAGCAGCAGCAGACACTCCAACAGCAACAACAAAAGCACCAACAGCAGCTGCAACATCGGCGCTGGCGCTATGCGATGCCCGTGGATATCATGAGGTTGTCGGCGATATCATTTGCCCCTCGCAGGTGCGGGGCATCGATCACATTCGTGATCCCCGTTTGAATAAGGTGAGTGGCATTTAACTAACAGTATAACAATTTACTCACAACTCTTTCTTAACTTTTAGGGCTTGGCTTTTACCCTGGAGGAGCGTCAGGTGTTGGGTATACATGGACTGCAGCCGGCACGTTTCAAGACACAGGAGGAGCAGTTGCAGCTGTGCAAGATAGCGGTGAATCGTTATACAGAACCGCTGAACAAGTATCTGTATCTGAGTGATCTGCACGATCGTAATGAGCGTCTGTTTTTCCGCTTTCTGTCCGAGAACATTGAGGATCTGATGCCCATTGTGTATACGCCCACGGTGGGTTTGGCCTGTCAACGTTTTGGCTTGATCTACAGACGTCCGCACGGTCTGTTTGTTACCTTCAATGATCGTGGTCACATCTTTGATGTGATGAAGAACTGGCCCGAACCGAATGTGCGTGCCATTTGTGTAACGGACGGTGAACGCATCTTGGGATTGGGTGATTTGGGTGCCTGTGGCATGGGCATTCCGGTGGGTAAACTGGCTTTGTATACGGCTTTGGCTGGCATTAAGCCGCATCAGTGTCTGCCCATTGTGGTGGATGTGGGCACGAATAACATTGATCTGCTCGAGGATCCACTGTATGTGGGCTTGCGCCAGAAGCGTGTGGTGGGACGTGAATACGATGACTTTATTGATGAGTTCATGGAGGCGGTTGTCAAGCGTTATGGACAGAATACACTCATTCAATTCGAGGACTTTGGCAATCACAATGCATTTAGATTCCTAGACAAATACCGCAACACATATTGCACCTTTAACGATGATATTCAAGGCACTGCAGCCGTTGCCGTTGCCGGCTTGTATGCCTCCAAGCGTATTACTGGCAAATCCTTTAAGGATTACACTTTCCTATTCGCCGGCGCTGGCGAGGCAGCCATTGGCATTGCCGATCTTGTGGTCAAGGGCATGGTCGCCGAAGGTGTGCCCATCGATGAGGCCTATAGCCGCATATTCATGGTGGATATCGATGGTCTGTTGACCAAGTCACGTAAAGTGGGCAGCCTGGAGGGTCACAAGGTTAACTATGCCAAGGACATTGAACCCATGTCCGATCTCGAGCAGATTGTGTCGACCATAAAGCCAAGTGTAAGTTTTGGGAGAGACGATATACCCCACACTCCATTTAACTGAACATAATCCTCTATTCTCTACTTAGGTTCTCATTGGAGCTTCAGCTTGTGCGGGTCTATTTACGCCCAAAATTCTGCGCACCATGGCGGACAACAATGAGAGACCCATCATCTTTGCTCTCTCGAATCCCACCAGCAAGGCGGAATGCACTGCCGAGGAGGCTTATCACAATACAGATGTAAGTGGAATTTACCATAACCCAGTTCTGTAATAGTTTCTTATAATATTTCTTTGTGTTTTTTGTCCTTTAGGCACGTGTAATCTTCTCGTCTGGCTCGCCCTTCCCACCGGTCACTGTGGGCGACAAGACATATTATCCTGGTCAGGGCAACAATGCCTACATTTTCCCCGGCGTCGGTCTGGGCGTCATCTGCACTGGTACACATCATATACCCGATGATATGTTCCTAATTGCCGCCCAGGAGTTGGCCAACTATGTGGAACCAGCTGACATTGAGCGCGGCTCATTGTATCCACCCCTCTCGAGCATTCGTGATGTCTCCATGAACATTGCCATTGGTGTTACCAAGTGTGCTTATGACAAGGGTATGCTTTTCTACTATACACTATATATTTCGCTTCTTTTTATTTGATTTTTTATTTTTATTTAATGCTTAAAAAATTCAACAGCTTAATGTTCAAAGCATTAGCTATAAAGTGTTGCACAAGTATTAAATACCCTTGATATAGCCATGTGCGTCCGTCTGTCCGTATGAACAATAGATATCAGAGTTGATAATTACTACAATTTTCATCCTATTCTAAATGGACTACATCTTAAAGTTAGCGAAAATGAGAGGCAGTGGAATTAGTGTACACGACAGGGTGTGCTCGACTGTTGGGCATTTAGGTTAGGTTGGGGTTTTAGGTTATGTTTTTTAAAACTTTAAATTGTGATAACTTTGTCAAAAATGCAGCGATCTTCGAGCGAGACACCATTTCACACTGTATTTAACCTAATTAGTAGTTCTGCACCTAAAAATCAAACATTTATAGAATTTGATTTTTTTACAAAATTTCCCAAATTTTGCATACCTACCCCTTAATATTTTTTTAAAAAACTCAAAAAAATTTTTTTTTTTTTTATTTCTAAAAACTCTTCTAATCGATAAGAAATTTTGTGTAGATTCAGAATATATATACTTTATGGGATCGAAAATGAGCTTTGAAGCTTGTTATGGGCAGTTGAAGACCCGTTACCACCTCTCTTAAAACTTTGAACTTCGATAACTTGGTCAGAGCTACAGACATTATTGAGCAGAATACAATTGTAAACTACATTTGATCCCATTAAGAATTGTATAATTTCTTTGGAAAATTGAAAATTTATTCCGAAAACTCTTCTAATCTTATGGGGTTTATTTTAGGAATTTATCGATTTGAATTCATATAATTGGAAATAAAAGTCAGAGAGTCGAACGTGCTTGACTGTACTTTTCTATTTGGTTACATTTAAATTCACATTTATTAATCATCTTTTTTGTATATTTTTACCTTAAGGATTGGCATCCACATACCCAGAGCCGCAGGATAAGCGCAAGTGGCTGGAGGATCAATTGTACAATTTTAACTATGAGAGCTCGATGCCCGTGACCTGGACCTGGCCCCGGATGCCCTTCATTAAGACTCGTGATTTAGTGCCCACCAAACTCTATGGAAAAAAAAGTGATTAACATTGATTTCTTTCTTTATCTATTTCTTTAAATCTTCTAGGTGATGAGAGTCCGCTAATTGCCGCAATTAAATAATTGATTCACTCAGTTGTATTGAATGAACGATTGATTGATGGCACCTTATGTTTTTTGCATTCTAACCCCACTCTGCGTGCTACTACTGCAACCACCAAACACCACCACAACTACTACTACTATCAACTATCAACCACTTTGCACCAATCAATCACTAACCTAAAGCATAACTCAACTTATTACGGCTGAGCAACTATATATATCTCTATAACTACTTATATATGTTCTTATATGTTTGATTCGATCGCGGTCGCAATGGTTTTGGGGCATTACCAGCTTTTAAGTGATTGGGCATTGTGATTAAACTTAGTCATAGTTTAAATGGAAGCTGAAAGCCAACGACGACGACGTGATTTATGTATTTTGGAAATTGTAAATGTATTGTACTATATATAATAATCTATTTATCTGTATAAATTATCATGTTAATTGTTATGACGATGCGACAATGATGATGCGATGTTGCAATTTATTTCATTATTATTCCTATAACTTAACTTACCTTTTACTCTATGCTTTGTTATTGGTTTTTCCTATTGTTGAATGTAAACTAAGTTAAATTGGCCTGCTGGTATTAATTTTCCCCCCTATCTACCTCTCATTATTCTATATTGCTTTAACTCTCTCTTTCTCTCACTCGCTAGTAAGTGTTACTAACTATAATTGTATGCGGCACTGAGCGCGACACTTGCCATCTGCTTAATAACTTAAAAATCTCTATTTATTACCTTAAAAAGTACAATTTTTTAAGTTCAATTGAATTGAATTTTATATTTGATCGATATTTATTGCTATTTACATTTTTGTTACCATCTTTTTTATAGAAAATAACGAAGAAATCATTTAAATCTATATCCAAGCCACATCTCGACCGCATATATATATACATACATATATTGGCAAACCCATATAGACAGCAGATCGGAGAGATACTGCCACAGATCCTTAAAATGAAATGATAAATACTTAAATCCCTGAGCAGCCGTTGACCTTCATTGATTAACTTTAATAGAAAACGAAAACTTAAGTTAAAAGTTTTAATTTAACTCGCATACACACAATATATATAGCCAAATATGACTATATTAGTTATTATGTTTGTTGTTGATCCATGTCTGATATTTATTAAATAGCCATATTAAATAGCATTGTTTTAATTTATTGTTACAAAAGTCAATTTTAATTTACCATAACATAACATAACATAACGTAACATAGCATAAAATGTGAGTAGGCAATACTTGTGTTAAATGCCAGCGATAGATAGATAATTATCCCGAAAGCAATTGTACAATTGAACAGCTAATAATGTACGATAAACAATAAACAATAAAATACACAAAATAATGGTTATTAAATCAATTGTGTCGCCTTTGCACTTGTTTCTGTTTGGGGCGTGGGGCGTGGAGGCTTAGTGTGATAAGAACGAGTTTCCAAGTTCCGTGATAACTTACTCTCTATAATACTATAATGCTACTATTTATTCACATTGCTAAGCAAACTATAAACATTTTACACTCAACAGTTTGGCATGTATAATGTCTGGTTAAACATAGTTTTAGTAGTATAAGTAATATGCAAATTAGTATTCCTGATAAGCAATAATTTTAAATAAAATCAATATTATAATAAGCATAGGTATTTGAACTTTAGTTCTGTCAGCAGCAATGTTATCTATGACGGCTTAAAACTTAAGCAAATGTTCGACTATCTTATCAGTGTTTGGGAAATTAAATGTATTTCCCCAAACAAAATCTAAATATATCAATTTCGGACAACATGTCGTATGAGTAATATGTTCAGACGTTGAACTATGCTTAGGTAGATAAATAAATTAGAATTTAATAGACTAGTATTTATTAGCGATTATTGCAAAATAGTGAGCAGAGAGCGCACTCGACGGTAATTTACCCTGTGCTTCTAGTGTTTTTATATAAAAGATCTAGTTCACACTTGTAATAAAGAGTTAGATCAAAAGTTTAACGTCTAGCTAATGCACTACCATTAACCAGTCTATGAAACTCATGGAGCTCTATAAGTGTCGTAGCTGTTACGTGCAAATTTTAGTTCGATTATCATCTATGTACTGTATGGTTGGTGACACTATTCTCTACAGTTCGCTGTCTTAAACAGTCTAAGAACTAGCTAACTTTTTTGTTTATGTTCCAATTTTAATGAAACTTTTATGATCGTTGCTTAAAACTACATGCTATGGATCGACCAAACTTCAACAGTTTACATTTAGAAATTGTAGCTAAAATTAGCTTGCAAATATTAGTGTATCGTTTTATTGAAGAAAATGGTAAGGTTTTCAAAGCTTAAAATAAATTTCTTTTACTTATACATATAACGAATTTGCATACCAAATTTGATGCGTCTAGCTCTTACCATTCTAGAGATTCTTAAGTGCATAGGAATGTTATAGACTTCTGAAACATTATTATATCCACAGCACAGGGTATAAAAATAACATTTAAAACCAAGTAGAAGAGTATTTCAACTTCAGCTTTATTAATTGTTAGTCAAAAGCTCAGAAGAGCGACTTGATTTGAGTGACTCTTACTCAGAAGAGACAATGAATCGTTGATGAGTATGTAAACAAATGCTGAGTGAGCATTGATTCTTTGTAAAAACAACAACAAGATGCACAAATTCATTATTTCATTTAAGCTAATTATTGATTGTATACGATCGTAGGTATGATTAGCAATTATGACGCTTGATTGAATGGCTTCAATACTTGAGAACATGTATTCCCCATGTTTTGGTAAAAACCTATAAATGTCAGCGAAAGAGAGTATGAGAAAGAGAGAGAGAGAGAGAGCGCGCTGAGCTGAACCGAACTGAGCACTGTGCTCTGAGCTGAGTTTTGAATACACTGAGTACTCGTTTGTATACGGTTGAGTTTATAAAGTGAGTGTTTGAAGCCGCGTGCTCGCAGTAGCGCTTGGAGCGCCAGTTGCGACAGTTCAAGTTTCAAGTTTAAGTTTGCTTCAAGTCTGGATTTAATCAAATCAAAATCAAATCAGGTGCAAAGATGCCCCGTTACTGTTACCCCGTTGCCGTGATCTTGCTACTTGCAGTTGGCGCTAGAACGACTATAGCTGGTGAGATACTACCGTTCGGAAACCTTCCCATGACTTGTTTTTGTTTGCATATAAGTATGTCTACATATATAGTATTAATTGCTTGCATTGATGTTAATTTAGCCTATGCCGATGATTGTACTACCCCGAATGGCGATAGCGGTGAATGTATGCCATTTTCCTCCTGCACCGATATAGAGCAACAACTTTTGGCTGCCCAAAAATCGGGACAACGTCTATCGCCAGAGTATGCCAGTTATTTGCAAAAGGCCGCCTGTGGCGAGTTTAACAATATGGTAAGATACAAATTTTATCATAAAATGGAGAAAGAAAGGTTCAGTTTGGCAGACGCAGATTTGACACACTGAGAGAGTTAGCTATAAACAGTTTGATGATTGTTCCTTTAACAGATATATGTCATATAGTATAGTTCGATTTGGTTCTCATGTGGTTCGTATTGCATAGAAGAAAAGCTACTAGGTGTGAATTTGGTTGAGTTAGCTGAATTATCATAAAAGTTGTGCATACTAAGTATTTCCGGAAGAGTTTTCCTATATAATATAGTGAACCGATTTGGATAGAATCTGAATGAAATTTGGTTTGCAAATGCTTATAGATAAAATTTGATTTTCATTTTGGAAATTGTAGTAAATATTTGAATTTTATTGAGTCAATGAACAGAAAAGTTATTCATACTAAGATAATACTTTCGATCGATTGTTCCTATAGGCATCTATATGTATGTAGTAATCCGATTGCGATAAAATTTGGTTTGTATAAAGAATATGGTATTGACTATATATTGCATTAATTGTGCTGGAATTGCTCATAAAATAGAAAAAGTATTTCATTTCAAATAAGTACCTATAGTTTTCGACCGATTTTGCCTATAGTGGTACCACTTGAATAAATTTTAGTTCGTATGTATGTAGGTAGTAAGTGCATATTAAGTGAATTTGGTTAAGTTTACTCTTAAAATAATAAAGTATTTCATACTATGTACTTACCTATGTTTGTTCAACCGATTGTTCCTATAGGCATCTATATGATATAGAATTTCATACTAAGTGCATATGAAGTTGTTCGAACTAAACGATACTTTCTACAAGTGTATCTTAAGCAAAAAGTTCCCCGGCAATTGAAATTCTGAAAATGTAGCACGTAAATTGAACTCCACTCCTTTTTTTTTTGTATAGCGACATTTCTGTTGTGCCAAGAATCAAATTCAGCACAACTCCAAGGTAATGGAGATTTTGAAGAACGACAGTTTTAGCTGTGGCACTATACTCAATCAACGTGTGGCGAATGGCTATGAAGTTCAACTCTCTTCGAGACCTTGGATGGCTTTGCTACGATATCAGAGTTTTGGTCAATCGCGTTTCCTTTGCGGCGGCACGCTTATCTCAAATCGTAGGTAATCCTGAGATTCAATTATTCGTAAGCTCATCAAATATTGCTTTTAGGTTATATATTGACTGCTGCTCATTGCGTATATGGACTTGAGGATCAACTGTAAGTGTAAAACCTTTTTTATCACATAAGATCTTTAATAAATAATATTTATTTAAATATACATGTATATATTTATTTATTTATTTATTTAATGTCAGACTATGATCAGTCGACGTGTTTAATAATAAAGTTACAACATAAAAATAGTTTAATAGTTTATATGAGTGAAATTTTTAGCATTATAGTTCTGTTCGTTTGGGTTACACGATGATTAGTTATTGGTTTATTGTATACATAATATTAACCTATATATAACTTTTCGTTTCCGTTGGTTCACAAGTTCACTAATTGATCAGCGCGTAGACCAAACCGAAGGAGCTACGAGGCTGAAAATGTGCACAATCAAATACCAATTTTACTCAAATAGAAAGAAATATCAAATCATTTAGTATATATATGTAACTAATAATATAAAACTACTATATCTTATGCCTTTATTCTAGCTATGAGATACGCTTGGGAGAGCATCGCATATCTACGGAGCGGGATTGTCGACAGCAGGGACGCAAGGAGAAGTGTGCACCGCCAGTGAAGGATATTGGCATAGAGAAGTTTCTGCTACACGAGAAATACGATCCAAAGCGTATTACAAATGATATTGCACTCCTACGTTTGAATTCCACGGTTACCTTTGAAAGTGAGTACCACGAAATATCTATGGACTGAATTTATTTTTTAGCTGCCCTGAAATTTAAGAGCACGTAAAGCCCATTTGTCTGCCCATATCGGATGAACTGAAGAATCAGGCCGAAACGCTATCGAATTACTTTGTTACTGGCTGGGGCACCACTGAGAACGGTTCCTCCTCGGATGTCCTGTTGCAGGCAAATGTACCCATTCAGCCCCGTTCCGCCTGCTCGCGTGCCTATAGACGTGATGTGCCCGAATCTCAGCTCTGTGTGGGCGGTGGAGATTTGCAGGATTCCTGCAAAGGCGATTCTGGTGGCCCGCTGCAAGCTCCGGCTCTGTACCTGGACGAGTATAAGCTGCGCATGGTAGAGTTTGGCATTGTGAGCATGGGCGTTACATCCTGTGGACAAATCAGTTTACCGGGTCTCTACACCAATGTGGCGCAGTTTGTGCAGTGGATAACAGACACCATGGCCAGTAATGGTCTGTAAACCGGACTTTTTACTTCTTTAAAAATGTGTTAACTTAAGTTATAAAAAAAATATATTGCATTTTGTTTCAAATTCAAATTAAATTTTGTTTAAAGTTTTTTATATATTTTATACAGAATTATATGTATATTAAATTCCTAAGTTAATTAATTCAGTCAGTTGTCTAACATTTGATTTAAATTACCGCCAAAACAAATTTTACTTATATTCTTGTCTTGGTATCGGTTGTTAGCGCCCTCTAGCGGCGTGTTCAGCTGTTGCTAAACATGTTGAGTGAATTTGAATCCAATAAAAGATGGCGCTAATAAACTGCACAAAATCTCCAGAGGTGGCTGCTTGAAATTTTCAATAGTTTCAGCAATAGCCGACAGAGGTCGAGTATAAAATACAAAATGTTTTATATGTAACAAGATATTGGTATTTAGAAATTTTAATGAGAAAAATATTTGTTTGTTTACGATAACTAAGAAAATTGTTTATTATAAAATAAAAAAATTTATATTAGTGCACTATAATGTAAAAATATAACATTTAGTTTATACTATATCTTTAAAAAGTAGTTAGTTTAAGTTATAAATTTTTCACGTTACATTTTTTATTTCGACCAAAATTGTATTTGAGATGTAAAATGAGGCTGATAAGAATTTAAAATCATAATCCGCATCTAACGTCGGTACCTTGAGTGTCGTTTTAACCGGATTTTACTGTAACTACAATTTAATAATTGTGTGTAATTTTAAGTCAAAATTTTTTTTGCAAAAATTTTAAATATTAGACAATTGCAAAATGTTAATCTTTAACTATGGTGCTATATCCTTTTTGAATTGAACAGCGCCATCTGTGGTTGCTTATGATTTGCAAATGTGTTTGATTGAGCAACTGTTGAGCACTCTTAGCAAAGGCGGCAAAATTCAAAATTTGCAGTTTGCAGCTATGAAAATAAATCCTAAATATAAACAATTTATTCTAAGCCAGTTAAAATGTTTTAAAATATATATTTAATTTTAAAGCACTTTAACTGCAATACAAAATGTATCAAAAGAGGAAAAGTAGGAGAAAAAGAGAGATAGAGAGCGAGAGAGTCTGAGAATTTCGCAGACGTCGAGTGCTGCTGGTTGTACAAATATGAGCAGTAACACTTGGGTATAAGAAGTGGGACTTGTTTTAAGCAAACATGTTGTGCATTTAAACGAATTAAATGTAAACACACTTTCAAAACATCTTCACAACGCCAAGACATTAGTGGCCAGAAGTACATACATATACTTATATATATTAAGTATATATAAACATAAATATGAAATGTGGCAATAAAAAATGTGAGTTTTGTATTTGTTTCGTGGCCATGAAAGATATGCTTAGCTGTTTGGCGGGGTATTTGAGGTGAGTGCTTAACAGAGATACACACCTCTTTTTGTTGCCCTACGTAAGTTTTACTTTTCCCTTGCAACTTTGTGCAACTTTTGCATTTTGCATTTTCCATTTAGATGCAAAAGTAAACTAATTTTTAATACATTTTCCTCCACTGCTTCAATTTTTCTTCAAAGTTTGCGTAAAGCAACAAATAATTGTAAATACACGATAGTTTTTTATGGATTTGCAGTAATAGAAATTTTCCAGTTTTCATTTGTTGAAGTTTTTTATGCGCTAAATTAGTTTTTGGCAACAAAGTTAAATATTTATGTTGTAAAATACACTGTAAAATATTATAATGATTAAATGGCATAAAACTCAATTTATGTAATGAATTTAAAACTTGTTCCTTTTTCTGCAATGATTTCCATTGTGATTTCTTCAGGGTTTTCCGATGGAAAAGTCTTGTTTCTTGCTTGGTGGTGGTAAGAACTGTGCCACTAACTGGATTCATTGACGATTCCTGTGGCTTGATTGTTTTTGCTTCGTCTGATGAAACTTTTTTGGGGGTTATCTCTTATCCTTAGTGCTGGCCGCACTAATTGCACAAGAATCCGTGGAGGCGTAAAGGATTTGGTCGGCTCGAGATTCAAGAAACTTCCCAGTGCAAGAGAAAATGTGAGAGAGAGAGAGATACAGAGAGTGGAGAAGAGAGACAAGTTGGCAGCTGTTCACTCAACTGTTTGGCACTCAGTGCATTGGTGGCGTTAATTAAAACCGTCTCAAGGCAGAGAAACTAATAACAGCAAACAACAAAATTTTGGATCAAGACTTTCAGCTTTGTTTTCCGTTCTTGCTGTGCGTTTTTATGCCCTTTACGAGTAGAATACATATGGGTATATTGTATGCATTACACAAATTTTGCTTACTTAATTTCAAGAAGATCGGATCACAACAACACAAGTTATGGCAGCTTGAAGTTTACAAGCAACTCATATACCCAAAAGCATGCAGTACTTTTTTTGTAAGGAATTATTTGCAAAATTCCAGCTGCCAAAACGGCTGCATAGTTTTAGGCGACTGTGTTAGTTTGCAACTTAAAACAGCTATAACTTCTATATCATTTAACTGATCAGCTTGAAATTAAGTGTGCATAATTTTAGTTTTTTAAACAACTGTAAAACTAGATTGACCAACAGATATCTTGTAGTCGTTGACTCGTTTATAGCTTTTTCACATTCTCCCTTTTTGGCAATGTCGATTTTTCCGCAAAAAGAACTGCGGTCGCGGTCGAAATCGTGCTTGCAAAAGGTTGCCAGACGTTGCCAGAGGTTGCCACACCAGTTGGCCAGCGGCGACTCCTTTTGTTTTTTCGTGATTTGCCTTACCCGCTGGCAAAACGGAACGACGGGACGGGTTCGCGGTTTTGGTGTAGTGCTTGTAGTAGCTATGGTTGGATCGGTTCGAGTTCCGAGTTCCGAATTTAGTTGGTGAAGTGAGACGTGGTCGTCGTTGTCGTTGTCGTCGTCTATGCAGATGGTTTGCTTTTTTGTTTGCCTGATTGCCAGTTTTTGTTTTTAGTGACCTGCACTTGAAAAGTACAAAGGGTGTATTAGTTTTGTAATAAGAGAATTGCTGTACTGAGTGTATTTTAATAGTTAAGTTTGACTGTCTTGCTGTTAAAGTTCGATTATATAGTATAGTCAGTAAAACGTAACCAAGTTGAATGCAGCTAGAGTTTTAGCTTATATAAGACTGAAGCTATTCTGAAAATTTCATAACGATCGCTTCAAGAACTACAAAGTTATATACAGAACAGTTCTGAGCGATTTTTGGCCAAAAACAAATAGTGGAAAACACATGAGAATTGTGATTTTAGAGTACTCATACACTCAATCAAATGAAAACTCTGATGTATATTAACTGCTAAGTGTCTGTTACAGGGTCTTCACAATCGCCTGTAGCCTATTAATACTTGCTTCTGTTTTTGTTTTTGCTTCCAAACTGGCAAAAGGGACAGCACAAATGTAAGGAGGGCTAAAACCGAAGCAGTTGCAGTTGTGCTGTTGCCACTGTTGCCACCAAGCTTGTTTGTTTTCCATTACAACATGTTGCTGTTGTTGTAGCTATAGTTGTTGCTCGGCACTTATATAGCTATACAGAGTGGAACAGGCAATGCCAAAATATTGACACTGTCAAACCATTCCAAGCTGGGCGTAAAAGCAAATTAATGAAACTTAAAACTACTAACAAGTTAAACTGCACTGAACAACTGGCAACAAACTCGACTAACAACTGCCGCACTGACAGCAACCATATATTTGCCATGTTCTGACCATCAGCCCGGTAGATCAGTGTCACAATTTTTCATTTACTCATTTACCCATTTACCCATTTACCCATTTACCCAATTTGTGGAAGGGAATGGCACAGGGCAAACAAAACAATCGGATATCACTCGGACTCTTAACGAGTGAAAGAGTTTTTTGTTACACTCGGTTTCATTTGATGCTCATGAAATGCGTTAAAATCATTAAAAGTTAAAAATACGAGTACTATATATATATACTTGTGTATTTAAAACATAATTTTATTGTCAGTATCACTACGTAAAAATGATGAGCGAATTTATAATAATATTTTAGAACAACATACAACTGTAATGTAAACATAACATTTCTATGTAAACATAACATTTCTATGTTGTATTTGGCTAAAAATAGCTGAAACCAGTAGAAATGGGTTTATTGAAGTGTGCTGAACTGTCGAATATACCCTGTACTTTTATCCCCAGAAAAGAATACTTCTATATAACTATTTCATTCTCATTAGTCTTTGACTATTTTGTGAACTTTAGCTTACCATGAAACCGATTACTTACTATTCAAATTTTACGCATTGAACTCAACCATTTTAAACCAATTATGAACTTTTCTAATAGGTAATATCTTCTCCTAATTTTAGTAATTTTTAAAAATTAAAAAACATATTTAAAAGATGTTATTTCTACAGTTTCCTGCAGCAACTGAAGTGCAATAAAGTTACACTGTGTCTCTCTCTTTCTCCTTCGTACTTCATATGAAATAATAATAAATAATGATTTAAATGAATTATTCACAGACTTCAGACTCGTTCTATAAAATGAATGAAGTAGTCGGATGTCCAATGGCGAAATTTTTTTATTCCTCATATTATTTTTTTTTCTCTTTACCATCTACAGGAGGAATTCATTTTTGGCCTGCTTGGCGACTTGTGCCAGTTGGCGCAAAAAATTACTTATTCAAACTTTTTGGCTTTTATTGTAAATTTGGCATTTCCGAATGCAATGGCAATGGCGGCCCAGGATAACATAACCATAAGTGTGTGTGTGGGTGTGTGTGCATGGGTGTGTGTGTGTGTGTATGGAGTGGCACATTTGCATACTGAATGTAAATTATATTGTCCGTTTCATGCTCCGACACTTAAGAGACAAAATGAAATAAAAGATGGCACCGTCGACAACGAACGAAAACGAATGAAATAACAAGGAAGGTAACAAGGATGTGCCATACGCGCACGCACACAAGCACGTACACTAGCAAACAAGAAGGACAAACAAAAGAAACAGAAAAGGAGAAACAAACAACAACAGACTTCACCTCCAACTGACGTGTGCCTGAGTACTTAAAAGGTGTGTGTGGACGTGGGGAGGGGCAATAGTAGTACACTCAGTTGACACACTCACATACACTCATACTCACACTCATACACCCACTCACATACACTCACACTCATACTTGTAGAGGCCGATTGAATGCGCTTTAATATTTCAAAAGCTTTAATGAAATCGCTTTGCTTTGCCTTTTCAATTTTCAGCGCGAGTCGAGATGACGGCTCTTTAGTTTTACCGCCTACACTGTGCGAAAAACGTAAATAACAAGAACAAAATTTTAAAATTCAAAAAATTAAGTTCAAATGTTTTGAAAAATTTAATAAAATTTTTAGTAAAAAACTAAAATTAAAAAACATTTAGGCTTTATAATTTTCATTCTAGAGTTGATTTAAAAATAGTAACAATCACGTTTAATATAAGCGTTGAGTTAAATTTCTAATTATTTCTAATTTAGCCTTGAACAAAGTGAGACGCACGCTAGAGACGAAAGAACCTTAAAGCACACATGCACTTAAAATCGAACAAATTACATAGCGTATATTTTTATCAGCAAATTTTCTACTCAATTCTTTGCACATTTAACCGCAGGTAAATCTGCAGTACATTCAATTAAACTATAAAAATATTTACTCAAATCATACAACATAAATATTTTCAGTGTAAGCGTGTGTAGCCGTGTGTTTGGTAGCAGGTGAAAACATGTCTTAGAAGCTGACGTTGAGTTGCGTTCTTTGCGGTAAATGGTTAAAAAAAAGGTTGAAAGGTGGCAAGGTAAGAAGCTGATGGCAGTGGAAATGTAAGTGCAAGTGTGAGCAGAAGTGGAAGTGAATGAAAAGGCGATTAAATGAATAAAAATTGTCGCATTCTGTAAACTGTAAACTGTCAAAATGAATGCATTTCGTGTTCCTCGCTCAAAATTAGTTCCATGGGGGCAATGGAACTTTGGCGTTTGCGAATTTTTACATTTTTGTGTGGATCTTATGGCAAACATGCTTGACAAACACCTGGGGAAATTAAATAAAAACAGCATTTTTGAACCATTTACAGCGAAAAAAAATAATAATAAAACGACATGAAATATTCGTTACGAAAGACAAGAAAACTTGAAACTAATGAAAGTTCAAAGTTATTTTCATATTTATCCTTTATCCTTAGCAGCCACGCGACCGAAACAAGTTTAAAGGATATTTTTCAGTTGAATGCATTTGGAACCCAAAAGACCAAAAATAAATACGATTATACCCCTAGCCAGTCCCACACACACACACACACCCCCACACACATACACTGTAATTTCACCCAGTCTGGTCACAGTTTTTTGCCTTGTTTTGGCCCTGTTTGTCTATCGCATTAGGGCCATTGTTGCGTTTAGATCGTGGCCGTAGGCATTTGGCCATTTTGTCTTCGATTTACGTTTTTCACAAAACAATTTTCTCTCATAATGTTGAGACGGTCGCTTCCGATTCGCTTAACCGCTCGTTTTTAGTTGACTTTCCCATTTCTTATGGCACTTTTTACGAGTATGGTGACAGTACCATTGGCAATATAATCCTCACTCCCATTTCCTCAACCTTGGCCTTCAAATACTCTCTTTCTGCGAGAATAAGCTAAAAAAGGGAAACATCGATGGCTTTATTTCCCTTTAGCTTTATTTTATTTTAACTCTAACAATTTTTTGCATATTTTTATATGCATCAAAAAATTAAGCTTAGAAGAGTCAATAGTTATTTTGTTATAAAGAGTATCTTTAAGTTGAGCAATCTATTCAACAAGTTTCTAAATTATATCTTTATTCTGTACATCGTACTTAAATGGTCTTCTTTTAAAATCTTTTAACAGAATCTATACCTAGTATGTCTGCAACAAGTGCTTTTTTAAACGAATTGTTAGCTTAATTCATTCAAATTAAGCGATTCTATTAAAAATATGTATTATAGTTAGAACACAACAGAAAATTATTATTATTTATTCAAAAACAGGGTAACTTCTAGTCAAACATTCATACATATAATTACATTTTTTTCTATAAATAAGTACAGAATATGTATGGCTACTCGTTACTTGTGTAAGCAGAGTATAACCAAGTCTATCATATCTGTACTGAAGCTTTTTATGTGTTTAGCTCTTCTTTTCAAAATGTTTTACTTCTCTTGAATGAGCATTTTTTATTGTCAAATACCTAGTATTTTTAAGTCGAGCAGACCCTTAAAGAGTTTTGAAATTGAATTCCCCCAAGTCTACATTTTTTTTTAACATTTCTAACCATTTTATTATAGGTCACATGTATAAATTTTAAGCATATATATTTTCAAGTCTATCATTCAATATTATTGCATTTTTCAACATGAATTTTTTTAGCTTTATCTTTTCGTCTAAATATACTTTTAATATTGTAGTATTTCAGTATTTTCTGTGCTTAAATACAGCGTATTTTGTAGTCTATTCGCCTTGCATAGAATTTTCCAACCCAATTCTCATATTTCCGTTCATTTTAATGGAAAATCGCATAGACATTTTGCTGGTTTGCCAATTATTCTACTGTCTATATGACCATGTCTGTGGGTGTGTGTATATATATGTAGGTTGTGCTATTATGGCCCAGTCAAACATAACTGATTTAATATTGGGATATGACAATGTTATGACCAACTTGATTTCTACAACAAATTAGTTTATTTCGCAATTGCTACAAAGACTCCGAATCAAGTCCGAATTATACGCATTATTTGAAATTTATGCGGAATGCGTCTCTCAATTGCCCAGACCCCCCACCTACGCTCCACCACCACCCCTTTTCTTCTTTATTTTTTTTTGTAGAGTAGAGCAAATTGGCATCGACATCATCGTCATCAATGTCTATTAATTTTGTGGTGGCGCCAAGCAATCTCATTGTCATTTTCATTCCCCATGCTCCAGTCCCTTCCGCTTCCCATACTTATTCGCATTCGCATTCCCAATCTCAATCTGATTCGCATTCTCATTCCCAGTGGGAGAGAGAGAAAGATAGAGAGAGAGAGAGAGAGATTTCCAGCAGGGTCTTCATTATGCCATTAAACTATGCTGGATACTTACGCTCGATGTGATGCCCGAGAACGTAATTATGCCTCCGACAAGTACAGTCTGTACTGCATAAAATGAATGAGTGCACTCATATGTACTCGTACATACATACATGTGTATATATGTTCGAGTTGCAGCTGCAGAATTGAGTTAAATAACATTCATAATGTGCATTATGCAAATGTGTTTGATGTGTATGATTAATTGGCACATTTTGGAAACATCTTGTTAAGCTCCATAACTGAGCATATCCGCATATCATAATTATTAAATGATTAAATGCGATAGTTGAACAAACAGCATGAATGAATGACAACAATAATGCCCATTCATTTTCACAACTTTCATTTTCATTAGCAACTTTAATAACTGAAAAGCTATAATAAAGCAATCTACGAAATTAAAAAAAAAAAAAAGAGTGGAAGCATACTAAAAGTAAAAGCTTCTAAAAATTCTATATAGATTTATATTTTTACACATTTTTTGAATATATATTTGATTTCATATGATAACGATTTTTACAGTCTTCACTTCAGATAAATTTCGGTGTCACTTTCACTATCATGGAAAGACACATTTCCACTTGTCCCGAAATTTTCACCACAACTTTATAGTAACCAGCCGCTACAAAATCAAGATAGTTACGTCCCAATGGCAAACATTTGTCAAATTTGTAGATCATTTTCTTCCAGGGCGGCACAAATGGATTCTCTATGGGTGGAATGTTGGAGCAGTTGGCGAAATCGGGATATATTATGTTCATGTAGTATTTATCGAGTAACTGGTAGAAAGGCATGCTTGGTATACTGTAAGGAACACCATGATAATATTCATCTCTGCCATTGTAACTGTGTTGGATATTTGCTTCGGCCTGTTTAAAATTCCAAAGTGGAAATCCATTATAAAGCATTCTAAGTTATTCTCCACAGTGTTACCAATTCACCATTGTATTTTCATCGGCATCGAATTTCCAATCAATAACAAATGAAAACGCCTGCACTCCAAATGACACATAATCGAGTCTTGCACTGACATTCCCAAGATTTTCATCCGTAGTATTGACATTTACGAAAAGTATTTCATAGTTCCAAGTGCGCTGTTTCAAGGACAACGTTAAGAGGGTTACAAACTTTTAGAGGTAACTTACAAATCCTGCACAGAAAACACACAGATATGAAATTAATATTGAGATAATAAAAACTAAATTCATTGTATTTATATTGCAAAATTTACTCAGACACTGGATTATTTTAAATATTCACTTGTATAAATAGCAAATATTTGAGTGCAAAACCTCCATAAATCATTTAATTTATCTGATTTATATTACAACCTAAAATCATTTCTGTTTACTGACTTGTTTAATTACTATTTTCAACTGGAAACTGGATACCATAGCCAAATTAAAATTAAATACTTTAATCGTAAGCAGAGTTTCACTGATTAAATTTGATTAGAATCGTACAACTATATCATAAATCCGCCAATCGTATAATCTGTCAACAATCAACCGGCTTTTCGATAATTTTCTACAATAAATATTAAAGCTTGTTGGAATTTCGGTATTAACGTTTTATACCCTCTTAGGGGTATTTCGGGTTTGTTAAAAGTAAAAAGTTAAAAGGAGGTGTGGCAGACCCCATAAAGTATATATATTTTTGATCAGCATCAACAGCCGAGTCGATATGGCCATGTCCTTCTGTCTGTATGTCTGTCTGTCCGTATGAAGAAACAGAACTCAGAGATGGTAAGAGCTATAATAGCCGTTTTAGTCAGAATCAACCACATACTCAGTCAGGCAATAGAGAATCTTTTTTTTTTTTCGATGCCATGCCCCATTCGACATACCTCGAAAAAATACATGTTTTTGGCGAATTTCTCAGTAACTCTAGCATCTAAGGACACCAATTTTGGCATGCAGGTTGTTAGAAGCAATATAAAGACAATGCCATCGAAATTTTTTGGATGCCACGCCCCTTTTGGTCCATAATAAGCACAATTGCTTTGAAACTTCGCATGCCTCTGACTCACTTATTTATTAACGTATAGTTGTGTAGTTTAGCGTATACTTGTAGACAAAAAATATTAAACGATACTAAAAATTGCATCAAGATCGAACTATAATCAACAAAGCTAATATACATACAAGCTGTGAGATTCACAGCCACGCGTATTGCAATGAACTTTGCTACAGAGCTAGCGTTACACAAGCAGACAAAGCGAAATACATTTTGCGAGCGAGACAGACACACAAATATGTGTGTTCTTGCAGCAGTTACTCCAATTTGAACTCATATATTTGGAAACGAAGCTCAAAGGGTACTACACGACTAAAATCATCTTTCTTGTTGTAAGAGTTTTTATTTTAAAATTAATCGTCATATTTATTTGATCTGCTTTTGCTGTTTTTGGCTTTGGTTTCACATATATTTTTGTGTCACTTTTATTATCAAGGTAACACAGATTTCAGCTTTTCCTGAGACTTTCACTTTAAATTCATAATATCCTGTTGGTACAACATCGGGATAATTATGTCCTTCGGGCACACATTTGTCAAAAATATATGTCTTCTTTTCCCAGTACGGCACAAATGGATCTTCTATGGCTGGAATATTGGAGCAATGCTTATAATTAGGATAAAATAATTCCATATAGTATTTTTGGAGAATTTCGTAAAATGAGGAATTTGGTATACTGGCAAGAGAGGTTTTATAGTCCCCATTTCTGCCACTTTTACTGAAGTTTATAATCATTTCGGCCTGTTTAAAATAAAATTTCGTTGTAAAAAATTTAATATTTTTAAAAATGCTACTAATTTACCATTGTATTTTCATCAGTATCGAATTTCCAATCAAGAACTAGCGTAAAGCCTTGCACTCCTAATGCCACAGAGTCAAGTCTTATACTGATATTTGCTAGATTTTCATCGGTGGTATTAGCATTAGCGTAAAGTAGTTCATAGGTCCAACTGCGCTGTTTTAAGGATAATGGTTAAAAATGTTATAAGCTTTTAGAGCCGACTTACCATTCCAGCACAGAGGATCCACAGATGTGCGAACAGTAATGTGAAAATCAAAAGAAAATTCATTGTATTGTTAGAGTAGCTACTGCTTTAGCACTGAATTAGTTCGAGCTATTCGATTTTAGTATAAATAGCTTAAAACTTTAGCTAAAAATCACACGCAATCATGAAATAATTATTGATTTTATCAGATAAATATTAGAACTTAAGTTAGATTAAAAGTACATACATACTTTTATAATTACTATTTCCAAATGGAAGATCGATCATATCATTTATATTTAATATAGTGATCCGATTTATATAAGAATTTTTGTGCAAATAGGAAACGGTGGTAATGAAATTACTAGGTAAAAGAGAAACAAAAGTTCAGTTCAGCTCGTCCGTTCATGTAATGCACTCTGTCTTTAATTTACATTATATGAACTGAAATCGGTGAAATCCTAAAAATAGACCCCCTATAGTATATATACTTTAAATCTACACAAAATTTCTAATCCATAAAAATAGTTTTTGGGAAGAAAAAAGGAAATAAAGTTTCTCAAAAGCTTGAATTTTAGATGCAGAGTTCATTATGTGGAAAAATAAAGTGTAAAATGGTATCTCGCTCGACAATAGCTGCATTTATAGCAGAGATATAGTAGTTTCAAATTTCAGAACGCCTTATACCTGTAAACCTGTATACCCTAAATCGCAGTGACTATCAATCGACATGGTATATTAATTTTTTAATAGTATTATAATACATTTATTACTTTATAAGTCATGATTAGATATAAAAGTACTTATAAAGATCTATAAAATTCCATATTGTTTCAGTAATATTTTGGTGTCAGTTTTACTATTATGGAAAAACACAATTGAACTTGTCCCAAAATATTCACAACAATTTTATAATAGCCATTCGCTAAATAATCGGGAAAATTTCGTCCTTCGGGCACACATTTATCAAAAATATAGGTCTTTTTTTCCCAGTGCGGCACAAATGGATCTTTCAAGGCTGGCAGGTTGGAACAGTTTGCATAATCGGGATACAATAATTTCATATAGTATTTTTCGAGGGCCTCGTAGAAATTCATGACTGGTATTTGTAGTGGCAAGTCATGATAATCCTCGTCTCTGCCACTTTTACAGAAGTTCATAGTCATTCCAACCTGTTTTAAAAAACAAAGCTATGATTTATAGTACTTTAAGTTGCTGCTACGTTACCGTTGTATTTTCATCAGTATCGAATTTCCAGTCAATAACTAACGAAATCGATTGTACTCCCAATTGCACAGTTTCGAGTTTTATACTGACGTTTCCTAGATTTTCATCCGTGGTATTAGCATTTGCGAAAAGCAATTCCAATTTCCAACTGCGTTGCTATAAGTATCATTAACAGTTAACACGTATTGAACTTTTGTAGGCAGCTTACCATTCCAGTGCAGCAGACACACAGATATGCGATTAATCCAGTGAGAATCAAAAGTGAATTCATTGTACAGATAGAATAGCAATCAGTTAAATACTGGAGTTTTTTGCCAGCTATATACTGATATAAATAGCTTAATTTTTCGACTCGAAATCACATGCAATCATCTGATAATTGTTGATTTTATCAGAATTGTGTTACTACTTAAAAAGATAAAAAAATACCGATTAAGTATTTTTAACAGGAAGTTCAATCATTTGTTCCCTGCAAGCGTATTATTTATAAATTGTTAGTTAGCTATTTAAAAAATAAATATTTGAAAATTTTATAGTAATACTAAAATTCTGTTTGAGTGCATGAATATGTTTCAAGCATCTAAATATTTGATTTTTTCACTCGAATTCGAATCTCTTGCTTTCGTTTGGCAATTGTTGCTCTGCTCAGATTTCTGATATATTTTTGGTGAACAGACGAGAAAAGGAATTTTTTTGGCCATCAATTAGCCTGGCCACCAAAAATTGATTTTAGTCACATTTTGCTGAATGCACTCGTACGTACACTCATTTGTATGTATGTGTGTCAAAGCTATCGGAATGCAGCTCGAATGATTTTTGCTTGTTGTACGCACAAAGTGCGTAGGTCGCTTTGCATCATCATCATCATCATCAGCATGATATAATGATCATGGCCGTTGTCGCTTTTGCATACCAAATGCAAAAAAGGATACTAAGACCAAAGTCTATTTGCATTTGACACAAACACGTCACAGAAACAGAGACAGAGCCAGTGATGTTCAACCGACTGATGCCCTGATGCAGACCACGAGCCAAGAGCTAGAAGAGCACAAAGCTAAACCCTGAATTCCAATCCAAAGCAGGACTCCAACGGCTAGCAACACTAGCATTGCGTACACGCCTCGTAGCTAGCGACTTTGTCTCATTAAAATGACGCAAGTGTTCTCGCCGCTCCAAAAGAAGTGCAATTAAAATGCAGGCCACAACGACAATGGCAACATCGCTTGTGATTCTCAAACAGCGCTATATTTGTAGGTATAGCATAAAGATGCCAAGTCAGAAGTCTGCCGTAATATTTTTATCCTTTGTAGCCCAACACACTAGCATATAAAACATGATTTATTCAATGCGTGCATTATGCGTTAACTCTCTAAATATAAGTACGTATACGCCTCATGCCCGACTACATTTTAATTTGCCTAAACTTGGACATCCTTTCACTATTGTTTAAAGTGATTATTGGGTCAGAAGAATTTAGTAATGAAATCACGATATCAACCACCTATCAATACCTTTGTGATTTTCCTGATAATTAAATAAGTTTATACATTTTTCTGCCTTTAAAATTACACTTTGATTTCTCACAATTTTATAGAATAATCGAATAAATGTTGTTTTTAAATAAAAGTACATGCAAAATATTTTTAAAAAAATATTAAAAACTTAGTTTTTTACGATAAACAAAATATTTAAAAATTGGAATATATATAAAGATATATCTATAAATATTAAAAACAAAATAAATTGCTAAAGTTAAGACAAAATTAATTTACTTCAAATATATTAAAACATATTTGCTGAAGCAACTTAATTTTTCTTTCAATTTGGATCACTGCAAACACTAACTAATAATCATAATAATGTTATTGTAACGTTTTTAATTTTTCACAAATTTTCTCTTAATTCCTTCAAAAATGTAAATACTTAGGGTATTTTGTAGTTGACTACTTTGCAGCTGTAGGAACATTGTGCATTTGTTTTGTATTTGGGTCACGTGTTTTGAGAGCTTAAATTTAATTTACCTGTTTATATTTTTCAATACACGACAATGAAATGCAAACATTTGCCGATCTTTTGCCAATTGTCGAACTCTGACACGCCCCCTGCCGACAGCACGTAACGTCTCCCGTCTCCCGCCTTCCGCCTCCCTTTGGATGCACATTGAAAATGCATTAGGAATTTATAAGTTTTATTTGCATACAAACATGTAGTATACTATGTGTATAGTAGACTGGTCAGCTTGTACGCATAAATAAGTGTATCAAATGCATTCAATTGTTGTTCTTATCTGCATTTTGCAAGTGTTGCAGTTAGCAGCTAACAGGTTAAGGTGAAGGCATGGGAAGGACTCAGGGGCGCAATTAGGGGCGCCCAAAATGGGCTAACTTATATATATATATTTAATGTGGGCAATTTTGCGCAATGAATATCAAATTCAACATGTTAATTAGCATAAATTATTAATAAAGTTATGATTAGGTTTGATTTTTTGGCTGCGCCCCTGACAATAATAGATACCCGCTTTGCTTTATCTTGAGGGCACAGACAAAGAAGTGCTGGTTACCCATTGAAGCGTGATTTCTCGGTCAGTTTGTTGTTGCTGTGTAGAGGAAGTGTAGGGGTAGAAGATATATATTATACTTCGAGTACTGTTCCGTATTTACATACAGTTTTCGAATTCCTGCTGCTCCTTGAACGCTACAAACGATAATCGAAAATCGATTGTCCTTATAAGTTGAACAACCGGTTCGGTATGGAGATTTTCGTGCCACCAACACCTGTGCTAACTGCAACGAGCAGCATCACCTGTTTCAACAATTTAGATGCAAACGTATTTTGCATACATGTCCGGTACATCCGGTGCAAGTTTCCGTACTTCGACACAACTGTGTTTGGGGAAAGGAGAATGGAGCGCAAAGGGGGGATTGGGGCCAAAAAGTTGTGAACTTTGATTCGCATTATGCGTTGGTCTGCACTGCAAACTAGTCGAAAGTAATATGTACTAGCAAGCAAACTTTGATTTAAGGTGAACAAATATTTGTTGGGAGTTTTAATATGATGCAAAAGCATATTTAATTAAAAGAAGTTTTATTAAAAACTGTAATTTAAATGTATAAAAAGCAATCTAACAGTTTATAGTTTTGGGGAAATTTTTGTAAAATTAAATAGTTAAAATTAAGTATAAAAATTTCAATTTAAAGCCGATAAAAACTGCAATTAAATAAAATTTCTATAAATCACAATCGAATCGTATTCGTAAGTGGTACATAAATATTAAAACAATGGTGGCAAATGAATGCCAACCAGGCTACTATAATTATAATTGAGTTCAAATTACTAATTGCTACTCATAGCCAGTTGATATTTAGTTTAAATTATTTAAGTTGAAAAATCAACATTTATTTAAGCATATTATTTTTAAGCGCAATTATTTTGGCATATGCACACTTTTAATTGGAATTTCTGATAGAACAAATGCAGTTAAAACAGTTTCCATATGTCGGTGGTGCAAATTATCAGCGAATCAAGCGATTTAACCTGATTCCTGTGAGCTTTGCACATCACACAATAAAAAGCCAGTGAATTTTCAACCGAAATTTTGTTGATACTAAACGCTGCTAGTTGAATGTTTAAATTGTGTATCAACCCAATTACAAAATAAACAATTATTTTTGCAAATTATTTTTAAGCATTCTAACTGGCAAACTGATGGACGGACAGACGGGTGGACAGACAAAGAGACGTACGTACGGACCGTGCATAATTATGCTCGGAAAAACAGAGTAGTTAGTGGAAAGCACAGTGAAAGTGGTACGTGAAGTGGGAAGGGATGGAATTAATTTGACAAGCGAATTCATTTGCATTTGAAAATTTACTTACAGTAAGCAGAGGGAACGCGATAGAGAGATAGAGAGAGATAGAGAGCGAGAGAGAGGGAGAGAGAGAGAAAGAAAATATGTATGTTTGTGTGGTATGGCAAAGGACCTCTGGTACAACTTGACAAGGACATTGCAAGTCCTTTGGCAAAACTCTCAGACTTCACAAAACTCAGACACAACGTCACGCAGACAATTATGTTTCCACAAAATATGTAAATGTGCATATAAATGTGGGCGTGAGTGTGTGCAGATACTTGTGTAGACTTAAGTGTGTTGTGGCCTGTACCTTTTATGTGAAAAGTTTGCTCTTTTATGAGAAATTCGCTTAAAAAGTTGAAAGCTGATATGCTGGAATTATCATTTTCACATTTGAATACCGTGCGTACATGCCACGCCCCCCCCCCCCCCTTGCTGGCGACTATATTATGTTTGGATTTACAAGCGCTTGTTTTCGCTGTCTATAAAATTTCATCATTTTTTTAGTACATCAATTTAGCTACGTAAATTAATTTGAAAAAATATTATAACAAAGAGTGATGAAAAGATTTATTGGAAACGATTTTTTTGAAATACTTAAAAAACTTTACAAAATTATAAGAGTTTCAATTAATGTGAACCACAACAATAAAACATAGAAATAATTTTTTTGTAAAATGAGTTTATTAAATTAATGTTAAAATATATAAAAAATTATATAAATTTGTACGAATTCAAAATAATGTTAGCAATCATATAAAAGCATAAAAATACATTTTTTAATACTTTTGATTGTTCTTAAAAGTTATTAAATAAAAATTAAAATATTTATAAAATTACATAAAATTATTGGAAGTTCAATTTATGTACGTCTAATTGTTTTTCAATTTATTAAATTTCTGAATTGGTACATTTTTTAAAAGTTATATCATTGAGACCGCATTGAAGCTTAAAACTTGAACAATGGAAATTTGGAGCACCTAATTTGCTTACCCTAAGGGTTAAGGATAGAGGTAGAAGTGTTAAGGGATTGGACAACACAACAACATATGCCGTTTGCGTCTCAATCGTCTCACTCAACCATAAATACATTAACCCACACTGGCTGCCAGTGTGGTTTTCAAATATGTATGTAGGTGTGTGTGTGTGTGCATGTGTGTGTGAATTTCGGTTAATTAAAAATGTGCTGCGCATTAACATAATTGCCTTGGGAATACAATTGAATGATTAATAATAGCGCAGTGATTAAACGAAAAGACCCGGCAATATACAGTCAACCTTCGTCATTGTGTTACTGCCCTGCCAGCAAGCCAACGAGAGAAAAGAGAGAGCGAAAGAGAGAGAGAGAGAAGACTAAGAGAGCGACGTATACGACCTCCTGGGGCAAACACTTGAAGTGTGAATATATTTAAAATGCGATGCGGTGTTGGTAAACACACACAAAAAGGGACACTCATTTAGAAAACGATTATGGGGTATATATTCCAAGTTAAAGCAACTCAAAGTGAAACATTTAAATTCGGCACTAGTATATAGTATACATATATAAAATTGATGAGCAATTATAATCAAAACTAATTACTTAATTTTAACTAATTTAGATATTTAGCATAATTCAGTTACTTATGAGCTAAAGCTAATTTAAAGTATAGCTATTTTTAGGAGCATTGCGAAGCAGTTGCCCTGTAAATATATTTTAAACTAATAGAAAATAATCATTTAAAATAATTTATATAAATAAAATAAATCATTTTAGTTTATATACTAGCTATGCAGTTTACAATTTAATTAAGTTTGCTATGCAAAACATTTTTTTTACATTTTAATTGATTTTTTATTTAACTACGTGTTTTAAGCACTTCACTGAGTACTTTTATAAATTACTGGGTATGTTTTAACAAAGAGTGTGAAATTCATTGGCATCGATTTTCAGTTAGGCTATGCCAAAGGATTAAATTGTCACGTATCAAAAGTAATTAAGTGTTGGTAAAACTGTGTGACCAAAACCCCAATCTTACCCGCAATCCACCGCCCAACTCAACTCAAACGAATTGTGGACTGCGGCTGTGTAAAGCAATTCGGTGCGATGCGGTTTGGCTTTGGCTTAATTTAATTATGCGACACTCGACCAAAAGATCCGAAATGTATCTCCGAATCAAGAGTGGACGGAAATCGAGAAGGCAAGAATTGAGGCAACTGTGATTGCAACTTCCGAATGTCGTACATTTTTTTTTTTTTTTAGCACGGAAGTCATATAATGGCCAGTTGCAGTTCTTTGCATGCCCTAGCAGGGGGTATTATAAGTTCGTTAGCACTTTTGTAACGCACTTTTGGTAAGCAACACAATCTTGTTGATATAGTTATATCCAGTTGGCTGACTGTATCTAAATTACTAACCGACTGAGTTTGGGAAAAGTTGGATCACTAAGGCATACTTTTGCCCTAGGAACTAGCGGTTGAAAATAAAGGGTATGCTTTACTTTATCGCATACAGCACACATAACTATCCTATCAATGATCACTTCAATATAGAGTATCAAATTGATGGTGTCTCACAGACAAGTTTATTCTTTTGTTTTTACTTTTACTTCGGGGTTGAGTAAAATAATTGTGCTTTTTGAGCCTGAAATCCGAACACTTTCAACTCCAACCATATACATACATATACTATATACATATATATAAATTGAGATTTCTGCCTTATGTCTGCAGATTTTGTTTCCCTTTCGATATTTGCTACTGTTGTTTTTTTGTTTTTTGGCTCTGCACTTTCGATTGCTAAACGACACTTTTGTTTCGATTTATGGGGCCGTAAAAGCCAAAAGTGGCGCAGTTGTAATTTTACGACTTTGCGCAAAACTGAGCAGGGACAGAGAACATCCGGATAGAAGAGAGTAGAGGTAGGCGGGGGCATAAAGTAGACAAGCCGGAAACTGATTTGCGATTGAGCTGCACAGTTTTTCTGGTTTGCTTTTGGCCTTAACACTTCTACACAATCTACCACTACACTGTAACCAAAAAGGGAGAAAAGCATATTGTGCATTTTTAGTTAATTCCTTCGATTTGAATGTAATATGAGCACGTCTTTTTGGCAACATCACAACGCACAAGTCAGCAGCTAACAAGTTGTTTGAGCAATTTTTACAGCACTCTGCTCCAATGATTTTCCAAATGGCTGCACAACGTTTAAACATGTATATACATACATTTATATATGTATACTATAAAATAATCGAAAAAGTTATTGCATCGTTTTGATTTATTGTGCATGCAAATGTTTGCTCTGAGTCCTGTTGCGCTTCCCTCCAAATTCAATGAAGCAATCATTATCGAATTGCCAATCATTTGGCTGCTGTCTGTTCGCGTTGCAGACGCGAGCCAACACTGCGTATACGTATCCATCGTATTATTTATGGCTATATTAAACAATGTAAATGTAAAAGCAACAACAAAATATAAAATTTTTAACTTCACATTATTGTGAGCAAATTGATTGACAATTCAGTTCAGTGTAAAACGTAAACATGCAACAACATGTTCCGAAATTAATAAATAAAATATAATTGCAGCCATATAAATTAAACAAATAATAATAAAGTTAGTTTTTTAAATTTATAAGAAAATTATTTATAAATTTTTCCATATTTAATACCAACTTGAAAATTATTTTTATATTTAGTAAATAATTTCCGCTTCATACAAAATAAGAAAACATATTTATAATGAATACAATTCTAAGAAAATATCTTACATTTTATTTAAAATCAATTTATTTATTGAACTTAATATTTTTTTAATTCCTAAAAATACTTACAATCAGATTTTGATGACTTTGACATTTTGAAATCTCTTGAGATGTGTGGAACACTCCTGATGTGAGCTAAAAACAAAACCATACGCACACACTGACAGTTATAGAATTATAGACCGATGAGCCAGTGTTATGTACACAAGTCATGCCACATGTTGATAGAACTTAAATTGGGGGAAATGAACACATCAGTTGCAAGTAAATTGATTTACCAATTGTTTTGCCAACATTTGTTGTTGTTGCTGCTCTGCCAGTGAGTGAGTGAACAAAAGCTCATTCGGTCGAGAAATTAATCCAATCGAAACGTTTGGGCCTTTTAACAGCCTCAGTCTCAGCCACAAATCAGCCCCTGGGCTGAGCTGAGAATATGGCTTTATCATGTTGAAAAACTCTAAAGTTTAATAGAATGAAGCTTTTATGCACATTTCATTTTTAAGGTTTTTTTTTCTTTTAAACCGGGGTAACGAACACATTTCCACCGGATGTATGTTAAAAATAATATATATGCGTATAAAATGTGAGATTTTAAATCCTTTTGCGCGGGCAGCGGCAACAACAACAAACGGGGAGAAAACGAGTTACGGCAAAGTTAATCGGATTCAGGACATTGCGAATGCCGTGAACAATGGCGACTGAGAAGCTGACAGGAAACTCTGCCAGCTACCAAGCAGAGAGCAGCAAGCAGCGAACAGCTTTCAATTCAATTGTGAATATTGAATTTCATTCAATTAATCATCCAAACGAGAAATGATGACGTTGATCAAAAACCGCCAACGAATTCAAAAAGAGCCCCCATAAGACATATCAAAATGGCAGAAGAGACGCCTCCGCGAGTGACTTCAATTCAATTCAAGGGTGTTGCTTTCATGGCGGTAGGGGGTTGACTTTTTGCGGGCAGGGGGAGTTTAAAAAACTCAAGGCGGCATTTGCGTTATTAATGAATGAGGAATTTATGTCGTTGGCCCATCTTTGATTTATTCGCATTCGTCAAAAGGCATTGGAGGATACTGAAAAATAAAATACATACAAAAGAAGCGAAAGCTTAAAGAAATGTATACTACAGTGTGGCTAGCAAGTAAGTCGCCATCGGTAAAAATAATATATAAAATATATTTAAATTATTTAATAAAATAAATAAATAATAAATAATAGAAAAAATGTATTATGCTGTAGTTAAAAAGGTTTTGTTTATTACCACTATATTTATTCTTATTTAAAATTATATATAAATATTCTAAATTACTTAAAACCATAACTAACTATACTGTTAACTTGCTTTAAGTTAAAGTCACAGGTGTTTTATTTAATATGAGTAAAATAAATATTGTTCATATATTCAAACTCTTTCCAACTCTTACACACTCTCTCAAAATTAAAGTAGAAGTTTTTCGTCTTCGTAAAATTAAATTTGTCAAAATATTTGCTTCACAGACTGTGCTGTAGTAAAGTCAAATAAGAAAATAGACTCCTAAGCTTTGGAGTCTTTGGATCCTTTACATACTTTACAGACTGTTGCATTAATGTAAATGATTCATGACCAAAATGCGACTGGAAAACACTTTTAGTGACTCAGTATGGATTTAAGGACGTAGGAAGTAAAACAAATCTTTGTCGAGATTAAAGTGAATTCAAATTCAACGTTAATTATGTATGTGCACATATGTATTTAATGTACTCGGGAGTTTCATTTCACACAAGAGAATCCTTGTTTCAATCATTATCCGTCTCAGTATTCGTCTACGTCTCCGTCTCCGACTTCTTATCAATCATCATGTATTTCCGGGTTCTTGTCAATCTCTGTTGTTTGCTTTTCATACAAATTAATAGCGAAAAATGCTTCTTGTTGCTGTCTGTCACGGTTGCCGAGCCACATTTGAACTGTGTAAAGCTCAAAGGGCACTTTAAGGTCGCAACTGCAGGGTCTAAAGGGTCCTAAGGGACGAACCCAAAAATGCAGACACGTGAGTTCAGTCAACGTTAATTCCATATATTGGCCACCGACTTGCTAACCCTAGGCTTGTTTGTCTAGGCTCAAAAGGATTACAGGCGATGAATAGAGAGTAAGTCAAAGTAAATATTATATATGTACTTATTTGCCAAATCTCAACTTGTGTGCTTGCCTAAGGAATATGCCCAACTATTTGTTTAAGATATAAGTGCTACTGATTGAAAAGTTACTAATAAATTTGTATGCAAAAGTTTCCTTTAACAGCCCATTGACAGGTTTAATAAAATGTAACTAATTATTTAATGTTTGTTTGCAGTTATTAATGTGTTTTTAACACCTTTCAATCCTTACATAAGCGGATCATAATTTATTTCCTGATAAAAATCGAAATCATTTTTTATAATTACAAATTATTCAATAATGCTTAACAAATCTTTTACAACCAAAAGCAATAATTCTTGGTGTTACTGAAATGTCAAAATGAAAAAAATTGATGGATTTATTTACATTTCAAACAGATTTGTTTTTGCATTTATTACATTATTAAACTGCAGGTAAATTAAAATAAACGTATATTTGACTACATATAATATTTTCACAAATAGTAACTAACTATACATACTTCGAACAAGATAAATGTCCATTAGTTTGTTAGAAAAATATTGTATACAAATTCTTTTATAAATTTCCAATGAATAGCATTTTTTGAGATAGTTTAAATTAAGCGAAAATCAGAAAAGAAAAGTTTAGAATCAATTTTTGAAATCTAAAGTTTTAGGAAACCTTTCCAGAAATAGTTGTCTCATTCTTCAAACTTCTCGCTAACTTAATAACACTTTCCATTCTCCAATTACCTGAACGACATATGCTTCTAATTAGGTGTTTGCTCGAATCAAAAAGCATTTTAAAAGTACAAGTATTTCGTAGAGGTTTTTGTAGCGCAATGAAATGTTACTTTTAATGCAAACTGACAGCCAAAGGGCAGTGGAACCTTGTGGAACTTTGTACAATTGAGAGTTTGGATGGGAAACCCCCTGTTCTATAGACTGAAATGAATTTGCCGTGGAATCGCATTGCGCTGCGAATGCGCGTGAAATTGTCAAATGAGCTTACAGACGGATTATTTTCGCCACGTAAAAATAATCGCATTAATTTGTTGGACAAGCAATTACAGGGAATGGCTCGGTTCCTTCGTCCGACAGGCTGCCTTTCCGTTGCTCCCTAGGAATTTGAGCAAAAAAAACAACACTTAACAAATAAAGTAAAAAAGACATACTTTTCAAAATAAAAAATATACGAACACGAGCTGAAAAATACACATATAGAAAGTAAAGTAAGTAAGTGTGTTGTTTCCCCCTCATTACGAAATAACTCTGCCATTCCCAGTCCATCTTTGTGGCATCGGTTTACGGTGCTGCCCAGCAATTACCCGCGAATAAACTACGAAATTGAAGCTGCTTAAAAACAAGCCAGAAATTAGAAAGCAGGGAGAGCAGCAAGTAACTGGCCATAGACAAAATACAATGCACAGGAATTACAATGGAGTTGGACTGTGAATGAACGTTGAGTGAATAAGCAATAAGTACCCTGGAGTACTGGGCTACTCTGCACTCTCTCTCTCTCTCTCTCTCTCTCTGTACTTCTCTATTGGTGTGGAGTACTCAAGATGGTGTGGTTAACGGAGCTTGCAAGGAGGGAATCAAAAGCCACTTTCCTGTAATTGCGACGACACTGGGGAAGTCGCTCAACCAAGCGAATCTAGCCGCTCTGAGGCGTTAATTAAATGCAAACGAACACACACATAGACATTTACAAACACACACACACACACCGTCACTTAACACATAGATATAGTGTTTGGATGTGTATAGTATTAGAGATGGCTATTGAATAAAATACATCACTTCAGTTGGACATATTTTCGGAGTCATTTAAATCGAACTAATTGCAAGGAAATTATTTTGACTTGTAAAATGGTTTTGAAATAAATTAAAAATCTTATTAAAAACATTGCTTAAAAATAAATTAATTTGCTTCGATATTTATACATTTTATTGTATTTTACGATTATTTTTGCACAATTTTCGCATGATAATATGTTAGAATAAATGACAAATTAAAGTTATTACACTATGGATTTTATGTACAAGTATTTATTTAGCAATCTTTATAGCAAATCAGAAACCTTTTCAGAACATCGAAAAGAAAAAAAATGGTTAGTAGACCCTTAGTGATAGAAATTCCATATATTGTTATACCAAATAATTAAAAAAAAAATTTTTAATTTCATTTTTATAATTACTATTAATTTATAAAGTTAGAATGTAAATTAGTATAAATTTTTCTATCTTTAATAAATATAAATTTCACAATATTTATAATTTAATATATTTATCATACATCTTTATACCCAACTATTGTTGCTCTAGGGTGTATATACACAAAATGTCAATACCATCACTATTGCGCATATTTCTGTATTTACCACGTGCCTATATCGATAGGCAGAAGGCAAATTAAAAATCTAGCTTTGGTTGTGTTTCATGGGCTTGTGGTTGAGAGCGTCGAGAGCAACACAAAAATTATTTAGATAATCATTGTTGCGGTTTGTGGTTAGACTGTCTGCCTTATATACCCCGCTATGCTAACCTGATACCCGATAAGTCCTTAATTCCAATTATTGCTTAATACCGCACACTTGGCGAGTGAAATGAAACAACAAGAGCTGGCGTACAACGCGGCGTATGAGTATTTATTGTCATCTTTCTTTGCCTTTGGCTTTAACGACTGGTGGCTGATTAAGACAAAGCCCAAAGACCCTCTGGACTGGAGTGTCACAGCTGAAGGTGGCAACTGGTCAGCAGGCAGAAAAGTAGTAGTAGAGATGGATATAAAGCGAAAGTCAAGCAAGAAAATCAAGTGAATTGGGTGGGTGAAGTTGGCTAAACATTTGCACAAATTTCAAGAAAAGACTGATTTAACTTGTGCTTTGCTTAATTTACTACAAAATTAAATTGTACAAAGTGGAATGCCTTCCGTTTGAATGGCAGTTCTAAGTGCGAATTGCCATCTGTGTGGTCAGTTAGCAACGTTTCCACATTCCCCCCACTCCCCTAATTTTCTTGTTCTACCCTACTTACTTGACGGCCTTTTTGGCCTCCAGCGTCAGTTGAGTCAGCTGCTTCGATGTCCTACTCAATTGAATTGGGCTGCTCGTGTTCATTTTCCGCCTCGTAAGTCTCACTGAACTCAAGCACTTGCCGCATCTAAATGAGAACTATTGTTAACTGTTCCAAACTGGGGAGCAGAGGTAGCTTATAGGGTAGAGGGGTGTAAAGTGAATGGATGTTATCTTATTCAACAGTCTCTAAAGTTCATTTGACTGAAACTGGTTTCAACTTTAATTTGGCTTTCTTTAAGCACTCTCTTACATGTAAGCAAGATTTTCACTTCTTTTGAAGCATCCTTCGACTAACTCAACCTGTCAATCGCTACTTGTCACACCCGTTAAGTGTTGAGTGAAAGTATAGGTAGCTTTGATAGCTATTAGATGGTAAGAGACTTTAAATTTAATTGACACAATAGCATTCAATTGAATAACTGATTTTTTTTCATGATCGAATGTATATAGCGCAAGTTATAGCTGTTTTAAGCAAAAGAAACCATTGCCTAAAAGTAGGCAACATGTTTTTTTACAAGCCAATATTTGAAAGCACAACGGGTATGCTATAGTCGTGCATCGTTTATAATGCTTCAGCTTGTATATTCCTTTTCAGCCAGTCCGACAACTTGAGTTGTGAACGGTAGTTGCCGTTGATTGGATGGAACATTGTGTAGTACAGCACCGGAGTGAAGCGAACGGAGTATCATTTTTGTATACCTGTGTCTGTATCCACTTCTCAGGCAAGTTGGAAGGCACATTGCGGCTAACATAACTTGACTCTTTCTGTTTACCCTAAAATACTCAGAATGTGCATTGACAGAGTCGGGAGAGAATTTGAATGTGCCATAGTCGATTTGGACTAGAATGTACTACGTAGATGACTGGTTGACTTTGCCGGAGTCAATGGCCAAAAGGTATCTGGCGTAACGGTTTCGGTCGACGATGATTGCCAGTGGGCCAAGTTGAGTGGCTAATAACGTTTTAGTCGACTTACCAATTGGCCAACTTATACTTGAACTTGTTTTTTTTTTATTCTTTGGCTTGTTCTTTTTCTTGACCCCAATTTAAGTTTTGTGGCTTGTGTTTATTTTGTTTGTGCGCCATCTTCATGAGGTTTTGCTTACTTTCGAATAAATCAGTTTACCTATTTGCTAAAATGTTCAACTTTTGTGTCCCCCCCATTATCGGCATTTGCTCTTTGCGGTGGCTATAAAACGCTATCTCAATACATTTTTTAGCGAAAGTTGCACAAACTTTTGGCCAAGTTGTCGCCTTTGGCAATGTGTGTGTGAAACAGTTTCATTTTTGTTTAGAACATTTTTGTTTTTTATTTTTGCACTGCTCGTTTGAGTAGTTAAAGCTATTTGTTTACTATAAAATTTATGTGTTTTCGTTTTTTACTAACATATAATTTTATTGTTATATTTTTAATAATAATTTGAATAATAAATTACATTTCAGTAAACACAACTAATTTGATTAAAATGCAACATAATAGTTTAGTACTTTTAATTCAATAAAATATTTAAAATTTTAAAATTTTGTTTATAAAATAAAATGATTTACTTCTTTTAAAAACCAATAAACTTTGCAAGATTTTCTCTCTTTAAAAAACATGATAAAAATTTTTTAAAGAAAAATCCTCCAAAATGCATAAATCAATAAAGGACTACACTCATTTGTTACTTAAACTTTCTATCTGCATGCGAGTATATATTTTTTGTTTTGACGTGAACTCAGTAAATTGGCTAAAACGAGGGGCGTTTCGAAAGACAGTCAAAGCCCCATCTTCTTTAGGAGTAGGAGTGGGAGTAGGGGGGCGGGGGGCTAACGTAGGGGCAAACGAAGCGTTAACAGCTGTCGAGGCTTTAAACCTAATTTGGCTGTGGCAACACAGTGCTATGCTGTGCTGAGCATAAATAAATCACCCTCGAGTTGACCCTTTGATCTAAAAGCAGATGTCTGTTTTGGCTACCCCTTTATCTCTCCTCCCTGCCCCACCTTTAACGTGTCCCTTTGTGGATTGGCAAAACGATTTTAGAAATTCAAGAGGCGGCGGCTGCTTGATGAGCCGCAGCATTTTCCCGACTTTTCCCAATACCGATTTCACTTTGCTGGCAGCGTGCGATGACCCCACGATACTCTCAGTCCCATGGGTATTGCACCGCACACTCTGACCTTTGAACCTTAAACACTTATTAAGAAATAAATGCTTTCACGTTTCCTATCTACTTTATTTTTCTATCGCACATATTTGGACTCTGTAGAAGTGCAAACGTTCAATTAGGATTATCAAACTTAAAGTAGGCGAATTAGTCTACATTAAGTATTAAAATCCAAGTTGCTGATTTTAGATTGCTTGAGAATTTGGGTATTGAAAGAGCTAGAGATTACAAACTTGTTGGGCAAATTGCTTTATATGCTAAATACAACTACTTCTGTTTTCAGCTTACGAAATCTTAAAAAGCAGTCCCTAAATTTACATGAGAAGGCAGTACAAATTGTTGTACTATAAAAGAAATTAAAGCTAAAGCGTTGACCTTTGGCATATTAAAAGAACTTTAAAATATGATACTATCCTGTAAGTTTCATTTCGATCATGTAGTTAATTCAAAAGTTATAAACAAATTAATTCTATAGAGTTTTAGGCTGAATAAGAGAACTTGAAGTGACTCTAAAAGTTTCTGGAAACAAATTTTTGTTATTTGTAAAGAAGAACTACCGGGTCATTCCAAGTCGAATACTTAACAGCACAGTCTTTCCCATTTAATATGTACAAAATAAAGTGGTGTAGGCGAGTAATTCTTTTTCTGTTGACTTTGTCATCATTTTGTGTTGTGGCAACTTTTTGTTGTTTTTGTCAGAGCCTTCCATTTTACAATGTTGCAATGTGTTGTGTTTTGAGCGTAAAATGGTTTTGGTTGACTTTGTTGCACATGCATGAACTGGCAAATTCATATAATAATAATATGGTTGAACAACAATTGTTTGTTTGTACAATGTGCCTCCGTGCTATGCAATTGCCGCACCCATAAATCACATAAACTCCCAATCTATTTGCAATTGAAGTACTTGTCAAAGGGGTGTCACTTAATTGTTGGTTTTATTGTTTCAACTGATATTAGTGGAAATTTAAATCAAATGACCCCTATTCTAAAATATTAAATTGTTATTTTTAGGGGTTGGTAGTCCGTGAAAGTTTTCGCACATCTGTTGTTGTTCTCTGGCCCCCACTCTAAGCGAAACTCTAAGCTTCTGCTCGATTGATTTCCATTAAGTAAACTTAAGAGCTTTTAAAATGTGATATTTATTCGACATGCTGCTGAAAAGTCTAATTTACGGGCAGAAAAACAATCTCTCTAGAGCTAAGTTTCGATAGGGAAATTTGTTGCCTAGCCGTTGATCACTTAAGACGCTTAAGACTGTAGTCAAAATTCAAGAGAATATTAATATTACAATGAAAATGAATTTCGTTGTTTGTTGAAAACGAATATAACCACTAAATTAATGAACAATTTGAGAAGATTTAGATTTTGAATAATAAATAGAAAACTTGAGTTTTAAAGGTAACTATAAACAAGCATAAAATTCTAAGAAATATATTTTCTGTTTATAATTTTAATATAAATTTTAACCTGATATTTAATATAATTTAAAACATTTTTAAAATTTTTATTACTACCTATTCTAGTTTATTTAAAAGAAAACCAACAGAAAAAATTTTCTGTTTATTTTTTTAGTTTTCATTATTAATTCTAATTTATTCAAATTTCTTTCAAACTTTTTTGTCCACTGTAAAAATATAATTGTATTAAAAGTTCATTGAACTTTAATGCCATTATTTTAAATTATTTCTAATTTATTTGAAATTTTGTCCAACTTTCTTTGCTCTGTTTTGATATAAAGACATTAATAACTAAATATATAATTGTGTCAAAAGTCTATTGAACCTTATTGTCAAATCATGTTGAACAATGTCAGTAACACCAACTGAGTGTTATTTGAGGACATAAACATTTGACTCAACACAGTAACAAAGAGACAAAGAGAAAGTGAGAGAGACTGAGAGTGAGAGGGAGTGAATAAGAGGCAGGATGGGAGAGAAAGAGATAGTGTTAGAGATATAGCGAGATTTCGTTGATTGTGACTGCTATAATTTCACACAGACTTTTTATTTTTTTCTGTCACAAAGTCAAAGTTCACAAAGGCATTCGAGCAGATTTCCTACACAATTTCCAATTTGAATGCTTTATGGTTCTTTGCTCTGTCTCAGTCTGTTTCACATTCTGTTTCGCATTCAGTTCGCCATTTGTATTGTCTCTCTGTTGCTATTCTCGTTTTTAGTGTTGTCATCTGCTTTGCTTTATTATACTTAATTGCTCATACGCACCGTGCTCCGCTTGGCTTGTGACTTGGCTCGGCGTTGGCCAACAGAGTCCAAGTCGCCACTTGTGTCTCTCACTTTCTTTCTCTCTCTCTTCTCTCTTGTTTCTCTCGCCAAAAGTGCTGACAATGAAGCTTTTGTTTCGTTTCGGTTCGCTTCGTTTTGAAGTCTGAATACTGAGCCAACAAACAGGATGCGATGGACGACACCATCTCTTGCCATCTTCTTGTATGCTTTTTTTATTTTTTTTTGTTGTGCTCTCAACTATCTAGAAAACTTGCAACTATATGTGTGTGTGTGTCTGTGTGTTAGCTTATTTATTCCTCCTTGTTGTTTGCTTTAATTACGACTGCTTCCCAGCAGATATTCGCCTGGCATTGCTCCATGCTCTAAATTATATGTTTGATAAATGGCTGCTGTTGCAAATCATCGTTATTGTTGCCACGGGATATCGTCATCAACTTATCAATGCAACAGCATCTACATATATTCTTTTGAGTCAGATATTTAGCAGAAAACCCAGTTTTATTCCAATTCAGCCGATAGCAATTCAATGTAAGTCAGTTACAGGAACATGTTACTAATATGTTAATTAATTCCTGATATATCTAGTTTAAACATTTGTTACAAAAGTATTGGATATCTTTATAGCATACAATACATAGAGAATTCTTAAAGAGCAGATCTAGATCTTATAACATATTCGTGGGTAGAACTTTATAATACAAGATTTAAAAACATCAATAAATTTACAACAATTCGTCGTAGTTTAATGTTTTCCAGCATTTGCTGTAATTAAATTTAAATGATGTATACTTTTGAATACGGTTGGTTAGCTTTTTTAAACACACACACACATACATACAGACCACAGTGAGCGCTAACTATAAGTGTTCGGCTGCTCCTTTGAGTCTCAAGTGTCGACATTGTGCAATTTCCGCACAGCCAATAGCCGTTGGCATTGGGCGAATATTCATTAAATATTTCCATTGTTTGGAAGCCGGTGTGTGTGTGTGTGCCAAGTCTGGCGAGCTTAAAGTAAATTAATGCTGCTTTAATGGAGAACACGCGTAAATACCTCAAAAGTTCCTCTCTGCTTGCCCCACCACCCCTCCCCTTTGAGCAGCCAAAAATGGCGGCGAGTCTTTAATTGCCACAGCGCCAAGTCATTTTCACCTACTTTTCCTTGTAATAAAGAAAATTCTCATCATACAAATTAACTGAGGTGAAGAAAGGACCGCAGTGGGCAACACGCGTTTAAGGAATAGTTACTTATATCCGAAATGTATGCAGTGGCGTAGTCGGGTGTGTGTTGAATTAAAAGGGATATTTTAGTATTTTCTTTAGGAATATTTGGTATTTTATTAACAAAATTGCTTAATATATTAGAGGTCAAGATTATGATACATTTTTTGATGTTTCCTTTAGTTTCCTTTAGAGCTAACGAGACTGTATAATGCCTAACATTAAATCAAGTCTGCTTAAGTCACTTTTTCATAATGTATTTTTTTTTTTACCGAACGTAAGCCACTGTCCCATTTAGCTTGCAGAGGAAAACGGCTACTTCATATTCGTTTAGAGACCGACAATTTAGAACGATTTTGAAAATCACAACATGATCTAATTATATTCAAGAAAGTTATCATACTTCGAAAATCGTAAATTTACAGCAGAGACGCAGCCACGTGCAGAGCACTGAAGTCTGCTTCGCCGCTGGCGTCACACAGGTAGCGTAAACGATAGATTGTGTGCGAGTGAGAGAGATATACAAACACGTGTGCATGCTAAGTTCTTCCAGCGTCGGGTTGCTCGACTGAAATTTTTATTCTTGTTATCATAGTCCCCTCTTATGTACTTCCTTGTCTGTACTTCTACTGCTATTTCTCTCTCTCTCTCTCTCTCTAACTCTGTTTAGGTGTAGTTGACTAGAAACTGGCCACGAATAGAGCGCAAGTTCTGTCTGCTTTGTAATGAATTAATTATGTTGAGCTTGGCAATGGTTGTTTAAAGTTAATTGCTATTTCAAAATGCATGCTATGCTCTCACTCCCATTCTCTGTTTTCCGACAGCTTCAAATGAGTGGAAATATTATGTTACGTTTTCTTAAATTAAACTAAAATTTTACAAATGTTTTAAGGGTAAGCGAGTTCAAAAAAGTACGCATAAATGTTGCCAAAAATCTATTAAATAAATATTTAAATGATATAAAGCTTTTTAAAATGTATATTGTATTCATATATCATACTGATTGAATATATAAATCAATAAATATAAAAAAAAAATTATTTATTGTGCTCAAAGCTGCACATAAAGAAATTTGAGGAAATTTTTGACAAAATGCCAGGCAGTATTATTATAAACAAATATATCTATATATATATTGGTATACATAAAAGTGCGACGTGCATTTATTAGGCTACTGTCAACAGCAATAAATTGTGAAATTGTATTGACCAAAATTGATCAAAGGATGAGCCATACAATTCAAGTAAGGATATTCAATTTGGGCATCCCATCGAGCCATACACACAAAAGCCGTTCATTGTTGCCAGGGCGCAGTGTCTCTCTCCCCTCTCTCAGATGGGAGGGGATGTGTCAACCCACCTGGTCCTTGGCAAGACTGTGAACTGAGCTGAGCGACATTATCCACTAATAAATATTGATTTCGGGGTAATAAAAGAACATGACAGAAGCTAACAGCATCCTCGATGGCCTTAACGCCGTTGTCGCACATCGGTCACACAGTCTGGGGAGCTGAAATTTAAGGAGAGAAGCTGAAGGATGGAAATGCGACAGAATTTGAGGCTGAGAAGCTATTCTCGGCTGGTGTTTGGCAATACCAAAATTTATGGATTAACCAAAACTCGCACACGTGCCAAAAGAAAATGCCAAAGCTGAGCAGACGAAGAACGTGGATAAGAAAATACAAAACAAAAAAAATGTATCCGTATTACAAAATAAATCGATGTAAATTATTTGCAACAAAGCTTGAAATTATTCAAAATTAAATATAACTACCGTGTTCAAATTATGCAAATTTGTTCTCATTTTCAGCACTGAGCGTAGAGTTCACCTTTTTGGCTGTTGTCCTTCTTGTTGCCAGTCATTTTTCCTAGAGCACAAGTGCACCCACAGCACTGAATGGAACATGAAAAGGGGAATCACTGGGTTCCACGTACGAGAAACCGAGAAATTCATGTAGGTTTTGGGGGGTGAAGGGGAGTAAGAGACGCCGTCTCATGGAGATAAATATGGAAATGTCATGTTTACAAGTTCTGGCAATAAAAGCCACCCATGAAGCATATAAAATGCAAATGATTCTCTCTAAATTTGCTCTAGTCCAAACGCCACTCACAGATGCCACACGAAGTCAGCATGCCCAAAATGCGTAAATTTCCCAGAAAGAGAAAATTTCCCCAAGCCGAAGCAAAGTAGCTAAAGTTATTTTTACATGTGAGTTGCTTTCCACACTGTACATATATAAACACAATGCAATGAATTTTTATTAATTATTTTGTTATGAACATTAAAAATAATTTGTTTTATATTTACTGTATATTTTTTGCTTTAAACTTATAAATGTTTAATGAACACGGGATGTATACATGATGTAGAAAATACTTTATAATATTTTACTGATCAAGTTCGCCAAACCACAGTTCAGTTTAAATTTTGAGCAGAACGTATAGTTGATAAAGTTAATGGTAGACATTAAAATATTTTATGGAGTGATTTAAATTTATAGAGAAAGCTGAGCTCTTGTTTAGTACAAATAATATGTTTTCTATACTTAATAATTAATAATTATGATAATTAAATACTCTTTCAAAATTATGTAAAATAGTTCAATAAAAATCGACAGATGTAAACTTGTAGAATGTGACTCCTTGTGGATTAATACGTGTTTTAAATTTATCCGCAGCTTTATATAAGCCTAAAATGTGACTGGTATTAAACAGATCCTAAAATGTAAAACATAGTAAGAATTTTCTAAATTTTCTTTTTTTTTTTTAGTAAATAACAAACTTACTTTTACCGTGTAACCCATAACGTTCCTAAGGCCCAAACGTTCCAGAACAACATCAAATGACTGCGGACATAGAGGACAGGGTGAGTAGTGTCCCAGGAGCATAAAAGCCACAGCATATGAGTGAAGTCCAACGTTATTAACAGGCATAATGGGACGTGTCCATACCTGAATTCAAATGGGAGTAGTTATAGGAATTAAATTTTAGGAGAAGTTCAATGTGTAGACCTACCTGAAAGTTTCCCGAAGTGAGCACTTGACCACCCGGAATGCCAAGCACATCTTGATTAATGCCGATAATATCTCTAGAAATGTAATGTAATGTAAAATTATACAGAAATATGTTCGGAAATGCTTGTAAGCCTCGCTTACCGATTCTGCAGTAGAGCCTTGATTTCTGGACGAACCGTCTCCAAATCGTTGGTCATTATCAATGGAGCTGCAAGCACTGCCCACATGGCCAGCTGAAGACGACTTGCCTCATAGCTCAGTAGAAAGTTACCAAGCACCAACTGGAGAAGCAACAAAAAAGAGTAAAACATTAAAGGAATTTTTAAAAAAGTGTAAAAATTAAATTTAAAAAATTTCCAAAATTTCTATACTTCAATTGTTTTCACTACCACTATCACACTATTGCCATACCATATCGGGATCATTCCAACCACCAGGTCCGCCAAACTTGATCATTGTATGCTGTTTCTTGTAGTAGTTGTGCAAAATGCGTATCACAGACTCATATGAATCCCGAATATCCTCGGCAAATCTCCAGAGATTACAATGTGTTTTAATAAGCTCATAGTTGGGCTAAAGTTTCAAATATTTTGGTTAAGCAATAATCCAAATTAAAGAAACAACTCACTAGTTTTTTATAATATGGCCAGCTGCAGGAATACACCATGGAACGTCCTGTGCTATTCAAAGCTCTGCCAAATTCTGGATAGGCAATGTCCAAGTCCATATGATCGGTATAGCAGCCATCCATTTTAACATAGTCCACATCCCAATCGGCAAAAGTTTCGGCATCGAGCGAGAAGTGTCCATGTGCGCCAGGTCCACCATGCATACAGGTAAACTCCCCAATGTCGTGGTAAATACCAAATTTTAAACCTTTTTCGTGTATCTAAGAAGATAGTTTATAAAGTGGAAAGCTAAATTTTAAATTGCTGCTTAACTTGCATAATTCGAGAGTGCTTTTATACCGCTGGGAAAACGTTCGCGATCGGCTACAAGTTTGTGTGTAGTCTTGTCCCTTTGTCTTTCCATCCAACAATCATCGATTATTACATATTTATAACCCAGTGCCGCATATCCCTTCCGATACCAAAAGATCCGCCATACGCATAAACAGAGACTCACTTGTGATTGTGAGTTAGGAAATCTACGTATTGCAGTTGTTTAACTTACCTGATACAATCCCTGGGGAATTTTACACAATCCGTCATACAACGATATCTCTCAAAGGGCATCCAACCCATTGGCGGTGTTCTGGCCAATCCATTTTCCAGTCCATCAACACTCCACATACAGTTGAAAAAACACCAAATGGCCAGCAGCGCTATGAAAAAACTCGATTCGTTGTTGGCCATTTCTAGAGTATTTTTTCTGTCTTTCCAAAATACTTTCCGTTTCTCTGCTGAGTACTCTACAGAGTACTGACCACCCTCGACGATCAGAACTAATTTGATTTGCTCAAGTTGCTGCGTTACAAATTGTAAAAGATTTATAGCTGTTGTCGTACAGTAAAAACTTTGACAGTGTGCACACTGTGTTTGAAACCGAGATAGGCCTACTGGGATGCCTGTAAAAATATGGAAAAATATATATTTTAAATAAAGGGCTTTAAAAATACTTTATATTTCTGGTTCGGCTTCGGCTTAAACCATCATTTGGTTCCACAAACTTACATACAGTACAAATACAAAAGATACCACCAAGGTCTGACGTCACTGTTCTTGGAACTGCAAACGCGTTAGCCGCATAATGAAATTAAATTATAATGTTACGCTGATACTTTGCGTGTCTACAATCCAAATGTAATGTAACTTTTTTAAAACAACTAGATTGTTTTTATGTATTTATGTACTTTTAGCAAAGTTTATAAATATTCAAGTATTTTTTTGATTTGGCGTATTTTAATTGCTTGTTAGCCAGATTGTGATTATAATAACTTGAGAAGGCTCTTCAGCCTGACACTTTATATAATAATGCCATTAAACTGGTAGAATATTAAGCTCTGCCTCATTTTAACTGACTTAGTCTCTAGTCTCCATTCTCTGTCTGTGGCGTTGTCCGTTGCAACTTCGTCAAAAGTTGACTTTGGCACGCGGTTCTCTCACGGTTCCAAACTTCTGAGTGCAGTGTTTGGAATAATTTAACAGCTTGGCGCCTACAAGGGGGGGGGGGGGCTTAGGTTGTTTGGGGTTGGTGGGAGTGGCGCTGACTGGGCTAGGGTGCTAGAGGCAATGCGGGCTTCATGGGGACACTTCAGTTCTCTCAAACGGCGTTTTAGTGCATGTCTGTGTGTGTGTGTGTGTTCATAATTCAAAAGTGTTGGAAACGTTTTGCGGAAAACTCAAAGAGCACTTGAGTGATGAGTTTTATAAGTTAGCTGAAATGTGCAGGCTCCAAGGCGAAACTGTGTTGCACAAAGGAAAAACGAACCTGAAAGCATTCAAAGCCTCAATGAATGAAAAGGGTTAAAGGTAAAAACGAGTAAACGAGTAATAACTTGTGCTAAGAAAATTATACCAATTAACTGTTGGTAAATGAAACTGAAACTAAGCACCAAACATTAAGCGAGAGTTTTTATTATGCAAATGTGGGTATATAATACAGTTTAAGAGTGTGGTTACACTTTGAATTAAATAATTGAAAGCAATAAAAAATTTAAGAAAAATAAAATTAATGAAATTAAATGTTGAACACAGTTTGGACCCAACCGTGTACTACTCTCTGACAATTATTTCCAACTATATGAATTCAAATTGGAGTAAGCGCTGCAAGAGCTTAGCTGAGATTAGTAATAGGCACGTGGCTGCACCTTGCTTATAATTTAAGTTTTTCAATGCATGATAACTTTCTTGGCAATTATTCTATCTTGATGCAATTTTCGATATTGTTTTATAATGTTTGTCTCTTAACGATTGTGATGTTATAAAACTATACGTTAAGAAATACGGGAGTTAGAGACAGGCAAGTTTTTAATTTGTTCTGTCTCTTATGGGCAAACGGGGCGTGGCATCCACAAAATTATGATAGCACTTTCATTATATTGCATCTAGCAACCTGTATGCCAAATTTGGTGTTCTTAGGTTTTAAAGTTACTGAGATATTCGCCACAAACATGTATTACACAACTCTCGTATTTCAAAGATATGAATAACTAAAAATTACAGTTTATGGTACTGTACAGAATCCAGTTTCATGCAACTGAGAACGTTTGTACATGTGCTGCTTTGAGTGTGTCTAGTTACTAACATTGTAGAAGAGAGGAGTAAATAAACAAACTGTCGGCACGTTATGCCAATTAAAGGCATCTCCCATTGGACTTGAATTTGAATGCTTAATTTATGCAAATTAAATGATTTGTAATATGCTGTGACTGTGACTCGAAATGCTCTCAGTGTTCGCACAGGAAATGCAGATGTTGCTTGCCTGATGTTGACATCCTGGCCAAGACACGCCCCCGACCGCCCAGTGGTACTACTACTTTGTCTCTCTCTCTCGCTCGCTCTCTTTGTCTCTCTGTCTTTTCAACAGTCTTGTCGGCTAATTAGTTCGAAGGAAGTTCGCTTGTTGGTTTAACTTCTCTACACCGCTTTCACTCACACTTACGCAATTTTGTTGGCCCGCTTGTTACCCCATTTCAACAATTTCAAAATTGGCCAAGTGCGCTAACTGCACGCGACTCTTGTTGCGGCTGCTGCTGCTGTTGCTGCTGCTGCTGCTGTTCTGATTCTTGGCCAACTAATTAATTTGTACTTTTGCTTCTTGGCAATCCCCAACAGCGATTCTCTAGTCCCTCTTCCCCCTACGCCCATTCCCTCTCCCACTCTCTTTAGACTCTTTGCTTTGCTTTGCTGTGGCATGTGCACGTGTGCGGTGTTTATGTAGTTTTTGGCTCGGTTAATGCCTCAAATATGTTAACAAGATACTTTACAATATGCCATAAAAAAGGCAAATGCCAACAGGGCCGGAATACAAACTGGCAAAAGTCAGCGGAATTTCAGCGTTCTGTTTACATAGGTTTTGCTGCTGCTGCTGTTGCTGCCAGAGTTACCTATTTTCGCTCTACTTCCCTATCCCGTGTTCAGTATCTTTCCGTTTAGCCCAAAATGGCTAACACACACACACACACACACACACAGATGTTGCACCCACACATGCTCACATTTGTACCCTGATGACTGAGTGCGTGCCTACTCAGATGTGTTGTAAAATTATGCATTAGTTTTATGTCATTTTGTGGCATATTAAAATCTCCTTAATTACGAAATGTAATCAACAAAGGTTCGCTGCACACTTTTCCTCGTTTCCTTTTGGCTTTTGGCTTTTCCTTCTTTTTACACAATGCTTTGTTGTTGTTTACGTTTGTTGCTGTTGTTGCCGCATGTGTACGTGACAAGCCGACTGTGAGGCAAGAAAAGTCTGAGTAAACGAAATTGTAGTCCAACATTTTTCACTCCGTCCAATGTTTGTGCTACTCGTGTACCTATATGAGTAGAAAAATACTCATCCATTAAATGAATGTGCACACGAGCCTCTGACAAACATAACATACGATGTGTACATACATATGTATGTATGTACTATATATCTACCAAACATATACCCCTTACAAGCATAATTTTAAATTTACTGTACAGAGTACACAAATAAATATATGTACAAAATTCCGAGTTGTTGGATTATTTAGAACTCAGCAGAAATATATTTTATTCGGGTGCATTTACTTAGTTTTTGCCCCAAAAGCATATATCAATATTTTCATATAAAGTCGGTTTTAGTATACCCTGTATTCGTTGTACTTGTGGGGTAGAGAAACTACATAGTATTATTTCAAAACTTGAAGTTGTATATGACTTTGTGTAATCTTACAGTTATCATCTTTAACCTTTGCACATATGTTTATATACTATTTTTTTCAAGCTGTCCTAAAAATTTCAGTAAAATTCGTTCATAAACATCAAAAATATTAAGCAAAAGGCGGTTCTTTAAATTCAGTTTTAAGTATATTTAAAGTCGATTAGGCTCCACTGCACTATTTGCTCTTAAAATACTCTGCATTGTTATTCAAAGTAATCAAACATTCAACAATATATCAACATATAGTTTTTTATTTGCTGCAATTATAAATACTTTATTTGCTTTTTATTTGCCGGAAATACAATTAAAAAGTTGCACATTTTGTGCACTTAATTGCAAACTAAGTAAGTTGCAATCGCTGTAATCATTTTGAATAAAAAACAAATCGATTTGCATGTTATTAAATCATCAACAAAAGGAAATTCGAGTGCGAGTGCGAATGCGAGTTCGAGTCTGAAACAAAAACAAACTCAATAATTGATTGATAATTACTTTTTATTGACTCAACTGTCTCTCTCTTCAGCCATTTCTTTTTTTTTGTTTTTTTTTTGTATCTCATTTGTGTGCAGCTCATGTACGTGTAATTAGTCAAGCTAAAAGAGAACGACATGTACGAGTACCCGTTGGCATGAATCCATTCATAAATTAGTCCCGCTTTTATCCCTTGGGCTGATGCCGTGCAATTGTGCTCGTTTATGGTCCTTTAATTGCCTCGAATTGTCTGAGCTAAGTACATTTCGCTGTTATCAGTGCCATTAATAGTCGGTGAACACAATATGCCGCCTTCGATGTAAAAAAATAAATATATATTTGTATATATACGTGCCGAGTTGGTGTATATGAACAGACATTTATAAATCGAGTGAGCTGTACGCTAAAAAGTGCATTATTTATACAATTATGTGTGAAGATAATACCCCTTTTATGATGCCAAGTCCTCGACTCTCCACCTGCCCACAAGTGGGTCGGTCGATTGTGGTGGGAGTGGCGGGTCTAAAAAAAAGGTAAAAAATACAGCCAAGGCTCAGGCAGTTGGCTGAGTTGCCTGTTGGCTGTTGGCAGTTGGCAGTTGGCAGCAACAAAAGCCTATTATTCTGCACGTAATAAACATAAAGTTGGCGCAATTTGTAACATAAATTTAAAGGGCTAACGTAAATCTTAGCGGCAATTATGTGTTCGGCGAATACGCGGCGTATACGCAACGGGAAACAACAGCAGCAGCAGCTCTAGCTTCATTCAGCTCAATGCTGACTGCTCGATGCTCGCTGTTCATAACTCATGCGCTTCATTTCCATGCAACAGCTCTCTCACACTATCGCAAACAGCAACAACAAGTACAACAACAATAAAAGAGAAATGCTTCATAATTGAGAGAGTACACCAGACTTGTAGATATCTGTTAGTTAATTTTGTACACTATTTATGGCATTAATGTTTCACGAATGCTGTGACGTGTGTTTGATTATAGGGAAAAATATGTATATACTTAATATATTGAAGTTAATTTAATTTTATGTATATTATTAAGAACCCAGGGTTGGTTCTAAGCCTTGGTTTCGGAAGTTATACAAAAAGCTTCGCGAACCGGTACCAAATTTTGGCCAAGCACGATAAAGTAAATATTACTTTTTAGTAAATTTGAAGCTTTGCTATTATTTTATTAGTTTTAAAAATTAATTTTTTATAAGATATTTTAATAAAAAACTTTACTTTATTGAAAACTTTCATATATTTTAAATTTCTTAATTTATTTCATATAAAACTCAGCTCAAAATTTTCCATTTTTTCTTGTATACGAAATCTTTAGATCTCTGCTAGCCGATATCACAAACGTATTTGTCTACATTTAAATCGTCTGCGCACGCAACAAATATACCCCGTGACTCTGCCAGTAACTGGTACAACAACAACAACAGCGATTCGAGTATAGAAGGCACAGCGAGCGAAAGGAATTCAAATAGCCATAATTTATCACGTTGAGATTGCAGATTCGCATACGCACGCAGCAGACGAGCAGCAGATGAGCAGAGTTGCCTTGGTCGCTTGTAGGTCGACATTTTGGGTTGGCAACCCTTTGTACTGGAATCTGGTAGGTTGGAGGTGTAGGAGGTGGATTAGTGTGACCGTGTTTCGTGCCCTCTGTCAAGCCTCTGCGCCCGACTGGGATAAGGAGCAGCCAAATGGAGCCAAAGGCGATGCAAAGCAAATCGTAATTAGGCATGCGACAAGACCGCGATGAAGGTGGAAAGTTGGGAAAGGTGGTAGGGTTAGGCGTTGTGGGGCTATATTGGGATTTATGATATACTTTTTAATCAGATTTAATGTAATGCCAGCGATAAAGGTGCAAATAAATCGCAAAGATTTATTATACGCTAATTTAGCTCAAGGTGCGCGCAGCTCACTATGAATCACAATTTTACAGCTGGAAAAGATTTTTAATGGGCCTGCTTTTAAGCATATTCCAACTATAGTACTATAATCAGACTGATGATGATTTAGCTTCAGACTGTGTTGGACATTTTCTCAAATTTCTCTGAAGCAGCCAGTTGACATTAAGCGTTGACAACAGAGTGCAGCATCAACAAACGGCTAGAGGATAAGGATTTTGGGGCAAGTGAAGAGAACAACAAGAACAATTCCAAACAAATAACATTTGCAAAAATATGAAGCGTCCACGAAACTCTTGGACTTGGATTTGGACTTGGACTTGGTACTCTAATCTCCGAGCGGGGCAATAAAAGGCATTTCGCAAACTTTGGCTTTGGCTTTGGTCTTAGTTCATATTTTATTTAGCCACAGAGCATCCTCCTTCAGTTTCCTGCGAAAACTTTGCCCTGTGCTCGGTGCTCAGTGCACAGTGTTCAGTACTCAGTATTCAGTACCCCGTGCTCAGTCTTCTGCTCTGTACTCCTTCTTCTGTGTTTTCTTTTCTGGTGCTCTGGGTTTTCTGCGTGGGCCTTGGCAGCTGGGGAACTTCTTGGAATTTGTCTTGGCGCGTTTATTTTAATTTTTTTTCCTTTCTTGTTGTGTTTTTCTGTGTGTAGCGCTGTTTTTGCAGCTCTTCGCTCATTTAAGTGTAGCCAGTTGTCCCCTTGCTGCGTTTCGAGTGCCATAAAAACGAATAAAATGAGACAGAAACCGAAAGAGCAGAAAATGCAAATCATTGTCCTGCGAATTCTTTTCCCCATTCTTACCCCACTCAGCTTAGTACAACTGCTGCTGAAGACAGAGTCACTCCTGCAAGTGCCCTTACTCTGACCATTGTCAAGAACAATTGTTTTGTGGTCTCTGCCTGTCCATGTTCGAGTCCGTAGCCGTGTCCGTGTCCGTAGTCATGACCGTGTCTGTGTCTGTGTCCGTGTCCACAGCAACCTGTGATAATCGTCTTGTGGGCAGTTGAGTTTGTTTCCACTCCCCCCCACAACTACATTGCTTCTATTTTTGAACCTGTGCATAAAAGTACAAAAGGTGCGCATAGTTTTTGAAACAGTCTTAGGTAGTAAAGTTATCAAATTTGAAATGTAGCTGAAGTTTAGATTATAAAGTGCATACATAGTGTTTCTCAGATAGATAATACATTTGGTGGTTTCCGTAAAAAAACATTTTCTATGAAAAAGTAAGATCTATATATTGTAATGAAATTTTTAGCAAATATTTTATACATTTGTGAAAATAACATCAAGGTATTCTATCAATTGTGGGAGGGAAGAGGAGTGTGGATAAATTCTACAGCAACATATGACTACTGCTGCTAAATTTGATGCTTCTTGGTAGTAGATATCTATGAGATCCTCATAGCTATATTATTTACTAGACAATTTAAGTATTATTAAATATTGTTCTATTTCTTACTTACTTTAAGATCTGTTCAAATCAAAACTGCTGGAAAGAGCACATACTTAAGCTACAGGGACTCTGACAGTCAGTTCTACTCGACTGTAACCGCAGCTACTAGATTTTATTGCAATTTCGCCAACAGCTCTAGAGCACTCAGCAATGGAGAGCACTGAGTTGGTCGTCTTCTTGCTAAACATTTATCATTTGATTACAATTTGACGGTCAATGTGACTTGCCATCGAGTCACTTGTCTCTCCTTTCTCCTCTCTCCACTCTCCCTTCTGTACTCCATTCGCGCTTAGAGGTAGGGCAAGTCGATTCGGTAGGGAAAATTAAATGTTCTGCTTGGCTCTTGTTTGTGAAAATCATGCTGTTGTTACAGCTGCACTGTTTACATGCGGACAATGTTCTTGTTGTCTCTGTGTTTTTTTTTTTGTTTTTTCGTTTCTTGATTCTTGATTCCTTCAGTCAGTCAGCAATAAGTGAAATTTGCTTTTTAACAGTTTGTGTACATTCCACTTGACGGTATCCTAATGTTTATTATGAGCGAGTTGTCGCTCTACCATTCATATTTCATAAGCTGGAAAATTAAATTACGCTCTGTTTGTCTGTTGTTTATTGGCCACAGCTCATTGCAAAAGTACAATTTCAATAGCAGCTGCCTACTTACAACAAAGGATACGCATAAGGACCTTCATTGTATTGTTTATTGTGGCAGTTAGTTAGTTGAGTAATGGAATTAAAGCATTTTAGAATGCAAATTGTTGTAAACATTTGATTTAGTCAAATGTGCAAATGCTTTGAAAACTGATACCATCAAAAAGGTGTTGCAATTTAATTCGGAATTATATTGTTTTTACAAAATACGTATACGTATAATGTAGCTTAAGTAAAGTTGCAATGCTTTGCAATTTACTTACTTTAGTTTCTCTAAATTTGACAATCAAAACTGTAATTTAAGAAAGTGTAAAGTAACAATTACTTTTAAATAAAATTCGATGTGCAATTAATTTGCATATCATATGACGATTAGCAATGGCTGCATTTCACATTTGAAATCGTTTCTTTGTTTGAAATATAGTTATCAATTACTGCTGAAATGCATCTTTTTAATTGTTCTGCGAATTAAACTAGTTACAAATTGTCAGACAAAGCAGAATACAAATGGATACTAAGTAGATAAACAGCTCTGCTGCTGGAGAGTTTTAAAACAGGGGTAAGAAATGTTTCGGATAAATTATACAAATATTTTAGGAAAAATTATTATAACAAACTAATTGGTTAATTTATATAGTTGTTTCGTTTTTTTTTAAGAAAATATGTTTAATAATTTTTAAACAATATTCTGTTAAACTAAGCAAGCGCCACATGCGTTATTATTCGACATTTATATTGTCCTGGGGCCACAAAGGTCTATTTCCTTTACTTTTTCTCTTTTTTTTAATAATCTTTTTGGCAAACAGTTTGGCATTGGCCAAAGCCATTTAACGCCACTGTAAACTAGAAGTACTCACAGCTGTTGGCCTTCGTTTACGAGAGCCTCTCTCTCTCTCTCTCTTTTCCCTTAGCCACTTGTCGGCGCTACATTTTTTCATACTTTGTTGCCAGTTTTGGGGGAGTTTTGATGGGCGGTAGGCGTTGGTTACGCCTCATTGTGCTTGGGGAGGAAGAAAAGCCAGATATTTGTACATAAAGTGTGTAATGTGCTCAAAATGTTTGCCCAGAGGTGGTTTTATAGTTCATAGTATATGTAGTTTGTTTTCTTATCGTCTCTCTTGCATAAGCAAATCGTAAAATTTTCACTTTCCGGCCAAAAGCTACAACTACGTGTAATAGTGAAATACTCGCCCACTACTTAGCTAGGCGAGGAGTGCTATAAAAGTGCGCAGTATCCACTCTCCAGGGTAGACATCAATTAAGCATTGTCCAGTCCATGTCTAGTTCGAAAGATACACACAATATAAATATGTAGATTCTGTGTCAGTTATCAAATTGGAATCCGAAAATAAACACGCTGAGAACAGCAACAAATAAATCAGAATAACTTAACCCATATGGTATATAATCATATTTCATTATGTGTACAGTATATATAGTATATATATTTATTCAAGTATGAGGATCTATGCACAAAATCATATACTAGTTCAGGGAGCTGAGCTGGCTCATTTGGAAAAAGATGCGCATAGACAGCGAAGGCGCTTCATGCACGAATAAAATTGATGAAGGTCAAACTCTGGTTGACTTTGCGGTGATAAATGAGCGGTCAACCTAGAGGAAAACACCAAAAACACACACACCCACACTCAACCTTCGTGATATGCTGGACAAGTCGCATGAAAATGAAGATGAAAATGGTAGCATGAGCGGCAAGAGGATGGCCGAACAACAAACCTATGCATCTAGCTCTTCATGTTGGTGGGTTCGTCTGAGTATGTGGGTCTGGTATAAGCACCGCATACTTGAAGATATAAGCGTGCATGGAATACGTAAAGTATATTCGGGATGCGCTCGAGTGGCTCCTTTGGGTGAATGTGAATGCGAATGCTGTTTGTATGTGAATGTGTGTGACTTTGGCATAAATACTTCTAGTCGTTGCTGCTCTACGTCTCCTTGCTTCATCTTCTTCTACTTTTCGAGGGCAACAAAATATTAGCAAATCTCGTTTACGAGTGTTTGGGAAATTTATTGCTCTTGTGTCCTGTGTTAATACGCGCGAACATATTGCCGACCAGCAAAATTTTGACTTATTTCTATATAGCAAAACTGCACAGTGGGGACTCGCATCGATTTTGTTTCGATTCAAGACAATCACAGAATTTTCTATCGACAAATTATGCAGTCAATGTTGTCCTTTTGTCTTCACAAATGTTTTCGATATAAATAGAACCATAAAATTATTAAATTTACCTAATCTGCTATGCCGAGCAGAGCGTATTCCTGATTTAAGGTAATAACCGTCTACGATTGTTTGTTGTATACCCCCTGAAGGGTATATTGGATAAATAAATAAAACACAGAAGGTTAGTATAAATTTTAGATTCCAAATAAAAAATAAATTTAAAATAAATTTTATAAAAATATTTTTACATGATATACTAATTTTCTGATATACAACTTTTTAGAAACTCGGCATCTTAGATTAATCTATATTCATGGAACTTGATGGGTTGCTTAAACTATAGTTTTGCTTATATTTTATGGAAATAAAGAGCAGCTTAAATTATATGCATGACTTTCTAATCCCAATTTATTCCTAGTTATTGGGTATTGTTTAAAGTTTAAAGCATTGTTTAAATTATTCGTATAATTTTAAAGTTTTACCGCAGTCTATATTGCTGACCTACTAATTACATTAGAAATTACAAACTATCTGTTTTGGACACATTTCAAAATTGCACATTTTTTTAGTTCACTACAAAAATTATATATTCATTCAGCTGTGACCTTTTTATGTTGGTTAAAGTTATGCTTATATAATAATTTATTTGCGCTGCGCTCGTGTAGCCCGGCAGCTGTTTGTGTACATGATTGAGTTCTTCTTTTCCGTATCATAGTTTTAAAGTATTGCGCAAACTTTGTGGAAAAAACTTTGCCAAAACACCAACAACAACAAGTGTAAGTAGAAGAAGAGGGGAAACAGGAACACAGCTGAGGAGACGACAGATGTAAGTAGAAATTTTGAGCCCTTTCCTCTATGGAAATCAGAGTACAGAGCCCAGCATCACGTGCAGCAGATGAACTTAACTTTTCCAATGAGCCGACGCTCTCTGCTCTCTCTCTCCCTGTTTTTTTTCTCGTCCTGTTAAGTTAATGTGAATTGATGCGTCCGTCTGTGTGTCCGTCTGTCTGTCTGACCAATGTCCAATCTCAGCACTAGACTCTCACGTATTTCAATGTACCATCAAAGGAACGTGTTTCAGCTGTTTTCAGTATTATATACCCACTCCCAAAGTCTATCTCATCTTCACAGGTCTCTCTAACGTTATCGACTTATTTTGTGTTTAAGTTTGCTTAAGTTTATATTTTCATTATGTTTATGTTATGTTTTCACTTCGTTTACACGTCGGCTTCCCTCTCCTTTCGCCCTTTCTTTTGCTTTTACTTTGGCTCGATTTCATGGTGTTTCTTTGCTGTTTGCTTAAATGTGTATTATACTTTGTGTTTTTCCTTAGAGTTTTAATTTAAAAATGAAAGCAACAAACCCGAAAAGAAAAGAAAAGTCTGAAGAGGCAAAGAAAGAAGGAAAAAAAACAATGTTCTCTCATCGCTGGAGGGAGGATCCCTTTAAACTTTTCGTGTTTCATTTTCATTTTTCGCTTATTTTCCCCAGTGGTGAAGAGGTTGTAGGGTGGTTGGGTGGTTGGGTAGTGCTATCTGTTAGTGTAGTTGAAATGCTGTGCGGTTCGAGCTACACCAAAATTCAATAAAAGTCTACACAAAAGTTGTGCTTGTTTGTCGTTTTGCCGTTTTGTTTCATATGAAAACCTATGAACAATATCCATAAAATTAGCATTTCACTCCAAACACTTTATTTAACAGCGCAGATTAGATAAAATCAAGCCAAAGCTAAAAACAAATAACAAAAAAACAAAAACTTCTCTCTTTTGTAAATATGTAAACAAGTTAATTTTATTTATAGTATATATTATCTGCTTGCACACTATTAGATTTCGTCGATGTTCTATAAGACTGTTTTGCATTTGAATCCTCTTTAGATAACACTTTCATATGTAATTCAAAAGCTTTCTTGTGCAAACATCAACTGATAAATCTAATACTATATTTTACTACTCAAGAGCCCTGACTTCCAAGTGCCATTAAAAGAGATTTACAATATTGCAACTGGAATTGAGCAAAAAAAGTGCGAATAGCACTCAGTAATCAAGAATGAATTGGATAAACCATTTAAATTCCTTGAGGATTACTTGAGCGACCATACTATTATTTATATGCCGCTTGGCTGCGCTTCGATTATGAGTCATAAGTTGATTTTTATTAAAAGCCTTTTAATATTGTATCCTTATCCAACTTATCCAACTGGGAGACGGTCGGTCGGTCTGTCGGTCGGTCTGGCCACGCATCTTGGGCTTTCGTTCAAGCGCAAATAAATTGCAGGAATATGCAATGCGCCAATTCACTGACCAGAGAGCACCATCAGCTAAAAGTATAAACGATAAACGAGCGGATATTGTTTTTCGAAATCATTTCATTCTTCTCCAGTTTCTGCTCTCAGCTTCTGCTTCTGTATTCTCGCTTGTTTTTCCTCCCCTGCCGCTTCCTCGCCGTCTCCTCCTTTCTCTTCGTATTTCACTGCAGCTTCATTTTGCTTAATTTTTCGCCCATTGCGCACACAAAGTGAAATTACCCATGAGAGCTGTAAAAGTCCAGCAACTCTCCAGGTCCAAGTCCAGATGCCCTCAATGACGATTCCGATGGCATATTAACGATACTAAGAAATGCATCAAACTTTGTGAAGATAATTTTTGGAATCTGTACTTAAAAGTGCAGTTCATTTGTTGGACCAATTAAATGCGAATTAAAAGTCAGCGCGTTGACTATTACAATTTTTATTGTATTTTACAATTGTCCTTAAAATTTCATTACAATCGTTTCATAAACTTAAAATTTATAGAAGAAACAGTTTTGAGCGGTGTAGTAAAAAAGACAGCGGTAAAAAGCACAGATGTATGTGAATTCATTCATTTAACAATAATTAAATAAAATAAAACCTGAAATTATTTTAAAGGCCAAACCGAACAATACATTTGATTAACTAGTTATGTATTTTCATAATTAATATAAAATTATTGAATAGCAGTTGACAAAATTATTCAAAAATTGTTCATTTAAAGTTTTAAATAGAAAATATTTTTGTATAAATTAAATTTTTAGCAATTATGATTCTCAATCGTATTAGTAAAATGTTTGCATTTATTGTAGACAATTAAATTCAACTGTGAACAGTTTCATTTTCACATCGAAAACTTTAAATTTAATTTATTTCTAATTAATTTTAAATAGAAATTTTATTCGCTTAGTTTTTTTAACTTTTTTGACAATTTTCATGGCATGAAATAAAAAAATGGCTGAATACATTTTTTTAAATATATAATAATATTATAATTTTTGAAAAGTTCCCATCGCTGTTCAATCCATCTAAAGTTCTCAACTTGTAGTGTAGATAGTAAGTAAATGAAGAGAATCTTATAGCCGTCTCCCATTCATATTAGCTTTGTTCACTATTTTCTACCTGCTATTTTTTCTCTCGCTGTTTTTTTATCATTATTCCAGTTTCAATGCAATTCTATCCTGCTGTCTGCTATCCATGTCCCAGTCCCTGTTGCTAATGGTCAAAGAATTCCAATTAGTTTGGAATTTTTGCAAATCACGACATTTGATTTGCGTTTAATTATGAGCGCATTCCAACAGATCAAAATTCCAAACGCGTGCACTGCCTGCTGTGGACGCATGGGGCGAATACTTTATTTTTCATTTTCAAAAGCAGTTTTAATCATCATCGTTTGCTAATCAGTGGCAAGAAGTGAGGGTGTGCTTTTGCTGCTGCAAAAAAGCTGGGCTTAAGCGATATGCAAATTGGGCAGTAAGCAATGAACAGATAATAATACTTAATACTGAGGTCTTTCAAGTTATTACAGTCAAGTGAGTCAACGTTTCCTTTCCTTCTGCTTTCTAAGTATTAATGGCCATAAAGCTATTACACTCACATACACAGGCAATTCCATCTAAATTAGTTAGAAAAACACACACAACAAATACAATTGTATTTGTTTTGGATTCATTCTCATAGTGAAATAATTTTCTTAGAATCGCAATGCCAATCCATTTGTCTGATGCTCCAACTCCCAGTTTGTTCCGACTGCCTGCCACGCCCACACACACACACACACACAAACAGTACGTGAACATGTCCTGGCTTAAGCTCATCTGTCTATTTTTATGGCACACCCAATGCAAAGGCTTTTCCAGCTGGGAGACATACATAAATCTTTATCGATGTGTGTGCCCAAATCCATACATCGAAATTTCATTTCCGATTCGCTTTTGTTTTGTCCTGCAGTTTCTCTTTTTTTTCTTTGTTTGTTTATTTCGTTTTGCTCTTGTGCTCTTTTCACTTCTCCCACAGATGGAAAACAATGCATATTGCCAGCTTTCCCGAATTGTTATCGAATTCTTGGCTCGGACAGGGCTCCACTCCACTCCTCCACTCTACCGCTGCTTAGTCCTCCCCTGTTTGTGTATTTTGGCAAGTAGAATAAATTAAATTCAATTTTTGTCGACGTGTGAAATTGCTAAAGACAGAACTCTTCTCGAAAACGTAGCCACACTCACTCCACAGGCTTTTGTCATTCGTATTCACATGTGTACCTTACCGTTTCCATTGTCCATATTTTGCCCATTGTCCGTACGTACATACAATCTCATATATAATACACACCTAGCATAGATGTACGAATCTACACTTGCATTCATATTTCATCAGCAATATCCGACAACCTTTACGAGTAAACTTTTCTAAATGAACAACTAAAGGAATCAAATGTTGCCCATTATTTTTAGTAATGACCTTAATATGCTGTACCCTGTAAATGAAAAACTAAAAGGAATTTCGATTTTAACGTTTAAAGATTTCAAAATTATACAATTTGTACAGTAAATTTTGAATCCATTGATAAATAAACCCACAAACTCCATACATTTTTACAGGGTATCAGTTTAAACAATTGACTTGCCAATTTGCACTGTTCTTCCAACACTATGATCATTTTCATTGTAAATTATTTATTTTGTATTGTAAATTTCTTGCTTGCATTGTTTTTATTAGAAATGCCTTGAACCAACTGACTGTCAGAAAAGGACAATAGGACTTTCAAGGACTTTGCCAGCCCTGCTCAATTTCTTTTTATTTTCTACCACTGCAATTATTACAATGGCTTGTAAAAAATGCTGTTAACGAGCTGTAAATCAATACTTATGAATGGCATCGTTGGCCATTTAAAGCACGGAATTTTATCCTGAGAAAAAAACAAACTTTTCAGAGTCAGCATCACAATCAATAAGTATCTTTTCGATTAAAAATAAGAGGTTTATTCAACTGCAGTCCAACAAAAGCTGACCATGATAAATAAACGAAAATAAATATTGAGAAAAGTTGAGAAATATTTACGATTTATCTGCCATTTGACAGCCTCAAAGCCATGTTCATTTGAACTGTATTGATTTTCAGTTTTTGAGTGTCAAACGTTGCTGAAAATCATGAAAATATTGCAGAATTTGCATCACAATTTCTGCATTGACATTTGTTCAAAACTCAATCAATTACAAAGTAAAAAAAAATAGTTTTATCATAAAAGCAGCTTTGATAATATTTAATTGGGTGAAAATGGTTTATTAAGGGCCTGTTTGCTGGCAAAAGGTACGCAATTAATAAAAAGCTGAAGTACCAAATTTAACAAGTAGCTTTGCTTTTTTTTTAAATTTTTTTGATTGGTAAATCGATAAATATTGACAAATTCACATAACATGAAATGTTTTTAATATATTTCAATCAAACTCTCAACAAAGAGCCCAAGCAGTTTAATTTTAAAACAGTTTTGTAGCTTTGCCAATACAAACCACAAGTAACTACTAGAGAGAGAGAGAATTTCCCTCATACGATTTTAGCCCTATTTTGGCCAAGTTCATGCTCAGCTGCCAAAGTGCAATGCAGTTTCTGGCTAATCATTTTCATCATAAGGCAATTAGCGCTAATTACAACTAATTGACTTTTGGAAACTTGGAATAGCAGTGCTGAAAATAATGAGTGGAAATGCTTGGATATAAAGTACTGCTACATATACACACTGCTACTCGTTGCACGCATCTAAGCATCGTGGGCCGAAGGGGTAGTGGGGGATAATTGTGCTATTTCTGAATAGTGTTGGAGAAAACAGAAAATACCAAATGGAGTTAACTACTAAATGAAACTGACTGTGGAGCACTGTTACTGTTGCTGTTGTTGCTTTGGCTGCCGCTGATGCTGGTTGGAGAATCAGCTGCTTTACCAGAATGATTCGGAATTGAATCAATTTGCCCAATGAATGCGACCTCATTGGATTTAATACGTGCTTCGTTCAACTCGCACTCGCACTCTCTCTGTCTCTGTCTGATGTGCTGCCTTTTAGCCAACACTTGGCACCTGGTCTGGCAGTTCCTCCTGTAGCCCAGCAATCGTTTAGTTCCTCATCTGATTATTATGCAGGAGCAAACACGAGCTCGTTTAGTGCGCGGGTAAACGCTGCCAGAGATTTGGATTCAACCTTCTCCCCACCTGCTACTTGCCACCTGACAACTGCCACCTGCCACTTACCATTTGCCGCATCCCCCACCCCCCCTGTTGCAATTCGCCCCGCGGAAAGTGCTATTATTGAAGCAACCTAATTAGCTTGTTGTGTTTTGTTAGCAGCTACCAGTTGCCCGTTCCTACTCCCACCTCAATTACAGTAGCAGTCGTATCTAAGCACACTCCGATGACTATATGGATTTGTATAACTGTTGGTCATCTGTGTCCACTTGGTCAAAAGCAGCAACAGCCTTGGCTTTCAGCTTGAGCTGTTTGTGAGCAGAAATATGCGCATATTCATGCTAATAAATGTATTCACATTGTGCAAGTTTGTATACGCGTAGCACTCGGAAAGCGGCAAGTGAGTGAGTGCTCTCCAAATGTTATTAGTAGCCCGGTACTAAGTTGGACTTGAAGGCTTATATTAGTTTGTGACTAAATCAGTGGTATAAAAGAACATATGTATGGTAAATGATTGATAAGTGTTGTTTGATTTATGCAATTAAAAAGCAAGCAAGCAATTAAGCAAAAATAAATAGATAATTTAAACAACAATTAGTAAAATATATCAGGTACTAAAATTAGAGAATACTTGCTCATATCTTGATTTTATAAGTAGTTTCGGAAGATCTCGAGAATGCACAACCCTTTGAAGTTGAATCGGAAAGCTTTAGCTAAGCATATCAAATTTTATTAGGAATTTTTACAACATATGTGCTTTTTATTCGAATTCCTTGTATAAATAACTTTCTTACAGGTTCTCTCATAGTCGAACAGTCCTTCATTCCTACTGTTTGCGTAGTAACAAAAGAGAGAAGTAAAGATCTGGGACATAGTATAGAATAGCATAGAGCTGTTTGGACAAATTATGGGAGTCTGAGTGGAACAGCTGTCTATTAAGTAGTCAAAAGCCAATCGTGCTATTTAATTGATTCATGGCTTAGTTAACTTATTAGTTTGAGTGCCGTTTTTTTTTATTATTGCTATAGCTGTTTGAATGCCTTGAGTACTCCTTCTTCTTCTTTGTTCGAGTAAATTATTTTACTTTCTTACTTGCTATCTCTGTTTTGCCTGCTTTCTTGCTTGATGCCTTAGCTTGTCTGTTAATTTTTAATTCTTCGTTCATTTTAGCGCTTTTTGCATTTAAGCTAAAAAAGCAGATGAAAAGTTTTCTCAACAAGTTGAAGAAGTAGATAATAAGTAGTTTGCATGCATTTAATGCACTTCGCTGAGAATTTGCTGGAATTTGTGAGTTTATTGTTAGCTAAAATACAGGTGCTTTTGGGCCACAATGCTAGCGATTTGGCCAATCAAAAACAATTGAGGCAAAAAGAGCTAAAGTCACCGCACTTTGTGGTCGCTTAGCAGGCAACTGGCAATTGGCAACTGGCAAATGGAATTGTGGATAGTTATATGTGTGCACTATATATGTATTAGATATTGTGGAAAACGGGGAACTCATCGCGTATTTGATTTGGCTTTCGGGTTATGGTTATGTCAATCATTATGTTTATGGTAACGGTTATGGGGCACTCGATTACCGGCAGGATGAGATGGAATGGCTCTGGTATTATTATGGCCATTCGTGGTAATGGAAATTCAAACGGTTTGCGGTCATGCCAAACTAAGTATTGGTAGAAACTTGTAGACTACTGACACACAGGCAAGCCGAAAGCCCAACGTTTAATGGCTTTTATACGTGATGAAATCTTTGACGTATGTCAAGTTTTTCGTAGAGGGATTCTCACAATTGACGACAGCATCCCTTTGGCTCATATTTATTTTGATTTTTGGCAATGTAAATGTTGGCAGGTTTTAAATGAATCGCACCCTTCAACTTGTCGAATGTCTCACGATTAAATAAACGAGACGAAATGTGGAAGCACAAACGAATAAATACCTGTCTCACTGTCTGTCTGCCTATCTCTGTTACCCCCACCTCAATGTGTGTATGTGTGTACGTCCGTCAGTCTGTCTGTGCTGACACTGACGCTGACTCGTTGACTGACAGAAAACGCAAGCAACTGTCAGAGTTTGCAAATTCATTCCAGATGTAAACATTCCCATAGGAAGCCATTTCACACAAGTTTCATGTCTGTTTGCTCAAAATGCAGCAAATGCTACCGACATCGACATCGTCACACACACATATATATATATATTTGCATGAATGTGTGTGTGTTTAAGAATTAGATGTGTGAGTTTGTGTGTAGAGCACACGGTACAGGTGGAAGTAGCAAGAAAGAACACTTTACTCAATGTTATCAACTTTCAAATACCCGTTAAAATACCCGAATTGCATTAAGAGTTTGAAAGTGCATAATCAAAAACTGTTGCATACTTTTAGTCGCTTAACCACTGAAATGCATGCAAGCAACTATAACTTTTGTTATATATAAAATACAAATTACTGCATACCTTCAGGCGCTGATACACTCATAAGTATAGAAGTAGTTTAAGTAATTTAACCTATATTTTAGCTTAATATGTACCAAAAAATTTAAGCCACTTATTGCAAAGTAAGTAGATATTGATGTAATATAGTAAATTATTTAATTGAAGCTATTGATCGGCTTGACAGAAAGAGTTTTTGTTCAAAAATATATATGTGATTAGTGTTGAAATAACTTTAATTAGTGCCATTTATGAAACAATCACTTACTAAAAACTCTGAGGCACTTGAAAGTCAAATAAATTAAAAAATTTAAACAACAAATATGTTACCTAAACTAAGGTTTATTGGCACTTTGGAAAACCGTTTTCAAGATTTGCAAAACAATGCCCATTCAACACCATATACCCTCTTGCTCTATGAACAACGGGTATACAATTAGAAGAGCTACCATACGGGTAGAGTTGGCAATATTTGGCTTTTATTGCTGTCAGAAGTACCAGCTAGTGGAGTCAAACTCTTGACTTTCTTGGGCAAAATATCGAAATATGCGAAATATATCGTTGCAAGTGGAAATTTCGTATAACAACACCGAGAGTCCTACACCTTTTCACAGATAATAAAGATTTATAATTGTTTCATGACTTGGCACAAATGCGAAATTATTACGTATACGTATGCGCATCAAGGAATTCTTTTCGCCAAGGTGTGTGTGTGTGTGATACAAGTGAAACTGGGAGCTTCTATTAGTGCAAATGCACTTAACTTCTTAATGAAACTTTTAATCGCCCTCAGCAGTTAGGGAAACCGAGAATTCAGTTGGGAAAATGTGTAAGGCCAACAGAAACAATGAAGAAAAAGTGAATGTACGACAAGTTTGAACTCGAATGGCCTCAGAGTTGTCACCCATTTTGTTCTGCTAGCTTTTTTTCTCTCTCTCTCACTCCGTGTATTGTACGGTCTCTGTCTCTCTCTCTCTTGTCGCAACGACTGATGGCTATTCACGTTATTTTCATTGATTATGTCAGGAAAATAAGTTTACTTTGGAACATTATTGGTTCCATTCACAGCAACAAAAAGTCAACTTGTCAAAATGTTCGAAAGCACTTAAAACTTTTACGCAGTTTGTTGTTTTCTTGTTTGTAGTCGAACGACGAGTAACATTATGGCATTTTTCCACTAAATCTACATCTACATTCAACTCGCCGATGTGGCCCATAGCGCCATAGGGTTGCCACTTCTCGGTTGTCGCTTGCCGACTGCCACATGCCGCATGCCGCTTGGTGTGTGCCAATTTCGCACTTTCCTTTTCGCAAAAAAAGGCATGAAATATTCTAAAAAAAAGAAGTGCTTAAAAAAAGAGAGAGAAAAGAAAATACTTCAAGTGCTGCCATTGAAGCAAAAAGGGAGGTACTCACAGTCAGCCGCAGACTTTGGCAACTCTGGCTGGCTGCTGGCTGCTCCTATTCTGCTCACAAATGCTAACAAGGCAATTGAATAGCATTTTTCAATAAGTCGCCTCCATGTAGTGAGTGGGCCCAAAAAGGAATAACAAAACTTTAGCTAAATTGTGACCATCAATTGGGTCTAAAGGTTTGTCAACTTTCAAGTTCTGCCACGTTAAGCTTTGTTTACCATTTAAACCCATAAAGAGGCTCAATTAGTGCACAAAACGGACTACATGATTTAGACCATGAAAAGCTGTCACATTGCTCAGTGTTAACTGGACAGTTGACATATATCTGTAGAATTGAGATTGATGTTTGAGTTTCGTGATTTGCAAGACTTATTTTGTTGGGCTGAAATTTCATAAGACATCTAAACATTTTTATATTTGGCAATAATAGGCAGATGGAGAATGAACGGGTTAATGCTGCTTGCCATGTAAGTCCAATAATTTATGCCAAGTCCTGGTAACCCTTGTTTTGGGGTTGAGTTTGAGGTTGAGTAATAAAATGAAATATTTATGTAAGAATGAGGTTTAGGTGAAAACCTCGGTTTATTTAAATAATAATAAAATACGGATCGTATACAAAAGTGATAAGAATTACTTAATACAAAAAGGTAATACGGCTGATATATAACACGTTACACGGCTGACACGTTTATATTCTTAATGGATATCGCCACTTAAACTCTGACGACTACCCGATCTGCTGCTGCTGTTCACCTCTTATGTTACGGCTGTCCTCTATCGCTGCTTACCCTCTACTGCTCGTGTCTTCTCATCGATACCACTGTTGGCTACTGGTATCGATAGTTCTGACTACTGCTATCGATTATTGTTGTTACGCTGCTGCTACGTTTAGGGTACTCCTCATATACCTTCTTACATTCGGCCATACTGATTAGTCATCGGTCCCCGATGACCACGCGTCGTCAACGTTGGATACACATCTCCATAACTTCATGTGATCGCAGCTTGTTGCAGTATTCATAGGCCCTTCCACATCCGCAGCTTTCCGTACGTCGTAACGCCCATTACGCTTGATCGTTGTTATCTCGTAAGGTCCTAGATATTCGCTGGCCTGTTTTCTCTGCTGACTGCTTAACTGCTGTTCTGCTTCAGTGATGCCGATCTGTTTCTGCTGCACAGCTTTCAGCAGTTCGGCATTTGCTTGCTCCAGCTGACGCAGTTGCTCGGCTGCTTTTACTGCTGAGCCTTGTAGATTCTGCTCACTCTGCTGCATTTGCTGGAGCTGCACGTTGCTGCTTTGTTGCAACTCCAGCTGAGTGTGTGGTCTTCCTGCATTCATGTCCGCCTTCATTTCAAACAGCTCTAAGATGTGCGCCGTTCCGCTCTTCTCCGCTTGCAGCACCTTCAGCGCCGTAGATAACTCTGCATTGGTCAGATCGATAATCTTTTCTGCATCCTCGCGTATCAGTTGCTCCTTGTGCTGCAACTCAGTGTTGGTTATATCCAGACGTTTCTCCAGCTCCTTGATGACCTCCTCGTAGCCGCTGGTCTGCTTCTGCTGCTTGTTGAGCTGTCCCTGCAGCTGCTTGTGTTGCTCTTGCAGTTTCGCTTCCCGCTGGTCTGCCTCCAGCCTGAGCTTATCCCTTTCGCTTGCTTCCTGCTGCTGTGCCTCAGTCATATTGGCCTGATTGGATTGCGGCTGCTGACGTGCCTCCTTTAATTCACGCTCCAGTCTGTTACTCGTTTGCTGTAGCAACTCTTTGTCGTTGGCCAACTTGAAGCATTGTCCACTGCTTTTGCGCTCCAGTGCCACATAGCTTTGCTGCTTGTCCAACAGCTGCTCGTTGATCTGCTTTAGTGTTGCCTGCCGCTGTGAGCCATCTCTACGCATTGCCACCAGCTCTGCTTTCAGCGTCTCTTGCTGCTGTTGCTGCGACTCGCACTTCTGCTGCAATGCCTCATTTTGCCGTCGCACATCGACCAATTCTAGTTCACGTTGTGCACAGCACTCGTTGCTGACTTTGAGCTGCGACTCCGTCTGTGTCACTAGCAACTTGGCTGCCTCAAGCTCCGCTCTGTGCTGCTGCAGCGCTGTTTCTGTTGCTTGCACCAGCAACTTTTCAGCTTCCAACTCTGTGTTACATGCCGCTAAAGTACTCTGAGTTTCCTTCTGCTTCGATAGGGATTCTTGGAGTTCTGCTTGCAACTTGGAGACTTGTTGTGCTCCTGCCTCGCCACTTAGTGCTGCCTTTTGCTGCAGTTGCTCCAGCTGCTGTTTTGTTGCCTGGAGTGCTGCCTCCTTTTCTGCTACACAGCTCTGTGCTGCTTCTAGCTGCTGTGCCTGCTCGACTTGCTTTTGGTTTAGCCGCTCCTGTTGCTGTATCAGCTGCTGCACTTGCTCCTTTACTGCTTCGGCTTCGGTGAACGTCATTCGGCTTGGTGCGTGCCGCAAAGGACTAATGTTCCCATCTGGAACGGTTTTCAGCTGTATGGGGCATTCTGACGTCTGCTTGGTGTCCTTGAACTCGTCTATCAAGTCTTTAATGCTTGCTTTCAACTGAAGAGGAGCATCATAATCAGTATCTATTTCCACAACATTGTAAATACTTATCTGATTATCCTCTTGAGTTTTCTCCCCTTTCGGGAAAGAAAACTCATATCCAGCCGCCGACCTCACTACGTTAAATCGAGCCAGAAAATCATAACCCAGAAGAGCATCACATCCAATGGAATTATCAGCTACCACCATAAATTTGTGCTCCACTTTTGTAGCATCGATTTCCACCTCAGCATGAAATTGACCATCTGGATGAATGACGTTAGATCCCAATCCTCTTAGTGCACTCCTGTTGTTGCTCAGCTTTACGCCTCTCATTTTATTGAAAAATGATCTTTTCACCAATGAGATGTCTGCTCCAGTGTCGACCAGTGCATCTATTTCCACGTTGTTGATTTTCAGCTTTTTCAAACGCTTTTCTTCATAGACAACATTAACGGTTTCTACGGATGAACACTGTGCTGACATGTGACCGCTTTTGTTGCAACGTAAAGCACTTGATCCCAGCTTTGCAGTCCTTCCGCAAATGATCAGCAGCACCACAATTGAAGCAATGATGCTTTTTCTCACTTTTTGCACCAGCACTCCGCTCGTCGTTCTTGTTCACCTGGAACTGCTTCTTCTCCGTGTTTGCTTCCGCTACGCTCTCAAAGACATCATATTTTTCTCGTAGTTCTTTAAAGGATGTGCAGCTGTACAGGGTGTACTTAAAATCGCTTTTCAGATTCAGTCCATTCACGACGTAACGAATTACTGATTCTGTGTCCATTTCTCCAAGTGACGCAATACGTTTCATTTGTAATACGTATTCATGAAAACTTTCATCCTTACGCTTCGTACGAGCACTCAACTGCTTGTGCAGCTCAGCTCCGCAAACATTTTCACATCGAAATTCTTTAATCAACTCTTCTCGCAGTGATTGGTATTCATATACTTCAGTCGATTCCAAGAATAATGCAGCTGTCTTTGTCATTTTGGCACGAGCTTGAACATACTTTTGTTTTTGATTCAAGCCATATGCATCCGCGTTGAGTTCAAAATTTCTGAACCACTTCTCAACTTGCATCTTTTCGCCATCAAAGTCGGGAATAATTTTGGAAAAATTTTCCACCACCAACTTGCCCTCGTCTTTGGTCACTTCATCAGTCTGCACTTTTAGTGTAAGCAACTGAATGAGCTGCTGCAGCGTTGTGTTGCTATTGGATGATCCAACCATATCCTGACACGCCTCGGCATTGGTCATCTCTGGAAGCTCCTGTTGTGAAATAATTTTCTGGTCCATTATTCCAATATTCTGCGTTTCGCTTATATTCGGCATGTCTGGCAACCCTTGCAATTCGTCTTCTGTCTCGTTGTGAAACACTGGTTGTCTCACTCTGTCTTTAACAAGCGTCTGCTTACGGTTTGTTACTGCTGGCGTCGGCGTCGGCGTCGATCTGTCGCCTGATTTCTTTTTTCGCGCGTGCATTAACTCTTTTTACAGTTCTTTTCAAACGGCGAAAAAAATTCTTTATTCACTTTTGTCGCGATCCCGGTTGAGCCCCCAAATGTAAGAATGAGGTTTAGGTGAAAACCTCGGTTTATTTAAATAATAATAAAATACGGATCGTATACAAAAGTGATAAGAATTACTTAATACAAAAAAGGTAATACGGCTGATATATAACACGTTACACGGCTGACACGTTTATATTCTTAATGGATATCGCCACTTAAACTCTGACGACTACCCGATCTGCTGCTGCTGTTCACCTCTTATGTTACGGCTGTCCTCTATCGCTGCTTACTCTCTACTGCTCGTGTCTTCTCATCGATACCACTGTTGGCTACTGGTATCGATAGTTCTGACTACTGCTATCGATTATTGTTGTTACGCTGCTGCTACGTTTAGGGTACTCCTCATATACCTTCTTACATTTATGCTTTAACATTAAGGGATTTGGTTTTTGCCTCTACACAAAATGCCTATGTCCATGCATATATATTTCGTATATATCATGCAGTCATGTTACACTTTTGACCTGCCCCGATTTCCATACTTCGCTCCCCCTTCCCATAACTCAACTCAACCTAACTCGACTCGACTCGGCTGGTCTCGTCTCGGTATTGTTGTGGGTGTACTGCGGTTAACATTGGCCACACACCGGCTTATTTATTGCATTCGAGGCGTTAACACGAAAGCATTTTGCGGAAATGGAAACTAAATAGTCGTGGTTAAATTATTAAATGCCCCAACGCGCTGCCGTCGTGTGGAAAAGCCAACGGAAAAGGCAGTAGCAAAGGCTGTAGTCAATGTTTTTTTTGTTTTTTGGTTTTTTTCTTTACGATCCAAAGTGTTGCCTATAAAAATTTACTGCTATGCCGAATAACACACAAACACTGATACTCACACACTCATTCAAATTGAGTGTATTCATGTTTGTTTGCATAAATGAATGCAAACATATAATTCCAGTGTAGTATTTGAGTATAAGAGCTGCCCAGCAAATACATTCATACATTCAGATATGCCAATACTTGTATGTACCATTCATATATATACTATATGCAGTACTTATATAGAGACGAACCAGACAAGTTCTCCAATAGTTGCCCCAAAGTGTTTGGCAATACTTTAAATATTTTATGAGACTGATAGGGCGACAGAGAGTAGCAAACAGAGAGAGAGAGGGGGAGAGTGTGTGTGTGGGGGGAACAAGAGGGAGAGAGAGATTATGATGTAACGATTTATGGGTAGCTCAATCGGGATGAGCTCAAATGCAAACATTCAGTTGTCATAAAGAACAAAACAAAAAAAAAAATAGTAACAACTACAATTTATTTATGATTTTTATAGTGTTCAGAGAGTAAGTTTTTTGTAAATCTGAATGGCATGGGTGTGGCTTATTGAGTAACTGAATATTCAAAATATTCAATAAGTTCACTCTGCATAAGCTCAATATTCAGTCAGAATAGTAAAGAGTTATTGAGCACATGAAGTAATTGCAGAAAAGTCATAAGACAATAAACCTTAACTATAGCAAGATATTTCAGTTAAAGTTTCCTTTAGGTAGTTCTAATGAATAAATAATTATTTATATTTATATTACAGGTATATCCAATACAAATTAGAACTATGAATGGACAAATTTACTACATACATATTTATAAGAATTTAGTTAATTTAAATGATATAATAAAGACCGAATCTTTTCGATTTAAGGTCGATAATTATTACTAGTGAGTTTGAGGTAACAAAATTTATTTTATTTTGAAGGTTGGTTACATAATAAAATTGTTATAAGCTAAAATGTTATAATAATGATTGAAAATATAAAACAAAAATCAAGGATATGATGTAACGACTTTCAAGAACTTTTTTAAAATGAAGTAATTTACATTTAAGCATTATTTACTTCCATTATGCTTTTTTATAGCCGGATAGAAATAGAAATATAGTAAATTTATTGACAAAGTCTAGCTTTATTTAGCACCAGTTTGTAATCTTCTTGTGTGATGATGATTGATAACTCTGAAGAGTGCAATTCCCATGTGGTCAACTCAAGATTTGACTTCAAAGTCAAAAAGCACAGATATATTTTTTTAAGTGCTCGCAAAATGTATTTATCATGCAAAAAAAAACAACAACTTGGACTTGTTTTAGTGCTTAGTCAGCATAACTAACCCAATTATATGAATGTATATGTGTGCCTGATGCTCTTTAGATCTGTCGATGCAAAACAGGAAGGCCAAGAACAATGAAATAAAATTCAAAGTCGCAAAATAATGCGACATTCGCATGCTCTAAGTTGTCTTTATTATTATATTGTTAGTTTATGTGAAGTCATTGTGAGAGACAGAGACAGAGAGAGGGAGAGAGCGAGAGACAGTGAGATGGAGATGCCACCCAGCTGACCACAGAGCTATAGAGATAACCAGGGCCAATATGTATAGAACTCACAGCATTCACATCACATATTTGTCTGCCACTCGAGTGCTGGACATAAAGCAAATCACACATTGATCATAAACTAACAAAATTGAACAAGAAAGAAAATGTCAGTCGGGCATGCCGACCGTGTAATACCCTCTGAGCTTCGTTTCCAATTATATGAATTAATTTTGGACTGCTTACAAGCAGTGCACTGAGTAAATTTTATACACACAAGCAGTGCACTGAGTAAGTTTTAGATACACAAGCACTGCTTGTGCACTGCTTGTAAACACTGCAGCGTAAACAAAAGCAGTGCACTGCTATTGCGATAAAAATTTAAGTTTGTACTAAAAACTTTTTTAATTATAGTCCGATTTTGATGCAATTTTCAGTATTTCTTAATATTATTTGTCTCTAATTATACACCAAGTTATAAAACTATACGTTAAGAAATAAGTGAGCCAGAGACATTCAAAGTTTCAACGCAATTGTGGGCGAAGGGGGCGTGGCATCCAATAAATTTTGATGGCATTATATTTATATTGTAAATAGCAACCTGCATGCCAAAATTAGTGTCCCTAGGTGTTATAGTTACCGAGATATTTGCCAAAAACATGTATTTTTTCCGAGGTATGTCTGGTTTTTCGCTTATTGTGGGCGAATGGGGCGTGGCATCAAAAAAAGGAAACAAACTTGTATTGACTGACTAAATATGTGATCGATACTGACTAAAACGGATATTGTAGCTCTTACCATCTCTGAGATCTGTTTGTTCATACGGACAGACAGACAGACAGACAGACAGACGGACGGACAGACGGACATGGCTATATCGACTCGGCTGTTGATGCTGATCAAGAATATATATACTTTATGGGGTCTGCCACGCCTCCTTCTGCCTGTTACATACTTCTGACAAACCCATTATACCCCTCAGAGGGTATAAAAATGAAATAACTAGTAAGGAAGATAGTAATCAATTCAACGACTGTGATATACCCGTAACTCAAATTAAGTATTACTGATATTTGTAATAAGTGATTTTTATCTTATCAATGTCTTTGTTGATTGTATTATTGTGCGCTTAGGCGCTTTAGTGTTATAAACGAACTTAAAACAGCTATAACTTTGGCTATATTGAAGTGATTCTTATTTAATTAAGTAGTTCCAAGAATAGTGATAAACGAAAACTTCATAGTTAAAATGTGCTCAATAATTTCAGTTAAGTAGGAAGCTCAAGATACAGTTAATCATAACTTTTCTTGTAACAATCCAATTTTTATATAATTATAATGGACAAAAATTTGTCCTATAAAAAGTACTAAAAGCTGTCTATCAGAAACTATGCTTTTGTCTACCAGTAGTCATAAGTTATATCCGATTGCAATATAGTTAAGTAGGAATAAAACTTTTGCTTCAAAAATATCTAAGTAATACCCATAATAAAATAAAATAAAGCATAATTATGGTCCCATCCCCAAGTTTCCATGGCTTCAATTAAAAACAGTCATAACTTTTCAACTAATAAATTTTTCACCAACTACTAATATACCCCTTGCTTTAACACTATTAACAGGTATAACAAATAAAAACCCCACAGATCATCTGCCGCTGAGAACTTGATGCTGAGTATAAAAGTGAGTTGAAACACGCGGCGGCTGGTCAGTTTATATAGTGAACCCGACTAAGAACATCGTTATTATTATCGTTATCATCATGAGAACTAGTCCGATTTTGGGTCTGTTGATATGCAGTGCAATCATAGTGAATGTGGCCAATGCCAAGCCGATTTTCATAAAGGTTTTCGCGCCGAGTAGTGGTAAAAGCTGATCGTTTCCAAGTGCTCCTAAACTTTTTCGAACATAAATTCCAAATAATATAAAATTTCTATGTAGGATACTCTTATCAAGCGACTCCAACTGTGGCGCCCGTCAATACGCAGTTCATTTCAAATCTGATATCACAGAAATTCCAATTGCTGAACAGTTTGCTGCAGGCCAAATCCTCGTTCAAATCATCACTCAGTGGAGGATTTGGGTTTACCAAAACTTTTGCATTCACGGGCTCCACAACGACATCGACGACAGAGCGACCCGTTACAGTGGAGACCACAGAGGTAAACACAGATTATATACCGGAAGTTAGTTCCAGCACTCAATCTGTGTCCACAACAACAACAGAAGACGACATTGCGACGCCGAAGCCTACGGTACATCCCCAAAAGCCAGTTACAACTACAACAACAACAACGACGTCTAGTCCAGTAATTACGGAGAAGTACACCACCGAGGATGTCACTGTGGATACTACAACCAGAGCCACCCATGGATACTCATATCAGGCCCCAATCTATTGATCTATCAACAGCCTATCTTGCCCACTTTAATAATTCCAAACAGTACTTCAATAACACTAGGTAACATTTAAATTTTTTAGCTTTAAAAATATTCTATGGTGTAAAAAGTAAACTAATGGATAACATATGACAGGCAAAAGCAGTCCAAAAATGTCTAAAAATTTGATTAATTGTTCAATTTGGTATTAATACTTCTGGTATATTTAGTTGCTTAACAACAAAATTATAAAATTAATTATGTAAATTACAGATTTCTAAACTTTATGATTAATAGTAAAAATCATGGGTTTACAAAAAAGTTTAAGCACTAAAAATCGTTTAGAGCCCACAAACTTTTTACCATAGATACATTTTTAAAGCACTAAAAAGAGATGTTTGCTTAAAGCTACACAATGTTACCTAATCTTGTTGGCTAGTGTTATTTGTTCGTTTATGTACATGTCTAGGTTATAAGTCTGAATATTGACTCGAAACTCTGTTTAAGTCTATAGAATATATATAACACTTTTTCCTATTCTATTCCATCTGCTTTTTCTCTCTGTTCTTCTGCTACAATGTTTCTCATGCGGAAGTTAAATGGTATAAGTTCTCTCACACTGCTCCTATTCACAATGGGCTCTTCTTGTTTAACCAATTAGCATAGAAACCAGTTTTAGTTACGGTTTCGGTTTTAGTTAAACTTGACTAAACAAATATTGATATTGAGTTGATTCTTTTTGTCAACCAAAAAACTTGAACTAAGTTAGTCAGGGAAAGAGATTCAGTTTTCAAAAATGCAATTTTAATTGATTTCGAGGACAGACTGCACATATGTACAATTATATGTTTCCGATAGATATTCATAGAAAGGTTTATAGAGCAACCACGCGCATTTATTTTATTTGTAGTCTATTCTTTTCAAGGTTAAAAACCGGCTGAACCACTCTAGAGTCTAGACTTAAATTTACAATTAACTCACACGCTTAAGCATATATCATTTTAATTCGAGCGTTCTTATGCCATTATTGTATTCTTAATTTAAAGTCTGTCATAGAATAAATGAGTTATATTTGGCAGATGTTACGCTTTAGGGTTTGCTAACTTGGCGCAAAAGTTTCCAAAAGTGTCTGCCGAAAACAGGTTTATTCTTTTGTTTAAATAGTTAACTGGTTAAAAAAAAAATTAAAAGATTTCAATGCTAACAGTTATTAACACTTAAACAGAACTTTTCTGCTGACCATTTGATTGCCTATCGACAATGAAATAGAATTAAACTGCAGAAGCAGACAGACTATTTCATTGTTATTGCCACTTACTGTGGTTGCTGAAGAGAAAAGCAATTGATATGATATTAGAGTTGGCTATAAATTGGTTAGAACATTGAGACACCTCGGGTTGTTGTGCCCATAGATTTTTATTGAGGTAAAATCAACTACACAAAAATATGAAGCCATTACAACAGACACAATGTTGTCTTAGCTTGTTTGTCTGACAGAACACGTGCCGAGTAATTGAGCCGATTTGGAAAGGGAGTTCATATGGCATATAGTACATATATGTCCTTGGACTGCCATAACCAACAAAAAAAGAAAAGAAAAGAAGGAGTTGCCGGCTCAACAGCTGTTTGTCCATTAGGGTCGCTGTACAGATTTCGATTAAATGTGTTTCGTTGTAAGTATTTTATGCCCACTCAATTTACGAGGGCCGTAAACTAAGTAGAATTACAGACGCCCCCTCGGGGCATAAATATTTTATGATTTAAAACGAGCCAAGTAACTACACATAGAAAGAGACGGAGAGAGAGAGGAAAGTAAGAGTTACTTTCTCCTACCTCTAAGACTATAATGTATTCTCTTTAGATGCATTCAGTTCAACAAGGGCTGCTAAGATCATCTATTTTACTTTTGGATAGATAAGCGTCTCGTTGTTGTTCTCTTTTAGAGCTTTCCTGATTTATGTTAAAATCCACTTAACGCTAATAAATCACTTTAATGTTGTAGAGCACCTAAAAAAAAAAAACACAAAAAGACATGATACACGTTTGTTTTCTGTACTTAGAACTCAGTATTCATTATTCAAAATCTTGTGCACTCAAATTAATCGGTATGCAACCAAAACAAAATGGCGCTGTTGGCTATGTTTTTGGTTTTTGGTTTCCGCTTCCGGTGAAACTAACCCGTGTCAAATGTTTCTTAATTTTGTTCTTATTGCATTCTGCAGTATTCAGCGTATGAAGCGAAATTCATAGCGCGTATTGTGGCATCATGTGTCAAAAGATATTTGTCATTCACAATGAGCCACAACGAACTCGGAATGAGACAAAAAGAGAGCAGTTTCCACCTACAAGTTGTTCCCGTTGTTCTCGTTTTTGCTGTTGTTGTATGCAGATGAGGGTGCTTTCGAATAAAGCTGGGGAAATATTTTCACTGCTTTCAGTCTGACTGGTGAATTGTAAAATTTTTTGAAAAGATATGCAGCAGCACGTAGCCACATAAATATGTTTGCATATGAAGCTGCCAGGGGACTTTGGCTCCGTCAGCCGCACTGTGCAAAAAGAGCGAGTAACAAATGTTTTGAGTAAAAAAAAAATTTGATTACAAATAAAAATTAATTTCTTTTATAACTGAATAAATTTGTATTATTTTTTATTGCAATATAAATACATATTATATGTATTGAATCCTTTTAAAATTGTTTTTCCATTTTCATAAAATATAGATTTGTATGTATTGTTAGGAAATGATTTCCATAATTGTGTTTATATATAAAAACATTAACAAATATGCTGAAATTGGAACTTAATTAGAAACAGTTCATAGTTGTGATTAAAAAATAACTCTGATATATAATAAATGGAAAAGAATTGGTAACTTTTTAACTTTTGTATAATACAATATATTTTCAATGCCGAATGATTTGCAGTAAAAAGAGGAGCTAAAAAGCATATGAAACTATTTTAATATATTTTTCAAATGAGTGCAGATTTATGTGAATATTTAGATATAATATTTTTAATTGAATAACAACTCAAATTTTAAATTTAATAGTTTTTTTCCTATGTTTCTGCATCTTTTATATATTTTTAAATGATTTTATATTGTATCATTATTTTTGTGTTTTAATGAATTTTAATAACTGCAAAAACTTTCAACCCCCAAACAGAAAAGTTATAATGTTTCTTGTTCAGCTCAATTAATTTACTTTTTTTCGCTGTGTACAACCCACTCGCATATAGACGAACCCCCAGACAGCATACAAACATGCATTCAAGAGTAAGAATGTTGTGTGGGCTGAGGAGCAAGAGCAAGAGCAAACGTAAACGCAAACAATGACACCCACAACAGAGCAACAACAGTTGAATGACAAACCCCAATCTCAACGAAAAACCCCAACCCCAACTCCAATTCGACCCCCCTTACTCCAACCTCTTGAGTAAAATCCACCCACCTAGCAACCCACAAGTGGCACCGCACATGATGCTGCGTGGTTCATTAGTTTCACGAAATATTATAACCAACGTGGCGTATGAGCGACGTTTTTCTTTTATGCAAAATGGCATCGGCAGCGGCAGCGGCAACGTCAGTGTAGCTTTCGTAGTACATTCGGCTATGGTGCAATAGTGTTCCTTATTGGAAACCCATCGGCACATAAGTACAGAGTATAGCAACATTGAGATGGTAGACATCTTAAGCGGTCGCAGCTGTCGAGAGTGCTACCAAAAATTCGCACTGGGAATTCAAATTGTTCAATGGAGAAAAACCAAAAACCAGAATAAAGTATTGTCTTCTCGGCACTATGAAGCCACTAAAAAAAAAGGACGTTAGAACAATGCGCGATATTCGACTATTAGATATGTTTTTTTGTCAAACAACTTCGAGATATGCAAATGAACTTGACTCGACGTCAAGCTGTGAATATACTCAATAGTGTTGAGTGCTTGTAGAGGGTATAGAGAACTGAATATAAGTTGATAGTACACACATATTTGCAGGAGTATTTTGAGTTTGGCATTTTCCTTTCTGCCATTTGTCGTTTTCGGTTAGACCCTGTACATGTTCAGTAAAAAGTAGTTGAGGTTTGTTAAAACATATATGAATTTCGTAATATTTTGTAGTAAAACTTATTATTCTTTATTGATATAGGAATTTTTATGGCTTAATATGCACTTTCGTCGTTAAATAGTTAGTTTATTGATAGCTTTAAGGCTAGAACGATAAAGATTTAATATGAAGTCCTCAATAAAGGCTAAATGGAAGACAAATATTAGTTTTAGACTATTTTGAAGCTCTTGAACCTCCACGAATTTTCAACATGGGTTGTATCTTTTCACGGAAACATATATAAATGAACATAACATTTATAAATGAATTAGTTATTTTAATATCGACTAAAGCGAAAAATGTACATATAATTTCAAGTGTATTATGCAAAAGCTTTATGAATTTCAGCTGCTAGGCATACAACAGTCGAGCATTTCGATTGTACTACTCCAACTTGTTTTTGTTTATGTTGCACGCATCGCCATCAGAGCCCGCTGTGGCTTCCAAATTTGCGTTGGAATTGCAAATAACCCCAATGTGAATAGAAGGAATTTCTCCTGTTTCTTTCTGCACTCTCCTCTTTCTACACTCACACGCTGCTCCTGCTGCTGTTTTTATTAATATTGCATGGGAAAAGCACATACTTATGGTACACGATACACTTGAGCCCGTGTTATGCAAAATGAAAAGATCTAAAAACCATTTGCTGGCCAAGGGATGTGACTGCCATGTGGCATGTGGCATGCTGCACATGCCATGTGCCAGTCTTTTAGTTGTCCATCATCTGTGAATAGAGGAGCTGTGTGCCGGGGGGAAGTTTCGCAACTTTTTCGATCTGGTCACCTGGCTACATATTGTTATGTGAACAGTGAACAAAATATTATGTTTTTATGACAACAAACATAACAATTATCATTTGAATTATATTGTTTTTGTTTTTTTTTTTTGTTTACTTAAAACTTTTCAACTAACTGATGCACTTGAATAGATGTCTCTGTTTTTGGCTAAACAATAACAATAACCAACAATGTCAGCTGAATTCCCCGTTGGACAGCCAGAACCACATCCCCAAACACTCAACATAACATTTAAGAGGCATCAAGAAAAGTCCGCAAAACGGCATTCGGCAAAAGTTCTATCTAAACAAAGTTTCGAGCAACTTTTTGTTGCATATTTAAAACGGGTTTACGCAGCTCTCCAGTGGAGACTGCGAATGAAATGAGATAACTTTGCAAATATGTATATTCAATTACCTTTTGCTTCGTTCCACTCGCTCTACTCGCTCCACGTGTGAGTTTCCGTTAAGCATTTGCGATAGAGATACCGAAAAAGCTATCCCAGTAGACGACCTGTGGCCAGTTTTTTATTGTGGCCTGACAATTACAATTTGAACAAATGGATTCTTGGCTGTCGTCTTTATTATCAAAGGGCCAACACCAAAAGGGAACCTAAAGGCAACATGCCTGACATTCGGAAAATAAATTGACACCACAGCGTCGAAGCGTCAAAGTGTCGAAGCGACAAAGTGTCTGGTATTAAAGTGGCGCTAAACACACTGCGAATATCATCATACCATACCGCAAATCCCCAAGAGTCTAAATAGTCCCGGGCTCAACATCATGTGATATCCATCAATGGCATCAATCTACAAGCACTTCTATATTTGTACACTGAAAAGAATTTGCTTGCTTCAACAAAGAGTCGATTAAGAAAGTTTTTAAAAATACATCTTGATTTTAAGTTTATTTCGAAAAGTATAATTAAAAATTTTATATTATTTTTCTACCAAAAAATAATGATTTTATAGACTTTATAGACAGAGAAAAATTTCAGAAAATATTTAAATGCATCTTTCTTCTAACACATAACTATTTATCAGTGTAGTCTCGCCCTCAAAAAGCAACCCTAATCCAAGTGCCCAACCAATTGCCCCAATCAATTGAGTGCCAAGTGTTGAGAGAAGACCATAGAGAGAGTGTCGTTGATGGTTGATAGTTGAGAGTTTGAGCGTTGAAGCAGAAAGTCAACAAATGTTGTGGAGCCCTGGCACGACGACGAGGGCTGAAGTAATAACAAAAATCCAAAACTCTTATCTGGCTAATAGCAGTACAGTATCGAAACAAAGTACTTTGTAATTTGTGGGACAACTTACAACTAACTTGGGTTGACAGTGCGTATACTCAACGATATTGCGTATACGCCATGTCTGCCAAGTTTGACACTTTATTGCCGCCGGAAAGTAAGCAGAAGATTATTTATTGAACATGGCAAGTACCATGTAGTTGGCTTAGCGTTAATTGCCTCAATTCAACTTTCAACTATCGATTGGGAGTGCTGAAACGGCAGACGACAGACACAGAAACGAGTAGACGAGCAACGAGAACGTTGGCTAAACCGGATGTAGTAGACGTTGTTGAAAAAAGTGTACGGCAATGTGGCAATTGGCCATAAACCGGATATGCATTACAGTTTCTAATGAGGCAATTGTAGAAATAAGCTGAACGTGCCACCAACGAGCACGACAAGGACGACGATGGCAGAAGCTAAAGGTAAGCCAGAGAGGTTAAGGCTGAGCAAGGAGTTTAGCTTACGACTGTGGCGAGATAAAAGTTTCTTATGTTATTACCCGAACGTGTTTGTATAGCAGTTTCACAAGTTGTTTTTTTTTTTTCTTTCTTTCTGCACACGGCAAATGCCGGAAAATGCATAAACATGCTTTCATTTCATTTTCACAGCGGGCATCATATTAAAGTGAACCACTTAAGAGTGGTCCTCCATGGCAAGCACATCCAGCGACGAATCGATTCGAATTGAATCTCCACTGGGTAGAATTTTTCGGCTTTACAACTTTGACTATGCTGACAAGTTGGTAAAACCCACTAAACTCATGGCAATCGCAATCGAAAACCAATTGGCAGCTGGTTTAACCAACCACTTTGCAGACAGCCAATAAATACTTTATATATGTATATATACAGTATATATATTTACTCGCATCCCATTTCAATTTCTCCCACATATATGTACATAGTACTACTACCATATATATCTCTCATGCCGTTTAATCCTCTGACAGCTTAACTCCTCAGTAGTTCGCACAATCGCATTGACAGTCCGTGGGTTAATTAACCAACCTTCTCGGCGCCGTCAACAACAATGGGCTAAAATCTCACATAACGTTAATGCTGAAATATTTTAGCTATAAATAGATAAGAGAAATTACTGCGGCAGTAAACTTTACTTTAATTGAAATTTAAGTATCTATCAAACAGAAAACAAAGGCTACTAAAGGTTTAATGAGCATGCTATAATATTATGTTGGTTATAAAATCCACTGAAAACAGCAAATATTGTTTAAAATTACATAAAAACTGTTAAAGATGTATCACTCTAGGGACGAAAGACGTAATTTAGCAGCTAATATTTCTGATATCAATTTGTAGCATGAAGTTACAGCATCAGATATTTTATGAAAAGTAATAATAAATAAACGTTAAGCTGAGCTTTAATATAATTATAAATAAATATTATAATATTTTTTTAAATTTCAAAAGGGTAACAGTATAAGTTTTTGTTAAAATAACCCAACCAAACTCAAAGCATATCAAGTTTCCGACCTTTAAAATCTACTCTTAAAGACACAAGAAAGTTTAATCACTATTCTGAGATTTTGGGCATTCAATTGTGTGCTGCCCATAGTTAGTTAGACAGACATTGTCTAACAATTTTCGTGGAAATTTGTTCTGCTGCAGTGTTTAAGGAAAACAATACACTTAACTGGAAATGGATAAAATGGGCAAGCGGATCTACTTGGCTGTTTTGCCGTTGCTGCCAATGAAAACATCAACCCAAATATGTCTAACGCCTTTTTGGCCACGGGCAACGAGAGAAAAGCCTGGCCGACGTCCAACTATAAGTGTGAGTATGGGTATGAGTGCGAGTATGAGTCAAGTTGAATCTAGGGGAATCGAGTAGAGTCGAGCTGAGTCGGGTTGAGTCTCTGACGTTTTCCACGCCCTCTAGCCCTTAATCTAGATTATGCGCCCTTCGAAAATTCAATGGAAATGGAAAATAATAAGAACACTGCTCAACATGTTCAGTTCGGGGAAAGTCATGTGTGTGTGTGTCGAATACCTGGCGATTGCAATGGCTGTCGCGATTGGTGGACGGAAGAGTGGAGGGAGGTATAAAACTTAGAGGGGATTTTGGCTTAGCTTTGGCCATTTTGATATTTTCCATTTATTTGCTGGTGTTTTGTTTGGATTTGGTAGTTGGTTTTTCGGGTTTTGGCTGGAAGACATAACCGTTTACTGCTGATACCACCACAGTTTCCAATAAAATAAACTCATTCCCCTACGCTCTACATCTTTCGCCTCCTCCTAGTATCCACAAAAGTTCCCTCAATCTTTTTATGCTTTTTGTGGCACACATTTAGAGCATTACATTTTTATGTCATCCAATTTAAAGTTGAATTTAATTAAAACGTTACCAGGCACCATTTGGCACTCCTGTTAGCCCGGCTGACAGCAGTGGCTTGAGTGGCTTATAAATTAATGGCAATGCTTGTGACAGACAGCGAAATAATAGTTTAATGCATTTAATAGTTTAATTATGGTTTGTAGTCTGCAACTACAATCGAACTAGTTTACAGTGTTGCCCTTATAGCTAGTTTTTAGCCAATTCTAGCTAGTTGAGATGCTGTTGACGCCTTTCCTGAAACTTTACACTACGATATCTTTTGCAAAAAATGCAGCTATTGTCGAGTGAAATGCAATTTTACACTGTATTTTACAGCACAATTGTTTGTGCATTTAAAATTTAACGTTTTGTAAAACTTAATTTTTTTCCAAAAATTTTGCAAATTTTCCATACCTACCCCTTGACATTTTTTCAAGACATGAAAAAAAATTTTTTTTTAAATTATACCCAAAAACTATACTAATCGATTAGAAATTTTGTGTAGGTGATGAATATATATACTTTATGGAGTCGCAAACGAGTTTTAAGAGAGTTATGTGCAGTTTAAGTACTGTTATTACCTCTTTTAACACTTTGAGCTTCGATAACTTTGTCAAAACTTCAGCGATTTTTAAGCGGAATAGCATTTTAAACTGCATTTGAAGCCATTTACAATTCTTCAATTTCTTTTCAAAATTTTTAAAAATATCATTTTTATTTTAAATTTTTCCATAAATTTTCTTTCACATTTTTTACAAAAACCAATCTAATCGATTGAAAATTTTGTGCAGATTTAGAATATATCTACTTTATGGGGTCGGGATTAAAGATTTTACTCACTTTTCTCTTGAAATGCTGGGCAACCAACAGTCTGCCAACATAACTATAGCATTCACATTGGTAAACGCTATTTGCAGCCGTTTTCACCTTCTGTTTGTTATGCACATATCCTTGAGAGTCTAGAGGAAATGTTCATTTGACATGTGACTATAGTCTCGGTAAATTACCGCTTCAAACGATGTCGTTTACATAATGAATTAAATCAATGCAGTCTTCAATCATTTGCCAATTACCAATTATGAAGTAGAAACGCATTTAACAAAACAATTTCAATTTAATTGTATTAAGTAGATTGCATCTTGAAGTATGAAAAAGTAATTATAAAATCAAAGTGTGTACATGGATGATTGTGCTTGTGATGGTGTATGTATATATAGAGATTATCATGGATAGAGTACGAGTCTCGGTTCAAAGGGTTTTTACTCCACAGTCACGGATTTGGCCAAATTACGCGGACAATCCACATCACAGCCACGAAGGACGGCAATGTGATAGGAGAGCAGCTGCATTGGGATGACAGTCAGAATACCCTGTAGGCAATCGACTGTGCGTGGAATCTCAAGGTTGCGGGAGGAGAAAGCCTTTGTCTCCTCATCACCCTCTTCGCAGATAATCACTGGGCAACCCTTGCGGGATGTAACCTGTTGTAGAGCATTCATACACTTGACGTAGACAGGATCACGGAGCACAATCATCAGAACGGGCATCGAATCATCCACAAGGGCCAGAGGGCCATGTTTAAGTTCTCCAGCCATAATGCCTTCACTGTGCATATAGGTCAGCTCCTTAACTTTCTGCAGAGCAATGAAAAAGGAGTTCAGAAAAGGTTTTCAAAACTGTTTTAAGTACTTACCAAAGCACCCTCCAGGCAGGTGGCAAAGTTATAGCCACGACCCATAATCAACAGCGACTTGTGCTGATAGAGATCCTTGGCCAGTTCCTGCACCTTTGAATCGAGCTTGAGCACCTTACGGATCTGATCGGCCAGGTTGGACAGGGCCTCAAGAATCTCCAGACGACGTTGCTGCAGCGACAGACGATCCTCGGACATAACCAGAGCAAACATAACCAACGATATGAACTGTGAGGTGTAGGCTTTGGTAGAAGCCACACCGATCTCGGGACCAGCATTGATATGGACACCACAGTGGGACTCACGGCAAATGCTGCTGCCCACTGTATTAGTGATGCCCACAATGAGGGCTCCTCGCTGCTTGCAGTAACGCAGCGCCATCAAAGTGTCGGCCGTTTCTCCAGACTGTGAGATGAAGAAGCAGACATCATCACGGAAAATAGGTGTGTTGCGATCAAGGAAATCGGAGGCAAGTTCCACCATAACAGGCAGCTCAGTCAGCTCCTCGAGCAGTTGGCGAGTGGCCACCGCACTATGATACGAAGTACCACAACCGATAAGCATCAGGCGACGACAGCGCTTAATCTCTGGAATGTAATCCTTAATGCCGCCCAGGATTATGCTTTTGCCATCGAAACGAACGCGTCCACGCATTGTGTTCACCACAGACTCAGGCTGCTCAAAGATCTCCTTTTGCATGAAGTAATCATAGTTGCCCTTCATGATCTGTTGGATCTCCATCTTCAGTGTGGTGATCTCACGGGCATGTGGATCATCGAGGCTCTTCTTTAGACGATGAATGCTTAGAGTGCCATCTCTAACAGCGGCCACATCATCATCCTAAAAGTAAATAAAATTAGTTAGTTTATAGAAAAATTATAATAAAATATATGAAAATGTGAAGACATTTAAATAAAAAAAAATATCATAATTTATAATTTGTTTAGTCTATTTTCTTATATTTAAAAATATACTTAATTTAAGTAAAAATTTCCAAAAAGCAGTCAACAATTCCTTAGCCCATTGAAGATGTTATTAATTTAAGCAGGAATGAGCAAAAATCAAGGTAAAGAATTTGAATTAAGTTAAAAAACAATTATTGCCTTTCTTTTTAAAATATTAAAGACACATCGAGTTTTCAAATTTATGATATACTTGAATTTTTGTTGAATACAATTTTTTTTAAATTTATATTCACAGAAAAACTTAATAATAACTTTTATTTTTTTAATATAATACAAGAATTTAATTAACCGAGTTTTCTAAAAAGAATTTTCCCCCCCCCCCCCCCCCCCCCCCTTTTTCCCCCCCCCCCCCCCCCCCACACCCTTACACCCCCCCCCCCTATAAAAAATAAAAAAAACCCCCCACCCCCTCCACACGCCAAGCTTCCCCCATTACCATATAATTGAACGAGCTCGAGGGTATTACCCCCCGCTTCTTTCTTGTTTTTATTTAAAATCTGTATAATATTTTATGTAATATAATATTTGTGTCTCACAGTCTACGCTAGTGTTGAAAGCAGAACTTATTAACACTTACCTCCAAGTAGATGACGCGATTTGTGTGCTCGATGACGGCCGAGGCGTCCGAGGCGAAAAAGTACTCCACCTCCTTCTCCTCCAGGGGCATGAACTCGGAGGTGCTATCCGAGCGTGGCAACACTGGAAATTCACGAGTTTGTCCATGTGGACGTAATTCTGTTAGCATTTCAATGTGTTGTACGCGTTGTGTGGCAGATTCGGTGGCATATACAGTGTGGCAAGAGTGCAGTTGTAGTGGCAGTGGCAGTGGCGGTGGCAGTGGCAGTTGTCGATGTCGAATGCACCAGCGTAATGAGAACGGAGACGCATTTGTCGGTGTTGGCAAGCGATAGTATTTATGCGTACATATATATAGGTTTATATATATATATTTTCAAATAATTGTATATGTATATGTTGCAGTATATATATATATATGAGTGTGCGTGTGTGTTTTGACCCAGTGTAAGAGAGAGAGAGAGGGGCATAATGAAAATCAAAAACGAAATTAAATAGAAAGTCAAAATCAACATTTTGGAAGGCATCTGGCCAAACATTTAGCACGATTACCACAAAGTGACCAACACCAAGAGTAAGAGGGATATAGAGAGATAGAGAGAGAGAGAGGGATAACTGGTAGTCTCTGAATTATGAAACGCAAATTGTAATCAAAATTTTACAAATCGTATAAACAATATTTTTGTAGATTTTAATTAAGCTTTTCGAACGCCTCATTCCACATTCCAACATACAAAACATTCCAACTGGCATTCGAATTGCAATTCCAAAAATGCCGTGAAAATGGATTTTCAATAAAAATGAAATAAAAGTAAATTATATCGGCCATTTCCGATTGCCGTGGTTATGCAATTAGTATAAGTATGAATCCTACTAGTTCAATGCAAACAAATAAGCATGAAGTTATTTTGAATATTTCAACTTAAATTCATGGCATTTATTAAGTTTAGCTTTTAAATAGATTATATTATTTCAAGCCATAATTTTCTTGTGCAAATTCATGTGAAAGTCAATCAGTAATGACTAAACAAATATTACAAGAGCCTTTAGCATTAGCTTTAAAGAAAATTTAATTTCATTGCACTGAAAATTGATCAATTCGATGGAAATTAGCCAAAGAGAGAGAGAGAGGGGGGAGCAGAAATTAAGAGGAGATGGCATTGTAAGGCAAAAGCAAATAAAGCAAATAATTGAAATATTTAAAATTTGTAATTACCTTGGGGCTTGCCAGAATCGGCATCTAAATGAGAGAAAAATATAAACAATTTCAAAAGCAATTAGTTGCAAATTAAGTTTCTAGCTAAAAGTACAAAATTTATTTAACTGAGACCAACACCAAAAGACCAAGAGCAAAGAGTTGAAGTAGTTATTTTAAGAGATTTTGTAGAGAGAAAGAGATTAGAAATGTTGAGTAACCAGAAACCGCCAGAGGATTAAGTTAGGTTTGATGTTAGTTTTGTTTAGATTAGTTAGTTTAGTTTACTTTAGTTTTAGATTGATTAGGCTTAGATTGGTTGACTACCTTGATCGGAGCTCTGCTTCTTGTCATCTACATGTTGCAAGTGACACACAGGGATTGGGGGCATTTGGGGCAATAGAGTTGAGAAGTTTCAGAGTGTTGGAAGTTATTTGATATATTTTTTGGAAACGAACACGAATAACACAGACACGTACGAGAAATAAGCAAACGTATTTACATAGATATAAAAGACAAAAGATATATTGTGAAAAAGTAGTAAAGAGTATAGAAGATAGAGTACTAAAAACAATCGACAACACTCACCCTTGCCATACAGAATGGGTATATGATCTGTCGCCAAACGAGTCTTTGTCTTGATGCCCACCAAAAGGGGTGAACTTCTGCGGGAGGCGACGCATTCGCCCGGGAAATGCTTCGACTTGACAGCAATGGCAAATGCTCCTTCCTATAAAACAGAAATACAAAATTGTTACTTCAACTGACTTGACTTGAATATGCATCAGGGATGGCAAACGATATTATCGATATTAAAAATATGTTATCGATTTAATCGATTTTTAATAACATTCAAACAATCGCAAAAAAGACAGAAGCAGAGCATAAGACATTTTATAATTTTGATTTTAACTCATCGATAAACTTATCTATAAATAAATTATACTTTCGTAATAACTGAAATCAAAATTAACTCATAAACTTGAATATTCTGAAACTTTTCTGCAACAAGAAAGCCATAAGGACGAAAGTATTTATATTTTAGCTCTACGATGCATTTATCGATTAATCGAGGAAAATTAAATAACAACTTTTTTAGCACCTTAAGTTTTTTTTTAATATAAAAAATATGATTTTTTTGTATTGTCGAATTTCATAATTAAATCGATTAATCAATATATTTGATAAATTTCACCGCTTGTCCTTCGATTGAACTTACTACACTCTATATCCATGACTATAAATAATGTTATAACTGAATTACTTTCTCAATATAATATCGATAACATCCGATCGTTGTCCATCTCTAGTTATCGCACTTACCAATTGCAGAATAGCCTGTTCGACGAGCTCGCGGAATGAATAGGTTGGATGGGTCTTCCACAAGTGATGCACCAGCTTCGCAAAGACTTCCGTATCCGTATCTGATTCAAACTCATATCCCTTTTTGGCCAGGAAAAGCTTGACGTCATTGTAATTGGTAATAATGCCGTTGTGCACTACAACAAAACCGTTGCCCTCGTCTGAGCGTTGTGGATGCGAGTTTCTTTCACAGGGCACACCGTGGGTGGCCCAACGTGTGTGTGCAATGCCCACATGGGTCATCACAGGTTCACTGTACTCGCCCCCACTGAAATCTGTACAGACAACAAACACACACAATTCAATTTCAAAATCTCTATCCACAATTGAGTTCAACTACTGCTGCTTACGTTCGTTAATGGCATCCTCCAGAACCTTGACCTTGCCGGTGCGTTTAACCATCACAATGCTCTTGCTGTCTACCGAATCGATGGCCACTCCAGTCGAATCATAGCCACGGTATTCCAGTCGCTTCAGTCCCGTCACCAGTAGATCCAACACCTCTTGACGTGACTTCGGTGTCAGGTAATTCAGGTAGGCGAAAATTCCTGCAGGTTAAATGAGAGGTATAAGAATTGTTAGAATGATTCTTAATTCAAATTTTACTCTAAAACACTGTTTATAATTAATTTTGTTTAAGTTTACTACTTTAAAAATAATTAGTAATAATAATAATTAATAATTTAATTAGTTTACTATACTTCACATATATTTATTTTCGTATACTAATAATGTCATATAAAAGTTTCGTAACTTTGGTATTGTAAATATCTTAATGAAAAACATTTTTCGGCTGACTAACCTTGACATTAATTTGCTATAAGTCTACTAATTTATTAGCAAATTTTTTTATATTTTAAATATTTAATTATTTGTCAAATATTGTACATTGTTCAGCTAATTAAGCTAGTTTTTTGTTTACATTTTTGAATAAGGTCTTGATTATTAAGGTAATTTAATAACAAATGTATAGAAATTATTGTTAAATCTAAATGCCTCAGCTACCAACAGCTTAAACTCAAAAAGAAAATAACAAACGCCCCTCTATACAACATATATTAAATAACTTGAAGCTCACTCGATGTTTTTTCTATAAAGTTGTGCAATTTCAATTTTATATGTAAAAGTAAAAAGTAAAAATTGAAGTAAAGATAAACATGCAACAAAGCAAATACCAAAATTTCGCAACAGTTTGAACCCATTGAGTGCCAGCCCAAATATCCGACCAGTTACAAAGTATCTGAAGTGTATGAGGAAATCTGCATCTGGATGGTGAAACCAGTTTGGGGTTGGGCTTATACCAAATGCTAACTGCACCACTTTGGTGGCTGGTATGGTAAGTGGCTCACAGTTTGGCTTTGTGGGTGAGTTGAGTGCAAGTTATTTTTGGATTCGAGTATGATTCGAAAGGCCAACGACGTCTCGAAACGAGTGCATAAATATCAGATTAATTGTGGCATTTAAATCCACTTGAATTGTATTTAAATATCTAATTGTTAAATTTCTGCATAATTTCAATTATAAAGTGTTAAATCACATGACAATTCTAGCTTATAATTCGATATTTTGTTAAAAACTACTAGTTTATTTTAAATTTCTAAAGCTTTTATAGTTATTAAAGCATTAAAGTTAACTTTCCGACTACTTACCACACATTTTACGGCTCAATCAATTTGTTGATAGCGTTGAATTTGTTGCTTTCGTATTTGACTTAAATAATAATGCAAATTTATTGATTATTTATTAATATATAATTGTTATGATTAAATAATAATTAATGTTAATAGTTAATTAAACACAAATTAACAAATGTAAATGTCACAATAAAATGCATAGCTCTTTTTTTTTAGCAAACTTTCAATTGGCTTGCAAATATACAAGAACTTGTTGAACTGCCCTGGTTCTGGCATGTAGGTGTATATAAGTGAACAAGTGTGTATGTGTGTGTTTGTGTGTGTATGTGTGTGTTTGTATTTTTATTGTATTCTTATCAACTCTTCAACTCGTCAGCTTCTTTCTTCCGCTGTGAATGTAGCAGTGAAGACTGCTTTTCTTTCTGTAGTTCTAGTTCTAAGTTCCATTTCCATTCCCGTTTCCCACTTCCCGCATTCCACTTCCCGTACCCGCACCCGTACACGTTCTCCTCTGCCGTTACCCAGAGCACCTCCATATAAAAAACATGATTTCTCAGTTCTAACTTAAATGGCAATTTCTTGTTTTCAACATTCTTGTTTGGGTATTATTTATTTGTTGTGCTTCTTTTTTTTACGATACTCTTGCAGTGGGTACTTTGATTTGAAGAGTAGCTATGTAATGTACTTGCAGAAGAAGCAATAAAGCCTTTGCGATGGTAATTTGTATAGATTTGTTTAATTCAGCAAGCAACTTCACATGTTTTAATCTGACCAAATCGGAAGATTATGTCATGCAGCTTCTATAGAAATAATCAAATGAAAATGCTGTTTTTCTTGGATAATTTTCTTCCAAAAATGTATTTAATATGCATTTAATCCCTAATTGATCTACTATGCCATAAGAATGGATCATAAATACTTAGGAAGAGCCAATTTATATGTTTATAAAGCCAACTCAACCAAATTTATACAACATGCTTTAGCTACCATTCGCTATATGTAAACCAAATTTCATGGAGATTAAATTACATTATCATATATAAAGATCTATAAGTCTGCTTAGATTTGTCTTATAAATCTAACTGCTTCTATTTTTCTTTGATAAACCTAACACATTATTATATAGTGCATATTAAATTCGACTAATCATTAGTTAGTTACTCCTTTTTAGTTGTTTATTTTAGAGCTGCTACTCTGCAATTGTTTTTATTAAGTTATGTGCGTTGTGGCACAAACATGTAAGTAAGTGAGTTAGTTAGTATGTGTGCGTATGTGTCGCCACACGTAACTACCAACGACATCAGGTCCGGGTGGCACACAGATACACACATACACAGTTGCACAACATTTATATGTAGAATTTATGTATGTAGATTTGAATCGTACGCATAACATCGAGTATAATTTGTTGTTTTTTCCTTTTTTTTGTTGTTATTTTTTTTTTTTTGAATGGACGTAACAAATTGGAATTTTTATCATTTAGCACAGAACGTGTTTATGGCTGCTACCTTCAGTAGGGGGAGTAGGGGAGTGGGGCATGTGGGAATGTGGGTGGTGTATAACAAAAGTCTTTAAAAATAACTCTCACATGCCACAGCCACGTATGCTTTTCCAACGTTAATTGTTAATTGGCTACTCTGCCGCCTCAAACCCCTTTGTCAACTTTCCCCCAACTACGCCCCTGCGGCACCACAGTCACGCCCGTTAGCTGTGGTTGGCATTTTAATTTGACCGGCCGGCCAACAGGGGCCAAAGAACTAAAAGCCAAGTGCCTGAAATTGTTACCAGAAAACTAAACGCTGCATTTGCTTGGCAATTAAAGCCAAATTCTTGCAGTGTAGCTAGCATTCATTAGCTTTTGTGTTCTACTCAGAATTGTAATTGTAAACAAAACAACAGGGAAAGCATTTCACGTAATGAATCAAAAGACCAAAAGAGAAAAAAAATACAAACAACAACAACAACTTATCACTTTTAGATAAGCGTACAAACACATTGTGAATATCGTATGAGTACTCGTTATGCACTCTATCTACGCTACTACTCAACCAAATTACCCAAAATGTGTGCTGGCTATTAAATCAATCGGAAAGATCGTAAAAAGTGGAAGCGCATTAAACCAAATTCGTAGTAGTAAAAGAAAACATTTCCATTGATAGCCAATGCGATTACGCATACGCAATGTTGTACGAATTACAGTAGCTTATCATTTTATTTAAAAATTGTTGTAGTTAAAAACCAAAAATAAATAGTAAAAAAATTTTTTTATAATTCTTGGAATAATATCGCTTGATTTGAGAAAATATAATGTCAGTTATCAGCTCATTAGTTGCGGAAATTAAGATGTGATCGGCGGGGAAGTATGCAAGAATGAGACAGAGAGGGGTAGAGAGGGAGAGACAGGTGCAGAGAGGGGTAGAGGGGGAGAGAGAGAGATATCAGAGGAGACTGGCAGTACGGCAGATAAAGCTAGCGTACTTTTGTATACATAATTGTTATTGTTGACACGTTGAATGCAACAGTTTTGTGGTTTTTTGAGCACTTGAGTAAACTTCGTTTACATAATGGCTCTACAATGGCGCCCCCTAAACAGCTGTACACCCCACCCCCTCTCCCTGACACTCTGTCAACCCTAGCAGAACATAACAAAAGCGCTTTGCGAGTTCTCATTTTTTGTTGTTTACTTCTTCAGTTATGTATAACTACTATAACATATTGCTTGAAAATCATGTCATTTGCTTAGGGCAAGTTGCAACTTTATTTTTGTCAGTGTTTTAATAACACATACAGAGGGTGTGCGTGGTGTACGTGCATGTGTGTGTGTGTGTGATTTGGGCATTTGCGGTCTGAAACGGCAAAACAGCGAACAGGTATTTTATATAAGACAAGACAAAAGCAACAACAATAACAACAACAATGAAATTTTGACCGCAATTTCGGGTTTAAAGCGAGTTTTGTTGCCCCGTAACATTTATGTATTATTTTGCTGTGGCTGCTCTCTTGCATTGTGTTATTAAATAATTCAATTAGAGTTTGTTGCGCTGGCAACAGCACAGCCAACACTACAACAGCACCACCAACATAGTACACGCCACAGCACAGCACAGCACCACAACACAATAACAATCACAATACAAAATACTACACGCAACCACTCAAACAGCAGTCGGTAAACAGTTTGTGCGATTTGCGAATTTCAAACACTTTTAGGCCAATTGGCAGACTTTGTTTTCAATTTTTTAGAGCGAGAAACAAACACAAACACACACACAAACAGTACACTGTATAAATTGCAGCTTTATTTGATAGACTCAACACTACACTGCACACAATTCCTACTATATTCAACACTCTGTTGCACTGACAGAAAGTTCCGTGGCATTTAATTACTTGTATTTGTCACTGGTTTTCCGTTTTGTCTTTGACTTTGACGTGGTTAACAGCTTGCTTCGTTTTACTGCCGTCTGTCTGTCTGTTTGTGTCTTTCGCTGCTGGCCAACTTCACTGTAAGATTAACACTGAGCTCGCTTCGAAAAAGCAACTCAGACAAACTGCGCTGCTTTTATAGGCCAAGCGATGACGGTGACTGCGACGCTAGCGTTGACTGCAACAGCGACGCCGCCAACGAAGTGCTGTGCGATCGGATCTACACAAACGAAGCGCGATCGTAGTTAATGCCAAAGAGACGCAGCGCGACGCAGCAGAGTCAGAGTTGTAGCACAACAAAACTACTTACACTCGCACTCACTCGCACTCGCAACAACAACAAACAACTGCGATTGAGAGAGCAAAGCAAAGCAAACGTTATGCTCCAAGACAGTTAAAGCTTATCGCAATCATTAAAGAGAGCAACTGACGCTGGCGACAAGTGCTCTTTGTGTTCTACATACGTAGGCGAAAGACACTCTCCCGAAGCACTTACTACACTGCAGCAAAAAATAGTAACGTAATTTGTATAATTTACTTGTATATTTTAATAAATAAGGGAATTTAATATAGATACATTATATTTAAAAAATAAAATATAGATAAAATATATTTAAGTGAAGAAATGTGTCAATCATTTTACATCATCTGATTTGAAAAAAGTATTGTATAGATAATCATTAATTATAGATATATGTTACATACAATTATAGTCTGTATATAAAATTATAATGTATATAAACTAAAGATCTCAATATATAAATTAACAATATTTACTAGCAACACTCGTTCACATGTTTTATACATAATTTGCACTACTATTTATAAAATAAATCAAAATAAAATATTCTAAAAATATATGCATATAATTTATTTTAAACGTATTTGATATACACATTGTTATATGCACTTTAAAAATTCCAGAAATCATAAGTAATTGTACTCTAAATTACTTTTTATTAGAAAAAGCAAAGAAAAAAAAATTCCTTAAAATATTAACCAAATTTTTCTCAGTATTTATAACTGTTACTATAACGTAAGGTGCATGTTGTTGGATTAAAGAAGTGCACAACGTAAGGGTTTAAGAGGGTTTAAAATCAACTGAGACTGACGAAAAAATTTGATTTAGGTTTTTGTTACTCATACTCCAGAAATATTGCGTTTAATTCCCAACGGTAATTTCAATTCGAAAGTGAATTCGATACTCAAAACCTGCTTTTATTTGCGATGAACTCTGTCATTTCGTGTGATACTGTCGCGCTTCATTTGTTTTAGCTTAAAGTGTTTATCATCAACATATTAAATTGAAAATTAATAAGTATAAAAAGAGACATAAACAACAAAAAAAAAAAAAATAACACTAACGTTTGTTGAGATTGATTAATTAACATAATGCAGCAAAATTTGCTATATTAAATCAATATGTATTTTGCACAATATGTGCATGGCATATCAAATTAAATTTCAATTAATTAATTTGTGAACATTTGACAAAGGCAGCGATACAAAATTGTAATGCATTTAAGTAATGCTGCTGTTCAAAAGGTTGATTGCTGCGGCATTTTCCATTGTCATGCCCATTTTCCAGCCATCATGGGTGGTGGAAAAGTGCAACAATTGCACATGAGTTGTTGGCTTGTAAATCAAAGCTAAAATGCGAAAGGTACAGTAGGCTGCAGTATACCCTGTGTGTGTTAAACAACACTATTTGCTCTAAATATAAATAGCCCAAACTGCTGCAATGGAATCAAAACAAGATTAGGAAAGTACAGTACGCTGAAATATATACATATACCCCATTTAAAGGGTTTAAAACTGTCTGCATTTTCAACTAGCTGGCGCATAAAAAATGCATTATGCATAAATTCATAAATTCATAAAATGCAAACGAAAAATATATATTTTAATATTTTATTCAACACACACACTTTGTGCAGTTTACATTTTCCAAATGCCAATTGCTGTTGTCGGACAAATCTCGAGTTGAAAAAAAGAAGCAGACAGACAGACATACAGGCAGACAGACAGACAAACAGACTGAAAACAACAGGCAACAAGTTATTAAACATATTTATAACTCGTTGGGGAGTACGGCGAGTATTGCCAAATGGTCCAAAAACCGGTCCAATATCAAAATTATGCGCTAATACAAAATACAAAATTATCTTGGTACCAACACCACCACCAGCACCAGCACCACTAGCACCACCACCGGTTTCTTTTGGACGTCAGCAGATTAAACCGTACCAGACTCATAATAAATATTCATGATAGCTTTTTTTTTTTTGGTTTCTAACTCAAGCGCCGGAAGATTATTGCCGCCACAGTTTGAATCAAAATCTGAATCCGATTCCGATGGCGATGCCTCTGCCAAGACAGTATCAATCTTTTGGTGTTGCTTTTGTTTTCGATTTCTTTGGGTTTGTGTTTTCGTCATTTGTGTGTTTACCATATAATCAGCGACCTTGACTTCCATTCGAAAGGAAAAGTGATGCCCCAGCTGGCGACTTGGATTAAAAACCTGTCGAACTGCTGGCTACACAGATAGACAGATATACACAGATACTATAACAGCCAATTTCATTGTAAGCTCTGGTATAAATAAACAAGCTAAAGCTATTTATTTTTTCTGCCATGTTTTTTTTTTTTTTTGGGTGGCGATAAAAGAATAAATAATGCATAAATAAAGCCGAAGCTATTGCTATTTGAAAAACACGCCAAATTCCCGATTGTTCTCCCAGCTACATGCCTGTGCTGTAAGTGGTCCGAGTGTGGTAAGTGGTAAAATGGCTTAAACATGTTTAGAGCTGGTCACCAAGTGGCAACCAGAAGTTTCCAACCAAGCCGACTGACCTTGCTAATAAATGTCTTGTTGCAACCGACGGCCGACCTCTTACTTCCATGTTATTAACACACGCCCTCTGCCTCTCTCTTTCTTTCTCTCTCTCTCCTTCTCCCTCTCTTTCTCTCCCTCTCTCTCGCTCTCTCTCTTTGTCTCTTAGTTGTGCTGTGTATGCAATGTATCAATTACTCGAGGTTGTCTCCACTTGACATGTAGTCAATATACCCTTTGTGCAAAATTTAATTAGTCTTAGCCACGTCAGTTTCTGTTTGAACTCGATGCGGAAAACATGCTATATAGATAGACATATATACTAGATGCTATATACATATATTATGTACCAACCAAACAAGTTTTATAAACATGCTACGTGTCTTTGAGTTGAGGTGCAACTGTTGGACATATTAGACGACAGGCAAGTAGTGTGTGCTGTCTGATAAGCAGTTAAAAATAGCTGATAACAAAATTCGAAAAACTGCTGAAATGTATTCTTACAAGCTGATGCAATATATCATGTAATTGGCAGAATATTTTCATAGTAAAAATAATTATTTTTGGTATAAGTAAATTCAACTAAAGATGCAAAATTTTATAACTATTGAATACAAATTTCTATGAAGCATTTTACTTAAAATTTCCCCATGATCGGCATATAAAATCGATGCTACAATCGATTTTACTACTCGCAGATTCTTGATTAAGGTTCTTCAACACAAGTGTAGTTTAAATTGCAGTTGTTAATGATAAATGAATTAAGTAGCTGCTTCAAGTGTTATTGAAACTATTATTTATATGAAATTAATTCTGTTATTACCCTTAAATTGCCAATTACAGAAGCAAGTGTAAAATCCACTTTAATTTCCTTCACTCCTGCAACTTGTTGACATTTGCCACCAGCAAGTGTTGCCTGGTTAAAAATACGTTTAAACATTTTTCAGCGCAAAGTTAACAAATGCACAACACTGAATCACAAGCCCTGACAGTGATTCCTCAGTAACTTTTGCAAATTAAAATTAAATATGAATACGATTGCAAGGGAAAAAGAAAAATAAATGCTAGTCGGGAGGGAGTAAAAAAAAATGAAAAAGGAAAATATATTACGAGCATTTATCCGAAACAAATTGATGCAGTCCGTCCCTGGTTGGCATCAAAGAGTAACCAGTTGAGGGTACTTAACTGCCACTTCTTGGGGTCGTGGGGTCGGGCATCCCCTGCGATTTCGAGCAAATAGCGAGTCTAGACGCATTTGCGAAATAAACTTCAACCGTGGTGAGCAATAAAAAGTCCAAATCAAAATCCTTATCCAGCTGTGAAGTGAACTCTTCGTACTCCCACTCCCATTGCCATTCCCACTCCGATGAACTTTTTGCTGTTGGTTCCAGTTCAAAGATCAGAGCAGCTCAAAGTTTCGCTTCAAGCACAACAAATTGTTTATTGTTCAAGCTGCTTTTCCTACTCCCCCCTGCACTCCCTGCTCTTTTCACTAGTGGGCTGTGTAAAGTGTTTAAATGCAATAAATAGTTGGATTCTGTTAAGCTAACAATAGTTGTAGCAAATTGTTATGCTTGCCGCAAATCTCACTGCAATCTGATGTTGAATTTAATTGTTCACACACACAAATTCAAATAATACAATAATTTCGCAAAAATTTTATTTGGTTTTGATTTATGTGCAAGGCAGTGTGTAAGGGACTGGGACTTTTGCCTGCCAGCCTTTTGTTGATTTAAATAATAATACAACAAAAAATGTGCACAATACTATAAAACAAGTGAACTGCTACTACTACACTACTACAACAACTACTGCGACTACTACTGCTGGCTGTGGAAATTCACAAACGACCATTAATTAAATTTATGCACAACCCACAAACGCGAAACGGGAACGTCTAGCTTCCAGCCACGAGCCACCAACAAAAGCATCACAGACGGAAGTGCCAGCAACACGGTGTGGCACGTTGGTTGTGGCAACAGCAATACCAATGGCGATGGCGACAATAGCGCTGCCGTCGATGCTGTAAGAAACTGTGTCCTAACTATGCGAAAAACACAAACAGCCAAAAATAACCGACAAATAAAAACATGTAACTAATATATAGTCAAGTGTATTGAACGTCGAGTTACCTATTACTTGCTTAAATTTAAAATTAATTCATTTTACACTTTGTTAAATATTTATTGCATACTTTTAGGTGCTCTCGTTGCTTCAAAACAGTCTTAAGTTTTGTTGCGTATACAAAATATAAATGTAATTTAGTCACGAATAGATTCGATAAAAAATTGGAATAGCTGAATGCGTTTTATTTTAAAAATTTTAAACTTTTGTAGATTTGAGACCTACGAGTCTCTTTCGAAAGCTAAGGGAAAATAGTTATAAATTAATGCTATATCTCTGTAAATAATTCACAAATTGAATGGCAGTTTAATAGTACCGCTGAGTTAAAAAGAAATAAGTTTGCAATTAGAGAAAGAGTTTATAAAAGTATGCAATTTAAATATATAATATTTTTTTATATTTTACCCAATTTTACCCAGCTGTCTATAAGTAGTTCATCTAAATATAATCAGTTTTAGCCTTGTAATAACTAATGAAAGCCTATAAAAACTTATGTCGTTTTGCTGTAAAATTACGTCTGAAAATATTCTTTATGCAGGTCATGGCTAAATATCTTAAGTTAACAACTAAAGACTTTTTAAGACAGCGGGTTGAAAATTTGGACAGAAGTCAAAATCGATCTGCAAGTAATTTTTAAGAGAAAGTTTGTCCTTAAGTTTCTATGCATTTAATGTCCACAAGTCTATTTGTAAGATATGAATTTAAATTTGGTTTTTATCAACTCTGCTGTATCTTATGGAACCAATAATTGTAACAAAATGTAGAAGTCGAATATACCCCTTCAATTCGCCAAATAACTGGTTGTTTAAGCAAAACGCAAAAGAAAAGTATGGAAAACACGAAAAACGGCTAGCAAAATACTTGTATATAAAGCGAGAAAATATTTCAAATAATTCGCTTGCTTGCGTCTGGATGGTGGGTGGATGAAGGAATGGAGGGAAAAACGAAAGGAGGGAAGGATGGATGGATGGTGTGGCATGTAAGGTGGTTGGCTGGTGGTGTTGTGGTACCAAGACGCAGCCGGGCTGCTTGTGGCGGTACCAATTATGGAAGTAAAATTTATTATTTTTTATTGTTGCTGTAAAGTAAATCGAGTGTTTGTAGTTGCCCAGCAATTGTGTATGTGTGTGTGGTATGTAGTGTATAGTGTGTGTGTATGGATATTTTCATATAGCATTGCGGCCATTGTGTACTCTGTACACATGACTTGACTGCTGCCGAGTTGCTGCTTTGGCTGCTGTTGCTGCTGCTGCTGCCACTGCTGTTGATGCTGTCGTCGGGTTTTGTGCTTTATTTTTAGTGTTTTTAGTGCTTGGGTCAGTTGTTTTCGGTGTCACTTAGTTTATAAACTATTTATGCCTTCCACTGCAGTAAATTCTTATTTTGGCATTTGTGCTATTGTTGTTCATCGGGCCCATGTGTGGGTACAAATAAAGTCAAATTTCAGAACGATAAACACTCACACACATATAAATATATAGACATCTATATACAATATTATAAAAAAAGAGTAGAGCAAGACAGAAAGACTATTAGAGACCCAGTACAATCTGGAAACCGCAAGTTTTAACGTTGCATTCAATACTTTTTGTTGTTGAATATTTTCCAAATTTAAGGATTAAGATCTAACAGCTTTAGATATAGTTCCAAATAGACCTATATAGCTTAACAGACTCAACAGACTTATGCCATCTCTATTGCTTAACTAATATAAACCCATTTGTTTTCAAAACTAACAGGTCTAAAATAGCAACCAAATATTGATTGAAGCAGCAATAATTGAATCATTTGGCCTGTTCAGACCATAAGTTCAGAGCACAGACATAACCGAGAACTGTCAACAGCCTGCAAAGTGTACACTGTACACCTAGAAACTTCTTGTGCTAGTTGCAGTGCCAATTTCAGAACTATGTATGTAGTTCCACTTGCACTTCTTGTTCTAGTTCAAGTCAGAGACAAAAACAATGTGAAACAACTTTTGATTTATTTGAATTTGAGTTTTCACCAAACATTCTGCAGTCGACTTTTAGTTTAGTTTTTCATCGCATTGCCAAATGAAATTAAAAACTAATTTATGTTTGCTGAATTGTTAGCCAAACTCAAATGGATTGTTAGCGACTGGCAAATGAATATGTTAATTGCAATTAGAAACTTAAAAACTCCAAAAAATTAACTAGACTGGACCACAGGCAATGAAATGCAAACGAAAGTCTTAAAGTATTAACTGGCATATTCTTCACAAAGCAAATAAATTAATATATGGTAATCTCATTCGAAAAGAAACTAGTTCTTAGTTTTGATAGTGCAATTTTTGCTCCTAATTTTGCTTAAAATATTAAAAGCATACTTTTAGGCGAGGCAGTAAAAATTTTAATACGAAACGAAGCTAAAAATTAGCTAAAAGACTATGAAGACTATAGGTAAATAGCACGAAAAAATTAAGATATGTAATGTAAAAATATTTAGCTATTAATTGCTAGAAAAATAAGCTACATTTTCGTATATACAGATTGCCACAACTCAGTACAGAAGTGAAGTAAGCGCTTTGGAATTGTAATTAGAAATATGAAGCACCGCTAAAACAGACTGAAATGAAGGACTTAAAATCCATAATGACTTTTCGTAGAAAATGATGGCAATGAAATGTGCACGAAATACGTCATGGTTGTGAAACAAAAGACACTACTATTCGCAGCTAATTTGGCATTAAAAGGCTATGAATGTCAGGGTGATGATAAGACCTAAAACGATAACAAAGTCACTTGTAATGATGAGAAAACAGCCAGGGCGAAACAGAGAGAAAGGGAAAGACAAAGAAGGCCATATTCACACTCGTAAGACAATTGCGAAGACGGTATTTGTACTTGTACTCGTACTCGTAGTCGTACTCGTAATGTCGCATTCATTTGGTTGCTTTAATAAAAGTTAATGTGAATTTTAAATGAAACTCGTAAATCGGTGTCGTCAAAGCGAGGCATATGACCGGGAATCCTGGTAGTTGGAGCTATATACGTACCGTTAGTCGCCGAAAAACCCCACTCCCTTTTCCCACAGCCCGCAGAAGGCAAGCGGGTTAAAGGAAAATCCGTGTAGCGTGCCAACGTCATAAAAGTTAAGCGAATAACAAATGTGACGACGACGTTGACTGCGACGTCAGTTCGTTAGAGACTGTCGAAGGGAGTGGTGGGCAGTAGGGGATGGGGTAGCGTAGGGGTGCTCGTAAATAATTTAAATGTAATCGTCAACATCCGCAATGACATTTAAGCACGTGCCTACAATCGACCCCCTCACCTCTTCTTCTGTCTCTCTCTGTCTTTCAGTCACCCATCAGCCTGTAAAATCTCTCTCGTAAATTATAAATTAAATATTTACACCAGATTGTGAACACTTTGCGTTTATTAATATCCAGTGGCTTAGGTGCGGCAATTTTGCTCCTCACTCCCCCAACCCTAGCAACAAGCACCCATCTTCCCTTTAACTACCCCATACCCATACTCCCCACCCCTTACCGCTTCTGTGGCATCTAGAAAATCTGCTGCATTGTTGCTTGTTGTGCGTTTTGCGTAGAGTAATTAAATCTCGGAAATAATTTGACATACGGAGTCAAGGTTCTTCATATTTTACCCTCCACAAATACTTCATCCCACTAACACTCCTATGTTTCTGTTGTTGTTGCCGCTGCTTTAATTCCATTTTAATATTTGAGATTTTAATTAAATTCCTAATTTGAGGCAGGCTGGCTGGCTGAAGCAGTCGCATGCACATCCTGTCTACATTATTTAAAGTAAATTATGACAAGTAGTACTCCAGCTACCACTAAGAGGGCCCTTAACTTTGTGGCTAGCCCATTTGCAGCATCGGTTACAATAATCCTCCCACTCCCCCGAAAACACTGATAAATTTGCTAGGCAACTTTGTCTGCTTTTATGTATTTGATAATACTTAGTTAAACATAGTAGAAACAATTTACCAAATCATAATTGCTTTTGATAGAAATTATTATACAATACTAAAGACAAAGAGACATGCCTTTTGGCTGCGTATTCACAAAGGATTCACATTTGCATTTGCACAGTCGCTTAACAAACACAAACCGCACAACCAAAAACTCGATGTAATTATTGACAAATTACAAAATCAACAAACCACCGAACCAGAAACCAGCATCAACAAATTAAAATGTCGGCTTGGATAAAACAACATTTATTATTCACAATAAGACTCAACGAATGATGAATGAATAACTGAGACACGCCTACGCTCACGCCCACGCCAAACGCCCATTCACATACACACACACATACACTCCATGAGAATGTAAACCAGACAATTACTTGCGACTCAGTGCATTCACTGAGGATTCACATTTCGCAATACGGAGATTATGTACAGATTACCACAAAACGGCGGTTACTTCCTTCCACATCCAAATGTGACAAGATTGCTCTCTGAAAAGTCCTGGTATTGTTACCTAATACATCATTTGAACTACACTGATCATTCTCGTAACTCGTATCTATTTCAATTCGTTTTGGAGTTGATTTATTGCTTTGTTTCTGCCAGCAACCAACCCCAAAATACCAAACAGGAGTTATGAGTTTAAGGCATTCAATCAGCGAAACAAATCTTAGATATCATTTTGTTTTTGATTGGGGCTTTTGGAAAATGGTTTTATTTTCAATTTTCTATTTTTTTGCACAAGCGTTTCAAGTATTGTTTTATTTTAAATTTAGGTACAGAAGTCGTTGTATCATAAAAATTTTAGTAGTAAATTTATGCAGAATTCAGTTAGATAATGAAACGATTGTTAAGTAAAATGTATTTTTTTTTTTTTAATTTTCTGAACTATGTACAATCCAAAAATATGAACGAAATTTTAAAAGAATTTATTTATTAAGTTAAATAATCAAAATATTGTTAAGAAAAATAAATATGTAAAAATTTACTGAACAGTGTAGAATCCTTGTTTAATTTTAAAAAATTAAAAATATTTATACACAACCATTTATAAGTAAAATACTTTAATTACAAATTATACTAAAGCAGCAAGTGGCTGTTAACGAATTTATTTCCCTTGAATACATTTGAATGCATTTTCTTTAAATACGAAACAATAATTAATTAGTAATATTTAAAGACTTTTAAAGAAACTAGTGCCAAGCAAACCATTTTTGTAATTTTATTTTCGGTTAAAAACGTAGAGTCATGATGTGTGCTGCCACAGGGCAGTTGCTCTATTGTAACTGTTTTGTTTATTAAATCTAATTTAAAGATATAAATAGCTAATGGCATCCATAGGGGCTTTGACAAAAATGAAATGTGTATGTGTGTGAGTGTGTGTGTGTTGTGAACCCTTTTCCGCTTGGGTAGTACATAAAAATGAATTACTCAGCTCTTATCGTCTTCATGACATGGCAATGTATGGCAAGGGTGCGGGTCAGAGGAAGTGCTGAAAAGGGAAGAAGAAAATTGTGGCAGGTAACTTAAGTTAATGTTGTTGACTTTGGTGTCTTAATGGAAAAATGAATGGCAGGACGTGATTTTGCATTAAGAGCTTTCTTCCGATTTCCACCCAAAACGACATTTACATTCAAATTTTCAGCAGTCCTTGAGCAGTTTTGTTTCATGTTGTTGTTGTTGTTCTTGTTGTTCTTGCTATTGTAATGAACTGAAAATATGGCAAGTTTAAGTAAATTCACATGGCTTTGCCCCTTTACACTCAGTTTGTCTCAATTGTAAGTTGCTTACAGCAAAGTGACAATAAATTAACTTAATTTAAATGTAGAACAAGTCAGTATCTAAAATCGTTTACTTAGCCAATCTTCAGCCTTGTGGAAGTTTCCAATGCAAAACTGCTGATGGCTGACAGGCCTGTCAAATACATACATATATATTACGCCATATATATAGAGAATATATATGTGAGAATCTGGCGATTTTTGGGTGAGCGGGCGGAACGGGTACAATAAATTTTCATGAGTTTTTGGTTTTTTTTTTGTGTTTTTGCTAGAAACAATAGATGGTATTTACTTTGTGATTTATTTGGTTAAGTGGTTGACAGAACTGCCCCCAATACTCATACTCTTTGCTGTATTAGAGTCCTATATTCACAGTTATGACCTTGAACGGGAGATTTACAAGTTTTCATTAGAAGTACAACACATTTAAGTAGGCATTAATAATTTTTAAATATTTTTTAAAACTAGATTCGAGTTATTATATTTTGCTTATTTAATAAAATACATTTTATCTGGAAGAAAATCTTAAAAACTCTGAATATTGAAATGTTCAATTTAAAGTTTATATATTTTTAGTATTAATTATTTGTTTGACGTCACTGTTCTTGGAACTGCAAACGCTGTTAGGGCATTTGAACTTCGTTACTACAAATGCTAGCTTACATTTTGTGTTTTTCAATATTGTTATTGTTCTGTTTCTGCATTTTTATTTTCCATAGCTTTGCACACAGCGAACCACAACCGCAGCTACAGCATAAGAAGCAGCAATGGAGAGAGAGAGAGAGAGAGAGCTAAAGAACTGAGAAACTGTAGTCTGAGGAACTGTGAAACTGTGGAACTGGTCTCCCATTATTATTCCCGCAGCACGCCTCAGTGAGTCCTTGGAGCTAGCGAAGGGGCAAACATGTCAACATTTGCCACAACCGGCATAAGCCTTGAACTTTCTTATACTCTGCTCAATACATACACATGTGCGTTGTGTGTGTTGTGGGTGTGTCTGTCCGCCTGTATCTGTATCTGTGTCTCTGTCTGTGTTTGTATCTGTGTGTGTACATGCGGTTTACATCCATTTGTACGCATATATATTGGTGTTGGTGCACATGTTCGAAGGATTCTGTGCGGAAGAATCGAGTTTATTTCAAATTCATACTCGCATGTATCTTTTGTAGCTGCTGCTACTTTCATGTGTTTCCACAACGATACACACACAGATACACACACTCACAGATACAGATACACACTCACACTTAGCTAAATATATTTATTCAATTTTAAATGCTGCAAATAGATACTTTTTCAGTCGCACATAAAATGTTTCCACATAATAAATAATATTTTTTCTTGAATAAATATATATTTTATGAAATTTTTTACCTTTAAAACGCTATTTGAATAGTTTATTTATCAGCACACAGCGTTAAACCCTTATAGTGAACTTCCCTTTCAGCGAACTAAGTAAGCCACAGTGCGTTTTAAAAGTTGTTGACATGGAACGGACCAAAGTCGCGAAATAACATCAGTTTCGATGAAGTGATAATCTGAGAGCAAACAATTCTTTTCACTACTTACTGCTGGCTAACCTCAACCGCCCTCAACAGTGTAATCTGCGTCAGGACTTTATTATACTATTTCCTGCTCCCTGCTCTCTGCTCCTTGCCACCAAGGACGATAAAAAAGGAGAACTGGCGAGTTGCTGCTTGTTTAGGGTTCAAGATAATCGGACAAAGGATTTTCCGCTAAACTTTGCAATGCCGCAATAATTTTATGTGTAACACTTTTTTTAATAATAATATAATTTAACTCTCGGTTTTTCGCTTTCACAGGATTACACGAAATTATATTAAACTGCAAAGAAGAAAAGGTATTGTGCAGCAGTGCGCTAAATCATTCTGTGAAGCTTTCTTGGAATTGTACAAGTGTTTGCTGGCAGAATTTCAATTTCTGTTCGGGTCGTATACGTGATTTCAAGTGCTTGCTTTAAGCACATATGAATTATATGCATGGAAGAGTCAAATTTTCCGCATGTTAAGATAGTTGGAACTCTAAGCCTTTTTGAAAATAATGGCGTCCGATGACATTATTAATTTGCCAGACCTCAACTAAACACCAAAAGTCCAACCAACTAACGCAGCTTTCACCTCGTTTAAATGGATAAATAATTTCCCTCCAAAGCGAGAGCCAAAGGAAAAATTTCTCAGCTCCATAGAAGTTGCTGGAAAAGTTCACCGTTGCTGAAAACTAATCCAGTAACATTTTTGATAGTTGATGCCTGGCATAGATGTGCTAATGCGATGAATAAAACTACTACAACGAATATTCCACACACGAATTTAGCTAAAACTTATTAAGTTACCTCCACTTCGAATCCCTTTCCGTTTCCCACTCCCACTCGCACTCGCATTCCGGTTTCGACTTTGACTTTGACTACGGCTCTCAACGCAACTCAACTCGACGCATCCCTAATAAATTTGGCGTAAGTTATTGTCGAACTTTTGCAGCTTCAACAAAACAATGTTCCAAACTGAAACTACGAGTGCGAGTACAAAGTACAATGAAACTAACAGTTTATGCAGGTCCGCTCGGAATCTGAATATGAATACGAAAAGTGAATAGTGAATACACAGAACAAATGCTAAATGAACATTTTATTCCAGTTGGTTTTATACGAATTAAAAACTGAAAGGTTTAAATAGTAGTGATCTGCTGATCTGACGATTAAATATCTTTTTAGAATTAAAAATGGAAAGAACTGTTTGACATACACTTGATTGTTTGATTGACTGACTGCTATTGACTGAATTGGCTAAATAATTAACATAAATATGTTGAAAAACAGTCAGTTAGTTGATTGATTAAAAATATAAATTAATGATTGATCAACAAAAGGACCAAGTGCTTCATTGTCCTACTGATTGCTCATTAATGTAAATGATTGATTTGGATTGATTTAAAGCATATGGTAGGCGAAGTAACTGACTGACTGACCGATACTGATTGATTGCCTGATTGATTGGCTGTTTGTGATTGAGTGGCTGAATAACTTACAAAATGAATGACTGAATGAATGTATAAATTGACTTAACGATTAGCAAGTCGGTCTACAGACTAATTTACTAGCTCAGTTACTGTTGAATGGATCTGATTTGTTAGCTGATTAAGCTGTCTACATAACTAACCACTGACTGAAAGTTATCATAACTCAAAACTAATTGGGTTAAAGTATTAGAGTTAAAGTAACCATTCGATTGACTGCGATTGACGTGCATATAATGCAATTTTGATACCATTGTGTAATCTGCCTTAAACCTCAGAGGGAGTAATTGGTAATCCTATCTATTTATATGTACACATATGCAAAGTGCATTTTGTTGTTCTAATATAAATATCTCAACGGATTTTAAAGTCTTAAGGATTCACAGAGCGTGCATGTTATAACGCTCTCATATTCCAAAGTTTTCTTAGTAGCTTTTCCATTTACATAAATGCCAAATGCACTGCCTCAACACAGATGAGTTGCAGGCATTCAAAGGAGTTTTATTCGCACACACAAACAGATAGTCACACACGTGCCAGGGGCTATTCGCGTTGCGTTGTAAGCAGGAGGTAGAAGAAGAAAAAGAGGAGAAAGACGCAGCAGGCTTGTCTCCCTGTCCGTGTGTCCATATGCGTGTCTGTCGGCCTCTCGTACTCTGCGTGGCAGTTATTGGCATCGTTTAACGAGCATTAAACGGTTTGCAAATATTTACGACTCTCACAATGCAAAAGTTCGTTCAAACACTCGACTGTAGACTTGGGAGAGAGGTAGAGGGCCTGAGACTGGCAAGAAGGTACGCTTTCCATTCTCAGATAGGGGTAGTTTTGCACATCTGTCTGTATGTGTGTGTGTGTGTGGAATGAAAGGGTATTAAGTGTCTGCGTGCCTGAGTGCATATCTTCTGGTTATTTGTGCAAATAATGGCAAAGTACTCGTTTTCATTTTAATTGTGTCCCTACACACACACAGAGAACACAGTAGCTAGAGATAGATAGAGAGAGAGAGAGAGAGAGAGAGAGAGAGAGAGGGAGAAAGAGATAAACGACCCTGCAGGTGCGCATAATTTAATTACTTTGATGAAAACAGTAATCCAAAATGCTTCCATGTATTAGTTACAAACCTAATCACAATTACGGTAGCCACAGTTTTAATTATCTCTGGCAGTCATACTGACAATCACAGTTTGAGCTTCAATCAATGCCGTTGCAATCACAGTCACAGTATTAGTGATAGTCCCAGATAGATAATCAAACAGTCATACAAAGAACTGCAGTGATTGTTTCAGTTATAGTTTGATAGTAACTGCTACACACATAGTTACTCACGAAATCACAGTATCACAGTTAAAGTCAAGGTTAAAGTCACAGTTATAGTTACACAGGATATTACAGTTGAAGTCACAGTTAAAGTCACAGTCACAGTTACAGTTAAAGTCACAGTTACAGTTACAGTTACAGTTACAGTTACAGTTACAGTTACAGTTACAGTCACAGTTACAGTTACACACGAAATCACAATATCACAGTTATAGTCACAGTTTAAGTCACGGTTAAAGTCACAGTCACAGTTACAGTTACAGTTACAGTTACAGTTACAGTTACAGTTACAGTTACAGTTACAGTTACAGTTACAGTTACAGTTACAGTTACAGTTACAGTTACAGTTACAGTTACAGTTACAGTTACAGTTACAGTTACAGTTACAGTTACAGTTACAGTTATTTGCAATCAGAATCACAGCTGCGGTTTTTGTTCCAACTTAAACATGCATTCAAAAAGCCTTTAGCAAAAGACCACCCCACTGACTCCCTCTCCCTACAATTCATAGGAGTATTACCTGCTTTTAAATCGAATTTGTGGGCGTGTAAGTTTCCTAATTGAATTCACCTTCAGCTGGAGGGTGAGAGGAAAATAGGCAATTCCCTTTGCAGAGAGAAGTGCAGAGGGCGGTGCCTGAATTCAATTTAACTGCATTTCTGTTTGCGAAGCTCGTATGTCACGGGGTCGTACGTCCACGTGATGAATGCACGGCATTAATCTGGCAGATACCAGAGAACCGAATGAGAACTGAAGTTCGTTGTGTTGGGGGTGTATGAGGGGGAGGGGAAGAGGAGAGAGAGAGAGATACACGTAGGACCAATTGTGCTTGGGGGCCTGTTGCAGTTAGGTTCGCTCTATGAATTGTAACATGTTCCGCAGTTGGCATCATAAACACAAACGGACGCCAGTTAGTTCAGTGCCTGCTCTAAAGCCAAGTAAAGGCAGCCTATTGAATAGGCGGAATCATCAATTGGCCTCCAGCTGGGAGCCTATTTTAAGGTAAAATCACACACCAGGTTTAATCAATGGCAAGAGCAGCTTAGAAATCATACAGACACATACACCACACAGAATGTGAATTGCACGCAAATCTACTTCATATGAATAGAGATTAAACTCGGATTGAATATTCAATGGGATCTGCCTCACTTTTTCGCCTGATTTGCGCTCTAGACTGCTACTTTTTCTGTACCGTTTTCCGTTTACTGCTTACAGCCACCTAACAACAGTAGCTGACTTTCAATGCAAATCCCCATTTGCCAGGCTTAGGACACTCAAGCGATTGGTGTCGCTTCTGCGGTTGTCCTTCAATTCAAATTCAAATGCGAATGCGACCGCAAACAAAAGCATGAATGAAACTTTAGATTTGTCGCACAAAAGATTGAATAATCTAAAGACAACAATGCTTAATTGAACAAGAAATCTTATATTAATTATATTTTGTTAAATGGTAAAAGTTAATTACAAATATATATAAAATATAACTGCTTTATACTTGTGTTCTTTTGTTTGACAAAAATGTATGAATTTAAAGACCATACTGAACATTACCTTATTTGAATTTTGACTAATTTATAACACCCTCTACAAGGGTATCTAAATAAAGCCACAAGGATACGCATACAAATAGATTTGCCTTGTACTTTTTCTGCCTTGTCGCTTTTTGGACACGCCAAGAGAGGGAGAGATACTGGCAGGGGAAGAGAGTGGACAAAGAAGGCGTTGTTAGAATAACAGGCGCTAGTCTCAGTGTATAATTAGATCGACTTTGTAATGGCGGCCAACATGGCGCTAAAAATGTCTGCCGCAGCACTTTATCGCATCAACGACATGTTCTGCTCCCTTACTGCTCAGTGTCTTCGTCTGGCTGAGACTGCCACAGGACAGCAGACGCCCCAATTTAAGTTGAAGCAGTTTTTTTTGGTTACTCGTACTCATACTCGTATTCGCACTGCTACGAATACGAATACTAAAACGTATATAAATGCCAAAAGCAAACTCAAGGCATTAATGTGTATACCACGTTGTTGTTCCACTTGTTTTCGTTGTTATACCCTGTTATCAAATGTGCAAAGCGGGGTATTATGGGCAGCTAAAAACTAAATTTGTAGTTTCTTCAACAACTTCAATGCATTTTACAGTTGTTGCTAGCATATATAGGGTATTACTTAGTCGATTACTTGCAGCTTTGTTGCTTTTTGGCAAATTCAAGTTGAGCCTGCACATATTTGGAGTACTTTGAGGCGCCTTAAAGCGCCCTAAGTGATTGTGGCTGCTTTGCGCTCCTCTCATTCTTCTCATTCCTCTTTACCTTCGGAACTTAGCCTGATGAATGTTAGCCAACTGACTCAGTTAGCTGCGGGCCAGAGTCTGTTTGTTTAATCAGAGCACAGCTACAACAACTTGATCAAATTTTCACATTTTAATGTGCACATTTTAATGCGTTTAGCTAGAGAAAGGATAAAACACGGAGATGTAGTCGGAGTCGGACTCGACACAGTGAACGGAACTGCATGCAGCTCATTTTCCGAGCGCACATGCTGTGTGCAAATATTCTAGCATCTGTGCACCTAATACTCCTACAACCCGACACCGTCTCTTTCTATTCCTCCCTTTCGCACTGCTTGTCGGGTGTCGGCGATTGGCATTGGCGTGCATTAGGAGAAAGAGTGCGGAAACGGATGCGAGTCCCACTCACGATAAGTGCCTTTGTATATAAGTGCAGTGCGCTGCAGCCCGAAGTAGCATCATAGTTGCCGACTGAAGAGGAGCGAAGAAGAAGAGAAGAAGCAGAGAAGAGAACAGCCTCCTTGGCGCAAAACGAGACTATGCTGCAGCATCGGGAGTCAAATGTGAAATTAATTTCCAACAATTGTTCGACACAGCGTACAGAAATCACAAAGAGCATGGAGCAGGGGGAGTACACTGCAGAAGGGAAGGGGCACAAGTACAGGCAGCTGGAGCATTCATCACACCCTGGGCAATTTGGACAATCTCTCGTAAAAATGTCAAGTTTATCAAATAAATAAATGATGATCTTACTTAAATATTGAACTACAATAAATTTGCCAGCTTGGAAGAAAACAGATTTTACACAAGATGAATTAGTAAATATTTTTTGAAACTATTTCAAGTTAAAATTTTGATATTGCACAACTTAAGAAACTCATTAAATAGATATATATTATTATAGTTTTGAATGTTACTATTTTCTAGGCTTTTTAAAATTTCATTTGCGAGATCAGCCAAATGTGCCACTGTGCAGCGGAAGAAAGAAGCAGCGAGCGAGGAGGAGCACCAAGCAAAGTGCAGAAAAGTGGGTTGAGAACGGGAAAGGGAACGGGAACGGGAAGGGGTACGGGAACTGGAACTGGAAACAGACGTCGCTGTTGGAGGAGCAGTATGGCAAACAGCTTGCTGTGCAAAATTGTTCCCAGTAATTTGTCTCCGCCACTCTTGGCCATGTGGTGAGAGCTTGTGGTTGAGGGGGAATGGGAGAGATGGAGAGATAGAGAGAGAAAGAGGAAAAACGGAGACGTGTCCTCGACTGAAGTTTATTGCTACAGAAATAATGAACTAAAGGCTCAATAATTTATGAAGGCAATTGCAAACTGAAATTCAATGGCTTTCGATTCCTTTCGACTCATTTCGATTCCCATAGATCTCAACGGCAAACTTTGCTGTAATTAGTAGCAATTCTTGAAATGCTACCTCATAGTGTTTTTTTAGAACGATTATGTTGCATAGAGAGACGGAGAGAGAGAGAGGGCGGGTAGATAGTTGGGTTGCATGTGCCACAGGCTTATCCTTGAAAGGACACAGAATTAAACAGTCAGTGGAACAATCGTTTAAGGCAACTGTAGAAAAAACGCAGCGGGTAACAACTAAAGCGCAGTGAATTGCCACTTTTTGCTTGAAGGTAGGGGGTAGTTATGGTGCTGGTGCTGCGACAACCCTATCCGACTACAAACGACTGCAAATGAGGAGTTAGGTGGCGCGATAATACGCCAAAGAGTTGCGTAACAGTTGCCAGGAGCATTCAGAAAGAACACAGAGGATAAGGACGTGTCCACGGGACAGACTCCAGTTTAAATACCAGTTAAACATAAAGTAAAGGGGTATATTAGTGTTAAGAGAATGTAAAAGTAAATTGTTTACTGTCAACAACAACTTCATAACATCAAAATAGCATGCCTATTTGAGTGCTGAAAGATTCTAGCACTTTTGAGTTGAGTATTAAAAGTTGGATGGTCGCATTAACTTACACAAATATCACTTTTAATTTCTTCATTCAACCCACTAGGTTCCGTATATGTCAGATAATTAACAACATAGTTATGGCTGTTTAAAACTTCTTATAAAAAACTGCGCCTCAGGGTATGCTGTATTTTTTTCATTAGCAGTTTGAAGAGTTTTTAGCCAAGTATCGGGTGTTTGAGAGTCGTAGCCCTAAATGTAGAGCTCTCTGTAGATTGTATCTGGTTTTTGTTGGCGTTGCATGTGCGCTACACAGTGTGGTGCGATGTGGTGCAAAGTGTGGTTTGGGTTCGTGACTGCAGCATTTCTCACGATGAGCCCTCGTATATCTATGTGGGGTTTTTTTATGCCCATTAACGCTTCGCCAAAGGACTGAAAAGGCTGAAAAGGAAGCGCTAAAACAGTTTTATGTGTTTAAGGAAATGCAATGCCACCCGCCACATGCTCGGCGATGACAACTACGCGACAAAGACGACGACTACGACGACGACGACGACGACGACAAAAAAGGACCGAAGAGCAAGTGGGGTATGCAGTAGAATAAAGAAGAAGAGCCCACTCGCCCAGAGCAGAGATGTATAAAGCTGTTGCCTCTTTGCAGCGGTAATCAGACGACTGGCGAACTTGGCCAAGTGTGGCGACTACTGCGACCGTCTGTTTCTGTTACTGTGCTTTTTATGGTGACATACCCAAACGCACACCCCGCCGTTACACATACCCACACCGACACCCACCCACAATGTGTCAGTGAATGCACATTTTGTGCCTTGAATGCCTTCAAGAAATATGGTTGCCCGCATTGTGTGTGTGTGAGTGCGTCTTTTTTCACCACTCCACTCAGCTCTTTTTGCTGCCTTTTGTGGCGCCTTTGAATTCCATACGCTTTCTCAAGACAGACACTTGACATGACGTCAGGGGCTTCAAGATTGTAATTCTGCCAGTCCTCGATTTTTAATATGATTGTGTTCAACTGCTTGTAATTTAACACAGGTTTTTATGCCGAACTCAAGCTGCTATACTTTATACACTGCTAAAAAAAAACAGCTTTTCATATGTCTAGTATACAAATTTTTTTAATTTTAAAGTTCGTGAACTTGAACTAAAATTTTTTTCATATCAAAATTCTAATTTAAGTAATTTATTCTTAGACATTTCAAATGTTTTCTTTACTTTCTGAAATTAACAATTTTTATAAGTTTAATTTTTTGCAGTATTCGTAAAGTTTTGGAGTTGCACTTCTAGCACGAAGTTGCTGCTTTGATGTTTAAGTCTGTTGGATTCACAAGTTGCAATGTCAAACGCAAAGTCGAAGCCTCTTACAAAAAAACTAGCCCATTATTTGCAATCTAATGATTTCTTGAGAATGCATCTCTATGAACTCACTGCCTTTGTGTCTCTCTGTCTGTGAGTGTGGGAGTGGGTGAGTGAGTGCACTTAACTGACTGTGGCAGTTTTGCACACCGCAGCAAAGTGTGCAGAAATTGGGGGCAGGGAAATGTGAGGAGGCAACACAGCAACACACTTGTGGCAACACTCTGCTGGCATGTCATCTATCGTCAACTATCAACTATCATTTGCAGCCCAGCTGCTGATTTTGCTGATGGAGTAGCTTCAACTGCAGCTGCAGACTGTAACTGAAAGTGCCAACAACAGCAACAACAGCAAGTGACAACATCTATTCACAGCAACATAAACCGATGTGAATAACTCACATACGCATTGGATGTCGAGTAAATCAGTGAGTGTATATGTGTATGTGTGTGTGTGTGTGGTTTTTAAAGTGTGTTAACAGCAAGCAAAACCACAGGAAAAGGCAGTCAATTTACACATATGGGTTAAATCGAAAGATTTTACTTGAATTAAACATAAGCAATGTTTCTATATACCAACAGAGCTGGCTATTTACTCATAATTTAAAACTAAACATGAACCACAGTGCGTATACATTATTTGACAGCCTTTTTAATTGAAATGTTCAATCAATCTTTTAATCAAACATGCGTTAGGTTTGGAAACCAAACAAACAGACTAATCTTTTGTAGAACCACAGTGCATAAATTCCACCTATTCTGCTTTTAAAACCATGAACTGAAAAAAAACTGACCATAAGCCATTTCCCTATAAGCTGTGAAGCCTTGGCGCAAAGTGAACACATACCACAATGCGTATACGTTATTTGTGACACTATCACTTGGCTGCTCTCAGTGCGCACGTTGCTAATTTCCGAGCCAGAGATACTCAACATTAAAAACCTAACATTCAACATCAACATGAGCGGAAGCTCAGCCATGTGAGTGAAATACCCGTAACCTTCGCACAGCAGCGACACCTTGAACCGTGTCGCGGCTGAACCCCACATGCCACATTCGGTTACATTTTCCGCATATGCAAGCAAATATTTTTTGCCAGCGGTTTTTGTTATTTTTTTTTCCATGGTTGTTTTTTTTTTGTGGTTGCAACAGTGCGATCTTGGCATGTCAGTTCTTTTCCTTGTTTCCTTGCCCCGTTTTTGTGCTTGTGTTTCATGCTCATCGGTGTGAAAACTTCAGCATGCAAATTACTATTTTGGTTCAGTTCGGTCACAAACAGGTTGCAGCCAGGGAACACATTCTTTCTACTCCCACAGGTACTTCTCATATATTAATATATGTGGCTTTTTCATGCTTCACAGACTTCTGCTCTTTAAGCCACATCTCGAAATTTGTATTTGAAACTAATTTGAAAATATTGTAGAAAAAATGCTGTTAACATTGTTTTTTACATTTTAAATGCAGCACAAAAAGTATGTAAGGTGATCTAAAATTAAATATATTAATTATAGGAAATATAAATACAAATAAAAACTCCTACGAAACTTAATCTAAAGTTTATTTATGAACTTTATTTTAACCTTAATTTAAAAATTATTTCAGAAACTAAAAGAAACACATCAAATGCAGTATAATATTTAATACGCAATGGAAATTTATAGTGCATCATTATATTTATATTTCAAAATAGGAAAAAAACGATTTAAATTTTTTGTAGTTAGTAAAATATATTAAGGTATTCCAGAATATCAGAAATTGTAAGACTTATATCTCATGTGGAAATTTGACTTAAGCTTTTTGCTGTAAAAAACGTGTTCTTTGAGATGTCTTTCCTTTTTAAAAGCCATTGCCATCAAGTTTTTAGAGTTTTGTAAAATGCGCTTAAATGTAAAATAAATTAAATTCCTGTCATTTCTGGCTTGAAGTAATTGCAACATTGATGTAAAATGTATTTGCTGTTTTAACTTGTTGCGTGTTGCTGTTGTGTTTTGTTATCACCGCGATGGCAAAAAATTAATTATGGTCCGAACAGTAATTGAATTATTGCGTATATGGCACGTTGGTTTTAATGCCGTGCCACGCGCCCCATAAAAATTGTCATCTTCGTGGGCTTTGATGGCCAACACAAAGTCGCTGAATTGGAGGGGTGGGGTGAGGCAAGGTTATTGATTTGATTTGTTGCCAGTGTTGCCATAAGGGGGCACACGCACCTTGCTGGAAATTTTGTTAAAACATCTCGTCATACTTTTTATGACCATTTTATATGCTCTTTTATTGGCATTGACATATTTCTTATCTCGCTCGACAAATAAAACCAAAAATCATTTCCGTTGCTCTCACATTCCGGATGTGGCTCTGAATGTTTCAACTTCTCACGGTTCTGGCTCTGGTTCTGGCTCTGGCTCTGGCTGTGACTCTGTCTCTGGTTCATTGCGATACAGTAGCTTGTCATTCTCTTTCATTGCTCGCATCATCGTCAGCTGCATTTGCATTTTGCATTTTGCATTTGTTCGCTGCTCCCATGAATTTGAATATAAAAAAAAAAAAAAGAAAACAAATGTATGTACATATGCGTGTATATATTTCTTTTTGAATGTCATTAAATGAAACACATAGCACGTGCTATATGCTCTTCTGATTCCAAAAAATACAAAAAAAAATAATTGTAAAAAAAAGATGAAAATCGATTTTTATTAAAATAACGCAACATTGTTATAGACGCGACGAATGAACGGACTTCAATTGCATTGCTAATTTAAATTTATGCGCACAGTGTTGCAGTTGTTGCAACTTCTCATGTTGTCGTTGTTGTTGTTGTTGTTCTTGTTGTGGTGGTGGTTGCACACTAGGCATGTGTTAAATGAACGCTGCAGGATTTCGAGGCAATAAATGAAAATGTGACACACAAAATATGCAAATTCCCCGGTGCAGGGTGCAGAGAGCTCAGACAACTCCCACAACGTGCTTTATCCCCCAGGCGCATACTCTACATTTGTATGTCTTTGTTTATGACAGTCACAGTCAACTTGGTGCAGGTCACAATGTATACTTATATACAGACATACATACTGTATAACATATATATATATATATATATTATATATTCATTCACTTTGGTTCGCCATTGTTATGCTAAGCGACTGTTGCGTATCTTAAAGTCTTTATTAGATGCGACTGACCTCTGAACCAACTGCACTCACTGTGAGAGAGAGAGAGAGGAGGAGGAGCGATAGAGAGAGCGAATCTCTAAAACAGTGACCACATAAACCTAAACTCCGGCAACAAGCTGGTAATACCACTACTAAATCTAAACCAAATGCCAGATTTGAGAATATTAGAAAAGCTGCAGAGTCGACTGAATCTACGAGTACTCGTTTGAATGTATGAATAAGGCTTTAAGGCCTCTCTGCCTCTATCTTGTTCTCTATCTCAGGCATTGCCGCTGCCACTGCTCGTATATAAACATGGCTTTTGTCTGCTGCATTTGTCAACTTGGTCGAGTGGGGATATAACACGCTTTTGTCTTTCACTCTAAGAAAAAATAGTTTATTTTCTAGCAGACAATTCTATAAAATCTCGTATTTTACCAAAAAAGCCAGTTATATTTTATTGATTCAGCTATTGGAGATAGAAATACTTTAGTTGGGTAACTATTTAACAATAACTCACTGTTTTAAGCAAAGTATTTTAAGTTAAAAACAAATATATACTATATAAATTTTGTCTTATAAGATTTCATGTTAATCTCTTGCATTCAGTATTTAAAAGGAAAACACTAGCTCTTTAAGTTCATATTTCGTTTATTTATTCCCAACTCAATCCTTCTTTAACCCAATTTACTGCCAATGCTCTTTAAATCCTTAAACTTGAACTTGGTTTCCATGCCTTTTCGATGAAACCATCCATCAAAATGTCCCTTACCCAAGTATGTATCTTTGAAAAGTTTGCTAAAGAAAGTGGGCTAGATTGGGTGTATTGGAGAAGTATTATTTGTCCCTAGGCAATGGATGGGTTCTAATCAGCCAGACCATGGTTCGTCCATCAAGTTGACCGCGTGAACAGAGTGCCATAGCGCTCTTCTGGATAAAGTTAGCCAAACATTTCGATGTTAATTTAATTTCATATTCTTGTAGATTTACCACAAATTTGTCACTTTGTTCAGTGGGCAATAAACTCGTTTAAAAACTTGGCCCGCAACGCCAAACTTTTCTCTGATCACACACATTATGAGGACACTCATTCGTCCTTTACAAGCATGTTTCTATGTTTAGCAACACGTCGGTTCATCGATTCTGAAAGTTTCTATTGAATACATACGAATAGTTCTAAGAAACAAGATGATATTGTTTTGTGGTACACAATAGACCTTGAAGTTCGTTAAAAGAAAAAGCAAATAAAATATAATTGCAAAAAAAATGTAGCATACTTTTAGGAGCAGCTTTTACTAAGTGCCGAGATTAACTTTATTAAAAACTATATATACTTGATATCTGTGTATAATTTTATATATTTAAAAAAAAATTATTTAAAATATTACTAACATTTTTATTTCATAATTTATGTACCCAATAATTAAGATGTAATGAATTGTTGTTTATTAAAAACTACTGAATGTATAAAATTGTATATATTTTAATATTTAAAACCAAAAATTTATATTAAAATAAATTTTTCTACATCTAAAAATTATTTTTGTGAATTTTATATATTAAGGAAAATACATTTCTTAAAGTCTGCATTTGTGTCAGCTAAACTATTTTATTTTATTTCCTAAACATATGTGTTTAACATAACAATATTTAAAATCTTTATACACTGGAATGCTTGTCACTCAAAGTATAATAATTTAAAAAATGCTCCTTTAATCTCTTGCAACGTTAAATATTTAAACAAAATATGTATATATACTTATAACTATGACAGTGATATTCATTTGTTGCGGCTTCTCACACACCTTGATGCCCATTGAAAGCGTAATGGAAAAGAAAACATTAAATGCAAATACAATTAAATATTAATTTAATTAAAAGATTGATTTCCTCGTAATCTGAAATTCAAATGCGCAGAATAAAGTTTACAGAGCTCGGTGAATGGAGAAATTGTGGAGATTGGCGGAATATCGTAATGTAATTCATTAAATTCGTTTCGTGCAGTTCGTGCTTCGAATTTAATGTACTTTTGCGGAAGCGTTGTCATCTGAAGATGTGCGAAGAGAGATAGAAAGGGAAAGCGACAGTATAGATACCCTACACATGCACACAGATTGATGGGGTTAGTCAAATTTTGATGGAAGGCATTCCCTAATGAGGTGGCAGGATTCATTAGTGCACAGTGCGACTCGAAGGTGGAAAGAGCAAGGAGAGGAAAACCACTTGACAATATCTACGTGACTAAACTGCACTCAAACTCAAACACTCACACACACACAGACACATACACATACTTCATAGTTGCACAACATAACCTCAATGTGCATACTTGTATAACGGGACAGCTGAGCTACAAATCAAAGTTTCATTTGCTGCATCAGCAACTTTGCAGTGAAAATTTCGGGATGCAAATTACATGTGGCACTTGTATGTATTCTCACAAAAACAGCTACACTCACATAACAAAACACTCATAGCATACATTCATACGCCCGTACACTCATATAGACACTCACACGTGCTGCAAGTTGCATCAGCTGCATGGCAATCTTAATTGCTTTGGTCCTGCCACGAGACAATGAGTTCAACTTTTAGCTGCTGTCCTTCAGGACTTTCATCTTGCTTACACTACGCTACACTACATTACACAGCAGAGCACTGCACTGCACATACATAGTGTTGATTGAGCTTCTGTGATGTTTATCGTAACTCGTATATCGTGTAAGCCATATCGTATATTTTTTGCAATGACTTTCTTTCACTGCTAAATGACGCTTTCCCCCAGGAGTCGTATTATGTACTTGATTTTTGCCAAAATAAAAGGAAGCAGCAGCAGGAGCAGGTCCTGGCAGCACATACACGGCGCCATAAGGTGCTTAAACATAATTTTGACCGCTTTGACCTTCACATCAGCCTACTGGGCGCCTTACTTAATGTTCTTACTCTGCATTGCAGACATAAAAGTGAAAAAAGAAACCAATAAAATGTAAGCAACAACAAAAAACAATAATAAAAGCAAAATGATATGACCTCTTTCCTGGGCCCCCAAAGCCTAACATTTAACATTTTTTATTGTAGAATTTCAGAAGAGATTTTTACAGTTGCCTTTAACACGCCGCCAACGCAGAGCGCAGCAAGCAGAACGCCGAACTCAGCGACTTTACATCGTCCAGTGCTTGATGCGGCTGCAACATGTCGTATACGCAATTTTGTGTTTATTGCCTTGTAGCGCTTTTATGTGTGTGCGTCTCAATTCGTGTGCCCCACTATATGTCTGTGTGTGTGTGTGTATAGCACAACAGAGACTTGCCACATTACACTTACAGCGGCGAGGCATCGTTAGTCATAACTTGCTGGATATTTGTTGCTTCACGCGACGTGCAACATGCCACGTTGCAAATCAATGACGAGGGACACACACAAAGCGCAAGAGAAAGAGAGAGAGAGAGTGAGAGTGAGAGGGGAAAGACACACAGAGACATTGCCCGAGGGCAAAGCCTGGCGTGAAGCGGCTCAAGTAAATTTCGCAAAGTTGATTGATGACTTTGACTGATTGCCATCAAGTCTGCCACCCGCTTTTTGGCTCTCGCTATGTTAGCACTCCCCTCTCCCTTGTCACCACCACACCATTGGCTGTCTGGTCTGCGGTCAACCGATGATTAACTCAATCTGCTTTTGCTGCGGGCTCTAATGTCGAGTGAATTGCCGAGTCGCCATCTTCGTCCTTGACGCTACTGACATGTCTATGGCAACGACAAGTTGTCAACGGTGTTTTCCGCTGCTAGCTAGTTCATAAATAATGCACTAACCTAACACACACACACACACACACACATACACACTCATATTTGCAAACAGAAACTGTACGTGTTGCATATGGACAGAAATACACTCGAAAAACTTTTTGATAAGTAGATTAATTATGCATATGAAGTGTTTTTTTTTAACATTTAAATAAAAAGTTGGATTTTGTTTTTACAACATTTTAAGATCTTTCGCAGTATAATAAGTTTAAGTGTTTATAGGATATAGGATTAGGCATCATCATTCTGTCACTAAAAAATTCTATCTCTTGTAAAAGTAAATATTTAATATTCTAAAAAAAAATTTTGATTGAAAAAAAATTACTGTAGTGCAAGGACTTCTACGAAAGACTTTTTAAATTAGTAAACAAACTTTTGAACTCTTTCTTAACTTTTCAAATTAAATTTATGTACAGCCTCTATGAAAAAACTTCTAAAATGTATTTATATATAATTATTTATTTCACAATTATCTCCAATTCAAGCAAAAATAACTTAACAAATTTTTTAATAACTTTTAAAATTTTGCTAAAATGGCATCTTTAACTCAAATGCTACAAACATGTTTCCACAGTGTATGGTGAGTTAAAACAGACGTTTCAGAGGCACAACACTAGAAACGGTCTTGAATGTCAAACGTCAACTAACGCTCGGGTCACGACTCTGTTATTAATTATGCTAAAGACAGCGGGTCAGGCGTGGAACTTATTGTGTCATTTTAAGTAATTATCCGAGGGTTTAGCTGTAACCAGTCAGCAGCGAAAATGAGTAAGTGGGTGGGAGTGAGATCGAGATAGTGGACATGCGTGTGTGCATGTCGCAGCCAATCAGAGAGCAGCAGCAAGAGAATAGAAAAAACAAACGTGACTTGAACTTCTTGTGGCATCCATAGTGGTATCCATTAAACATTCCAGACATTTGCTGCCAACATGTGCAACTAATATATTAAAATGGCAAAGTTTGCGCAATTATGCCGTCAAAACAAATGAAAAGCACATGTGGCCAGCACTTTGTGCTCCATCGCAGTGCCACACGACCTTGCCACACAGCTGCGCCACTTACTCGAATCCCAACGCTGCGAGCGTTGCACTCTTGATTGTATTGAAGTAGCAAATTGCATTGCTGTTAACAAAGTTTCTTGGCCACAATGCGTTTGAAAGCACTGAGAAAAAACTTTGGTCGATATAAGAAATTAATATTTGCTTTAAGATTTTTAAAGCTTAAGATAAATGTGTTTTTTTGGCAAATACAATTTTGGAATTTTCTGCATAAAATATATGGCAAAATTTCAAACATTTTGTTGTAGACTTCGTGTCTTTTACTCTAAGTGTACGCTTTGTAATCATAATGCTAGCAATTTGCATTCGTTGAATTCGCCGTTTTTCCATTATGGCTGCTGAACGTTTTGGCTTTCCTTTGACGATTTACAATGGGCAACATCACGCACTGTTGGCTGCAGCCAGTCGAACGAGTTGAGCTCTGTCAGCCTCCTCTATACCAATTCCAATCTGAATTCCGAAAACCATTCTTTTCTCCACTGACACTGGCTTATTCCCACTCTGAATCTGAATCTCAATCTCATGCGATGCTGGCCGACCACTCGACGATGTCAGAAAAGTTTTCTAATTGCCTCCGGCAGTAGAAATCGAGTTCTCGACAGTCGACTGTCGACATCAAACGCGACTCAGAACTAAACTCAACCAAATTCAGAAGGGCGTCATTCACAAAGCATAAAACTAGTTCTGGCAAAGCTACAAACTCGTAGTATAAACGAATACTCGTATGGACTTGCAATCCCTTACTACACTTGTTCTTTTACAACCAAGCCTTATTCTTTCTATACTCTCTTCTCTTTCTCTGTCTCTGTTTCTCGTCTTTAGTTGCTCTGATGAATGACGATGATTACCAGTTACTTTGTCTTCCGTCAAAAGAAACTCACTTTGTCTAAAGACTTGTCTGGCTAGAATACATATGTTTTCTAGCTTTCTAACTTTTATTCTAATTAATCGCATATATCTCTCTCTTCTTATCTCTTTCTGCTCTTGTCGCCAATATCCTACTCCCAACGTAACTGTAGCACAAGTTTTTGTGCCTAGTATGACTCAAATGAGCCCTTAAATCTTGCAATATGTAGTGCACGCAGATCAAGCTAGCCTTATAAACACTGGTATTTTTTAAACTCTGTTTGTGTTGGTTAAAAATGGGCTCGCAAAATAGAATTAAGCTTGTAAATTTGTTTAGGAAATGAAATTTTATCCTTAGGACGGGTGAAAATTCTTAACCTAGGCATACAATAGTCGACCATCTCGCCTCCGCACTCTTTCGTATTTGTTTTCTTACTGTCTTTTGGGCGTAACAAAATATGTATTTTTAACATCTATGGCTTGTTTATTTGTTATATTCCTTTGTCTGCACAAAATGAATATGTTGTGAATATTGTGAATATTCTATTCACTGCCAAACAAAGTAAACTGTCACTGTTCATGCAGCTGCCAAACAAAAGGCAACGCACTCAAACAGTTTTTGATAAAAATATAAATAAGTTTCAAACCCAACTAATACCCTGCAAAGAGCATATACTACAATTGTATGAAGTTTTCATACATCTAAATGAGATATTTAATACATGAAAATTCAATTATTGAAAGTGTATTTTATATTCGACGATTTTGCCTAAGTTCTGTGTACTAAATTCTTTTTTGAGTCGCATAAATGTCGAATTTACTGCTCAAAATGTTTGTGTTGCATACATAGATATATAGTATAGTAAGTACAAACACTCACATGCATACTTAGTGCTCAATTGAGCAAATTCACGAAATTCTCTTTGTAGTAATCACATTTCGCAGTTGCTGCACCAGTATTTAACTTAAGTAGACAAACAAGCAAACAAATTCATATATACATATTTATAGCATATATATGTCATATCTTTAAGTTTTGCACCGCAGTTTTCTATTTGTAAAACGCTGCTTCATCACGGCTTTGAGCGCTTTTTTACAGTGAAAAGTTTGGCAAATGTCAGAAATATCATTTTATTGGACATATGAATGTATATACGCCATCACAAATGTCAGCTGCCAAAAATGTATTTCAAATAAATCAATTTAAAAATGAATTAAATTCAATTCAATATTTTTTTCGAACAATTATTTTAGACAGTTTTTCAAGCAATCAAAATTGTTGTTCACTAGCAGCATCGATATTTTATCTCGTTGCTTTTGTGTATTGTTGAAGAAATACTTTTAATTGTTCACGTTGGACATTTTCAATCAAAGATTAGCTAGTGAATTATTAACGTCATCATTTGTGCGCATTTGTCGAAATCAGTTCTGAAAAGTTTTTACCCAGACACTAGAAACTGACCCTCGTCAAAATCCTCAATAAACTGACTGTCAACCCCTGGAAAGCAACTGATAAGTGGATAGGTGAGTAATCTAACATATTAACTCAGCTACTTGGCTAGAAGTCTAACCTAATTGGTCTTTCCGAATTCAGTTTGGACACGTTTCATAAAGGAATTTTGTGAAATGTGAAAAACGCATTCGGTTTGCAGTGCGTGGAAATTGCTAGAGGATGAAGAAAATGGCATATCGTTTATATGAGTTGCTTGTTCATAAGCTAAATGAAAAGGACACACAAAACAGAGCTGGCTCGTTACAAACTTTCAAGCAGCAAAGGATAACAGCAAAGGACACACGGTCAGAGAGTGTACCAAAAAGAAAGAAAAAAATTAGATAAATTATTTGAGCAGCATTCAATTTGCGGCAAAAGGGCAGGACAACAGAAAAGAAGAGAACAGGACCAGGACCACGACTAGGACCAGAAGAAAGTCGAACACTGGGCACATGAAATGCAAACACAAAACGTAAACACAACAATTTTTGGACTCTACTGCGAAGGTGGTGCAGTGGTGCGAAGGTGGTGCCAGGAGCTGGCCAGGAAAAGAACATTCACAACTTTGCCTTCAACTCATATTTTATTCAACTGTGCCGAAGGACAACACAAGCGGCTTCTGCTGCCACTCTCTCTCTCTCTCTCGCTCTGTCTGACACTCTCCCTCTCTCTCTCGTACCGTTTCTCATACTGTGGTTTTGGGCCATGGCTAAGGAAATAGCCGCGAAATTCTCGGCTAACGGCCAACGGCTAACGAACTTCTGCAGCTGAGCTTTAGCCATTTTTCTTGTTGGCATTTCTTTTGCTTTTTTTTGCTCTGTTCTTTATATTTTTTGTTTTTGGCATTCTACACAATTGTGAAGAAAGTGAAAAAATGATGAGAATAAAGTGCAAGTTTACTGGCGAGGAAGAACCTGACAGAACCTAAACGGACTTACTTACTTTCCCTCATTTACATATCCTTACGAATGGGGCACTGTGGCTTCGTGACATAGTAACTCAGTCCGTCGGCTTATGTGGATAACCTGCTCTCTCTTAATTTATGTAAAAGACACTCTAATAACGGCTCTAATTGTAAGACTTTAAGCACGAGTAGGTATAATGTGTAATATACTTAAGTTTATCTGTCATTCAAATTAATTATGCAGGCATGTTTAACAAATCTCTGACACACCAAAAAGAGGCAAAGTGGATTTGTTGGAGTTAAAATTAAAGCATTTAGAAATTATTTAATAAAGCTTGGTTAATTTTTTTATTTAATAAAATGTTGTACAATACTTATTTAATAATTTCTATACATTTAACAATCTGTGAAAAAATATTTATAATTTTATCAGAAGCTTGCAATAAATTTCAGTTATAGTACAGACCCCAAAAGAACCTCAAAAACTAGTTTGTTTCTAATGCGAGGGTATGTAATAGTTGAGCACCTCGAACTTACCTGCCTTCCAAAAAAATGTTCATCAAAACTATTTACAAGAAATGTATGAAGCACACCTTTACTTCTAGCACTAATCATTCAATATGCACTTTAAAAAAAAGCGCCTAAAAGTAGGCAACATTTTTCTGGAAATCGTTAAGAGTTTTCAATTTGCAGCTCAACACATGCTGTGATGTACATACTTGATGATGATGAATGAAAAGGTGCAATCTTAATCGCCTAGAGAAGGTCACACACTACGCGTGAGAGAATGAGAGACAGGGAGATTAGGAGTGAGAGTGTGAGATAGAGGCAGTGTGACTATATATAATCGATTTAATGGTTCGGCCATGCGAAAAATGAAAAGAATCTCGAGTGTGCTTCCGTTGATGGCAAGCCTGGTTGACTTTTTGCATTATCCAGAAGTTTGACAAAGGAAAGGAAATTATCATAAGTTTCGTTAGACTTGCCAGGACAGGACAGAGAGAAGTTGCTTTAAAAGTACTTACGCAAACACATACACACAAACGTATCATATGTGTGTGTGTGTGTGGGTTTTTTATGAATTATCGATTTTCATTTAAGAACATATTTAAGTGCAGTCGGATGAGGGGAGACAGAGCTATGTAGGAAGGGACTGTTGCTGTGTGTGACGTAATGAAATTCCTGCTAGGTATTTTATGCACCTTTCTCTCTCTCTTGCTCTCTCTCATCACCTTATACTCTACACGCTCGTTGTGGTGTTGGGTTGCTTGTCACATCCGTGACAGTGCGAAAAGTCAGTTGATGCTTTTGGGAAAGAGCCTTAAACTGTGGGCGGAGACAAAAAACTTGTATACCAAACATACATGGAATTAATGTAATTAACGCCGCGTGCTGCAGGCAAATGTCCTGTGTGCTGTATCCTGTGTCCTCTGTGTGTGTAGTTGACGTGCTCGCATTGTGGCCAAAATCACTTCGGATGATAGGTTGAAGCAAAATCTAGCTGAAAAGCTCGTGGACTCGAGGGATGACATCACGCAACTATCGTGGGACTATCCTTTTGTGCTCCTTGGGGTACACTTTTTGGCGGCACATGCAACCGAATGTAATTATAGCCCCAAGTGGCAGGTGGCAACCAGAAGTTGGCAGCTCCTAGTTGTTGTTGCTAGTTACAAGTTACACGTTACGAGTTACAAGTTAGATGTTGGCCCGCAAACAAACTTGGCCAAAATACTTAGTTGACTGTGAAGTTGGCTAATGGAGTGTGCAGCTCCTCTTCTAAGAGGAGCGGCATGTTTTCTTCTTGCCACAAATTAATTAATAATGCCCGTAACATTAGCTTTAATTAGACTGTACGAGTACGAGTACAACTTTGAGTTTGAGTATGAGTATGCGTCCGAGGTTCGAGTATTCATAACAAAAGTCCGAATGTCTGTCAAAGATGTCAATCTTGTATTTGCAGTGAATTCAAAAAGTGTCGCACTTTAATTAATTACACATAATAAGCAGATTAATGTCGTCTCAACTCAATTTAAGATTCATTCATTCAATTGATGTCTTTATGTTTCTCAACCAAAATTTAACATTGATTAAATGCAAGATAATACTAAATTAAATTTAATGTTTTCACTTATACAGCGAGAATGTAAGAAACTTAAAGCTAGAATTTCCACATATATACTGATAAGAAAAGCAAACCAATTATAAAATCAAGTATACACAGCGTTTAGTCTTTGATCTGCAATTTATAAAAATTTTATAGATGCTAGTTTTTAAAATTTTTATCTACAAATTTTGAGCTTGTTAAAATAAGAAATATGTACTAAAAACATTTTTAAATTCGGAAATTTATATTTAGCAAAAGTTAATCGACTTCTCAACTCTAACAACTCAAATATTTTATTATAATGCAAATTATTTCCTATTTTCATCTTCAAATTGCGTTCGAAATCTTAGTTCTTTAAAAGCAATTTATAGCAGTGTATTTGTAGCAATATATTTATGAGGTTCTACACACGTTTAGCTGTAATTAAGCCATGTCAGTTTTCTCTACTATTAACTATTTACATAACTTATGCCTGTAGTCGATAAAAACATATGTAGAACATGGCTTTGAGTGCTTCAAGAGCTTATGTTGCTTTTGCTTTATCTAATTTAAAGCCATTTAAATTTAGAACACATACACACACAGACACACTCTAGTCTACACTGCCTGCTAAAACTAATATTCCTATTAAGCTTTCCATCTAATATTCATTTGGCAATGTTTCTCACTTTGCTTGCACAATAAATATTGATTACGATGGTGTATTTTTGTTTTTCTTGTTTTTCTTGTTTTTGGTGCTTTTGCTGTTGTTTTTGTTGTGTTGTGGAAAGTACTTACTCAGTGCTGTTGTGGTGGGTTTATTTGGCCTGAGTTGTCTGGCTTAATGTACCGTTGAAATTCTAATTTATAAACCAATTAGCAGCCGAAGCTCATGGCGTTGCCATAAATTTTCGCGCTGCCAACAAATTTAATCAAACCGTTCACTTCCTCTACTATCTACTGGATATATGTATATTCATTCGACTATTTGCTGCCTTACTCTTTGACTGGCAGTCCTGCCAGTCCTGCTAGTCCTGTCTGCGAAAGGCGTGCACTTAGTTGTAACTTGATTTCATTCACGCTTCGTTAATTCAGAGCCGAATATAAATTAACTACTTGTAATACTGTTTTGCCTGCTTAGCAACGATTCATAGGCATTCATAGACATTCATAGCCATTCATGGGTATTCATTGGCATTCGAGCTGTAATCGTAGTTGGTGTGATTAGCTAGAAAAGCGCCATAAACGAGGTTAAACATTGAAGCAGATTAAGTTTCTTTAATGCCATTAGCTAATCTCTGTTTATGTGCGACTTATCGAAGAAAAGTTTTCCATTTCCCACAAACTAAATAAATAACACACAAACTTGTATTTCGAATTTTTATTCATTATTTTTGTCATTTATTAAATATGAATTTAAAAAACAAAATGAAATTGTACAAAATGTGCAATACATAAGTGGAAAAACTATAATTGAAATAATATTCACAGTTTTTCTTTTATTTATTTTTTTGGAAAGTTGAAACTTAATGCTACGCTTTGATTTGATTTACATCAACGTTTTGTTTGGTTTTTGTTTTTGTTTTTGTTTTGTCCCTCCTAGTTATGGTACTATATCATTATTAATTCAACATTTTTAGTCGTACATATTAGCAAAGTGTACCATTTATTACATAATGCTTTTGGGTGTTTAATTAATGCGCCTGTATGTATTTTTAATTTCAATTTCATTTGCGAATAGTTAGTTTTCGCGTTCACTAAAACACTCGTACGAGTGCCCTATGACTAATTCAAAATGCATTTAGCTGAGCTCACGTTTTGTCTCATTAGTTTTATGTATTTTTGTAATTTAACACGAATATTTTATTTACATTTATTTAATAACTTTTCGCTATTGTGAACATGCTGTTTAAGTTATTTTCATTAATTGAGTCTCCTCTACAGACTATCGATCCAATTAAGCTATTTGCTAGTTAGTAAAGTTTGGTTATACGAGTCCAATCCAATGCTATTTGTTCTAGTTTGTAAAAGTATGTTTTTTTTAGTTTTCTCTATAAGTATTTACATTGTGGCTAATTGTGTGATTTTGTCTAGTTTTTGGATAGATTCGTATTTATTTTTGGCTCACACACTTAGATTATACAGTTTCTGAAGTACACACACTTAAATGCTAATTAGGAAGGCACTTGACATTCGAAACAATAACGTCAACATTAACAAAGTCATTGGAAAAGACCAAAATGCAGACGAAACACAGAAATACAAATGTATCTCAACTTAGCCAATAGTACTATATACAATTATACACTCAGATTGTTAGGCAAAACATAATATTGAATTAAAAACTTTAGACTAAATAGACTATTTATGCTATAACTACTGAACTATGACCTAGAATGTTATCTGTAGCGTTTCACTCTCACACATCCACACATATAGTTATATACATCCACTCACATAATCCATTAGCTTGCTGGCCATGTACTTCCTTCCTTTGTTGGACCTTGGTACGCAACCGGATATTAATTACGCTCATCCATTTGTAGCGCATTAATCCCGAATACACACTGAATTATGCAGACATGCGAAAATCGCTCATACGACAAGTAGTACACAGCACGAGAGTTATGACGGAACTTTTGCACCCTCGCACCCTCGCACCCCTTTGTCTATCGCAGTCTAGCACCTTGCACAACACACACACACTCCCACTCACACACACACAAACAAACAATTATGAAGATTCAGCTTCAGCCAAATCTGAGCTTCAGTTTCAGTTCCAGTTTCGCGAGTTGTTTTTGGCAAATGGAAATAACGTGAAATTTATGGAGGGTGCGAGTACGTTTGGTATATATATATGTACACATTACGGTCTCTGACAACAACCCATTAGTTTACGTAGCGCTTGGGGAATGTCTTCCTCTTCCCCATCCCCTTCCTCTGTCACTGCCTACCATATTTATGTTTATGCGTGTATTTACATTATTGATAACATTAAATGAGTTACACGCAATTTGTTATCATTTGTGTGTTGCCGACTTTTCCTTTCATACCTCAAAGCATTCACATGTTCTTGCTACAGATAAACATTGTTCTATATGCTAAAAGACGCTATATAAGAGCCAGAGACAGCGCTACAATCGAAAGCCTTGCAATTTGTCATGCCTGTCATTCATATAATTTACAATTACAGGAAGCTCGTCCAACACATTATTACTATATGTACTATATGTTTAATTTATTTCATTTTAAAATCATCATCGTTCTCTCTCTCTGTCTATTTTGCTTTCTGTCTCACTCCGTACACACCTGTTTTGCGACTGTTGAGTCCGGACCTTTCGCCGGCGCATTTGTATTGTCTTCTGTGCTAAAAGTCGTACACCTGTTGGCCTCCAGCAGCTAGGGCACATGACTTGCCTCGGCGGCATCGGAGTCAATGGCTGGATTTGCGGGCATATTCGACATATTCGGCCGGGCATAGCTCTGGACGTTGGGAGAGGTCACACTGATTGCTGTAGTATAAACATGCGGCTCACAATCCACCGAGCTGGGTCATCCGTAATAGAACTGTGAGCCAACAGACAGACCTGTCGATAGTGTCCTTGGTGCCGTGCCATCGTAGGATAATTGTGGATGCAGCATGGCTGTTGTGCCCGGCTTTGTTCGCCTCAATGTAGATGTGCCTGGTGCGGCAACATGACTCAGTGGTGTCATGGCTAACGGCGATGTTGTCGGTGTCTGTTGAGCTGTAGGATGTGCTGGCGAACCACTTGCTAAGGACGAAGGCGGCGTGGGCGTATTGCTCGGCCGTTGCAGTACGCCCATACTCTCGGCATTTATCAGATATCCACCGCGTATTGTGGGCGCCGTGGTGTACTGGGTCAGTGAAGTTAGGGGTACCATAGTGTCTGTGGAAATGGGGAAGACGCATTTGTTTGAAATAGAAATAAGTACAAAATCATATGAGAAATATCGTACTGCAAATGATTCTATTTCAATTTTTAATTTATAGTAACTATATAAAAATGATATTTTAAACAAAACTTAAGAAAACTTAATTGATTATATTTGGGAGAAAATTTTTACAACTCTTTATTTTAAATTTATTTAAACCTCTTTGATTTAATTTTAAATATTTATATATATTAATTTCATTTATTGCTTTCAAAATTTGATTGAATCTATAGATTTTGCACTATATAGATAATTTTCTATAAGATTTAAATATAAACAAATATCTAATTGCAGTAAATTGCTATTTATAATCAATTTAGTCAAGTTAAATTTGTATACTCACTCATGCCGCTGCTCCCGGGCAAAGGACCGCCAGGACCATTAGCGCCAATTACGATGGCAGGTGCCAGAATGCCAGTCATTTGTGTCTGACCAGGACCGGGAGCAATGCTGCCAGCGTTACTATTGCCCACATATGAATTACCCGATATACCAATCAGATCTGGCGATTGTCGTGCACCCACCAAAAGCGAATTGGGCATCAAACCAGCTGTAGGGCCCGAGGCGCTGACCGCGGATAGCTGACTGGGAGCGAGACTGGCATAGAGACTGCCAGCAGGTGCATACGTTATATAGTTCTGTAATGTACAAAAACAAAATTGCAACAAATATTTGAATAGTTTTAGCTGAGAGAGCAGAGACCTCGAGACCTGCGGGCAAAATGAAACTCACCTCATTCTTGGATACACTGGGCACTGGAATCGATGTGGTCATATCAATGTCGGCATCAATCTCAGAGATGGTGTCGTTGAAGCCACTCGGTATGGTTGTTTCATCCGCCACGCCTCCAGCGCCCCCTCCGCCCTTTGTAGAGGAATTGGAATGAGTGTCACTTGACATCCTTCGCTTTTGCAGGACAAGACGCGTGGCGACAATCACAATGGAGAAGAGAACTCCAACAGATCCAACGATTAACAGATACAAATAGAAACGCTGCTGGTCGTCTGTAAATAAGGTCGCACACACAACAAAGCAGAATTAAGTTTAGCAAATCCTTAATATCATTATTAAAAAAAATAGAAGAAAAGAAGAAGAAAAATTCATTCAACGGCACAACAAGCTGAGCCAAGGATTTGCATAGTCCCCTATTTGACGCCCTCAAATTGACTTTAAGTTGACTTTAAAGTTGTTTTGTTTGTAAACAACATTTACCATTCACAAATGTCAGACTCGCCTCGTTTCTTTGTAAGTCCCTCATTGGGATTAGGCCTTTGTTCCCAAAAAATATACAGCTTAACATAAGGCCAGCTGCTGCTGCTGCTGCTGCTGCTGCTGCCAAAGCCAAAGACAGAGTCTAACTGAGGTCTTGGACTTGGTCTTAGGTCTTGTACACATGGTACTTGGCATCCAGTAGCCAAAATACTCAGAAGTGTCATAATTTTTGGACAATATAATGTTGGAGGCATTGGATGGCTCTCAGAAATCGAAATTATAAACATGGATAAATGTAAAATTGTTATAAAAATAAACAGATAAAAATGTGAAATTGAATATTTGTTTCATCATTTAAAATATACAAAAAATATACAAAATTATATAAAAATATGTTTTATCGTGGAATTAAAATCATATAACATTTTCTAAAAGGAACATATGTTTTAATTGCAGAGTATCTCATAGTCTAGCACACTCCGCGGTAGCTTCACTCACTACTGCCTTTCTTGCAAAATGTAACCAATAGTTTTTAAAGCAAAACTGAGCTCAGTTGGATGACTGGACAAGTTGAGGAATGGCGAATGGTGATTGACAAAATGAAGAATGAAGCCAGACTTACCCTCGAGGCTTAGGTCGGAGCTGTGTGTCATTACGGGATTGACGCCATTGCCACTGATATCCGTATCTGCATCCAGAGAGCCGTTTGTCACGGTCTGAATGCCATCTGGATTCAAGTTAGTTGAGAGTCTTGTGCTGCTATTCGTTGCACTGCCCTGTGATGTTTTCGTCGTGTTACTATATAGCTTTGGTATGGCCTCCGACTCCTTGTAGATGAGCTCGTCGTCATACAGGTCGTTGATGTCGCCTTCAAAGTCCTCCGTTTCGTCAGCCTCCACATCCGCCACGTTGCCCTCCTTTAACACTTGCTTGGGCACTATGGGAACAAAGACAGAAAGACAGAGAGAGAGAGAGGATAAGCGCACCAAAACGAGAAAACATAAATCACGCGACCAAGTCATCAGTAGGAAAAGAGCAGCAAGTGTTCAAAAGAAGAGTATGTACTATATGCAAGGGGGGAAAAGGCAAGATGAAGGAACGCACTCCAAGCACCGGGCATCAATCTTGCGCCTTGACGCGCGAGATGTGATGAGAAGCGCCCAGCAACAAAGGCGCGTCCTAAATCATTCTGAGTGTCGTGTCAGGAGCAAGCGCTCCTTTGATTTTTCCCACGCTCTACACGGCAAGAAATAATTTATGCCAAAAGTATTGCACTAACAAAATATGTAACTAAAGTTTTGGCCTGCTTTGGGTTTATCAAAACACAAAATGTAATTTGGGTTTTAAAACTGTTTTAAAACTAATTTAATGCCCCGAAATGTCTGGTGATTTGTTTCAGTGTAGCTCTCACCCTCGCTCTACTTACCGCATGTGTAAACAACCTTCAGATACATTCGCGAGTTGGGCTGACAGGGAGTGCCAAAAGTATTCGCATCTGCAGCCAGGTTGCAACGCCTTCGTCCATGGCAAATTTGCATCACAGTCTCTGTGGCAAACGATGCCAGGCATGCTATCGAGGGCAGACAGTACGGTACAAAAGAGATAATGGGGTACAGTGATTGATGTAATTCAACATTTTCAGCAGCTTAGTTAGAGATATGCCACAATTGTACTTACTCTCCTCTCGCACACCCTGCGGCTGCGGACATTGTATGCTTTCATATTCGGTGCGTCCAAAACTGGCACTGTACACGGCAATTCTTGAGTACGGGTTGCACTCCAACTGTGCGACATCGTTATGGCAGGCCACCTTGCTGCGAAATTCATCTGCAAGAAAACAAAGTCAATTTCAAAGCAAAGTCAACATGGAAAAAAGGGAATATCCCCATTTCTACTTCCTTCCCCAGAAATGTGTCTATTCATTAGCAAATGTTCTGCCATCTTTGTTATTATCTTCTTTTGTTTATTTCCCCAAGAACCCTTCGATGCGGTTGCCAAGTTAATGTCATACTTGCCCTGATTAAAGAGTAATCAATGATTCAGAACTTTGTAATTGAAAGTCACGAGCTACTCATTTTCTGGCGCATCATTTTGCCAACTTTTGCCTCCATTCACATTCAAATAATCAGACGACAATAGGTTGCAAGTTTCCCTCACTTTCCTACTCTTATGTTCCTTTGGTTCTAGACTGCTTCTCCCTTGTTTCCATTGATGTTTCCTGCTCCTACACCAGCTGCTAACTGTGCTACTATCTCTTCTGATCTCCCTGCTCCTATCCTTAGTGCTAGTCTCTAGCCCCGCTCGTACTTCTCCCTACTTTTGCTTCAGTGCATGTTCCTATTCTTTTTTTTTTTTGCCCTACCCCTATCCCACTCTCTACCCTTCTATACCCAGCTGTGCCGTGCGCTGCATGGAAACTTAATTTTGTATCGTCGATGTTTCTTCCAGTTACACAAAGCACGTTCAAATGCGATTGGACTGCTTGGCGAGGTTCGAGGGCACAGCTGCCTCCAAAGTCTAGGACTTCAAATTCGTTACCCAACCCTCTTAGTGCCCCCCCTCCCCTGCACCCTTTGCAGCTTACATAATCGCTAACGGACCAGTCAATACCCGCCCCTGCGCCATTCCACCTGAATGCATTTTTGGAACGCACGACAGCTCGCTAAACTTGCTGTCTGGGTAGTCTCGTAGTGCTCCCAATTTCTGGTCCTATTCCCAGTACAGACTTGCTAGTCGTACTCGTCTGTCTGTCTGTCTGTCAGTTTTCAACAGTATTTGTTTGGCAAAAATATCGACGCTACAGTGCAATGTGTGTACTCGAGGGCATCGACGCTGGCTCGAGGACTTCGAATTGGACTCGAACGCGGACACGGACGCGGACGATTTGCCTGCTATATATGTATGTGCGCGACGAAATGCTAAACCATCCGAAAAGCCAAAGACCGGATGAAGCCAACACACGCGTTCAACTCAACTCATTCGGCTGGACGTTTATGTGTCGATTCCGGCGGTCGAGAGATTGTTCAGTTCAGTTTGCGTTGCTGCCATTGTTAAACACATTCAACTATAACTACAGCTACAGCTACAGCTACATCTACATTTACGTATACGTAATATGTATGCATTAAGTATACGTATGTACATAGCGTGGACTGGCAACTACGGTGGGAATTTGCTAGTGATTTTACGTGTCCCATTGTACGCCCAATAAATTCAAGCAAATTAAACAAAACTTTCGCTTACATGGACGACATTTGTAGGCGACTTCGACGATTTTGCGACGCTTGGGACAAGGATCGCTGCTGATTGCATTGGAGCTGGCCGTGCTGCTGTGATAGCTGCTGGTACCGGATGAATCACCCACACCGCTGGCACCCAGTCCATAGAATTGCGGAGAGCCGTGAAACTTGCAGTGCTTCTTCTTCTGGCAGGCCTCCACCACCGTCTGCAGCAGCGAGTACTGTCAACAGAAAGAGACAGATAGAGAAGGGAGAATGGGAAAAAAATCAGTTGCAATTTAGTTTTCAATTCGAATTTTCTTTTTTCTTTCATTTCGTTTCGTTTCGTTCCCGTCTCGTCTCTTGTCGTTTCGTTTCTTTTATTTTATTTCAGTTTTTCTCTTTTCGCTTGTGTTGGGGTGTGCAAACAAGAAGAAGAAGCTGAAAAGTGAACGAGTTCAGGAACTGGGCGGAAATTGTAAACTTTTACAAATTGAAATAAAATATTTGCATTAAAAATGTAATTGAAGTGTTTCCCCTGTTTAGTTTGTGTTGCATTTGATGTTGCAGTTGTTCTTGATGTTGCCGTTTGCTGTTGCAGTTGCAAGTTTAACTTTTGAGCTGTGCCCTGTTTTCTTAATGTTGTGACAAATGTTTTAATAACATAATTTATACAACTAGCTAGCTAGTTTACAAATAAACACTAGAATTAGGTCAACTTAAGAAAACTGAGAAAAACCAGAAGCAAAAGTTTGTCTATAAAAGAAAAGAAAGTTTGTCTAAAAGAGCTTTCACTTGTTCCAAATTGGTTAGCGAAATGTTGTATAAAACAAAAGGTTGTTGATATTAAAAACAGATTTTTAGAGATCGATCTTATGTCGGCTACTTAATATTTCTATTAGATTCTATGGAAATTTTATCAGAATATAGAAAACAATATCGTACACATTATGTATGAGTTTCGTTAAGATATCTCTAAAACTTTTTCAGTTACACGATTTTTAAACATTCCAAACCGATTTTGAAAAAGCTGTAAATAATGTAGAAAAATCTTTAACAAATTTAAAACAGCTTGAAGCATAGTTAATGCCAAAATTTCTCTAGTTTGTTTAGAATTTAAGATTTTATTCTGATGTGTCTAAACTGAAAGCAAATGTTAATTTCAGCTTAAAGCTTTTACCGTTTGCCATATACAAATCTGTTAAATGACAATTTGTTAGTCAGTCAGAACAATGTGTTTAAATGTGCATAGAAAGCTTATATAATTACCTTATCTACCTATCTACAGACGTTTAGCTGTTGAAACAGATTGTTAATCCATTTGCTTTGGACATGTTTCAACCTGATGCCTGTCAGCCATTCAATCAGAGTCCGCATTGTTGCTAACGATGTGCATTTTTCACAGAATTATGTTAGAAATTCCGTTTTGTTTACCGTTCTATTTAGTATGACAGGCAGACATACGGACGCTGGAAGAGACAGACAGACAGACAGAGAGACGGTCTGACGTCCACTTCTAGTTTGAGATGAAAATTGCGAGTGGCAGGCAACGATGGATGCCACACGAATGTTTGTGCCTCTACTCGTAATCCGCAGCGCGAATGTAAACTGTTTATTTTCAAGTTATTTTTCACTATCTTGTGTTGACAGCTAGGCGAGAGAAAGGACGAAAGGACGGACGGACGGACATGCAGACAGACAGACGGATGGGCAGCCTCAATGTCTGACAGCAGGTTTAGATTTGTCGGCTCTGTCAGTCAAGGGACGAGTCCGTCACAAAATTTAATAACAACAAGAACGACAACGATGGCGACAACAACACACTGCACAGACATACATATATGTAAAGAGATTAGTAACAGTCGAGTTAGCTGGACTCGCAGAGACCCTGTCAGTAGTATAAAGTGAAACAGAGCTACAATTCTAAGAGCCTCTCTTAGCAAACAAAATATTCTTTTCTAACTCAGAAGTTTTGCATACTAAGAACTTTTTATAAAAAGTAAAACATTTCTACACTAACCTAGCACAAAAATATAATATACCTTGTACTATTTCGAAATACAGGGTCTAGCACGAGGCGGCAACAACAACTCGAACAATGGCGAAAAAAAAAAAATGTGAGACAAAAACGATGCGAGAAATTATTTGCTGCGGTTGCCGTTTTTAGCAAAGCGTCATGTTGACGGAAAATGTCTAAAGGGAAAGGGTAGTGGCGGGGGAGGAAATGGAGAATGTTGAAGGGAGGAGAAACTGCTGTCAGCGGCCTAATGATACCCCATGGGACGTGAAGGAATCTTGGCCCCAAACACAGCGTGGGTCGCATTGACTTTGCCTAAAAAAAAGGCAACTTTTGTTTGGGCCTTTGTCAATTTCTTTGGCTCACAGCAGTCCGCATATGTATATATGTGTATGAGTATGTGTGAGGCAACTGCCAACTGCCAACTGCCACTTTTAACAAACATTAAAAAACAAAATGAATTCAGCTGTCTTGTATTGTTTTCTACGTTGTTGAATTTTCAACAAATTTAAATTGATTTCATTCGCTGTGAATGAATTTTGGGTTCAAAGGATGCCAACCCAAAACAAAATGTCGGAAAAGGCAACAGAAATGTTTAATGAATTGGAAGCGTTATTTGGGAATTCGTACAAAATACATTCCACTACTATTCCTTAACCTCTTATCCAACTCCACCAAACGACGGACACCAACTGGAATTTATAAAGACAAACTGTCAGGCTTAGACTCTGCTTCAGCCATCTCTCTCTCTCTACTTCTCTGCGTTAGTCTGCTCTATTGCCTTTTCTCCTAATTGGCCAAATTCAGGAAAATCATGTCATAAGCATCTTAGCTTTTCTGGGAATCATTAAAACAAAATATACGACATTTTTGTTGCCAATGTGCAATCGATCAGATTTAAACAGTTTCCAAGCTACAAGTGCGAAATGTAAATGCAAAATTTATAAATTATAATTACATATTATAAATTATTCTCGAATAATATAATTATATATATTGACTTTACAAATATACAAAAATTCATAAAATTTCCCTTTTTAAAATCATAGTCCTTTAAGTCCTGTCCTTCAACACAGTTGAAACTTGGTATTAAATTCAATTATCATTGTCAACACTTGTCTAATCTCCATGGTCACATTTTGTGTGGCACATCAGCAAAAACAAAATGTGAGCCAAAAAGGGAATAGGAAAAATTATTTTTCTTTGCTTACCTGTAGAGCATTTGGCCACATACAGTTCTCCGGCGAGGAGGCGGATGCGGATGCGGATGAGTTGTCACTATTCTGTGCATCATCAGCTGTGGATTCGGTGCCAGTTGAACTCGCACCTGTCGTAGCACCGGGAGTGGGCACCTCCATGGCAATGGCGTAGCCGCCATTCACATAACGATTGGCGGGAACTTTCTGGGGGGAGGTGGAACCAAATATGGAGCCACGAAGTAAATGCTTTGCTTTGCCACGGATCTCGGGACGTACGGTGCCCGTGATGGGGCATAGCTCCTCTATGCTATAGCCATCTGTAGAGTACAACATAAAGCACAAAATGGCAGACGTGTCAGGAATAAATAGTCCTCTAGAGAGCACAGTAGAGAGCGGGGGAGGAACAGCACTTACCTTTCGCCATGAACTTGTTGTACTGGGCAAATTCAATTGAGATGCTGGTGCCGCGCGGGCAAGCAATTACCACCTGATCCGTATCACAGGCCGCTTTCTGATATGTGCGCAGTGTGGCCGATAAAAGCGCTACGCGTTGTACGTGCAACATGCAACGCGGCGAGCGTTTGGATTGTGTAGCACATACAATTTCATTTATTTATTTAAACAGCGAGCGAGTGTACATGAAATGAAGCAGAGAAAATTGCATTTTAAATTAATTATTAGTTGCATATTTTATGATTTAGTCGCAATTATACAATAAATTCTCACAGACTTTAAGTCGGTTTAGCAGTATAAGTATTTTATGCTTAAATATTTGTTTAACTAGAGTTTAACAAATTTTTTTTCATTAATATTAATGCCATTTTATTGATAGGGAATCGAAGTCAACTTAATAAAACGGTTCAACCATAAACGGAATTTTTTTTTCTTTCTTTTTGGAGACACATAACTAAATATATTTTATTAAGTTTTACATAACCAATTTGTTTTGAAATAATCTACAAAATTCCTTTTTTTTTTAATAAATAAAATTTACACTTTTATTATAAAATTTGTGTTTGCATTTTATTTAAAATACATCGCATTTGTAAAATACCCTTTTAATATACAAATTACACATTTTTTTATCTATTAATAACTCTGAAAAGGTGCAAAAAGTGGTAAAATATGCTTTTCAGTTCGAACGACAAAAAACATTAATTTATCATTTTTTTAATCAGCTGTCTGTGAAGCGTTTAAATCATGTCAATCAAGGTAGTTTTTTTGTAGCATGCAATTTGTCGCACTGTTTTTATAGCGGGTGAAATATGTTTCCCTGCTTTTTTCCAATGCTTCACGGATAAGTAAATTTGTTATATATATATTTTTTATAGTATATTTATATCTTAAATGCACGCCTTTAAACAAGAAGTACAGCACTTAATAAGTGCACATGTCATAGTCGCCTGCATTGTCCATAGCTCAATACAAATTATTTATGCCTCATTCCCACAAGTTCCCCTCGAGACACTGCGGAGTCTTAAACGAGCTGCAACTTCCTTTATTTGTAAAAACAAAGAACTAAATTGAAAATGACAGGACGCTGTCTTTCCACAATGCCTCCGTTGTATTCACTGAGAGCTCCACTGGGACTCGGGGCCTACGAGCTATAAGTTGGGGGTGGAAAGTTGGAAGCAAATGGGTGAAGCAGGTGCGAACCGATGAGAGAGAGAGAGAGAGAGAAAGGCGAGCACAAAAGGAGCCCATGCGGTGAGCACTCACCTGAACAAACAACATAAGAGTGGTGAAAGTTGAGGTATATGCGACAGGTAAACACCCAGTGGTAAGCATAGCAAATTTTAAAATGTTTTAAATTAATTTGGCCTCGAAATTATTTTATGCCCCAATTTAATATATTATTATTTATTAACTTTTTTATTTTATTTTATAATTTTTTCTAAGATAGCTAAGATAACATTTGTGCTGTCTCTGGACTTGGTTATTTTAACCCTTATAATATTCTCTTAACTCCAACTTTACGTGCCTTTATAAATTTTGAAATTTGAAAAAATCTAAAAAAGTGTCCATAAAGTTAACATGTACACAATACATCACCACAAACGTATAATCCCCTTTTCAGGCATCCAATGCAGGGTTCCAAATTGCCGACACACACTGTAAAAGTGGAAGTGGGCAGCTTAAAGCAATGGTTTTCAACAGCCAGAGCAAAAAACAAACTTTGTGGCAACGTCACGCTGCAAAAAGCCGACAAGCTCCATAGAATTCCTTTGCGCCCTAGGGAGGAGGGCGTGTGCCAGTGCTAGCTTATGGGCGTGGCTGTGGCATGCCACCCAAAATGCGCTTCCGCACTTCAGAACAAGGCGCGAAGTGCACATTTTTAGCGAGCCAGTTTCTCAACACGGAGAAGTTAACTCTTTCTCTCCCGAGACTTGGACTTTCGAGCCAAAGTTCTACAAAAATGCCAAGCAAAATACTTGAGTGTTGCCTATGCCCGGGAATAAAATTACTAGCTGAAAATTGAGCAGAAGAAACAAGAGTTGCAAAAGGTACACAACAGCAAAATGTAATAGTTTATATAAGACTGAAAATATTTAAAGGAGCACAAGTCCAACACTGCGCTGAAAAGTATGCTTAATTTAAGAAGTATTCGGTTCAAGGAACTAAAAAAAAACTATAATTGAACAAACTAGTATACTCTCTTTTAGCGTATATCTATTATTTGGGGGAATAACATATATAATGATGCAAAAACTAATTGAGCCCGCCCATCTATCAACCGAGCAATTTAAATGACGTAAAGTAGAATGGGACGGGATGAAGTAGTGCAAAATACGGCTTGCGATTGGTGCGAGGGGTGTTCGAGTGGGACAGGGAATATAATTTGGCTGCCACCGTATAATTCTCGTTCTGCATTATATTCCTAATGAGTTTTGGGGGCCGAAGTCGAGGAGCGTCGGACCGTCAGTGAGAGCTGGCGAATTGGTTTTGTTTTTGACGACTCCCTCCGGCTGGGGCGTGACAGTAGCCCATCAGGAGAAGAACAAACGGAGAGGATACTAAAGAGAGAAAGAGAGGGGAAGAGAGGGGAAGAGAGAGAGGCACTGAGATTGAGGATATTGCAGCCCAAAATGCGGGCAACCGACTGATTTATATTGCAAGCCATAAATTATATCTAAATGGTGCGTTTTGCGCTGCTGGCAACACGGACAAACGGACAAACGGACAAGCGGACAGCGCAGCTCTCAACTCGTAATTATTTCTACATACTATATACATATATAGCTATATAACAGATACCGCCGTGGTATGAGTATAATCAACGAGCCACGCGAACCAACAACCATTGACCATTTGAAATTGGCCCATAGCCAGCAGCCAAGTTCTAAATGGCAGGTTACCGCCCACTAACAATAAATTTCCCGACAATAGTTTGTCTACTATCTCCAGATGAACCAGACCAGAGACACACAGATACGATCCAATCACAAAAATGATAGAGAGTGCTGTCAGTGGAAAAACTTTACAATTCTGCAAAAAATTATTATGTCTAAGGTTTTGCCATTTTAAATGTTAGTTAAGGAGTAGAAGTATATTTAGTTTGGCCAGATAATTCTTAATAAAGTTCAAAATGGTGTTCCGCTTAAAAATCGCTGAATTTTTACGAAAGATATCGTTGTCTAAAGTATCAGAAAGGTGTTTACTGGACTTCAAGCTACAGGGAAAACAGTTACAAACTCAATATATCAAACAACAAGTTCAAAAATTATTGTATTAATTATAATCCTTAACTTTCGTTTTGATCACAACAATACTCCACCAAGCGTTAGAGCAAGCGTAAAATCTTTCATCTCATATTCCCGCAAATTATCGTAAATTATCAAGTCATGTTTGTTGTCCACTTTTGGGTATATGAATAAAAATAAATTAGTTTAATTTATTTATACTTGAAAAGTTCACTTGCAATTGCGCTACTACCACACACAGAAACTTCCATGAAAAGTGAAAGTATCACAGGGATGCTTGTACAGTTGCGCCATCTGGCGGTACATAAAATTAATTGTTATGACTTTACAGCTGGAAAGGAACTCTGTTTTGGTCTGGAGTCTCTTTGGTCTAGGGTGGATGCGAAACTTTCAAATGCTTCCGTTATAGTCCTTGAGTCAATGTGTTGCCAGACAAACGGACGGGCGGACAAACGGACGGGCGGACAAATGGACGGACGGAAGTGAAAGTCTAAAGTCTCGTGAAGTTTTTATTGGTGCCATTTGAGTTCAGCAATCGAATCACTTTCGTATGGAATGAAACCAAATAAAAGTTCGCTTTGCTCTCTGACCATAAAATTCGGAATCGTTTCCCGTTCCAGTCTCAGTTCATACTCCCTTAAAGTTTACCTTTTAAAGTGCAAACATTTCCAGCGGGTTGCTTAAACTGCAAACAAAAAAAAAAAAAACAAAAAAAAAATACAATAAAAATCACACAAAAGTCCCTTTGACCTTGTGGTTTGCCTCAGCGCTGTGTGACGAGTACAGTGAATACTCGCCGCTTGGATGATGCCACAGTTTTGAAAACTTTTTATTTGATTTGAAATTGAAAGCGCTCCAGACACAGGCCGACAGAGAGAGGTAATCGGGGGGAGGTTGGCACAAGCGGTTGACGGAAAACTGTCGGCCATGAAATTTGCTTTCGGCAAGCTCACAAATGTGCCTTCCAAAGTTGTTAAGTCCTACAGGCTGTAAGGGAATGTATGTTGTGTGTGTGTGTGTGTGTTATCCGCATGTGCACCGCATCGTTTTACATACTTATGAATAATTTAAATGTATAAACTTCCCTCTCCACCTTCATCTCCATTTCTCTCTATGAGAGTTTTCTGGCTTGCCACAAAATAAGACAACAATTGAATATTTATATTGATGCCAGAGGAAAGCTATGTCATCAGGCTCAAAGGCAAATCCAGCACCACAAAACAAAACTCTTTTATAAAATACAAATTCAAATTCCCATTCAAATCGTATCCGTATTTGTATTCGTATTCGAATTTGTATTTGTTTGTGTTCAATTAAATGTAAAACCCATGAGAATGTCGCAAAACGAAATGAAACTTCTCTTAACTGGGTCAACGCTGGATGAAGTACAATATGTGAAGGCAATGGCATATAGTATATACGATTTCTATCAATTTCGTAATGATTCATTATTCAAGTTGTGCATTCAGTGATTAATCACTTGTCCCCCAGTGAATGCCATAAGTTGCACTTCGTTCGCGAGTTGCAAGTTCAATTTACGATGCATCAACAAACTCAACGCACACTACAATTGAGACAACATGACGTATGCGTATTTACTAGTTTAAATCGAAGTTTAAATCGAAAGGGTATATAGAACTTGTAGTATATATACATTCTTTATGTATATATTTATTTTCAATTTAATTCTCATTTTATAACCATCATTTCGTGTTTCAAAGTTACAAAAGTTTAATTTTTGCTCAAGTTTTTTGGAGTTTGATTGAATGATTGAAAGTTGTTTGGTTAGTACTGGGTATCTCACTGCCTGGCACTAGCTAAATTGTTTACTCTGAATGTAAGTGTGATTGTAAATATAAATAGTTCGAGTGTGAGTCCATTCATACAAATAGAATTTGCTTTACTCCCAAATGCTGCCAAGGCTCAGAGGCACTACGCTCGCTTAACCCCAATTTAGTTGTCACAACTATTTGTGCTCCGCATTCGAACATCCGCACATCCGCACAAGGAATCAACGAGTCAAGCCTGTCAATAGTTAAGTTAGACAGAGTTGGCTACAGAAAGAGAGAGAGAGAGAGAGAGAAGAGCAGCTCAAGGCTCGATTGAATCAGGCCCCAAAAAACTAGAAAAACGCAAGCAGCAAACTGTCATCGGGAGTTTGCCGAGTCAATGGCCCAGAAGAAATTGATTTGTTTTGATTTATTCCAATATATACATATAGATATACAAAGCTATATATATATATTTGCACATTTCTCTGAAACTCGTGCCTTGCCTTTCTTCCTGACCCTTGACCCCTTAGTTATCGCACTTGCCGCTTTGATGTTGTTCTTCTTGTCGCTGCTAATGCAAAGTTCTCTTGATTTCTTTTGGGGGTTCGTCCCTCTGTTTGTCCCTTCCCTTCCCAGTCCGAAACCATATTTTATTGTGCCATTTAACTCGCTTAATAAATGGGAATTTGCCACTGTCGATACTGTGAAAGCGGAGAAAAGAGCAACGGATACCCATTGCCCAAATTGCCATTTGTCCTTTGCTCCCGCAAAAACCTATAAAACCTGATATGTATCTGATATGCCTGGCGCCCACTCAATTCGTCGTCTGTCCAAATAAATCTAATTAAATGAAATTTAATATTTCCCATCCCATTGTACCCTATATATATAATGGACATAATCAAACAATATCGATTTCGCGACCATAAAAGTAAGCACATCTCATATTATAACACTGTCTCTCTTTTGACTCAGTTATTTGAAAGCACCAATAACAAATATAGTTTCACATTTAATGACAATTGAGAGAAATTGAACCCAGATCTGTGACAGACTAGACATATATTCCCTGTGATAACTCTGAAGATTAAGTATATAACATCTAAGCAGAACCTCACCTAGATCTTTGAGTCCTCAGTGACTGATCAACGGACTAGAGAAATCAAAAGAAATACAAACTAATTATACTAGTTTCTTTTTCTTAGAATACGTATATAACAGATCTTTAAAAGTATGTATTGAAAATTGGTGAGTAGTAAAAGACCTAGGACCTTTCTATATACACATCGCAGAACATAGATCTAAAAGACCTCTAGAAATTTTTATTGAAAACTAGTGAAGCTCAAATCGATTTAGTATGAAAACTTTTTACGAAGATATCTTAATAATTCTTTTATTTAATTTTTATGATATTCTCTAACATATTCTGAACCACTAATAAATCAATTATTTAACAAATAGCATATCAAAGATATAGATTTATTTTCTTTAACATTTGTAGAACATTCTCAATTGCTATAAATTTTTCAGTACTAACAACTTTTTTGCTGATGATTTATCTCCAACACAAGTCAATAATCAGCACAGTGCTGTTAAAAAAACATTTCAGTTTTTTGGAAAAACACTTCCGAATGCAATTCTTCAGTGCGATAAGTGGCTATATCATAAAGTTATAGAGGGAAGAAGAAGATGTGGCAACTGAGTTGCTGAGCGGAAATAAGTCATTCATAAAGTGCACACAAAACACAAAAGTGAAAAGAATAAAAGTGTACTGCAAAATGTAGACATAATATAATTCTCATATTATTTTTATTTTTTTGCTGACGCTACGGGTTCTTTTGAGTTTACACGGAGAACGGAGAGAGGAGAAGGGACGTAAGATTGGGCTGTTTTTGTAGTGGACCCCGGTCCCTAATCCTGGGGAAACAAAAGTTTATGACATTTTACGAGCTTTTTTAATACTTTGTGAAAACTTGTGCACATTTCCATCCGTCTGTCTGTCCGTTTATCTGTCGGTTTGTCTGTCGGTCTGTCTGTTTGTCCGTCCGTCTGTCCATGCGCAGCTTATCCATCTTTAAGCCTTGCAACTCGGCGGAAACAAAAACAAAATTTATGAACGTGTTTTGTCATGTATGGATGGCTGAATGGACATTTGCCACTCCTGAGGGGGGAAAAGTAAGTCACACATAGTCACACTAACACACCCACACCACACTCACATACACACACATACATATGAATTTAACTTGCTTTGTGCTTTGTTGTCAACGGTTGTGTAGAGAGTTTGTGCCACATTTGGAGGCACATGCGTCGCGTTAAAAACTTTTCTGTTTGTCTACACATCAGCGACAAGTGGCCTAGAATAGGAACAGCCAAAGAACAGGGGAACCTGCCTCAATCTTGAGGCATGCAACATTACTTTGCGTAATTGAGAGCATAAATTTTTATGAGCTTCGCGTTTCTTTTACTCATATCTGATGGGCTATGAAATATTTTGTATGCATTAAAGACATTAAATAACACACAGAAAGAGAGAGGAAGAGAGCGGAAGAGTGGGGTGTATGGAGAGCAGGGAATACTCATGTCTGTGGATATGTTGTGAATACACTCAGTAAACACTCGTTTTGGGCATGTGTAATGTGAATAGATTTAAGGGCCTTGGGGAAAATGACAGTTGTAGGCTTTGGTGCCACAATCAGCAGCATAAACTGAAAAGAAAGAAGACAGCAAGAGAGAAGTACAGCACAACAAGAGGATATGTTGCAACATGTCGTGCTTATCCTGAGAGTTAAGAGTCGTACTGAATGGGAACGGAGTTAGACTCAGAGTCGGCATCGGAATGGGAGTTTATTGTTGTGGCCAGTTAATCATTTCCGCACATTATCCGCTTATGGCCATAAACAACATTTGGCTCAAACGAAATCTAAATTAGCCAGCAAGATAATAGAATTCCACTGTTGACGACCTGTACTTAAACTGAAGACGTTGTGTTGCTATTGTCTACTTTATTGTCTACTTTTGCACAAAATTGTTGGCCTTGTGTCTTGTGAATTTATTAAGCGATTGTAAGGATACTTGCTGATAATAAATATATTATTGGTGAGTTAATTAAAGCAGGTCAGTTAATTGAGAAATTCTCTAATACTACGACTACTGATTTGCATATTGAAAAAGTTTGCTTTTAATATAACTTTTAGTACTCTATACTCTTAGTTAAGTTCTTCTAAGCTGTATTTACTTGGCACATGAATGGTTTATTATGATGATAACAATAAAAATGTAATGAAAGTTTATCTCTGGTAGTACTAGTTTTAGGTAAAATGTAGCAAAATTCTCGCTAAATAGATCTGATAAAAAAAAATATTTAGATTGTACAATTTTATTTTATTTTTTTACTATTTTAACTATAATTCATATTATAAATTTTTGGTTTTAGATTAATTTTAAAGGTATGTGTCGACTGACTATAGTATGTTGGTATATGCAAAAAGGTCTGTCTATATAATTGCTGCAAAACATCAGCTTATCGATATATAGTATCCTACCCTCTATAGTTTCAGTGCAATCCTAGCATATCCTTTGTACACTTGAAGTGCAGGGCTTAATGAACATGCGGCCTGTGCCACATTGCGTATGCTTACCCAAGGGATCAATCCGGAAAATGATTTCGCCTTCGGCTCGAGCGACACTCAAAGCGCACAGAAATGTGAACGAGAGAATCAAACACTTTGTCTGCGTATAATCCATTATCCTGCGAGTCGAGCTGTTGCCCCAAATGCCCCGCATACCCCGCATACCCCACATATAACCACCAGCAGCAGCAGCAGTGTTGGCCAACGGCATTACGGGCATTACAGGCATTCCTCCTGCAGCTGTTGCACAGCCAATTCGGCTGGCCGCTGATTTAAGCTGCTGCAACAGCCTCCGCACCACCAGCTGCACCACCGCTTGCCGCCGCTTGCAACAACAAACGTAGCTCGCATCGACTTTTGTTTAATTGCAGAAAAAAACAAATGTTCTTTTTATTAACAATTTTTTTGGCCACTTGTTTTTTGGATGTTCCGAACGGATGTCGATTGGATTCGATTTGCAATTTCGATTTGGCCAGCCGCTAGCCTTGTCCTGACGTCCTTTGGTGTCCTATTTGTGTTGTCCTTTCGTTTGATTTCACTTTTCCATTTTTGTATTTTTGTATTTTTTCCTTGTTGTTGTTGATTTTTTCTTTTTCTTTTTCAATTGGTTTTTTAGCACTTTGCCTTCTTCAATATTTGGACTTCACTTTGGGCTACACTTTTATTGCCAGGAAGTGCACGAATTTCACAATTTTCAGTTTGCGGCACACATAAAAGGATTCTGCATTTATTATCAATATTCGTGTGTGTGAGTGGGGGGAAGCACCACATTGAGATCAATATAAAAAGGCAGCAACCAAGCAACCGAGGAACCCACCAGGCAACTCACCAGGCAGCCACCCAACGCTCAGCTCTGATTGTTATGAAGGTAATCAAATCGAAGCCACCACATACACTTTCACCCATTTTCAACCCTGTAGGCAATGCAGCAGAAAAGGTATGTTGGGTTTGTTAAAAAGCATTTTTTTATATTTTCGTTAGCTTACTCCTGATCTTTGTGAACTGTTTCATGCCCATCTCTCTTCATTAATATAAGTATGATATTTTAAAAACCTTTTTTATTCAAAATAGGGAATGCTAAATCTGGTTTTAGTAAATATATTCAAATAAGTAGTTTCAAGAACCAAAAATTTTTATTTCTTTGGTTGCTTACAATTTTTAACTCATCATAAAAGTTACATATCTTAAGCATGACTGCAGAAACAGCCAACGCAAAATATACTAAATTATGAATATATCCTGAAAATTTCATAACGATCCACTAATTAAAACGCACGTTATTCAAGCGATAACCACCCCAACCCTTGGGGCAGTAGAGTAAACGGACATCATAAAGTACACAGCTCTGGCGGAATGTTTGTGTTTATGTACAGGGTCTCTAACAGGCAGGTGCCCGCAAGCAACGGCTGCGACAACTGACACAAAAGTCGACATCATAACCGTAAGCAGCCTGGCCCAATCGTAAAATAGGTGGAAATGGGGGGGGAGGAAACCGGGATGATGAGTTTAAAGGGAGGTTATTTGGCGTGCGAATTGAATGCGATGCACCTGCCATTTTCACGATAAAGGCAACAGCTGCCGCAGCGCCAGATATGTGCCACGCCCACTGTTTCGCTATGCAGTGCATAAAGGGCATACGTACACATGTCCGTCTGTCTGTGTGTGTGTGTGTGTGTACTCATACATATGCAAACAGCAGTGTGAACAACGCACAAAAAGCGGATAGTGGGGCAAAAAAAGAGAGTACAGTGAAAACTCAATAGCTACGATAACTGCAATTTTTCACGCATTTAAATTTAAATTTCCATTCGCTTTTCTTTTGCCATTGATTGGCTGCAATTGCAGTTCGTAGGCGTGTGTGCGTGTGGGTGAGTGGTTGACTGTGGCATGCCACAAGCCTAATTGCAGTCTCATTTAACTGGCAAGTGTCCGAAAAGTGTAACTAAACTGTCATTTAGAAACTAAAAGTAGCAAATACCAGCACTACTAACTGCCATATCATTTACCATACTCATTGAGTTGCAATTTCTATGCTCATCCATCATGCGGCTTGTGCCTCATGTGGCACAGACACAGACACAGACAGACATTGTTGCAGTTGCCCCAATTATGTAATTCCGACTGTCGCGAGTGTCGAGCGCTAAAACTTTTAATTAAAAATTTTGTATTTGACGAGCATGAAAAGCGTGGCAAGCGAGAGAAAAGCGGAAAAGTTGTCGGCAGCCCTGTTTTATCCCCATGTTGTACAACTTGTCGTACATTATCACACTGAATGCTGACATTTGAAATTAGAAAGCGAATAGAAAGAGGCTGCAAATCGACACGACTCGACTCGAAACTCGACTGTCGAAAACTCTGCATAACTGAGGAGTGTTTAAAGCAATCGTAACGAAATTTTCAGGACCATTAAGTATAATAAAATAACAAAACAAAACAACTAAAATTTTTTTATAAAATTTTAATTCTATCCTCTTCTTTAGGACTGTGTTTAGTGAATGTTCAATCTATATATCTCGCAAATTCTTCAACCAATCGTAACTAAATTTTTAGGACAACTTCATGTATTAGTAACTAACTGTCATATTTGATGAAACACAAAGTATCAACATTTCTTACAAACTCAACCGACCCTTTATACTTGGCTTAGTACAGGACTCAAATCACAAATTCGCGCAGATTTAATTTCAGTTATCGCAATCAAGTGTTTAGTGAGTGTTCCCTATGCGATCAACCTTCAACCCTCCGAAAAACGGTGTCAAGTGCTCGACTCACACCCTTTGATGCCTATGGATTCCCCAGCGAGAGGATGGAAGAGTTGACATTTTACCAATTTGGTTATCTGATTACCACGCAGAGGCGGACAAATCAAATTGATATGCAAACATGTGGAAATTACAGATTGCGATTCATTAAGCAAATGTTGCAGTCGCTACGCTTTTAATTGCGGTCGACAGTTTGCAGATACGCGTATCTGTATCTATAAGATATAAATAGTTACAAAATGAGTAAATTTAATCAATGCTGAGATGTGGGGAATTTTCGGTAATTAATTGTCATATCTCAGAGGATAAATCAATTTGTCAGCATAATTCATTAGATTAAAATGACTTTCAAATACAATTGAATTTATAATAATTAAATTGAAGTTGAACTTAACATAATAGTTTAAAATACAATTTATATATTAAAACTAAAGAATGAACTAATGAAAATTGCTTTATAAAGAAAAGTTTATGGAATTAATTTTAATTAAAACTTTTTAAGTGCGCTCTGCTTGACAATCAATTTATGTTTTTTAATCCATTCTAAAAATAATTATTAATTTTAAAGTAATTAAAATTTATTTAAACTCTTTTGGTATGTTTAAGGTTTTTCTTTTAAGTGCACTTTGCCCGTTAGATTCTAATAGTTGTTAATAAATTTCATTTAAGCTGTTTGCTATTTTAATTGAGTTTGTGAAGTGCACTCTGCTGATTTGGTTAACAAAAGAATGTATATAAAATATTTTAATGCTATAATTTATTTATTTATTAGAATTTACGTATCCCCAGCGAACAATCATATTCTAGACTTGATTAACTTTTCTTTCTGTCTTGACTTGGCAGCTGGTTGCCAGTGTTATTGGCATTAGTTTTGATCTGTTATTCAATTATTATAGTCAGCAGCGAATAGGGATAGTCAGAGTGAAAGAGACAGAGGGAAAGAGAAGTGAGCAAAAGCGAGAGCAACTTGAGCTTTATTCGCGTGCTTTGACATTTGATTAATGATGCGATTCATGCCAACATTTTGCTGCCCCACTTGAAATTTACGAGTATGCAACTATGAGTGTGTGGGTGTCCAAGTATCTGTGTGTGAGTGTGCCACATATATACATTTTTTTCCGCTGTCATTTGGGACAATGGCAAATGAGGGCGAGGTGATCACAGTGCAAAACTGGCGACAAAATTGAAATAAAGCGACGCATGCCATGAGAATATCCAAAAGTAAACGAAGCGACAAACCGCTAGACACTCCAGCTCATGCCACTCATGAGTCCCCGGCACTCTGGCATGTGGCATGCAGCAATGTGGCACGCACGTGGCACATAGCCCACAAGCCCGGCTTATCGCAAAGCTCTCCTCTTCCTCCCATCTCCACTTTACTTGGCTCTAACACAAGCTGACCTAAATGCTTCGGCTGTTTGCTAATTTGGCATAATTTTGCCAAATGTTTTCATAATTTTTAAATAGACTTTAGTTGTAAATCTATTAAAGTTTTGTGACCACATTTTTTTGAGCTCTTGTACCTAATTTAAGTTTAAAACTTGAGTTTCTATATTATAAAGTTATTAGCAATAATAGACACTAAGTGTCTCTTAATGTGAGTTTTTAAATCTAACAAATTTTAGAACAGACTTTTATGAACTCTTGAATTTTTATAAATTTCTATAATTATCCTAGATTTAAAATATTTAAAAATGTACCAATATCTCTTGGTTTTGTATAAAATTTTTTAAATTTACACAGCTTTTATTTGAATTATTAAACAGTTTTAATTATATAATAAAATGTTCTAAAATGATTCTTTAAATTAGAGCAAGTTTTAGTAGCAATTTATTTCAATTCCCTATAGTAAAATTAGTCTTAAAAGCATTGGATAAAGTCTGCAATAAAATATTCAAAACATAAACTAAAAATGTTGCATAAAAAAATCTTTAAAAAATACTGCGGCCTAAAAATGTATAAATAAATATATTCCAATGCAAACATTGAGTATTCTAAACTTGGTAAATATTTGTCAAGTGCTCATGTTTAAATTCGGCTAACTGAAATGGGCCGAAACGACAACCGGTTTGCTGATCCTGGCCAACAAAAAAACACAACTTGGCCTATATGCGTTTTTTGCTTGTTAATTTGGCATTTTTTTGTGGATTATTTCTACACATTTGAGATTAGACAACTGTGGTTGAGGTGCTGCTGAGTTCTCAACTCTATGCTGCTCTTGTTCTTGTTGTTGCTGAGGTTGTTGTTGGTGGTGGTGTTGGTTGCTGGTTTGGTGGTGTATGCTCCACTTTTTACTTTGCTCATTTAAATATATGTAGATGACCGCGGGAATTTCTAGGCGAAAAAACACACACGCTCAAAGGAAAAATAACTCACTTTATATTTTTTATTTTTAACTTTTTCTTGTTTTTTTTTATTTTTAGCTTTTTTTCTGGTGTTGGCCTAAAGCACGTGCAAATTTTGGCACTGGCCAACGGAATGCGCAACGAGCAGCGAGTGCGACGAAATGTGAAACCCGTTAACCCATCAACCCGTAAACCGAGCCGTGTCCGAGTTAAAACCGTTTTTGCTGAGGAAAAATTGTGTGAAAATCAAGCGCGTTTCACGTCCTTTCAGTTTGAGCGTCGGCGTAAAACTAAACGTCAATTCGGCTAGCAAGCCGACAAGTGAGCCGATGCAAAAGCCGAACCCGGGAAATACTCTCTTTGCCACAGTTCGGCAATTGAGAGCGATGCTTGGAGTTGGTACCAAAGAGCGAAAAGGAGACGCTGACGATGTCTTCTGTGGGGCTGACGAACTACATATAACTGGGTCAGTCTGAACCTGCCCCACGAGGAGAATACAGCGGCAGCAGCAGCAGCGTACTACCCCAACACCCGAGGCAGCAGCAGCAGAGTGGGTTGCAACACTGGAGGCTTCACTGTGCCGACAGACAGACAGAGAGAGAGAGAGAGAGAGAGAGAGAGAGAGAGCGAGAGAGACGCATTTAATCGAATGTAACGTTTACAGTCAACTTAACACATTGATTTAGCCTATCGTAGGTAAATTAGTGGCCAACTGCCAGAGTTATCAATTTGTGACTGTATCGGTTAGACGCTATAGCGTGTAGCATGGTGATTATGGCAAACGCTTTAGCTACACAGGTGTCATAATTCGCTATGAAATCGCTTTTATCACTTATAGCTATAGCTTGTTATATACAGATATGTGTTTAGCTGTGGGTTCGAGTGTGTTCGAGTGTGTGTGCGTTTCAAACAAGGACACGTCTTAACTTGTTGCCAATCGGAAATCATTGAAGGTGAAGGTTGTGCATTTCTTGGAATTGAGGCAATCAAGTTTGCCCTTTGGACATGTACAAAATGCCAAAAAGGAAGACAGAGAGAAAAGGGGAAAGAGAAAGGCAAAGTGAAAGGAAAGTAGTGAAAATGTGACAGTCATTATATAAATTACAGACACACTTATATCATTATTTAAACAATAATTGTTCGTATTTAACACGCAATTAAATTGTGCAATATATTATTTACCCAAATTCATAATTAAACAAAATTTCACTTACTAATAAGCTGCACTCTCTCTCTCTCTCTCTCTCTCTCTTTCTTCTCTGTCTGTCTCATGCTATATAAACTATAAACAAGTTTGTGCGTGTCAATAATCAGCATACAAATAAACACTAAATTTATTGGGTCAACAAACAAACAAACAAACAAATAAACCAACAATAATCAACATGGAACAAATGAGCAAAATACTCACTGCAATTTCGTATTTGATTTGTTGCGGACAAAACCCATTGATTTATATGGCCAACAGAGTGACTAATTGATGCATAGTTAGTGCAATATACTAATACTATATTTTGACTAAAACAAAATGCAATTAAATGTGTATAGCAGTCAAAACCCCAAAATGTGATGCGAATTGTTGCAATACCAGCGGGAAAACTCTCTATGGAACAAACTGCACAAAGTTTGAAAAGGCTAAAATAAAAGTTCTAAAATCTAGTTTAGTATACAAATATTTAAAATGATCGGTTTGCTTCATAGGTAATATAATTTTATAAGAAAAAGCAAACTTATAAATATAAAAAACTTTTTCAGATTTAATTGCGTAATCTTCTCTACTTTACTATAACGATTTAAATACCCTTTGAAAAGTATATTGGGCTTACATCACAAACCGAGTTGACGTAGCCATATCCGTCTGTCCATCTGCCTTTCCGTCTGTCTGTCCGTATGACACATACACGCACATCTCATTTGCATACCATATTCTTGCAGCGCTAATCTCCGATTTAAATTTATATAATCGGGATTGAGAGGCAGAATACACGGGTATTACCCGGACGGACGTGCTCGATAGTTAATAAGATTGATATCACGTTGTCACCATATATAACACTTTAAATTTCGATAACTTTGGTAAAAATGCTGCAATTGTCAAGCGAGTTACCATTTTTCACTGTACTTCACCGCATAATTAATTCTGCATCTAAGATCCAAGCTTTTTAAAATTTTTATTTTTTGTCAAAATATTCAATATTTTGCATACCTACCCCTTGTCATTTTTTTCAAAACACAAAAACAAATTTTTTTTATTTTCTTCCAAAAACTATTTTATTTTGATTGGAAATTCAGTGTAGATTATGAATTTATATACTTTATGGGGTCGGAAATGAGTTTTAAGAGAGTTATGGACAGTTGAAGTCCCGTCATGGCCCCTTGTAACATAAAACGTTAAACTACGATAGCTTGGTCAAAACTGCAGCTATTTTTGCGTAGAATATCATTTTTAGCTGCATTTGACCCAATTAAGAATTCTATAATTTCTTTTAAAAATTCTTTGAAATTTCATTTTTATTTCCCCTGAATTTTTTTTCAAAAATTCAAAATAAAATATTGTTTTAGTTTCTTTCTAAAAACTAATCGGTTCAAAATTTTGTGTAGAATATGAATATAAATGCTTTATAGGGCCGATTTTTAAAATTTCGGAAATAAATCATAGAGGGCTAACAAACTACTAGATGCTGTTTCCATTTCCTGTAATGTAGTCGAAAAATTTTAATATCACACTTCTAAGCTATTTTATCTGGTATTTAGTTACTCAAAGCACACTTTGGAGTTTTCAATTAATTGCAGTTTTGCATATGGAAAACAGCTTTGATATTAAAATGTTTCAACTGTCGAAAAATGTTGAATAAAATGCGATTAATTGCAAGAGATGAGCTGCAGTAGTATTTCTCTGAAGTTCTTGTTGTTGTAGTTGTTGTAGAAGGTGCATGTTTGATGCTTTATGAGTGTATGGTCACTTGAGGCATTAGCATTCTAGTGAATGGATGAAAGTGGAAAATACTAAGAGCAAAGCTTGTTGCTGTTGGCCATGGTTAGTGCTTGTTGGCCATGGCAACAGTGGAATCGCTTAGGAATGCAGGATGGACAGCCGCAGTTGTTGGCGATGCGAGACAAGGACACAGCTTGCTGCCACGCATATTTATGCTGTGCTGCCTGTCAGGCCCACTCTTACCTTTGACCCCCTGTTGGCAGATATCACAACCGGAGGGTTCGCTGCCTGATGGCCAAACATATTGTCCGAATTGCAACCAAATAGCTGCAGGTCTGCATTGGACGCCACTCCAGCTGGTTACTAGTTTACCGACTTACCTTTTGTAATTTTGACCGATTTTATAAATATTTCACTTTAGAAGTTATCCATTAGTATACTTATCGCATAGAATTAAAGTGTAATTATTGTTAAAATATATTAAATACATTTTTATTCATCTTTAACTAAATACTAAATACGTTCCACAACTTGGCAACAAATAAATGTGGAATTCGTTTGTCCTGTATTCCACATACTCTGTTAACATAAGCAAGCAGTACACTGCTTGTCCCAAGCACAACACAGCGCTATGTTAAGCATACTGGGTTTTGACATTGACTAAAAGTTGATATACAGCAGCTGGCATAAAAATTGGGACCATTCGAGACGTTATTCCGTCACTTTACAGCACTGAATTCAGTGTACTAAATTGTCGTACAACAATTGCCTACCGTTACCAAAATATACTTAACACGGCCACAACTGTTATACTCAAATGTGCCTAGGTTCGTGTGTTCGCTTAGCACTGCTTTAAAGACAGTTGTCCTAAAGAATTTCAGGTAAAGGACTAGAAAATGTTTTGGAGTGAATTTAATAATTTTAAATTCCTATGATTCACTTTAATGGTACGTTGAACAGTCGCGAAATTCCGCTGCTCGTCTTATTGAGCTTTTTTTGTTATACTTACTGTCATCTCAAAATATAACAGTTAAACGCTCAGAAGTATCATTGTTATATGTTATAAATTTGCGGCATCAGTTTTGTTATATTATCACAATAATGCAATATTGTGCTACTACTGAGAACAGTTTTGCAGGATTCGGCTTAGCCTGTTATACAGTCAACTCTTAATATGATGTTTGTTATATTCTGTTATACATACGGTAATAATTACCTTACCCTTATGGCTTGAAGTACATCTGGTAAATACTGTGTTTAACAGCTGTTCTACAAGCCCGCTGTTTTTTGTTATACAAGCAGTCTTATATTTATGGGCAATTGTGAAAAGCAGTTCGTAAATTTATTTCATGTAAGGAAAGCAGTGCAACTGTCCCAAATGTAAAGCAAGCAGTTAGGTTATAAAATCTGTTAAGTTTAACAGCAAGTAGTAAACTTTGCAAAATACTGTATTTATATTCTATGAAGGGTATGTTGGATATATAACATATAGAAGTAGGCATGGCAGACCTTATAAAGTATATATGTATATTCCTTATCAGTCACAAGCCGAGTAGATTAGACATATCCGTTTGTCGTTTTACTGATATTAATTCTGATAGACGGAATTAAGAGCTAGAAGGTATTAAACAGACATACGAGCTTCACTTTTGTTTTTGAACTTTTATGAAAATTTCTTTTGCGAGTCTAACAGTTTTTTACTTTATTTGTCACATTCACTCCAAGTAAAAAAGGTATAATAGATTATTACTGACAAAAATGGTTTTTTAAGACCTTAAAAGTTGGCAAATACTTCATTGAAATAGAATATTTAAAAATGGAGTTGTAGCCATATTATCCACAAGTCGATTTCATGCCTAAAATTGAGGTTTATCTACAATATTTGTGCTTCGCTTTCACATTTTAAATATCCTACATTACCACCGTGATTATTCTCCTGTTATGAACTCGCTTCCTGCTCTTAAAATCAATGGCTTTTACGTTAAAGCAAATGCGTCTCTATTTTCCATAAAACAAAACTCATCCAAAGAGGCAGATGGCTCTGTTCACACGATTCGCATTGTGGCCCAAAAATTTATTGTTGCAGTTATTTAGTGACTTATTTACCTACTGTTTTTGAGCTGAATGTGTTTTGGAGTGTGGAGTACAACCAACATCATTACCTTATTTCAATACCCAGTTACCCAGTTGCCCAACTCTTCGACAGCTTTCAAAACTCGAGAAGTTATTACTGCAGCGAGGCGGAAAATTGCTTCTTTCTCCACGTGCCAACTGCTCGCGGCTCTCAGTGAATAGAGAGAGAGAGAAAGAGAGGAAGTGAGAGAGTGGAAAAGTGGTGAGTATACACCTACATGTGTGTGCATTAGCTGACTGAAAAGTCGCTGCCCGCATTGTGTGTGAGTGTTTGTGTTGGGAAAATTTCAGTTGCCTGATTGCCGCTAATGAGCGTCAAATTGAAATTCCTGCTCTCTAAGAGACAGAGAGAGAGAGAGTGAGTGAAAGGGGCTATCATTGATTTCACACCAGTGCACACACTCACACACCTATGCTCGCCTATTCCCTGATGTGCTCTGCTTTTGCCACTTGCCAAGTTAAAGCCAAAGTAGTAAACACAATTTTGGCCTAGGGACATCATAATCCAGTTGACTACCGCTGCCATTGCCATTTGCTCATCCTCCAATGCCTCCATTCCTCCATTCCTGGCGCTTTCGCTGTCTCCCTGGCTGCTTAAAATTCCGCATGCTCTTCATTTTGATCCGCGGCAAGCTGCCTTGAAGCCCTGAATTTCCTCCATACCTACTCACACCTATGCACGCAACACGCTTGCCACAATTTGTGTCATTAAAATGCAAGTCAGCCACTGCAAACCGGACAGACTGGACACCACTCACACCCACACACACAAACCAGCACATACACACTTACACACTTTTGGGGCACGTGGATATCAATGTCACCGGCAACACGAATCAACACACCCCCCACACACACACTCATTCACATACCCTTTCCACACTTCTAACGTATTGAAAAAGTTTTGTCTATTTTTTTCCAATACTTCTTTCACTTCCTACAAACGGCATATTTGAGTAGTTACCCAGTGGGACTTGAGGGACTTGTAATAAGTGAATTCCTCGAAATCTATTTTTATGTGCGATACAAGAATTTTTGTTACCGATTACTGCAGCACAAATGGCAATAGCTATGGCATTGAATTTATAATTTTTTTTACCTTCTGTTTGATATTTGTGAGAATTGTATTGAATACGGATTTAAAGATTTCATGTTCTAAAGAAAATAATAAATTTTACTTAATATCAAAGTAAAAGGAATATAGATTTATGGGAAGGTAGAAATATATAGAGTTACTATCATATCTCCATATATTTATGGTAATGTAGAACTATTATAATTAGATCTGCTATTATGGTAGAAAAATGGCTATAGATAGATCTTTGAGCCTAAGTAAATTCAATTGCTGTTTAATAATTGAAAGTATAGCTGGCTTTAGCTACCACTTCCACAATTAGTAAGCAATGATTTCCACAGGTTGATATTATATTTCTAAAAAAACAAAAAGTTCCACTAGTGAAACCTACTAGATATATGTGCCCATATACCTCCAAATCTGCAGTGAAAGCAGTGATGAATTCGCCTATGCCAAAACAAAAAGTTCCACAGGTAAACCATAAGTTAATGGTGGTTAAGGGAGATCGGGTCATTGCAGGGGCAATAAAATTTATTTGGGACAACTTTGAGTATTCAGCCATGATGACGACAGGATGTGTCAAACAGGACTCGTTCGTACACCGCAGCTGAAAGTGAAAGTCAATGTCAGTTGAAAAGAAGGAACAAACTTTTTCCCAAAAATTTATTTGCATAGCAAACGTGGGGGAGAAGCAGCAGAAAAAGGAGTAGGTGATGGGTGAAGGAAAACTGCTGACTGTCTGAACAATTTACAACTTTGGCAAACATTATTGCTAATGGCGCCTCTAATCGTCTTTCAATTGAGGGTAATTCAAATTTGATAATGGGTCCAAGCGATATTTATAAGGAAATATTGAATATTTTCAAGGCATTGATATGCAAATTTAAATTTGTAATTTATGCGAAAGTGTTACTATAAATATTGCAAATTAATCAAGTAATCTAAAGGGGTTTTATATTATTTTTAAAAAGTTGTAAAGAAGGGAAATTATATTTAAAATAATTGTTTGATTATTTATATTTAAAATACATAACTTAAATGTAAACAAAATATTTTATTGTAATCTGAAATCTTTTTAGTTTATTTAAAAAAAAGAGCAAAATAGAAACCATTTTACTTCTTAATTAAATAGAAATCTAGTCTAAGAAACGTGTAGTAATTTTCTAACTAAATATAAATAGTTTAACCATGTATATATTTTATATTTTTACTTAAATTGTATATGCGATACTTAAATTTGAATACTCAACTTTTATTAAATTTGAATGAAAATAACTTTTTAATGAATATGCAACACTTTAGCTTGAATATTTAACACTAACATAATAACTTCTAATAATAACACATTTTTAGTCTCCAAAATCATGAAAAGCATAGATTTAATTCACGGTATTTTTAGCTAAAAGACAAGATTTTAAGTTTAAGAATACAGATTTATGGCAATCTGATAATGTTATGAAGTAAATGATAATATAGAAAAATCTTTCTAAAAGGTCTTTTAAATGATTCATGAGTACATCAACATGAATCATCGAGCGTTTTGGTGGAATGAAGACAACAACAAACATATCATTTGGCCATATGACCCCAATATGTAGGAAATATAGCATGAAATGAAACGCTCTTGAGTCAGTTTACAGTTCTTAGGATTAACTCGGAGTTTTTGATGGGGGTTGATGTAAAGGCAGGGGCAGGGGTAGGGGCAGGAGAGCGACAAGAGATGAGGGATACTGTCAAAATTTTGTGTAATTGCGGCAACGAAACATTTGTTTTATTTTTACGGTTGCTTGTTTTCCATTTTTGAAACTAATATTTTAATGTTGCATGGAGATGACAATAAAATGTTGTACGTGTTCACGGAAAACATCCAAAAATAGCAACGAGAGGGGAGCGATAGCACTACTACTGTATAGGGAGTGAGTTTTATCTTGGATGTTGGATGTACTGTGCAACAGGTGTGCATCTTAAGCCGCCGCCTGCACGCTAAGGGGAACGTGCCTCAAGATGTTGCAAGTTGAAGCACCCGCATAAATCTATCAGTGTTCTTAGCTAAGTAAACCGCTTTTGTAACTAATCGCTACCCAATGCATTATGCCACATGCATTTGTCTCTGTCAGTTGCACATTCGATTGTGCCACAGGCCCTACAGAGTCAGCCCTACTGGCATGGCATATGCTTAAGCCATAAATGTTGCCCCAAGAGTTTCATTTAATGGTTAAACGTAATCAGCTGAAGAGACGTTGCAACTCAACCTCAAAGTCAGTGGCAAAGTGATTTTGCAAGCTAATTTCAGATTAATAATAATTATTACTGACTGCAAAGACATTCTGTTTTGTGGGCATAACTCTCTCTCTAGGGTTCTGCTAGGCATATGCTATGCATTCCCTTATCACTGCTGTCACAGACACAGATCTAAGGGGGCAGGCAGGCAGAGAAGACGTGAGGGGCAGGGGCAGGGACAGGGACAGGCATTGAATCTGACACTGAAACTTGTGCTCAACATTCTCAGCACGTTCTGGTGCGCCAAATAAATTCCAAATGTTTCATTAGGCCAACAACAGCACAAGTGGAAACAGTAACACCGACAGCAACAGCAACAGCAACAACAACGACAACAACAACTTGCTACAAAATGAGGCATGGCAAAACAAAGAAATTAACTTAAGGTCGCTTGCCTGCCGCTCTGAACTTCATCTCAAAGAAAGGCAATTAACGCTATTGCTCTGAAAATTCGCACAATTAAAACACAAATTGCGACATTGATGGGCAGCACAACATTCACCATTAAGGAGCAGAGGGGTGGTGAAGCAGTAGGGGTTATTATACTGTTATATAGTATGTATAGCTTTTATAAGCTAAAACAACAAATAATTCAGTGTTTTAATCAACCAAACATTATTGCATTTATTTATTTATTCAATGGCAACTAATAAATTCCACAAAACAAATCATTTTAACGTTCAATTTAATAGCAAATTATAGAAAAATGCAGCTTTAAACAAACAAAAACACACACAAAAATGAATTATGTATTTAAATAGTTGGCAACTATTTTATGTTGTGTTGATTTAACTAATGGACAATCAAAGAAACAAATATTGCACTTATTTATTTATTCAAGAAAGTACGCAAAATTTAATTAAAAATAAACTAAAACTCTAAAAATATAAATATGAATAGCAAATTAGTTTTAAATTACTAATTTAATAATTTTCTTTCAGTTGACAAATATAGCTTAAACTTAACTTTACTAATGGCTAAACAATGAAACTAAATCATAAAGTTAAAATTTATACTTGTAATTGAATTATTTTATGAATTTGCTGAAAACTTGCCCAAGAAACTAATTTGATTTCTTTGACAACTTTAAATTAAATAAAATTTTATATTTAGTTATAAATACCTAACAAGGTTAAGTTAAATTATATTATGAATTTCAAAACTAACTGCAAGGAAAATCCATCTCAAAACTATGTACTCTAACATATGAGTTTAAAAGTTTTCAATTAACTATAAGTTCAATTAGAATATGTAATTATATAAAGCACTACAGTTTAAACAATATGTAAAGTCGGCAAAAATTCAATTACTTCAAATCAGCAACAAAAATCAAAGTTATTTGAAATTCTTAAGTTGTAACTTTTAAACTTTAGAATGGACTCGGAATAAATTGAAATCTTTTATCAGTTGACAACAATCTGAACCTAAAACTTGGCCAAATCTTAAGGCCAAGAAAGAGCAAATATATTGATTTAACTATGCAAATGATTTATCGTCTATCAAATCAGTTTAGATTTCGAAGCTATCATGCATAAAAAGAAGGAATAGACAGACCGACAGACATAAATCCTAGGCGCTCACCAGGGAAACATTTCCACCCATCGGGGTCAGTTTTGATACTGTTAATATGTAAATTATTCACATGTGTGTGCTCTGAGTAGGGAACCAACTTTAATTTGGATGTTGTAGGATGTGGATGATGATGATAATGTTTGGCGATGTATGCAAGAATTTAAGATATGACTCTAGATACTACTTACTATATATATGGTAGTATAGTACTATATGTTTGTGGTGTTTTGGCTACCCACTCTCAGTGGGAACATTCGAGGACATTTGCTCGATAATTTTTGGGGCGACATCGTTGACTCAGTCGTCGCTTTTTATTGCCGCGAATATTGTTGCTCATAACTTTTTAATGCGGTTCGTTGGTTGCCCTTTATAAACAACTGACGCAACTTTTGCATACCCGTTTTACTGTGGAGTAAGGGAGTGTTATATTCGTTGCACTTTTTAAGATACTTTTGGGGAGCATGTTATAAAGTTTCTATTTACGGAATCCCAAATTCAATTGAAAGTCTACCTAATCGTTAGAAGCGCTTGATTTCATGCAGTAATTATAAGAGTGAGCACCCGCCACGCCCACAATTGTGCAGCTGGAACTTTTTTTTTTACTGAGTGCCTCTACTAATCATAGTTATTTACTCCACTTAATTTCCCCAGCATCGGCTATATATAGCTAACGTTTGTAAAGCTGTTTGTAATCTACAATTTTCAAAAGGCTCTAACTTAGGCTGCTTTAAATGCAGCTTTAATTTAATGATGGAACGGGTATTACGTAGTCATACACTGCTTTTAAGCATTCTTCCTGGTTTCGTATTGCGTAAAGTATGCCTCCCCCCACCCAATTTTACACACACGCACATATACACACATGTAAGTACTCACACCACAGGGAATCATGTTTGTTCAGCGACTCAAAACTGATTCGTGTTATTCACTTTGCCTCGCCTTTTGCCTCATTTCATGTAATTTACGCACTGCGAGTCGAGTACCGAGTACGTAGTATATATACAAGTGTATGGGTGTGTTTGGAATGTGTGTGTGTGTGTGGGTGATTGCAATTGCCACCGCACTTGAAGCTTATCTTTAGCAAATGCCACCGCAACCAGCAATCAAAAACGCATTTCTTTCCTACAGCAACTGCGAGTGTCACGATCATAACTTTATATTAAATTCAACTCCGACTCCCACTTACACCCTTACCCTCATTCCCCCCGTTCCCCCTTCTACAGCTGTGCATATTAAGTTAAGTGTTAGTACTTAGCATAAGTGTATTTGTAACCCTAAATGAAACACACACGCACACACTCAGCTAATTTCATTTAAATTAATAGTCTACGGATTAACCGTAAACCTTGCGTTTAACTTAAACCAATTACATTAAGCTCGATAATTCGACAAATAAAACTCAATTATGACAATTATTTGGTTAGCCCTTGAGCTGTTTTGCAACATCTATTTAATATTTCTCAAGTCTTTGAAAAGGAGGCAGAAATTGTCAGTAAGCCGTAGATCAACTAGTTATTTATTTTATTAAAATTTCAAATAGGTCATGGATCAAATTATTAGTTAAACATAATTTTCAACTTCCCTAAGTTATATGATTATCTAATTAAATTACTTCTATTTATAACATCAAAGCATTCCATCCTTTTGAAAATTTCTGCTATTTTAAAGGAGTTATGGTAGTTTACAATTTTAAGATAAACTCAAAATTTAATCAGGTTTCCGCATAATACGACCATTTCAAATAGGTTGACGGTCTAGCACTGTGTGTATGGAAACTTGACTGGAATAACAATTATATGAAAACTTTGCATATAAAACATTACACATTAAATAAACGTATCAAATGCAGATTGTATTGAAAGCAGCACAACGCTGCTCCCCACTGGCATTATATACAGGCATAAGTACATATATTTCCCATTCTTAAACTTTTTATTGAGTTATGAGTCGTGAGTTGCGTTTGAAATCAAATTCCAGAAATAAATTCACAGAATTATGAGCAGATGCCACAATGTGAGGAACCACAAATAATTCAAGGTATTTGCATATTGGGATTATTATCTGCAAAAGACTTGTAGTGCCTGTTGCGCGACTTCCAACTGTTATAAAGCAGGTGAAAAGCAAAGGGCAGAAACAAAGAAAAGTTAAGAAAAAATTTCACAAAGGGCAGGGAGGTAAAATTGGGAGCTAAAAAAAAGGAAAAGGCAGCACGTACGTGTCAAAAAACGTTTTGGAAGCCATCAATCTGAAGGAAGAAATAACAACGACAGATGACAATCAACGAACTCAAAGAAAGCAGAGAGAGGGAGAACACTGCCTATAAAGAGTGGGGGAGTGGGGGGGAGACACATCTCTCCAATTGATTATCGCATCAAGTTGTTGACATGTCAGCGAGAAATGTGTATGGAAAGAGAGAGAGAGAGAGTGAGAAAAGTAAGTATAGGAAAAGTTTCTTTCCTTCCTATTCCCTAGCAGTTCCCGCTTAATTCCCAGTGGGAAATCATTTATAGTTTGGCTACTACACATAAAAACTTCTTAGTTCTTCAGTGTTTGTAACACTAAAAGCCGGGACGAGTCCAAAATAAATAAAAACACTGATGTACAAATGCTAATGGCAGGCGAATGATTCAATGATCCAACCTCACTCTTGGAGAATGGCAACTCGGAAAGCGATTAAAGCCATTCACTTGGAAGGCAATTAAAAGGAAGAGATACAACCGATACAACAATACGACTGACTAACTTAAATCGGATTGTTCAGAGAAGCGTAATATCTGTGTGTATGTGTGTGTGGAAAACAGCAAAAAAAACCCCAGTATATCGGAACTCAAACCGAAACTCAAACGGTTTGATGATGATAGAACACACTGATGGGCACTTTAGAGTGTAAAGTTTTCACATTTTTCATCGAGTTAAGCGAGCGAATGTAAATAAGTTGGTATATTATAGTAGAGAAAGAACTGGGGAGCCGAAGGAACCTTAATGAACTCGCCGAGGCAGCTTCAACCAAATCAACGGCACAGAAAAATGTCAAATAACAACTCAAATAAATAAAAGATAAGAGACAGCGGACGAAATACGAGAAGACAAAAGACGAGAAGCGAAAGACCAGAAACATAAGCGCCCCTTCTAGGAGTACAAAGGACACCATGCTTCCCTTGTTCTTGCTCATATTAGACCCTGTATTTTATGGTTGCAAGTAGCCATAAAGTTTGGTCAACAGAACAAAGTGTCTTAAGCTTAAGATACTAGCAAGTGTTTTAGTTTTAAACTTTAGATAAATTATCTAAGAACTTTTTTGATAGTATTTTAAAAGCTGGTTCTTATGATGGAGAGATATTTACTTATATGTTCCGACAACTTCCGCATAATTTCTTTACAAACTTTAGAGTTATGCAGATTTAAGTACAAATATCTAAAATGTTTATATATACTAAAGCTAGAGATCCTACGAAAGGCACATTTTTAAGCTAAGCTCATAGTCTGACTATTTCTAAATGAACCTCAAAAAACGAACGAACTACTGTATTCTATAGTAATAAGAGTCGAAAACTTTTTATAGAAACTTGTAAGAATATTCTAATTTTTAACGTGCCAAAAAAAGCTATTCTTTTTGTATTTGTTGAGAATGCAGTACAGGGTCTCACTGAGTCGTATTCTCGCTACTTTTGTATTTGCCGCTAGTTCTTATTCATGTTGTTGATTTCGCGATACTCCCCATCCCCCTCGGAGATGGAGGTGAATGTGGAGTTGGGGGAAAAACTGTGATGTGAGTCGAGCTGTAAATAAGGAAAGCGATAAAGCCACTTACCCAATTTCTCGCCGCAGAGAACACTGTCGATGGAGGATGCCAATATCAAGGCCAATAGTGTAACTGCTAGACAAAGGGAGCGGGTTTGTCGGCGGATTGCGTGGAACCGTGAACGGGACCCAAAACGGAACCGGGACCGCTTTTGTCCGCCATTCAGATGCGGCTCCATGTCGAGGACCTTCGCCGTTGTTGGCGAAGGACGTGGGGTTACGGTCAGTTCGGGGTGGGGAGTCAAACGCAGTGCTCACTTGGTTAGACAAAGGATGTTTCTCTATTAAGTTTAGATGTGCTCCAAGTGCTCCAAGTAAGCTACAATTCACTTGGATACGCCCAAACAACGTAGTGCTCTCTCATCTGCAATTAGAGGCGAGTCGAGTCGAGTCGTGTCGGGACGAGTGGAATCACGTCGAGTCGTGTCTTTAGACTCTGCCTTTTAAATGGACTTTCTTACGCTTCGTTTGCCACTTTTAGTCCAAAGAGCTGCATCAGAGCCATATGGCGATAGAGACCTTAACTTGGCTTTTTCTCTATGTTAGCCAGTTTTTCTCTGTTTTTTGTTTATTTTATTTTTAGCTATTTGCCTTCAAATTGTTAAGTAAATTTTGCATAAACTTGAGCATTTGATCCTTTTATAACTTTTCTCTTTAGCTTTGCTTTCGACTGGAATTCCTTCCTGCTCTGTGGAGTAGTTTGCCGCACTTTTCTGTTACTTAACGAGCTCTTCAAATGTCAAATGTAATTTTAGAGTAACTCCACTGTTCCAGATATATCCAATTATAACTGTAAGAAAATGCAAAATATGTATAATTTATAGCTATGCTCAGTAAGCAAACAATGTAGCAATCAGTGTTGCCAAATAGCACAAATAACTCGCTAAAAATAGCTAAAAGTTGTTCTTAAAACAAATTTTGTTAATTTTTGAAATAAAAGTTAGTTGAAAGTTAATAGATAATTAAATAAAAGTTCGTAAATATTTAAAAAATTTAAGCTTGCAAAGCAACTTATTAAGTCTACTTTGGTTTAGTTAAGATTTGACCATTTTATTAAATTTATTAAAATTCAGGGTAAATATTTATAAAAATTAAGGACAGTTTGGATTTTTGTATAGTTGAAATCAAAAACAAACCTAAAACTAATAAATTTAACTCGTAATAAGAATCTTTAAAATCACAAAAAACTGTAAGAAACTAATTTTTGTTAAAATTAATTATGTCGTCATTAGAAATTGTATACTTATTTTGATACTAAAATCATTTTTAAACTTTCTTTGTAATAAAATGTGTTTCTAACCAGTAGATTTTCCTGCATGATTTAGTTAGTCTTTTTCATCACAGAATATTCTTCATTTTTTCATAATTATTCTTCTACATCTATCCATAAATTAACCTAATTGGCAACACTGCTGGCAATGTTAATTTATTGCAGCAATTGTCTTACCATTTCCAAGGTGTCTTATTATCCAAATTTATGCAGATTTACTAGCCCCTCTCTCCATATGGGCATAGTATTTGTGGACTTAGTTACTATGTTGCCATTTAATCAACGTCACACAGTCGACAATTGGGCCTATTATCCTTTTTCTGTTATCCCTTCACTGTCACTGGTCGTGTCACTGTCACTTTCACTGTCACTTTTACTGTCTCTGTCACTGTCAAAATGTCGCATTAAGCGGCAACAAATTCAAATTCAACTGAATTCAGAATAGGAACATTGAACAGGTTTATTTGGCTTTGTCAGCTTGTGGTTTTATAGCATTATTTAAGAATTATTGGAACAATTTCCCATACTCATTTTTCACTCACTTTTCGATTGTATTCGATTATTTATCGTTACAAAAGCCTTTGGGTTTTGTTAGCTTTTGTTTGAATATATATGTATATATATATATATTTATTATTTACTTATATTTGTTATCCGGTTTAGTATAGTTCCATAACAACAAACACACACACACACAGAGAGATACACTCCCGAGGGGTAGCGGGAGAATTATTTATAGAATTTGTAGCGATTCAAATTTTTTGCTTATTTTTCGTTGCTGATTTGTCGCCTTTGACCCCTTCAATCGCTAGCAATTTATGGAAAATTATGGTCGAACCATTTTCACATTTTCCCAATTTCATTTTGGCAGAAAAACAAAGCCATTTCGTGCACAAGCCTCATTAAAGGCAATAAAATAATATGATTCACGACAATGATTCACAATATTATATACATATACTCAGTTAAAAAATAGTTTATATTTAAATATTTGAATTATAAGTTTTGTTAAAATTTTTAAGTTAACTTTTAATCACTGTTCTTTTAGCAAATTTGCTGGTTTCATTTATTTCAAAATTTTTTGAAATTTAATTTTTCTCCACTTTGTATTTTCCAACTTTAAATATTTGGCATTTTTCACTTTGTTTGCCGCTTGTGTTTCACTTTGTTTAATGAACACTGTGTTATAATTTAATCATGTTCACAAAAATTGTACTCGCACTAATTGCATTTTCATTTTAAAAATAATTAGCTTATCATTTCCATTCCAGGAACGCAAATTGCACAAGGTGTTTGTTTCGAAAATTGCCTGAATACACGCGCATAATGCGAGCACTCTGAATATCGCACGTTCGTTCGCCCGTTCATCCGTTTAATTGAGAACTTGGCACTGACTTTGATGCGACACGATATGGGACTGACTCACTGTTACTCCTAGAACGACACACGAGCCCGAGATAAGGATGCTGAAGTGTTTAAGAGCGAGCCGAGATGCTGCAGGCTGCAGCTTCAGCTCTTAAGCGTAAGTCCAAAGAGAACAGGAGAGCTTTTATGTTTACAGCCTTAGACAGCTAGCTGTACTGCTCTAACAGCATGCCTGCTGCAGCCTGTGCGTCTAAGCAGTACAGTTATAAAGCACAGCGAGAGCATGTGTAAAGCTGCTAAAGCTTTCTGCTTCCAAGTTAAGCGTAAGTTGAACTTTCATTCAGTCATCAATGAACAATGATGGAATGCCAAATGCACAAAAAAATAACATTAACATTAAGCGAAACGTCAACTCAACTCATAACTCAATATACACACGAGACTTGGAAAGAAAGAGAGAGAGAGAGAGAGAGAAAGAGAGAGGGAAGTGAAGCGTAAGAGTGTAGAATACAAGTGCAGAACTATTAACATATAATTAAGCCATTGATAACACTCACACACACACACACAATTATCGCATTAACAATACGATTTTGTTTAATTGTGGCACTTAAATAATGACATTAATTAAGTTGCACACGTACAGAAACTCTAGATACTTCCGATTCCAAGCACACGCCAAACGGCCATATCATTATAATTCTACGGATTGAGTCTTAAAGTGATTTAAGTAATTAGACAGCTATGGTTAACTTTTATTAGCCGCATTCAACTTTGTGGCCCCAAAGTCACAAAAACTTTTCAGTTCTACATTTCCCTCCCGAAAACTTGTTGTTTATCTAAACTTATCTATTTGCCTAATGGCCATTTAGGAAACATAAATGTTTTTACTCTGATTTCGGAACTTGACATTGACGAGAAATTTGGAAATAAAAGTTTCACATAAGCTGTCATCTTAATATTTGCAACGAAATCGATGATGATGTATTCAAGTTTTCAAACAAAAGCTGGAAACAATAGTTTAAATAAATGTTTAATAAGGCTACTAGTTAAAAATCTATAGATTATAATTGGTTTTTATTTAGATTTCTAATTTCTCTTATGATACCGAATCCTTAGCTTACCCCTTCAGCTAGAAATTCGACAAAATAAACAAATTTAAACCAATTTGTGCTGAATTCTATGCTGAGGTGGGCAGTGAATGTCTCACATGCGGATTGTATTACCTGAAATACTTTTTTTGTAATAAGTAATGAAATGTAATAAGTAAGACGGAAACTTTTCAAAACAAAATCTAATTGGAGTTCTAAAAATACTTTGGACTTTGACCAGAGAATTTTTAACATTTCCGGTTAATTAATATATAACAGCTGAAAGTAATAAAACCAGATAACGGAACTTTGCATAACTTTTATGTTTCTTAACCAATCTTAATAAAATTTTTAGAAAACGTTTTCTTTTACGTACAAAACTCCTCTGAAGATTTCGTATTGATAGGTCGAATAGACTCTAAGAACTGGATTAAAGATAGAAATTTAAATTTAACTTGAACTGCGTATACAACTTAGATATACATATGTTCAATAGAATTTCTAATTCTAAATGTTAAAATCAAACTAAACTAATCTAAACTGAAAACGAAATGAAATAATTGCATAATTCCTGAAACGTGATTACAGATTAGTTTAAGATTTCAGTATAAAGTATTCAGTGTAGCCACAGCATTCGGTTCGAAATTACCCGACTTTAAGCAAATTTTGTGCACACACTGGATATTTTGTATGGATGAATTCTAAAACTTTTCGGTTTCGATTCAGGAATCGGACTTATACAATTATTTATTATGAAAATTATGTTACTATTTGGAAAGCAGACAATAAGCTACTAGGTAAAACTGAAGCTGATATACATATAGATATTTTCAATGCTTAATAAAGCACTATAGTTTCCAGTTTAGGTTATATGCTTGTTTTTCTATCAAAGTCAACTTAAAAATTCAACAAGTGCAGAAAATGCGGTCGCCTGATTGCGGTTTTTTCTGCAAAAGGCGTGAGGTAAAAATGTGAGAAAAGGTGTGGGTAGAAGAGGGGAAGAAAGGGGCAAAATGTTGCTTGGTAATGAAATTCATGGTACACTCCTGGGAAAAGTCTTAAACTTGAAATTGTTGGACTTTGCAATAGATGAGCGCTAGAGAAAAGCCATTAAATAGTTTCTAAACAAAATGTTGGGATAGTCGAAACGGTCCTAAGCTCTGTAAAAGTTTTTTGCAGCCCTCGTTACATGCTAAGGGTTCCATGGTGTTGTCACCTAATAACAGAAAAGAGGGGGGTGGGTTGGGGAGCACGAAAGGGGGGTAGGGTATGAAAAACTTTGCGATATTTTGTGATTGTTTCTCGTTAAATAAGAATACCGTCGGCGATACTTGGTCGTATTTTGTGGCTGGTTCTCATTTGGTTTACTCTATTAATCCCCAGTTGACATTTAACCAAATGTTTGCTTTGTCTTCTTCTGCTTCTTCTTCTTCTCTCTCTACTTCTTTGCATACATTTATTCGTTCTTTTGGGTTACTGTTATTTTGTTTGTCTTCTCGGTGCTCTCGTTAGTATTTATTGTGATGAGCACAATTTACAAAATTGAATTTCTCTCACAAAAACTGTCACAAAGTATATATAAACTGAGACTCACACATGTAGACCGCCATAAAAATTTTCAATTTGAAATACAATATTGAAATATCGTACACGATAATTTTTCTAGCAGAATTACAAAGTGGCCAAAAAAGGGAGTTAAGTAGACTAGTGCCTAGTACCAAAAGAGATTAAAGATGTTCACGCTTTATTGAGCGATTTTTTTTTTAGAGAAAGAAATTCTTTTTTTCTCTATACTGATTAAAATAAATATATAAAATTGTGAATTGAAAATTTTTCAACCAGACATTTTCATAAAAAGACAGATTATCGCACTGGGATTGTTTAAGATTTAAATGGTCAGTTCTGTCCGGAAAAAGGTTGATATAGTAACAAAGGTCCTCTAACTCAAAATTACTATAGATTCAATTTTTCTCAAATTTGTTGAACTAGTACAGGGTCGTCTACAGTCGGTTTCACACTCATTTTATTTACGATTTTTCAAAAGTAATGCATAAATTAATGACTAAATTATGGGAATTATAAAAGTTCAATATAAACTGCAAAATATCAAATTAATTAGCAGTGAATTCCAGAGAAATTTTAAGCGTAAAATGCTATAAAATTTTAAACATATTGTTATATAAAAGTGACAAATAAAATGTTTCAGAAGTAATCAGATTTAACTTCCACAAATATTTTACTGAATCGAATCGGCAGCCATAAAAACAACGCTAAAAAAATGAACAAATGGCAAATAGTTTCTGTCATTATTTTTAACATTTTATTTTAAAGAAATTTCTATTAAGCCGCAGTTCAAATATTTGTACACTCGAATGTAATGTGGTTAGTTGTTGGCTTGTAGAGTTGTTGATTAATCAATCACATATTCAGGGAGTTTGAAATGTCAATGTTGATAGAGTGCGAATAATACGTGAATGGAGCAGACAAACCGTATTTGACAGCTATGCGGTGCGGTGCAGGGGGTCTAGAGGGGGAGGAGGTAGAACAGTTACTTCTGGTTAGGTGAATTGTCAATAGTTTTGGATGACAGAATGTGCAGCGAAGGAGGCAACTAGTTCCAAATAATTGTGTGTTAATTTGTTTGTGTTTGCATTTGGGGGATATTATGGAATTTGTCACCATATAATTGAAGCAGCTGTTGTCATTGTCCTCAGCGTACTCGTTCCTCGTTGTTATCCTGTCAAGTTTCGCCTGCTCATTGAAGAGTCATTCACGGCAGCGAGATCCTTGGGCAACCTTGGCAATTCAATTTGTACAGCTTATAGGCATTTTGTTGAACAATACCACCATATGGACGGACAGACTACTGATGGACTGAAGCACTGAGGCACTGAGCATTTGATGGGTTGATGTGATGCTCTGAATGGCAGTTGTCGTTTACTTTTGCCCCCCCTCTTACCATCAACTCCCACTCAACACCCCTATAGGAAATACCAAGGCGTTCGCATTCGCATTCACATTGAGAATCGCTTTCGGTTTCGTTTTGCCAAATGTAAATGAGTCTTCAATTGTCTCTGGCAATCATCAGCAAGGACCTCAGTGAATTTGTTGAACGTTGTTTGGATGCATGGAAGTTATGGCAACGGTAAACTCACGGTAGCAAACCCACCAAGTAATTGTCAGTTTTATTTTGCTTTGTCATTTTAACGAAGCTTCACAGCATTCGGAATTTTCTTTTCGGAAGCAAACGCGCGGAAAACACCAATGAACTTGTGCCGTACGGCCTTAGTGTCCTTTTGTGTTGTCGTCCTTACGCATTATTGTTGCCGTCTTTTGTTTTTGTTTTGTGTGAGGCTAAATTAATAAAACAAAATTTGTGGTTGAGCAGACAACTGAATATGTTAAAGCAACTGGAATTATGCCATACAAATACTTTAAACGGTTTCATAATTTATTTATGCGCAGTAAATGCAAATTAGAGTTGGGTTACAATTATCCGCATTTAGTAGTCATTCCCATGGATTTTATTTCAAATACTTTTAATACCTTAGCTGTTAACATAACTAGGCTATGTAATAAGCAGAAAAGCTTTTGTTATGAGGCTAGGACTTTGAAATATTCTTAGCATGCAACTGCTTATGCAAAAGCTCAGTAAAGCGTATGCAGGCGTTACTGTGACGTCACTAATCTCGCACTCGGCACTGCAAACATGTTGACAATTATTGTTGGCGTGCATAACTTTTAAATTTATAAACGGATTGTTATGAAATTTTCAGAACACGTCGGAAATAAGGTACTAAATGCGTCTGACTAATCTTAAAAGCCAGATTGCTTGTGCTTTGTGTTTTTTAAGCAAGCAAAAATGGAGAAAATTATCAAAAAATTTTAAAAATAACCCTAACTGTGAACATTAGCCTGCCAAATTTAGAGACACTACTGGAGGTTTCCGCTTTAAGATCAGACAGAACTTTTTGTTATGGAATATGCAATATACTCCTTGTTGACCAAAAGAGTTCGGGTGATTACTTTCGCTACCTATATATGTGCGTGTGTGTATTTTATTTAGACGACACTACGTAATTACCAACAATTTGATTTTGATTTGTTTGGCATTTGCTTAAGCAAAGCACATTAGTCCAGCGACGACTCTACTGAATCTACAGACAACCGATTACTGCACCTCTTCCGGTTTGTTTAAGAGCAAGTAAATGATGGGCGTGCCACGCCCAATGCCACAAGACACTTTCTATCCATTGTCGTTTGCCTTTCCGATGGCATTAGCTGGAGTGTGGGAGTTGAAGTCGGAGTGGAGCAGGCAACTCTGTTGGCCAAGCCCCTTTGGAAAAACATATGCAAAAAAAAACACACGTGTGTCATCTTGTTTGGAATCCTTTGGAGTCGTCTAGACTCTAGACGAACGAATCACGGGGGCAACTGTCCTTTTTAGCACAAATGCCGACACCGGACAAGGACATACCCATACATACATATATGTAGCATGTATATGCATATATGCAAGAATATATAGATATGTATGAATATATAGACAGACATATGCTGGCACGCAAACAAAGCGACTGCTGGTGTTGGTGCCAGTGTATTATGCTTTATCCTTTGAGGAGCATTCACCTGCAGTAACAGTTGGCGATTTAACTCGATGCAGTTGCTCATTTCTTCGGACACCGTCACCTGAAACAGACCGCACTTTAGCCGCTGCGCCTTTCTTTCCCAAATCGTGCTAATCTTACAGTGCTATTTATAGTGTTTACAAACAGATTTTCCATATAATAAAGTGATTTAACATGTCTTTGCATGCGCTTTACATGCTCGCTGGAATTACGGTGATTCAATCGTTAAATAGTCATATTAATCCTCAGAACGATGGTGAGTTTTTAAATATTATTATGCTTACTCCTAAATTATGACTGTGAAAGCTTGAACAACTGAATTTGGTGGTATCTCTTCAGAAGTGTATACATATACGTTTATTTCGAATTTCTAACTGGAAAAACACCGGCTAATATAAGCATTTTAAAATAGACAGCTATAAAAACCAATACAATAGCACATTACTAATATAAAATCATATGTTGAAAGTTTCAACACAATAGGTTAGTAAACTGAAAAGTTATTTGAGATCTAAGTGTAACAAGCCAAAGTTATTTTTTAATAGTCCCTCAAATAGTTCATTATATCATTCAAAATACAATAAATAAGAAGATAAAGTTATTAATAACACATAAAACATTTAGAAATAACGAAAAAGATTAACTAACAAGTAAGAAAAGTTCGGTAGAGCACGCTTAACCGTCTAATACCCTCTGCCTTTCAATTCCAATCAACTGAATTAAAATCGGTGAAATTCTAAAAATCGACCCCATAAAGTATATATATTCTTAATCTACACAAAATTTCTAGTCGATTGAAAAAGTTGTTGGTGTAAAACCAAAATAAAAATTTTTTTTCATTTTTAGGAAAAATGTCAAGGGGTGGGTATGTAAAATTTTACAAATTTTGAAAAAAAAAATCAAATTCTATAAAAGTTAAAATTTTAAATGTAGAACTAATTGTGCATTAAATCAGAGTGCAAAATGGTATTTCGCTTGACAGTCGCAACATTTTTGGCGAAGATATTGTAGTTTATAGTATTAGAAAAGGAAATTTTCTTCTAATCTAACTGCAGCTTACAGGGTATCACTTAGTCAATTCCTTTTGCCTTTGTCCCACAGACTCCCTTTTACTATTCATGGCTTTGATTTGGGTTGCAAACTTTGCTCTCTTCGCAGCTGAGTTCCAACCGAAGCACCCTGTGAAAGTTTAGCAAAGTTCACATTGTACCAAAAGCTGCGAAAGCTTAACCCAGCTGGAATGTGGCCTAACTAACTGAGAGCGTATAAAGAGTATGCTATTATTGTGTTGCAACATGTAATGCTAGAAATAAGTGCATATGAGTCCCTTTCATATTCATGCAGTACATATTACCGATACTGAATTTCTATGAACTGTATGAATAACTATTAATTGTGCATTGAAAAAATGCAGTGACAACTATTAAAATGCATTTAGTTTTTAGTATTTCTAGTTTTGTTGTTGCTTTTGTGTTCGTGTGTTCCCCCACCAAAAAAAAAACGAACATTTCCTGGCGCCTCGCTTTGTTTGAATGCAACCAAAAATAACAGAAAAAAACAACATCGAAATATGCGACATGAATTTATTCTATTCTGCTTCCACTTTTATTCCTAAAAATCCTCCCCATTGCAGCCACATCAAACGGTGGCCACTGTAGCCGCTAATACCACAAGTATTTATATGTGTATATATTCATTTTACATATATTGATATGCATGTGTGTGTGTGACTGTGTGGCATTGACATTTTCATTTTTCCCCACATCGCTGCCCATTAAAGTCAAATGTGCTTCAAATTCTATACGCGCTTCATTTTCAAATTATTCAAACTCATCAGGAAAACAAGAAGAGAGCGACCAAATGTCATAAAAACCAAATATATCGAAATACTGAAACTGAGTGGGGATGACAAGCAAAGATCAGGGATGGGGTAGGAGAATACGCAAGACTAGTGAGTGCCTGAAACATACTACTCGGAAGTCATATAAAATCAATCAGACACACGAGAAATACTTGGAGCAATTAGTAATGCTCGATATATGAGTAAACAGATGTTAATTTCATGGCTTATCGTAAATCAGCTCATCACAGATACTACACTTAGCAGCTAGAGCATGCAATGCGACAGAGCTTAAGAAATTCTTCGGCATAGTGAGTTTGTTGCAGTCGCGTAAGCTACTAATTCAGCAAAAAGCACTGCAGTGAACGCAGCAATTAGAAATTCTAACAAGTTTTAAATTGATCCTGCAGAAACTGCACCTTACTAGGAGGCATGAAACTATGTTATACATGTATAACTATATTATTATATAACTACTTATATTATTATAAGTAAGTATAAGGCATATATATCGAGCTTTTGTGGTCTGTTAAGTGCAGGGTGCTAATTTGATTGGACTGTCTCGATCTTACATATATTGTTTAAGGCTAACTTCTATCTTTGCGGACCGATTCTTTATGAAACTCTCAAGATTATTTCAATTTTATATTCTCTATATACTACTTTACTTATAAAATTATACATTTAAAAAATGAAAGCGAAAATTAGCTTGTAAATATAATAATTGGTTTTGTAATTTGGGTGAAATGTGAAAAGTGCATATTATTATAAACGAAAGACGACTAGGAATCTACTTCAGCCTATCTCTGTGAATCTATCGATAAGCAACTGTTTGTACCCTCGGCACACAGGGTATACATATTTAAAATATGCTGAATTCTATGCTAAATGAGCTATGAACTGCTCACATATGGCCTACATACAACTATGGATAGACATATCGACTATATGAAAGTTTCCCATCGATAACTCTACAGATTTAGCTCACCACAGGACATTAACTCTTGCACAGTAGCTTAAGCAATTAGATGGAGCAGGAGATTAGAAAGACAAGCGGCTTAAGACTATGTTATGTCTATGTTGTATTAGTTCTGATGGAATTAGTTATCAAATTTATTGATTGATTGCCCCTAAAATGCTCGTAAGTAATTAATTTGCAATTAATAGCTTTTTGTGGCAAAGACAAAGCCATTCACACCTAACACACACACACACACATACATACACTACAAAGTTCTGTTGCCGAAGTGTGATAAATTCTAATAATAAACATTGTTGAGATTACGCAAATAATTAATAAATAATGGGCTGGATAATACAACAACAACTTGAAGTTGAAGCCAGCTTAAAATACGAAATTTGAAAATGTTATGCAAATTCCAATTTAAACAACCGCAAACACACAAAGGAAAACAGACGGACGAACAGACGGACAGACTAAAGTAGAGGTGTAAATGGACTACTATATCAATGGGCCTCTCAATCCAATTCATGAATGAGATGAAGATGGTGGGAGAAGTGGGAGAGAAGGGAGAAGGGAAAGCATTGACACGTTTAATGGCAATCACTTTTCGCAATTCGAAGTGTGACACTTTAAGTTGGACAACTTCATCAAGTTCAACAGATTTGCCGTCGACACTCGACAGTCGACAGACGCCTCAAATGTTATTGTTATTGTTGTTCTTGATGTTGATGTTTTTGCTGTTGGTGTTGTTATTGTTGTTGTTTGTGTTTCGAAGCAGACGGACGGCATAGAAAACAACTAAGTATGCCAAAGACAAGTTCCCAACAACTAAATATCCGTTAGCCAATTTACCTTAGCATTTAAAATACCAAAGTTATAAGTGTTTGTAGCTAAAAACTGCAAACAGCTATAACTTTTGATGTATACAAACGATTTTGCTGAAATTTATACATTTCTATATAATACCTAAAAGAAAACTTTGTGTGTCATAATAGGCATGCTACACAGTCTTACTCGGCCAGTAACAGGTATAACAACAGCTCAAATATGTATATCTACATTGATGTTGTTTCCCCTCCGCTACCCCAATAGAGTCAAGTCTCTGAGGGAGTGGGGGGCGTGTCAAGCAGGACAGTTGGCTCGTGATTGTCCCTTTGCGGCTTGTCGGATATTCAACTAAGTAAATTATGCAAATTCTTATGGCCGAAATGTCTACTTGGCAGTTTACATTTGAAATGCCACCGAGCACCGAGTTGAAGTAGAACGCATACGAATACGAATACGAAAACGAATACGAAAATGAACCGAAAATCGGATGCAGGCACAATTTTAGAGGCCAATGAACAGTAACATGAATTGTATGGGGAAAGGGGGGAGAGGAGGCAAACGAAAGATTCACTGACATTTCCAGACACTTTTGAAGTACAACACTGATTGCTCTAAACGATCCGACTAATATATTCAAAAGTCCGCATAAATATTTACATGCAAGCATACATATTGTATTATATATTCACATATTCACATGCAACTTATTCACGAGTACGAGTACGACCATGAGTGTACTCATACTATATATGTATTTGAGTACAACTACTATTTGCCATTTTGTGGGTGAATTCATTTATGGGTACGCTTGATAAAAAGTCAACAAGGACCCAATTTTGTAAAACACTTGACAGATGTTTGACTCCCTCGCTCTCCTTCTCTTCCATTCTTCCTTTCTCGCTCTTTCGCTTGGTTTATGTTTCTGTTTCTATGTCTGCTCAAATTATATATTACACCAGAAACAGCAAATGGCAAAAACAATGTTCAACTTCCTCTACAACAGTCTCTCTCTTGCACAACAACAAGTTACAATATCGTTTTGGGCTTGCATTCAAATACAATCAGTCACAAAGAGCATGCTCGACAGTCAACTACGCTGTGCATTCTCTTTCGTAGGCTGTAACTTGACAGATAATTATTCTCACGAAACTTTAAATTTAGAATAGTCCACAACTGCGTGGTGCATACAGGTTGTGCATTACAATTTAGAGCCTCTAGCTCTTAAAGTACAAGTTTGCTTGGGCAGATTGCTAGAACTGACATATAAAGGCATGGATAGGAGCATCTAAACGTAACTTAATTCAATATACACCAAGAAAAAGTCAGGGATTCTTCGAAAAAAGAAATTCCAAATATAATTTTCTTGAAGAGATTTTTTACAATATTTTTTAACAATTTTCTCTTCATAACTAATCTGCCTTTTCAAAAATAATTGATAACTGTTTCCAATTATACCAAAAATATGATAAATTTATACCTGTTTCTTAAAGTTAAGAAATGAAAATATTTAAATTTAACTGCTGGCTTTCTTTGTACTTTAAACATAAGTTTATTATACCTCTTATACCCTTTGCTGCTTAGCTTAGAAGTTGGAAAAAAATATAATAAATCTTTTCTGTTCATAGCACTTGTTTTGATGTCTGATCTTTGCATCAGATATATTTTGAATATATTAGCTTTCTGAAAATATTATAATACTCCTTAGTATGCCAACTGTATACCGAGTATAATAACATCAACAGTCGAGTCCCCAAACTCTCCTCATCCGGCAGTCTCGAAGGGATGACAATCTCGGAACAGTCTCTGTTGGCCAACTACATATGAATACAATGAATCTGGTCCTCATATATCCCATATATACAATGTGTGTTACACTCACTCACCCACACACACACATACGTGTGTACATTTACCATTCCATTTGATGTATCTGGTTCCTATCCTCTCTCTCTCTTCCCCGTTGCCGCCCCAATCACGTTCTGAATTCGACATTCGCACCGAACATTACCGGCTTCAAAATCAACACAAAAGCAACATTTGTAACAGCACCAAGAGGGGGTGTGTGAGTGTGTGGAGGGGGTAGTTAAATTGAATTGAAAGCTTTGTTATCACACTGACAGAATTATGATGCGATAATGCTCCTAATGACCTGTTTTTCGTTGTCAACTTCGTTTAAAAATAAACTAAAAATTGTGAAATTTAATTAAGGTTCCCTTAGACACGACACGGCTCTCGCCTTGCTCGGCAAACACCGATAAGCGGCTCTCTCTCTCTCTCTCACTCGGTTAAAAGGCGGAAAATCATTTTGGTCAAGCGATAAATCCAATTTAACACCCATTATGTTTTCAACACACTCACAAAACACACACATATACTACAAAAATAGCTCGCAATCAGTTACACACCCTCGGGCTAAAACTCCCATTCCATATAGCCAGTGTCCAGTGTCCAATGTCGAAACAGTTACCATTGACACCTTGGCGTGTGCCCAGAACAAGGGTTGCAACACCAACACCTACAACAACACCAACAACAACAACAGCTATAACCCAGTTATAGAAACAACAAAATTCATTATGGATTTCATCAGTTAGAGTTCGTGCTAGCTTCAAGCGACTCAATTTCCTTAACGATCTTTTGGCTATTTATAGTTGTACAGCCATTTAATAAAGTTTACATTATAAGGGATTGAAAGAACTAGCATCTTTATATTTTCAAAATTCTTTGGTAACCACATTAGTAGTTCGATAAACTATGTGTTTGATAAACTTATAGAAACTTTTGAAACACAAATTTAAATTTTCAAAGTCCTATGCTGTTTCCAGTATTGCTCAAATCCATATATTAACTGTGATTGTTTCCAATCATAAAATCTATATTAAATTAGTCAATCTCCTTCTCCTGTAAGACAATTTTTTAGTACTAAATCAGAAGAGAAAATAGCATTATCAACTATTATCTTAAAGCACTTTTATGGGTTCCTTAAGGAATTAAGTAAATAATATGAAAATTTATTACTTTATATAGTATTAGATGAACATATTTTAGACAACGTTTCGATGGCATCTAAATGCGATTAAAAATAATAGTAGTAAGACTATTGACTTCAGTTTGCTTTAAAGTTTTCCCATCTTCCTTCTGGCCTCCAAAATTTTAATATAGTATAAACGCTATTTAAATTTACATAATTCTAAACGTACTTGAGATATTTTACCATACAATATTTTGTATACATAATTATCTAGGGTTGTAGTTAATTATAACATTTGATTTGCATTCAAAAAGTATTGAATATATTCAATCTACCTTATAAATAATTTATACAGAATATGAAGCGAATATATTGCAATTAGTTTCGACCTAATCTTAGGTAAATTTACCCTTATTCTTTAATTGAAGAATTTAAAAGAATTGGTTAATTACGTTATAATTGTCAAGACTGTCACAGATTTTTCTACAATCCTTATATTTTAAATTAATTTAAATTTATTTACAGCTTTTGTTTAAAAGTTTAAGGTATTGCCAAGCTCCGACAAGTTTCTAGTTTCCCATAGAACACAACAAAATCGATAGTCGCGTAAACTGAGTATTTTTTGGCAGATGTTATGGAGTCTATTACAAAGTCATAAATGTGCAAATTATACGTTTTGCTGTCGTTAACGACAAGCTGAGTATCCATATTTAGTGTTAATGCACATACGTGCTCACATATGCTATGCGTGCAGAGTGTGTGTGTGTCATTAGGTAGACCTCATACCAGATACCAGATACCATTTACCAGATACTAGATACCCAAAAGGAGTCTGCTCCTCTGTTCCGCCAATTTCTCAGCAAGGCGTACACGTAAGTCTCCGTGGTTTTGTGTATGTTACGTGTGACTCTGGTGGCAAACACGGAGTCAAATGAAGAACAAAGGACAAGCACACACACACACACACACAGACTCTCTTTCAACGGATGGATGTTTGTGCCTCGACTGAACCCAGCTGTGAGAGACAACTCAACCAAATACGACGACTATTACCAGCAGCAGGTACACTCTGCACGCCCCAGGGACCAGCAGGGGGAACCTGTAGAGAGAAGCGCCGAAAGGGTGAGTGAGGAGGGGTAAAGAGTGCGGGAGGTAAAGTAGACCTAGAACAAGCCACAGACGTCGTCATCGAAATCAAACAAGTAACAAAGCGACAAACGAGTGTAAGCGACAGTGAGATACCCGCTACCAGTTTAATTAAATCAAAATTTTTTTTATAAAATTTACACATTTTAGTAAAAAATGTTGGAAAATGCAAAGAGTTTAAAGCTAGATTGAATTATTTGTATAGTGGAGATATTTAGCTATTTTTACAAAAAATTTAGCTTTATTTCTCAAACGAGTACGAAGTAGTTTTGAAGGAGTTTTGATTTTATTCATACAAAAATCAAGTGTTCTCATAAAATTAGATCGAATTGGAGCAAAATAGTACCAAATGGTCACACTGGATATATTGATGATAATATGGAGGAAATATAAAAAAAATCTAAATCTAATCTATAAGCCAGTTTTAGGAATCGGTCTTATTTGGTTTAGTCAATAGTCAAGTTATAGTCAAGTTATAATCAACGCATAAATCTGCAAAAACTGACCTCGGTAATTTTATCATAGTATAATTTATAGGGAAATTTCTAAAGACACCTGAGCACAAAGCTATCATACTTCGTACCCTGTAAAATATACGTTTGTGCTCGTTACGAACATGTACGCTTTTTCCGCACCCTCTGCATCAGTTCTGGCGTTATCCTGCCCACTCCCAGGATGCTTTCCATTGGCAAACATTGAACGCTGACAACATTGACGGCTAAAACAAAGGCGTGTGTCGACGTCGACTCTACTTCTGGCCAAAGTGAGTGTGGCCAGCCCATGGCCAACTTGGCAATGTCAGCAAGCGAAAGGGCTGACAAACAGACATGGAAGGGGAGAGAGAGAGAGAGATGGGCGGGAACACGTATTGCCAATGTCGTGAACAAGTGAGACTAGTGAGAATCACAAAGAGAGAGAGGGAAGCAGTGAGGGGAGAGTGAGAGACACATTTCAATTTTCAGCGTTAGCCACAACTGTTGCGGGCTAACAAAACTGGACAGAATCAATGCGTGATTCGGACAGATTACAGATGTAACTTTGCAAATGTGTGTAAGCCGATAGCCGACAGACTGTTTCTCATTATTATAATGAGAATGGGTTCTATTTTATGCCCAACCACGCAGAAGTGGAGGTGTTTCCAATTGTGATTGAGTTATTAGGAAATACCAATAGATGAATTTCCCATTATAGTATCGCTCGCTTGTCGACTTCCATATTGATGAAATCTTTGAACGCAAAGACTCACTTCCCAGAATTTGAAGAAGGGGCGGTGGAAGGGACTAGGCGAATTCAGGAGGAGGACTGCTCAGTTGGCGGTTTTAAAGCTATGGTTTTGTAAAAAGAGCTATAAGCTAGAATTCGGTTGGCATTATACAAGTGGAATAATTTAAATAGCATCAGAAAAAGGAAAGGAAATATTCGTCACTTTAAAGATATATACATCATATAAAAGCCATTAAAAAGGTATCTATCTAGTGATGAAAACGTACATTTAAATCACTAAAATATATGAAACCAATATGAAGGTGAAAAATAATAAAATAGATAATAGTAAGGTTAAATTATATGAAGTGCCGTCGACAGTAATAATTTTATGTTTAGGAATAGTTAAAGCATGTATTGTAAATTTAAAAAAAATACAGTAGACTCCGGTTATAAAGACTCCGCCTTTAGCGTTCTTCAGCTACGAAAATTCCATTATATTCCTTTATATGAAAATTTAAACTATCTTCCAGATATAAGGTCGATCCCTTGGGTTTCGTTAGTCTCAAGCATATGTAGTTTTCTAGCAGTGTAGTTTATACCTACTTAAAAGTTAAATTTTAACTATTTTTAGCCATTAGATAGCCATTTTATATTATGAAATTGTGGCATCACTGTGTGAAAGGGTGTGTAAGTGAGGGAAAGAGGGAGTTTTGGGAGGCATGGCATTGTAGAATGCCCCATAAAATCAACTCTTAAACCAATCTGTTCCATCCAATGAGCGCCACCGCAGTTGTTGGTGTGACAAAGAAACCACACACATACCACTCTCTCTCTCTCTCTCTCACACACACCCACACACACATGTAAACCTAGCTAACCAAAGCAGTTGACTGTGCGCGCATAGAGAGAAAAAGAGGAAAGAGTATGGGAAGAAAACTAACCGCAGCTGCACGTGAAAGTGTGGTGGGGAAGAAGGGGAGAAGCGTAAAGAAGAAGTGGAGGTGGAAGACAGACAGTGGGAAGCGGCAAGTTTGCCGCACGTGGCACAAACGGCGAAACGGAAAAGCGGAAAAAGCAGAAAGGAAGCACGCCGAAAAGACGTTCTTCCCGGCACTGTCCTGCCCTCTTTCCTCTTTCGACTTTCCACTATGCCCATGCCCATCCTCTCACCACTTCCACAGATCTCCCCGCCTAGCTGCCCCTCCCTCTGACTGCTTTGGCGTCTCCCTTCTGTGTCGTTTGGCGTTACAACTTCAACATGTGGAAAAAAGTCAGGCAGACAAGCCCAACAAATGTGGTGTCGCATTTGTAGTGAAAGTGCCACACAGTATACACACGCACACCCCACCCCACACCCCTCATAGAGTGTGCGTGTGTGTGTTGTGGGTGTCGTTTGTTTGGAAAGAAAAACTACATGACATGTTTCAACGTCAAACGAACGTTGCAAGCACCAGATTGCGGGGACTTTGAGGGAAAGTGTGAATAGATGATGGGGGAGAGGGGGTAGTGAGGAGTGGGAAGAGCAGGGTGCAGAGAGAGGGGAATCGGGAGGGGCTTAGTAGAGTAGACGCCGCCATATCCCGCCTTATCAACAGGCGGCAGAGCAGATAAAAATTGGTAGGGAAAAAACGCAGACAGACGCCCAGATATCCGAATTAGGCGGCAAGCGTTTGTTCCTTGTTTTCGTTGTTGTTGTTTTTCTTTGTGGCTGTTTCGGTTGTTGTTGTTGTTGTCGTTGTTGTGTGGATTGTTGTTGTCGTGCCGGTGGCGTAACGCCACCAAAATTTCCCTTTTCAGCTGTCCTATCTCCCTGTCAGCCCATGTCGATCGCCAGGATTCTGGGCATGTCATCCAATATAGTAACATCAATGTATGTACACTGAGAGAAACAGGGCACAAGTATTTGTAGAATGTGAAAACTTTAATGCATAAAATGTATTAAAAACAAAATTAATGAGAAAATTTTTATTAAAAAAAATATAAACTGAATCTTAACTCCAGATTTGATTCAATAAAATATATTAAATATATATTTATTACTGCTGACGGCAGTCCACGCTAATGACAAAAGCAGAAGCCAAACACATGTAAGATAATCTAGCTAAATTCTTAAAAAAAAAAAAAATATACATCTAAAAAGCCCTAAAAAACCACTTGAATATGTTTCGAAAATTTCTGAATTTAGCAGGGAACTATTTTTAAAAAAAGTTTGTTTCATATTTTTAAAATATTTAAATGTTGGATTTCTTTAATAACCGACTATAGTAATAAAATAATTTGATAATTTAAATTTTAAATTTATTTTCAAAACATTTCAATACTATTTTACTTAAGTACATACATATATATACAAATACATTCTAATATAAAATCAATTTGAAAGTAAAGTTTTTCATAACTTATGGAAAGAAATTTATAAATAGAATTTTTGGAAAAATATATTTAAAATATACAACAACGCCTTCATTTATTCATCTTTATATTTTAAAAACCAATGCAATTTTTTTCAGGTATAACTACTATTTCAAAAGATTTCTACATGCTTCTTAATCCAAAAATTACAACTGAACTCGTAACCTATTTTTCTAACTTTTGCCTAAACTACCTTTAAATTATTTAACTGAAATCAATGCTAAACATTTTTTCAAAGATTGCAAAATAATTTTAGAGATATACCTGCAGCTTTTGAAACTAAATAAATAATAATACTTTTTTTTGCAAAAGTTTTTAAATTATTTCGAAATAGTTTTAAAAATATATATTTACAGCTTGTGTAACTAAATTAAATTTATTTTATTTTGTATTATATTTCTAAGCTTAAGTTCTTTTCAAGTAAAATACTAGTCTTTTCGTTCAGTGTACTCGTGTGTGGACATGTATGTATAAAAATGTGCGCGTTGATTCTTTATAAGCGATTGACGCTTCTCCCTGTATCTCCGTGTCTCCGCATTTCGGTGCTCGGTTTCTCCATGTTTCCATATTGTGGTGTCTCCGTGTCTCTTCACTGTGGCGTTGGCGGTGGCGGTGTCGGTGTCGGTGTCGGAGTCAGTGTCGCTTTCACCCCGCCACAACGTAATTTATTTTTGGCGCAATTGCGGAAGAGAAGGCGTGTTAAACTCAAACCAGGACATGTGCTAGCTTTCAGCCAATTCGCCTGCTTTTCGAAAGGAGTAGAGAAACTCCCTAGCTCCTACTCCTCTTACTCCGCTTCCCTAGCATCATGGCTGTCTTTGTGGTAACATGTGCGGGTATTAAGTGTATTCCACATGAGTGGATTTACCGAGATTCGCGATGGGTTCACAGCGTGTTAGCTGTTTAACCTGGATCAAAGCAAAATCACTTCCATTCAACCCCCTCAACTCCCAATCATCAGCCAGTCAGCCATGCATCTATGTGGCTGTCTGTACATATATTCATCAATTACACACAAAAACTGAGAATGTCAATGTCGAGTGTCATTATCAATTTAGATTGCATCTTAATTGGCCATTTGTGAGTTGCAAATTGGCTAACGAGAGTGGAGTTACTACTATGATAACACCAATTGACCACTTTAATAATAGCATATATTAGCATTATTTACATGGCTTAAGTAAGCATAGAATGTAACTACTTATAGATATATGAATATGTTATTATATTCATTTTATCCTAATATTATTTCAATATTTTACTATAGGAATATATGACAATTTTTTATTTCTTATATAATCTCATTTGAGGCATAAACATTTGTTTATTTTGCGAATTTTTGTATTAGATTTGAATAATCGATATTGAATGCGCATTTATACAAAAGAACAGAAAAAATTCCCTAATACCCCTAACTTTCCCAAGCCCTTTTTTGCCAGGGACTTGTGGCAAATTTGTAATACTTGAATTTGAATAGGAAATGTTGCACAATTTGTTTATTTTATGCGTAGCAAATTGTTAAAGCGTTAAGTAAACATTATTTATTTGTTGAATATGTTATGGGACAAGTGTGTGCATGTCATTCAAGAGTTGGAACAACTGTGACTCCATCCCTGGTATGAGTGTGTGTGTGTTCGCTTGAATGTGCGTGTTGAAATAAGCTGGAAGTTTTGGAGTCCTGGGCTCTATGGTTGAATGCTTTTTGGGTCCATTTCGGCAAATTAGGTTGTAGTCGCGTTTACGCTTACGCTTCAAATAACCGAAACGAGTAGGAGAGAAAGAGGGGAGAGCATAAGTGATAGAGAGAGAGAGAGAGAGAGACTTGGGGAGGGAGTTTTAGAAAATTAGATTCATTGACTCTGCATGTAAAGAGTGCAAAGAGTCTATAAAGTAGGCTGGTTATTGGGGAGTCTTATGAAAAGTCAGTTGGAATATGTACATATGTCTGCATGATATCATCTTCTAAATCTTAAAAATATATAGCTTATAGCTGCCACAGCAGTATCCATTAGAAAACCGATTTTGCATCTAGAAGCATTTTCAAGAAAGTCAGTTAGCTAGTTGGCAATACTACCATGTTTTATAAGCAGATAATGCTTTTTATAGAACTTTGTTATGCGTCCCTAAAAACTGCAGTTTTATAGCCACAGTTTTAAAAATCTACACAATAGTTTTGTACTAATTTTGAAACATATCCTACAAATTTTAACAAGATCGGTTAATGAATCAAGATTATAATCGAAATTTAAATATATACATGCTTAAGACTGCTGTGAAGGTTTAAAAAGTTTGCATACACTAGTCCAGCAGTTCGAATAAATTATTTCTTCAATGTTTTATTCAAAGACTTACTTACTACAGGGTCTTCTGAAGTACCTTACACTCGACTGCAGTGCTGCTACATGCCACTAGTTCATACCCCATAAAGGACAGCTAATTGCCACGGGCAGGAAACATCGCAAAGCTCGTTCGCAGAGTCTCACAGTCATTATTAGAGTTGTGAGTAGATGCTCAATGCGATGCGATGCGATGTGATGTGATGCCACGCCCCAGCGAATGGCAAACAAGGGATGTGTGGCATGTGGCGTGTGGCAGAGTCAAACTGTGTTGCCAACAGCATCATTATCATTGCCAAACGACACAGCGTCATTAAACGAGATGCTCAACAACCGGAAAGCCAAATGTCCTTGCGCCGATCGTCGACATGCATGTGTGTATCTCTGTGTGTCTGTATATGTTGCATGCAACAGAACCACTTTGCAGTGGTTAACTGAAACAAACAAATGCGAATACCTGCGAATTCCGTAGCAAATTTGTCACGTGTCCTGGATATGAGCTACAGTTTGAGGCTCATCACTTTCACTGTATCTCTCTCTCTCTCTCTCTCTCGCTCTGTCTGTCTCGTTTCGAATTCAGTCAGTCCTCGGGTTATCCTGGCCACAGGGACTGAACTGTAAATTTATGGCATGCATTTGTTTTGCACTCTCGATTTGATTAATGTTGTGACAGCTTTACAAGTGTCGCGCCCCGAGACCTCGATGCGAGCCAAAGTTCATTCGGAGGGGATTCATCATTTATACAACGCATGCCGCTTCGCTCTAACAACTCTCACTCTCTCCCTCTCTCTCTCTCTCTTATGTTGGCCAAACAGCACAACAGTTGGCTTCTATCGGTATGTGTGTGCGTGTGAATACACTCAAACTACTTGGCCATAAAAATGCTAAGTTTGAAAGATAAATTCACTTCGAAAGTGACAAAATACTTGAAATGAAATTGAGATTTACCAGTGATGTGAGAAAAATCATCGGCGCTTTTGTTTTTGCTTTAGACGATTTATCGATTTTAGATTTTTGAATGAATTGTGTATATATTATATGCATATATAGCTGATAATCAACATGTTAACCTAGAGTGTATCTTTATTTTATTTATTTAAAGTTTTTTATATGCCAAAATAAATGCTTGACTGATAATTCGATGATTTTACGATTACAATTTAATTTTTGTATGAAAATTAATTAATTATATTTATTTTAAATATAATTTTATGATCTTTTAATTTAATAAAAAATATTTATGATGTTTTATTGTCAAAAACAACAAAAATTTTTGTAGAAATTTTGAATAATCGATTATTTTAGATACTTTATAAAGATTTTATTTCAATTACTCTTAACTTACGCAGCTTTTTATGCATATAATTATTTTAAAATATATATTTTTTGCCCTTTTTTTAAATAAAGGCCAAAAAGAAAAATAGTTTGAGTTAAAACGCCGATAAATCGATCATTCTCCTTTTATAGATTTTATATTATTTATACTTTACTTAAAGTCTCTTTTCATATATATAATTATTTCAAAATATATTTCTAATGTTTTTTTAATTTAATATTTTACTGAAACGCATTTTTTAAGAGATGCGTTAAAAGTACGATTAATCGATTATTGTTAAGTCAATGTTGTAAATTTGGTAAAAAGAAAAGAAGTAACATCCGATAAGTCGAATTTTATTTGTGCATGCTACAGATTTAGTTTCGATAATCCATATTTATACAGTAAATATTCATATTTTAAGCTCTATATAAATTCATACTATGCAAAAAATGCGAGGTGAAAAGTTTTTCTTTGCTTCAAATGAATATCAATGCGAATTATTTTACGATAAAATAATGTAGAAAATGATGTCATATTTTTTTGGCCACAATTTTACATGTTCTTTTCATTATTAAAGTATTAACAATTGTGGGTTGTATTATTTTGCATATGAAAACACTTTTGTAAAATAGAATTACAAAAGTACATCCACAAAATCAGTTCAAGGATAAATGCAGGAATTTTTTTTCAGCTTTAGCTTTAATTCACTTTTAAATTATATTTCTTTTTTGCTTGGTTAAGATTAATGATTTAAACTTGTATTGTTGTAAATGTTGACTGCATTTGCTCTGCAGAAACAATCAACTTGAAGTAAAAACTTTAACGATAATTGTTGGCAAAGTTTTCTGGATAAAGTCACGCCCCACAACTGGAAAAGTGTGATGTGGCAAATTTTCTTGCACTCGACAAAGGAAAAAATAAAAAAGTTGCAAGTGAAAGTCAATTAGAAAGGCTTTCTCGCTGTGTAAAGCGTTTATTAAGCCGTTTATTACCCTGTCTGACGGTCTGTTGCTCTGACAGGGTGTCTGTTCGTCCGTCCGTCCGTCTGTCCGTCCATCTCTCTGTCTGCCTGTTTGTCTGGTAGGCATAACCCTGACTTGTTGTCGCGTGTTAGCCGTTTTTATTTTAGGGCCCAGAATGATTGAGGCGTTTGTATAATCCGTTTGTCATGGCCTGTGACAAAAGCTAATTGTCGCTATAGTGCTGGGTATTATGTGTGTGTGTGTGCGAATATGTGTGTATGTCCATTGGAAAGGACTCGCAAATGGTTTTATTGTGACATTTCATTTTTACGCCCTGTGCATGCAGATGGTCTTGATTAATTATCGCCAAAAACTGTCGAGTTTCGAGCTGGCAAAGAGTTGGCTCCCAGATTCTGATTCGCACTTTGACAGCAAACGCCAAATGTGCCACAGACAGTAGGACAGACAGACAGATAGGGAGAGAGCTGGGTAGCTCTGTCTACAATACTTGCAACTTGTGGCAGAAGTTCTTCTTCTACTCGCTCCTCGTGTCAGCGATAATCAGTTGGCAACAAAGTTTTAAGCGCGAACTCAACCGCAATTTCCGCTTCACCAAGATAAACGATGCGACAACCCAATGGAATACCCTTGATTTGAATGGTGTTAAGGTATGTGGGGTATGTGGGGTTTCAAGGGTTTGTCTGGGGGTCAGATACCACGTACAATTGTTTACCGTACATAATTTATTCAAAATGTACATTTAAATAGGTGCCATGTCGTGTCGTGTTTTGGAATATTCATTTTCATTAAAACATGCAAATTGTAAACAGCATTTGATGCGATTGAATGCTCAGCTGCGTTCAGCACTCTTGTTGTGTTAGTTCCTGTTGCACATGGTTACATTTATCCTCGATTTAGTCTCGATTATGCCGCACGCATCTGTGCAACGAGGTCACGACCCCCATAGGTCAACCCTCAACGCTGGGTTAGTGTTACACTGCCCACTCCACACTAACTTAACATAATTTGCCTTTTAAAGAACTTTTTATTCATAAGACAAAGTCGATAAATACTCTTTTAAGATGTCAAAGGTTTTACTAAGCGATTTTATATATAAAATGCGTATTAATTAATTTTGTCAGCTAAAATTTGTAAAACATTTCGTATAAGAATAGTTGAGTAATAACTTTTACTTATATTAATTAAATTTAATTCAAGTAAATTAAATTAATAATTTCTGCTTATATAAAATATCATTGGTGTTAATGCATTTTTAATTTGTGAAACATGCAAAATATTTCATGAATTTAATTATTAATTAATTACAATAGTTAAATTACTGTATTGCATGCATTTTACCTCGTAATATGTTCAAATATATAAATTCTTTTTAGTACACCTTTTTTTTGGTAAATACATAATATTTACTAATATTAACATTCCACTCAAGCATAGCTTTGAATTAAAAACTTGTTTTGGTTAAGTTTCAAAAATACATTATTAAAATGAAATCAATTAAATTATACGGCACAAATTATAGAAATTAAAACAAGTTGTTGAAAAAAATATCAACACTCTCTTAAGATATAACTAAGTTATCCCAAGTTAAGTTTAGAGTAGTAGACTTCGTTGGTTTCTTAAGACTTTAAAACCCAAATTAATTAAATTAGAAACTTTTATATATTATTTTAAATATTTTTATAAAAAAAATTACAATTAAATTTGTATTACAATATTTTCTAAAAAATACTTTAGAATACAAATAAACTATTGAAAAACATAAAAAAATGCCTAATACAAATTCTGTCACATATTTAATTTAAACTATTTTCATAAAAAATTTATACAAAATTCATTTTGCAACACACACTTAAAAATACGAACCACTTATAATTTAAAGTTTACATAAAATAAAAAAATAATTAATCATTTGCTGACCACTACTGACAACTCCGAAAAGCAAATTCGAAAAAGAAATTTGAATAATTTTTAAGCAAGAGTAAAAATTTCTTTCGTTTGTCAACAAAGTCAGTTGAGAGATTTATGCTGCAATACGATTGAATACTGTGGAAGCATGCATGGAATGTAAAAGTATTTACAATGATCTGATGACCAAAATAAATGGTCAAGAGCAATTTAAATCTGTATGCAACACACACACACACACAGATGCAATCACACACATATACACCGAATAATGTAACGAAATCAGAATTGCTGCCCACTCAGATTCCGGATAAAGAAATTTCAATCCAGGCATCACATCGCAACGATTTAATCGATGACGCTCAATCGAGTCAAACAACAGACCAAGGACCTCTGCCCTTCGGCTGCCAATACCTACATACCTACACACATATATACAGTATATACTTTATATATAGTATATATAGTGTATGTAGGAGAATGTTAACCTTTAACCGGTCGATCTGCGGTTGACACTGTCCGTCTGCATTTGGAATTTTATTTATCTTGGTTTTATGCAAATGTCCTGAAGCTCCAACAACTGATTGTCCTGGGAATCTGCTGCTTAGACATGATTCCATTTTCAACTCGAGTGCGGTTATTTGACTACAAATCCACATTCGTCTGTCTATATATGCATAGTAGTACCACATACTACGTGTCTGTATCACTACTCTATATATACATACATATGTATATATCTATAAGCTGCTATAATGTCAGTAAAAGGTGACATTTCATTTAATTAATGACAATTTGTAGCTTCGGTTCCATGGTTTATCTCAATCTCATCTCATCGTGGTTACTGAGTGATTGCCAATCAAAGCGAGAGCTACGAACTTGCACTTTGTCACACACTGGTTTCCAGTGTTGACTAAATTTAAAGCGCTTAAATAGCTAGTTTGCTGGGTATAGAATTACCAGAAATTTAAAAATGCCTGGAAATGATTATTTTTAACATTTCAGGCTTAAATCAGATAGATTAATAGATTAAAAAATTTTTGTTCGGATTATTTATTTTAAACATTTAAATAGTGAATAATTTTTCAAATATTTTATAAAGCTTAAAAAGTTAAATTTTTAATTTAAATTCAGTTTTAAGTTGAAACTAATTTCAAGTATCAAATTCTGACAACACAAAATAAGTTAAATTTAATAAAATGTGTTTTGTAAAAATTTTAAATAAATTTTAACACTTAAAAATATGAACTAAACCCAACTAACTAAACTATTTTTCAGTTCCATAACTTTTAAAATGTTGCAGAAATTTAAAATGAATGTAAAACTTTGGCATTATACAACATTTGGTTGTACAGCAACTTAAGCTCTTGCCAAAAATTATTGGTCTAAAAAAAAAACACTTAAAAAAACCGGGTAACCCATTTGCAAATAACACACATACGTGCATAAATAACATACTTGCCACAAAATAGACATTCACTATGTAGTACTTAACCCGTTGGCAATTTGGAAATCACCTTTTGTGCTTGAATTTCAGAATAGTGCTATAGTTGAGTACGCATTGTCTGAGAACTTAGTAGTAGTGATAGTAGACATAAATGCAGAGGGTACAACCTACTGTGTAGACTACTTATAAATATTACTTTTGGCCCGGCCTTAAAAGAACAACAAAAATGGTCTAAAACAAAAAGCAGCAGACATAAGAGCTTGTGTCCACACACTCTATTGTTGTCAATAGTTACATAAATTTGAATCAAATTAGGTCTTCAGAGCGCCGCCTAATCCCTCTCCCGTTACGCCTGGCAACTCTACATGCTGCACAATAAACCAAAAGCTGGGCCAGCCAAATTGACCAACAGCGAACAACGAACGCATGTGTTGCGCATTTGCGTATAAGAGTTTGTTCACTCTCATTTTTACACTCTCTCTCTTCTTGGCAGGCTATGCACTTCTTGTGTGTTGCTGGCGTACGGTCTGCTTAGGAACATACAGTATGTTGCCAACTTGCTCAGTGAGAGCGTAAGTGAGTACAAAGCAAGCAACATGTTTTTTTGTCTTAGCAACATTTATAGAACTTAGTGCATTGCTTTCTAAAGCTTGACTTGATTCTGATCAATAAGGAGATATACATATAAATTAAAATTGACATTATAATAGTAAGTGTAAATGTGTGTTTTCTTTTGCATTTTGTAAGCATTTTAGTTTAATAATGGTTTTTAAAATATATTTATAATAAAAGGTTTCAGATTTTTGTAGATTTACATAAAATATTATTTTGTTTCAGGTTTGAACATTATTAAAAAAAATATACATACATTTGTATGTGTTGTTAAAGTAAATAAGTTTTATTTTATGTTTAATTAATATATTTTATACTATAATGATTAAATTTTTTTAAATTTAAAAAACCTTTTCCTATTCGTAAAGCAAAAAGTATTAAATATGTCAAATGTTAATATAAAAAAATACATAAAACTCTTTTAATTTAAGCATAATACTCATACAAATTTGTATGTACTTCATAAAATAAATTCCCAAATTTTTTAATATTAAAGGCACATTTTTAACATAATATTTTAGTGAAATAAATTTACCATTTGTTTAAAAAAGCGATCTTATGTTAGTTGCCCTCAAAATGTTGCATTGCAATGCACCCACGCACTCACTCTGCTTCTGCAAGCCAGTAAAAGAGAGCACGAGTGTGCAGTATAAGAGAATGTTGCTGCCATGGCTTAGCTGGCAACTTTGTTGCTAATGTCATGTGGCTATGCTGCTGCCGAACTGCTTTGTTGGGCGCCTGCTCAGCCGATGTTGTCGCGTTGTTGAGGCAGTCAGTCAGTCTAACGGGACCAGTGGATACGTAAACAACGTTGATGCGCGCACATTTGATTTGCAACACACACACACACATAGTTCGTTCGTGAGTTCTTTTTGGGATGCTGTTCGTGTCGTGTAATGGCTTCCCCGCAGCCCCCGCAATGTCGTAAGTGTTTGTAGCTGGTGTTTAGTGCTGCGCTGTCGCTGTCTGCTGCCGATGCTAGTGTTGTTGTTGCTGCTGCGACTGTTGTTGTTGTTGGCGTGACATCAGCATTTACCACACAGATGCTGTTGACACGTTCGAAGGCCGTCGCCAATGGCTGCCGCACCGGGGGAAATGCCAAAATACTTGGCAAACGACGCGTTGCGGTCGCGAAAAGCAAAAAACCAAAAACAACAACAACAACAATAAGAATAACAACAACAACAACAACCGCAACTAGCAAAAGTAGAGCGCCAAAATACGCCGTGAGAGACCGCCGAGACGATAGCCGTGTGGCACTTGCCACCAGCCGCGCGCAGACAGTCGCCTCAAATCCTGCCCAATAATCGCATTGCGGCATTGTGCCGCGTTATTTGTGCAATGCGTATAAAATACGCTCCCAACTGCTGCGCTGCTCGGCACAGTGGAAACGTGCTAATTATAATATGTTAATGTCTGTGCCACAACGACTACAGCAACAACTAAAACAACAACAACAACCCAAACAACAACAACAACCGAAAACAACAACAACAACAACAATGAGCGCAACGCGAGTGCAACTTGTGAAATTGGCCAAAAATTGCGCCACCGCAATAACCCCGAAGGCGCTCAACGTAGGCTGTGCTGCACTATGGAAAAATGCGTGGATTTTGTTGTTCCAAAAATTTGATTAAAAAAATTCGAGAGACTTGTTAATAAGTCAATTAAAAAACTGAAATTTATAACTGTTGTATATATATGCAACTGTGAAAACTATGCCACAAACAGTTTCGATTATAAAGTTAGCAACGCAAAACTTTTTATGAACCATATATCGAATTCAAATTTTAGGAGTTATATTTTTAATTGGAAAATTGTGTCTTACCAAGAAAACGAATGAGCTCTAAAAAAAGCTGGGAAAAAATGATATAAATATTCAAAAAAAGCACAAGTTTTTTGGATCGTGTTTTATAATAATACAACAGCTTTCCCATATACAAGTCTACAATAGCACAATCTGCGTCTTCTTTACTATCTTACGTCTAGTTTGTTTTAATCATTAATAATTTATGGAATTTTTGAGAGCGTATAGCTTTGGGCTGTATCTTTACAATTTCCGACTACAACTAAATATGGACTTAATAAAATGTATATTATTTTATTTACACAATATGTTATCAATATTATTCACATTTGATTGGAAAATTTTTAAAATTTTAGTTTAGACTACTTTTTTTTGCAATAAAATGTTCCCAACGAGACATTTTCAAAAATGAAATGATTTTCGGACAGGGAATATCTAGGATTTTTTCTGGATAAAAATATATAAAAAGCACATAGTCTGTTCGAAAAAGACTAATATGGCCACACTACTTGTAATCTATAATATATCGACTATTGTCGAATTTGTATAAAATATTTTTCACCTTCGCCTATTGGTACTTTGTTAAATATTTCGATACATTTTTGGAAAAGACCCTACATAGAATGAAAGGAGCCTTGAACTTGTTATAAACTTTTAGTAGATTTGTGCAGACTTTCTAATTGTCAAATAAATAAAATTATACAATTTCAGTTTGAAAATTTACTTCTTCTTCCATCAAACAATGTTTAAAGCGGTCGATTTATTTAAATATATTTATTCTAATTATTAAAAACTACAACAAACTTATAAGTTGTCCCAAAAAAATAATTTGAAAGCATTGGCAACAATCATTATTTTCCCTTTGTGAATACAGTTGCAACTCCATATCTACTAAGCTACTGAATCTAAAAAAGAAACTCAAAAGTTAAGAAAGTAATATGTGTCAGATAATTGCACCCTTGTTGTCCATAGTGCAACGTAGACAACGCAGTGGGTTGGGTGGAAAAAAAAGGACAGTGGGGCGATAAGGAGAGTGTGTAAATATTTGGCACATACAACAGCAAAGAGTGGGAGAGAGAGAGAGATAGAGGGAGAGAGAGGCAGATAGAGTGGGTGGGTGGGTGTTTGAAAATGCGGTTGTTAAAGAGAGAGCTTGTAAGAGACAGAGAGAGAGAGAGAGAGAGAGAGAAGGGCGGTGGAGGCGACAGGCACAAAAGTCGACACAGAAACCGAAAGCAACAAAAGCAATTATGCAAATATTGCAAAAATAACGGCAACAGAGTAATGCCAAACGACGTGTGTGTGTGTGTGTGAGTGTGTGAGAGAGTGCGTGTGCGTATGTGTCTGTGTGTGTGTGTATGTTAGCCAACTCAAATTGATTAGCATAAGCGGCGCTGCTTCTTTTAGTTACACACACACATACACGCACACACAAACAAAGTCTATATGCAGTTCCGCTCTCTCTCACTCCCACACTCTCCTGCTCTCTTTGCTTTGTCTATGTGTGTGTGTGTGTGTGTGTGTGTGTGTGTACGATGTGCACAATTAGCGCCAAAGTCCACAAAATCGACTAATCAAACAAAGGGACGTCGGCGGCGGCGGCGTCGCATCGTTGTCGGAAAACTCGAAATTAAATTGAGGGGGATTTTTCACGCCTCTGTTGACGGCAGCAGGCAGCACGGCAGCGACGCTTCACAATCGTCGTCATCGTCGTCGCAGTCGCCAACGCAGTCACTGCTGTTGGCAGCAGCCATTCGCCAAATACGCGCGTAATCTATTTTCATCGCTCGACTTATTTTAATCTAGACACGGCCCACGCGGTCTCTCCGTCTCACTCTCTCAGTCTCTTCCTCTCCCTCTCTAGCTGCGACTCAGACGTAGCAGAAGATACTCACAGCAGACAAAGTCAATTGGTTATCTCTCTGCTCCCCTCTTCACCCCTCTCCATCCCTCTCCAGCTAACAGTGCAGCTTGTTGGAGTGAGTTGACGTCGCTTCGCGACGCGTTGCGGCATCAATTCGAGGCTTTTGCATTCTCCGTTTGCGAAATTAAAAGTAATTTTTAAGGATTTATCACGGATTTGCAGCATCATCGTCCGTTTCGCATCCTGACTCTGCACAAAATCTGATGCTTTCGCTACTCTCTCTTTCTGTATGTTTTTCTTTTTCATTCGGACCCTGTACCAAACTAAAGTTACAAAGTGTATATTACCACAAACCATATTTACCATAAAGCAGCCCCATTAAGTATGCTACAAAATGTTTTATGAATAATTTTGTTTAAAATTGCAATATTATTTTAACTCATATAGTTCAAATTAAAAAAGTTGTTGTATGAAAATCACAAAATTACCATTTAAAAGAAAAGATAAAATAGTTTTTTAATATAAACAATATATTTTGCTTCTTTAATGCAAAGTGAAAAGATGCTTCATATACATATTTACATAGAGTACTTCATATACGACCTCTTTTACACTTTCAAAAAACGCATAACTAGCAAAATACTGAAAATATTCTAACCAAATAAACAAATGTTACCTATTACGACTACTTCTATATGAGAATCAAACTTTTTTGGAATCAAACAACTATATTTTATATAAAACTGCAGTAAAAACGATAGAGAAGCAATCAAAGTTTAGCATAAAAAGCTTCTATTGGCTAGCATCGCACTACTACTTCTACTTTATAGCTATTATAGTGTAAGTACAGAGTCCATTACAGTTGATGCACTCGGTTCTACTCATTGCTATTAGTTAACATTTTTTTTATGCTTTATTTTGGTTTTGGATTCGGATTATAAATTGATATTAATACGCGTAATTTACATTGCTGCCACTTACCACAGTTACTCAAGCACTGCCACTTGCAGCACGACACTCACTCAGTCTCTGTCTCGCTGTCTCTTTCTGTGTCGCACAAGCTCTGTCTTGCCGTTTCCCATGGCTCTAGCTCCCAGAGTTTGGCTGCTGCGTGTAATTAAATTATCACAACTTTATCGCGTAAGATGAGAAAATACTTGGCAAAAAAAAAACAAAAATAAAAATGAAAGAAGAAAACTTTGTGCGAAACGAAGCCCAAAATTGCTGAAGAATCTCAGCGCAGCTTTTATTAATTACTTGCTTAGATTTTGTCGGAACTTTTGGTTAATTACAACAAGCTAGCCCCTGCCACTCCACCTGCACGCCGCTCCCTCTGCCTCCCTCAAGTTGCAACTTGCAATTGAGTAGGCAGCGCTTATAAAAGTAAAAATTTCGTATATATTTTAGACTTAAAATAAATCAGAATTTTGCACTCGACACGTTGCACAGTGTAAACTATGTAATCTATTTGCTTATTGTTCCAGCACATATTCATATATATATATTTTTTTAAATTTTATTAGTTAAAAATGAAAAGAAAACAACAAAATAGCCGAATTTCATTTGGCATATTTTTATTATTTTGTCGATACTTGATTTACGTGAAACATGTGCACCAATATTGAAATTGGCTGTCGAAAACTCATACCCTGTAGTAAATCCGAAAGGTATAATTTGTGCTAAAGGGTCAACCTATAAGTATGTTCTTTCTTTGTTATACAGAAAGTAATGGAAAGTAAAGGAACTTAAAAGAAATTTATATATAAAAGCTTTTATTAGCTTAGCTACAAGTCAAACTCTGAAAACCATAAATACTTAACTTATTTAAATTTAGATATATCCTGAGAAATGTATATATTATGAGAAACTTGTGGAAGGATGAGCAAAAGGATTCAATTTATGGTTTTAATTGAAATCCAAACATCAAATATTCAAAGTTCTAAATTTATTTAAATTAACAAAGAGTACAAAATATATAAAAAAAATTTTAATCAAATTGATATGCTATAATTAAAACTATTTTATTGAACTATTTCATAAATTTTCCAAAAACTCATTCATTTACTTGACAATGGGTATCTTAAAGTATATCATTAGTTACTGTTATGATTTTAGCAGTTTTGTGTTTTGTTTTTCTTTCATTGTGGATAAACGAATGTGAATATTTACATTATTTTTAATATACGTCCAGAGCAATGGATTCGCAAAAGCATTCCCAGTCACAGAGGGAGATTTTTGGAGTCGCAATCGTAGTCAGTCCTGTAGTCGGAGTCGGCGTTCCCTTCGGTGTTGGATCTGGTGTTGGAGTCAGAGTCCTGTGCAAGCATTTACATCCAAAAAGTCCGGCGGGCATTTATACATTTTCCGGTTTTTCACTTGCCTTGCACTTTTTCTCTCGATTTTGCCATTTTTGCTTTCTGGTTTTTGTGCTCTCGTTTTCATTTTCATTCTCGTTGTGTGTGTCTCTTTTATTATTATTAAACCAAAATAAATTGTTTGCATTGTTTGCTCAACAGAGTGTTACTTTTTAAAGGCCTTCGTCGCTCTCTCTCTCTCTCTCTCTCTCTCTCTTTCTCTCTCTCTCTCTCTCTAAATATACATATATGTATATACTGCCAATACTGTTAGCCCACTCATCCCTTACAGTTTATTGGCAAAAAGGCATAGAAATATTATGTTCGCTTATGGAGACGCATTGAACACATGTTATACATTCTTTTTGTTTTCGTAAGCAGTTTCTTTTCCTGGGACTGCTGCTGGCCCATTTCTATGGATCCTTGTTGGTCCCTGCTCCTCGACCAGGTCCTGCTTACACCCATCCCCCCTTCACTTCCATTTTCCCCGTACAATCTCAATCAGAACCCGGCCGTCGCGACGGTTTGTTTGCTTGTTTGCACATTCTTAACTGGCAATCAGGACCCTGCCTCTTACCCTCTGACCCCCCATTCTGATTACTTCACCTCCTCCCATCCCAGATTGCCTTCAAACTGTAGTCCTTCTAAGCATGTGAGAGCGAGTGTGTGTGTGAGTGTGTGGGTGTGTGTGTGATTGTTAAAGAACTTTTGTCATTTTGCTAATTTACCATTATTTACTTGTTGTTTACACGGCATCAGCCCGGAGTTTATTCTCGGCAAAAATGTTGTCCACAATATGCAATGGCAATCATGGTGGCAAAAAACTCCGCATTCTTGCAAAAGATTTCATAAAAGTTTTTAGGCAACATAGATTTTTGTGCCTGCTAGCGTAATGTTTAGTAATTTTGTTAGAAATGTTACGGGAATTTTTGGAAACTGAAACCAAGAAAATAATTATTGTAATATTACTGCAAAATATTCTGTAGAAAAGTTATGTTTCCCTTAAATACAGAATACATATAGAATATTTGTAAATCAATTAATTCAAATTTTATGAAAATTGCTTATCGTACACTCCTTGAAGTAAAATACAATGTATTTGTAAATATAAAATTTTTGGAAATATTTTTGAAACTTCTTCTACTTTAGTTTATAAAAAATGTATAGTGTAAAATAAAGTAGTAGAAAAGTTTATAGCTATATATTTTAGTTATCTATATGGTGATAATATTAAAAATATATTTATTCAAATAAAATATACAGAATAGAAAATGATGGCTTTAATTGAACTCGATCCCCAAACCTACCGTTACCTAGCTAATTGCACCATAAAACTTGCTTTAAAATTGCTTCCAATAGGTTGTGTTAACTCCCATTATATAGTAGACATAGCAAAATAACTTTCTGTAATTTTGAAAATTTTTGAAAAATTATTTCAATATATTTTTACATTAACTATAAGCCAAAAATTGCAATTTTCGTTAAGCAGAGAAAATCTCTAAGCAGCTCAAGTAGCACGCGCCAGAGCAATTTGTTGGCTTTATAGCCCGATGACAGTATAACTACTATCACAGCAGAAAAAGCCAAAAAAAGAGAAACAGAAAAAAGTCAACTATTGACAAGGCCATAAAAAAGAATGTTATTGACAATTTGGGCCAATTGCGATGTGGTCAGAAATGAAACTGTTTGCTGGAACTTGTGTGTGGCAAATACATACATAATATTTGTAGTTGATTCAAAATCCCCTAATTAAATATAATTAATTAATGCGAGTTGACTTGATGTGCTAATCAGCTATTTATTTTGGCAATAGCTACCTTACTGTATCCCCCCTCTCTCTCTCTCTCTCTCACACTCTTTTTTGGCTCATTTTCTAATATTTTATTAACACCTTGTGCTGCGGCTTGTCTATGAGCATCATGAGTTTGGGTTACACTTGTGTTTGTGTTTCCGCTGAGCGAGTGTAAGGGGGTGTATATATGTATTTGTGTGTTCTGAGCCAAGTTAACTAGGTCAGGGGATTAACTTTGTTAATAATAAAACACGCAATATTGCCACTGCAGCTGCCGTGAACCAATTCCTTTACTCAAAGTAGCAGCTGGCTTTAAAATTTTCGTTAAGCTTTTCAGCGCTGAAAAGTGAGAGAGCGCAAGCATGTCGATGAAGGGGGTTGATTTATGGAAGGGGAATTGCTCTGATTTTCGTTTCTCAACGCAACGCACACACAGCGACTCCTGCAAAAAAGGGAATCTTCTGAATTATTTATGACAATTAAGTTGTAATTTCATTTTATTGCCTTCAACAGAGCCAACATTTCACCGTTCACCGTTCGCGTTTCCACCCAGCACTTCCACTGTTTGCATCGAGTGCCTCTTACCATTTTCTTGTAGTACTTCGGCTGGTAGTTCGGCTGCTGCGACTTTGACTTCGACTTCAAACTCCAACTCCTCAGAAACCGTTGAATTCTTTGTTCTTTCGTCATTTCACGCCACGCAGCTGCGCAGGCTTCGGCATGACCATCGTCCCCATCGCATCCAGACAATACAGACCATCTAAAACATCTACCCAACCATTACCATCTTATGCCCATTTGTAGCCCCTTTCATTTTACTTTCGCCAAAAATGCCGTCGTAAAGCGGAAAATGTATGTTTTGTGCCCTTGATACCACGAACCACTTTTTCTTTTTTTGTTGTTGTTAAGTTTCACTCGTTTGTTTTTCTTTGTATACTCGTTTTTCTCTGCTGTTTTTTTTTTTAGCTTGTGGCATACGCACTTTATTACTTATATATTCTCATATAATATGTTAGGTGTGCCAAAAAGCTCTATAGTACACTTAACAAAATAACGTTGCACCTGTTCCACAATCGGTTGGTTTTTTGGGTGGTTTAACTTCAGCGCATGAAAAGTTTCTTTTTGGCTTACACTCTTATGAATTGCTGTTATTAGCATATTTATTTAAGAATTTACAAAAAGTTATGAGTACTTTAAGGTAAAGAGTGCTAAATCGTGTCTTCTTCTATAACATTTGTGTTAACCATGCGATTGAGCTGAAAGTTTTAGAATAGATAGTTGTTTCTAGTAGAAATTAAGTCATTAAAAATTTTTCTTAAACTACATTTAAGCACAGAATAGAAGAAGTAATTATAGTAAATTCATTTGTAACCCTTATGTATCATATACGATTGTGCTGAAACTTTCAGAATTAATCGATTTTTTTACTACAAAGATAGTAATTATAAATGTACAAAAATATTTTTGTATTCATTGAATTTCATAGAAAATTCTTGCACACCTTTTGTATCACGTATTATGCTTAAAAGAATAGAGAGAGTAATTACAATTTGAAAACATTCTATACACATATTTGCATAGAATTTCTAGGTATATTCTAGGAAAAACTCCAAACAGAATTCAATGGAAATTGCAAAATATGGCATTAGGAAATTCTATGGAGCTGTCATAAGTGCTAAAGCAAGGTTAAACTCAACTATAGATCACATTAGGAAAAGTCAGAATTGTTAAGCTTTTTTTTTTTTTGCTTGCAACCTTAAATGTAATCAGATTTTTAAACTCAGCCAAGCGCTACGATTTGGTTTTGGGGTTGAGAGATTAAAGGCGAACGAACCGAAGCTTGAATAGAATACCTGGAAAACTGCACAACTGAGAGTGAGAGTGGATGAGAAAAATAGGGGGAGAGGTGGTTAAATAAAGTGAAAAGTGAAAAACTGAAAAAGGGCAGCACACAAAAAAAAAAGCGAAAAAGAAAAGAGGAAGCAATTGTGGCCAGCATGACTTGACTGTGAGTCTGGGCTACAACTATGTATGTGGTAGTAGGCTCGTATCCTCATCAAAGATTGGCCAAAAAAGCATGTCTTGGCCGGGCTTATAGCAGTGGTAGTAGCAGAGCCACATTTAATATTCCGGCTGTGCACGAAACACAGATGTTCCGAGATTTGCACGAACCCAGATCAATTATTTAGTGAATGAAGACGCCTTGGTCCTGTCACGTGGCTGTTCTCTGATTTTCTTGAGGCGTCGATGAGCAATATGAGTGAATTTTAGGCTAATATGCTGGTACGGCTAGGGGTAGGGGGTAGGGAGTGTGGGTATTTGTGAGGAATATGGCACATGTACCAGACATTATTTAATAACACATTCTAGTTACAGTTGCCAAATGAAAGTTGTACGAGACTCGCTAACCAAATTACTCAGTGTCTTAACTTTGTCCAGTCCCATTACCATTTCCATGCCCTTTCCCCACTCGTATTCCCAATCCCCTCTCCCATTTCCACATTCATTTTTATACGTTGTAGTCAGTAGCACAAAAGTAGAGCAGCATCATAACTTTGTTAGAACTTCTACAAAATTTAGCAGAAGATTGAGTAGAAAGCATAGATATATTCATATGTACTGGCTGTGACGTAGGTCTATATGTATAACTTGAATCCAGACAGAGTTTATTATTATATACCCATGTAACTCCTTTAACAATCTATTGAGTTTTGAAATTTCAAATTTATCTGCCGCTTTTCCAATTGAATTGCCTGTAAATTTACATCCACCGCGTATTGCGCTGTCGAGCACGCTTCGTTTGCACTTGTTATTGGAGCAGGGGAATGTACATACTAGGCAATATTGGAATATAGCTGCTTTCTGGCCTCGTCTAGGTGCTTTTTGGCTGTTTTAATAGGCCCGCAGCTGTGTCCCAATGTTGCAGCTGGCAATTGCTGCTGCTGCTGCTTCTACTTCTACTTCTGCTTCTTCCTCTTAGCCTTATTTCATCGCGTTCTTCTGCCACTGCTTAAGTCGAGAAGCCATTGCACTGTCAAAAGTTTTTGACACGTACAACGACTAAACTTTTCAGCGGTGGGCACAACATAAATAAACACGCCCTTGTCGTTGTACAGCCGCTCCACGCCTCCCGGCCCCTCCTAGCCACGCCCACTGCCAGCCCATATCCGGAACTGGCAATGACAGTGACTGGAGGGCGGGCAGCTGCTGTGTGGTAGTAGGTGGGTGGCTGGGTGGTTGGGTGGCTGGAAACTGGGGATTTGCAGTGGGACCGGAACGTGACCAGCGGCCGAACAGCGGTCGCTCACGTGGGTCCAACTGGGCTGTTTGTCCGATTTGTCCTTTGACGCTGCTGTTGCTCGTAAATTTTTCAACAAGTTTTTATTATGGTTGCGTGTCCTTGCCCAAAAAAAAAAGCCGCCCAGCAAACAAACGACGTTTACACGAATGTAATCATAAAATCGCATTCATGAAATGACAGTAGCACAAGAATAACTTGTGAAAAGTCGTAAAACTGCTTATTGTTTGTTGAATTTCGGTTTATATGATATATACGCACCATATTTCTAAACTATTCTAAAAATTTCACGACAGTCGCTTAATAAACTTTAAAGTTATCCAAAGAGTAACATTTTGTATAAATGTTTATTTACTAAACCGAAACACGCTCTTATATAGTCAGATTCCATCGGTTTTGTTTCGTCTTTACGATTGTTTTAGGCATTACAGCGTTGCCACCTTATCTCAATGCCTTGTTAAGTTGGCTGCGCCTAGAAATTTGCTGAAATGTAGCTAAAATCACTGCCAACTTTCATTTCTCGAATTCAGCACTGCAAAAACCGAGTCACACACACAACACACATAACTCACACTCACTCACACTCACACACATCCACACACACATACACGTGTGTTCTGGTGATTGCGTCGGAAGCTTTTTATTTTATTTATTTAATAAAATTTAGGAATACGCCTGCAAATAATTTATGGGACTGGAATTTGCACATTAATCCTGCGAAATGTTGCCAAATTATTGAGCTAATAAATATTTACCTTGCTCACGGTCCCTACCCCCTGTTTTATACACCGTACCTCTACCCATACCTCTGCTACGACTGCTTCCGCTCTTAAACCGAGGTTACCGAGGCAAAGCAAACTTTCCAATCCCTGTTGGCAGAGCTGACACTAAGCCATAATTTTGATTTAGCCCTCTGAAAAGCTGCTTGAGATTCCTAAAGCGTGCATTTATCTTTACCGAACACACTGGTGTGTCGACAACAACAGGACGAGAACGAGGATGAGGATGAGGATGAGGCCTAGGACACGAAGCGGCAATCATAGGCAAAGGGTTTATCAGAAACCTTAAACTACGGGAATTACAATATTCAGAATCCTGCTGGCAAGGACAGGCCAGGACCAGTCAAAAGGCTATCAATCACAGATTGTGAATATGAGTATGAGTATGAGTATGAATTTTGTATTTCAAATTTAGGGCTCAATTTGACCTGGACAACAGTCAGCATGAGTGAGGAGTTAGAGTAGAGGAGAGCAGGGCAGAGCAGTATGAAGGGCTGACAAAGAGATTTATGTGTGCATTGGTGCAAGAAATATACATTTTCAATATGGCAAAACTGATGAATCTATTGAATTCACATAGGTAAATCTACTTTAATCAGTACTACACCCAACTGTATTGCCCCTGAAAACATATTTCGTTTATGCCATTCGGCCAATTGTATTTTGGAAACCATGCCTAGCTGACAATTGGCCAACAAAAACCAGTGCTGAGTTTCAAAGCCAGTTACCAGTTTCGAGTTACCAGTTTCCAGTCACCGTTAGACAGCACAGTCGCCGGCAATGAAGTCTAATTCAAATTTACATTTGTGACGGTTCAAACAATTTGCTAAATTATTCAACTGGGAGACCATAAACCGTATTTTCAGCCAACTGCCGGCCAAAACCACTGATGAATGTCGACGTGGCACAGTGGACGGCTTTGGGCATTTTAATTGCATAATTAAAATATTTTTGAATTCTGCTTTTAAAATTAATGTTAGCTGGAAAAACACTTGGTATTTTCCATAATAATATTTGTGTTGAAGCTTTAAGATAAAAGCAATTGAATATATACGATTTTTATTACAATTTCATTCCATAAATTCCAAATCTGGTTAAAATAGAATTTTTGTTCTTTAACAAAAATTTTCTATGATACAAATGGCATATGTTTGAGGTTTATCATGCGATCATGTTAAAATTTTTAGTCAAACTCTGTTATTTCTAAAATTGAGGCAATTTATTCTTGGTAAACATACAGCACGCAAATTGTGTACTGTATAACTTATGAGTTTACTATATGATAGTGTTGAAATTTTCAGGAAAGTTCAAACCAAAGTATCTGTATAACCTCACTGCTTACTTGGGTTTTTCTACAAACATTTGAGGTACAATTTAGTTATATAAAGTATGAAAAAACAATTGTGGTAAACGATCTACGCGCTTTAAGTACTAACTGAGAAGGACCCAATCTATTTCGTACTGGAAAACTTTGTTATTCTTTGGAATATTTCGAATAAACTCACAGATTTTCGATTACGTTTATGTATACCGACCAACTTTGGTTAAGATTGGACTATATCATACAGATAAAGCAGCAGTGGTTTTTTGAAAACCGACAATTTAGATCATAACACCTCACAGATAATATTCTGACCAAAGTTTGTTAACCTTATACTTATTCATGTTTTAGCATCTATAAAAACAATATTTTTAGAATAATAATTCTAATTTATATTCATCTCAACTATTAGTGTCTAATGCCCATTGTGCTAGAGTAACGAACTGGCAAATTGTCTGCCCGTTTGCTTTTCCGTCTGTCACCCACTGTATTTTCCGTGCTTTGCGGTGTACGGACACAATTTCCACAACAGGCTTTCGATGTGTTGAAAATGCAATTGATTTCATTTGGATGCTGCTGTCTATGTGTGTGTTTTTGGTTGGGTATAAGTACGTATATTCGTATCATGACAGCACGAAGTTTCCAAATAAAAAAGCAAATAGCGAGCATTTTGATATTTCCATTGAATTTGACCGTGGTTGCGCAGATAAGTTCGCTGACCGACAAATTTCAATATGATTTCAATTTTCCACTAAATTGAGCTGAGCACAAAAGATGAGAAAATTACCGAGCGCAAGTTTACGCTTAAATAAATTCAAATAACGAATAAATAACTCAACTGTATGCAAACCAAAAACTGTTAATACTACAACTCGCCAGGCAACTACATATACAAAATAATCTTCGCCGTCTCGTACTAAAACCAAAACGGACCATCTTAGCAAGGCTCGACTGTAGCTAGCGGCAGTGGTAAACGGCGGACAGACACCGAGTGCTTTTTGGGCCAAGATGAAAGCTAAAATATTCGGTATATATTAATTTTCTTTGCGCAAAAAGCGGGAAAAAAAAGAAGTAAAAAAGTGAAAAAGTAGTAAAGAAAAAACACATTGAGAAGCCATAAAGCAAAGTTCGGCTGAAAGTTCATCACAGTGAGTGGTGGATGCAACAACCACTACAAGAACCTCCAACAAACTAAAACGACTGCCACTGCCACTGGCAGTGCGACGGCACGTCAGACATCCGACAGAATCAGTTTCAGTTAAAGAAACTATACACAGACACGAGCTACAAAGGCAGACTAGATGCAAAATCTAGAGATGCTCGAAAACATCGATGCATCAATCATGCGAGTTGATTAAAAAAAGTAGCCGAGTTGCTCTTACCGCTTGTTCTGCACAATGATCAGTCAGTTTGTGTTTTTCAAACAGTTTTTTTAGTTTTATGTCGTTTTATCAAACACACTTTCAATTTATAAATTTATTTAAAAAATACTTTTAAATTCCTTTTGAAAAAAAGAAAAACCTGAGGAAAAACTAAGAGCAAAATAGTTCTTAAAAATAGTTTAATATTTATTTTTTAAAATAATTTTGATTATAATTTTTTCATCAAAATATTGAACGTTTATTTATTTACTCATTTATAATCATTTTAATATTTTTTTCATAAAAAGTTTTATTTTTGTTCAAACTTAAAAACTTAGTTTTAACAATCCGGAACAATTAAAAAATTGAACGTAGAGAAAGTTTTCTATAAGTTTAGAATTCAAATTTTTGTATATTTTATGAAATACATTTAAAAATATCCATAAAAGCACAAAATACTTGATTTTAATAATTTTTATTATAGATTAAATTTCATAAAAAGTTTCAAAAAATGTGTTTCTTCGGATAAATTAAAGAGATTTCAGATTCCTAAGCCAGATTTTTTTAACTAGACTTTTTTTTTATACATTTTATGTTGTAGAAATTTCTTACATATCATAAAATCTCGCAAAATTTATGACCTTGGTAATAAAAATGGCATTTTAAAAGGCTTGGGAAAATATCGATATTTAATTGCTGTCTATATTGATGTTTAGTTTCGGGGGTGACTTGAGCAGCTGACGCGTAAATAAAATGTTGCAGCCCTAGAAAGCATAATGGTGTCACTAGTGGTACGACTGGCGGCCGAGGGTCTTGAGCGTTTATGCTGAAGTGTTGTTGGCAGGTTTGTAGTGAGATGTAGTAGAAGGGGTTAGTGAGGGAGGTGAAGGGGTAGGCAAGCACTTTCCGCTCAGTTTGCAAAATATGAAGTTTGCTTTTGAAAGTTTGCGGTTTTTGGGTTTCCCTTGCAGGCGAACAATAAGAAAATGCCGAGAAAATACATTAAGCCAAACATAAAGAAGCATTTTTCAGCCTCCTTCCCGTCCATCGTCCACCGACCGTCACACACTCCACCCAAAAACCAGGGCAGCTAAACATGTGCAGGTTGTGAGAAAGTGTTGTGTGTGTATATGCACGAAAGTGTTTGTATGTGTGTGTATATGTGTTCTTCAAGCTGACGTACTTACTCATAGCTCTTAGGATAACAAGGGATTTGTTTGGTCTCTGCACGCTTAATACTCAACCCGATCTGAAACTTGTGTTTCGCCACCCCCTTTCCATTACATTCTTTCCTTTCCATTCCGTTTTCAGTTTAGCTTTCATCAGTTTTGTGCTCAGCCGTCACTCCAGCGGGACAGCAAGCATATACACATATCCACATCCACATATCCACATCCGTTTCCTCATTCTCATTCTCATCCTTGTCTTCATTCACATTCACATTGCTACGAGTCCTTGGACAGCCGTCCGCAAGTGTCAGTTAATGAATGTTTTGTCATACTTCTCGCATCTTTCACAGACCCAAAACGCAAACCTCAACTTGAGCCAGCTCGAAATCAGTTTACACACACACACACACACACACACACAGACACTCTGACACTTGGGTATGCTCTTTTTTGAGTGTTTTTTTGGGTGCTTTTCGGGTGGTGTCTCTCTATGTGTGTGTGAATAGACCCATTACTCATCTCGAACGGGTTTTGCTTGCCGCACATCAATGTTGAAATTTCATGGATAAATGAACTCAATTGATACCTTTTGTGTACTTTTAATCTAGTCAGAGATTGCCTTCCTTCACCCACCCCTCTCCTTGTCACCCCTTCTCCTTCCTTCATCAACAAACTCAGAAGCTCAGATCATCAGCAAAATATTTTTGAATGTAAAAGTCCCTGAACTGCAATTTTCATAAAGTCCTAACGAAAATTTCGCCAGCTGACAGCATTGAAGAGATTCAAACTTGCAAATATATTTTTTGTTCATACAACAAAAATATGCAACAAATTTTAGAAAAATATGTATTACAAAAAAACCAACAACAAAGAATTAATTGAGTAGACTTTTAATCTGCATATAAAAATATGGTAACAAAATATTCTTTGTACGAAAAATGCAAAAATTGCAGTTATATAGATATGGAAACTAAGTCAAAGAGCAAATTCTGTTTTAAAACAGTTTTTAATTGTTGGTATTCGTTATTTTTGCTTATTTATTTAGTCAGATCTAGAATTAAATCTAGTTTTAAATGTAAATCAACATATAAACGAATGACTATCTTTTGTGAGCCTTTGTTTTGTTATATGATATAGTAGTATGTGATATATTAGGTAGCCCAAGAAGTCTATGCAGATTTTTTAATAGAATAGTATAGTATAGCCTAGTAAAGAAGTTACGGAGATGAAAGTAATCGAATTTTGTGTAAATTTGAATGACAAATTTCAAATAACAAAAAAGTTTTTCATTAAATATTGATAAAAACAGACAGCCACGTTTATATTAGCTTCGATGTTTAGGTTTTTAAAGAATACTTTTAAAGATATTTTATAAATTGCTTGAGGCTAAAAAATATATTTTATACTCCTTTTTTTGTCATTTCAATCAACACTTTTACATTTGGGATACAAATTGGCAAAAACCCTCGTCATAATTGTTGAAATGATATGAAATTTTATCAATTAAAACTTCTATGGCAGCATGATTATCGCATTGCCAACTAATCGAAATCGTGCCTTTTTGAATCGCAAATAAATTTGAGCGGAATTATAAAATTTGATGATGAAATAATTCAGAGTGAGACAGAGAGAGAAAGTGAGACAGAGAGAGAGAGAGAGAGAGAGAGAGAGAGAAGAGAAAAAGAGAGCGTGCGAGCGGTAATAGGGAGCTGAAACAATTAATCCTTGGGGCTTTTACTGATAATCCAGCTCATGTTTCAATGTAAAAATACAGAACAAAAAAAAACAAACAGAGTTTTGCAAATTGTTAACCGAACTAATTAAATGTGATTTCAGTGGCGAATTTGTTTTAATTTTAAATTAATTTGAAATTCAATAAATAAACCCAAACCCAATTAAGCAACGCGTCGCAAAATTACAAAGTAAAAATAAATAATTCAATAATTTGTATCATCATTAAGCAAATAAAAATAATAGCAACAAAACAAATGGAAGGTCCTTTTTTTGTGTTTAGTTGTTGTTGCCGCGTTATTAAATAATCAAGTTATCAGTACCGATGAGTACTGAAATCATGTTTAATTTTTTTTTCTTTGCTTTTCATTTTCTATCGATGTTGCATAAATTAAAAAAGTGATTAAAAAAAAGAAGTGGAGACCGCAATAAAATAACAAAATGCAAAAAGCGAGTGTGAAATATAATTAATTGTTTTACGGTCAATGCAAATAAAAAAGTTATAAAAAAAAAATTACGTATATTAAACAAACAGCAACAACAACCAACAACGACAGCAAATTGAAAGCAATGCAAAGCCAATGTGCAATCTAATAAGTGCAATAATAAAATAAATAATAAAATGTTAAACGTGTGCAAAAGTGGCCTTAAAAAATAACATATGTATATATAAAAAATAAAAATATATATAAAAATAAAATACATATATTCATTTCAAATATTTCCTTTGCTATGCTGCAAACAGATGAAAGGATACAAACAAGCTCATGAATAAGAATATTATGAATATGCTAGCGATAACGAATAACAATATGAATAACCGTATGAATTTGAACATATATGCGAGTATATTGACCGGTCGTAAGTGCCATCACAATCCAAGCCGTTGATGATGCCAACAATAAATATGAAAAGCGTATGAAAATTGCAAAAAATGCAAATTGCCAAATCTGACGGCGAACAATAAAATCGACCATAAAGAACATCAAATCAAGAGCAGACGCTAACCAACAATAATATTGGCCAACACACATATAGGACCATAACAACAACAACAACAGGAGCAACAGTAGCAGCAGCAGCAACAATAACAACAAGCACAAACAGCACTCTGGCCGTTGGCAATGGCCGAGTCGCAACCCAATCCCGCCCAGCATCTGCAGCAGCGGCAGCGGCAACGGCTACGGCGGCTATCCACAGTTCAACCCCAACTCCAACCTAAACTCCAACCCCAAACCTTGCCACGATTACAACTCCAACCCTCGTTGCCGTCTAGCAAATGTCGGCACGTGCAGCAGCAACAGCAGCGGCAGCAGCCGCAATACGAGAGCAACTCCTGGAGCATTGGCTGGAGCAAATTCGCCTGCTTGTTGGCTGCTGTATGCCTGCTGACGCGGCCCGTCATGCCGGAAGTTATTTATCGAGTTGATCCTTTGGGTAAATGCTTTGTTTTATTTTTCTCTTTTTCACATTTCACAGATAGTCGTACACTCGCCAAAAAGAAAGCCCTGTATGTAAAGCAGTAGCTTGTAAAAATATTTCTAGCTATATACTTTTCTATATTATATAGACTCTTTTTCCGAATAAGTAAATATTTTCCATAAAAATAAGTTAAAAAATAACTTCTACCACTTTTTTTCCAATAAATCTTATAAAAATATTTCTCGATTCTTTTAAAATTATAGTACAAATATATAAAAAGTATACATAAATGCAAGTTTCTTTAATTTTAAAAAATATTTTTAAAAATTATCTTATAAAAATATTTAAAAAATGTTATATATATATTATAGTATTATATATATTACAGTCAGAACTTTTATGAAATCATGTGCATCTTTGAAAACTAACTATATTTTTTTTGCACAGTGTAAACACCGTACCATGTTCTACCAGTAAGAGTAACATTTTCAGCTACAGTTTCATATAGAAATTCGCGTTTGTTTTGCGTTTTATCTGCAGCAATAACCATCCCCTGACACAGCAACTGTCCCTGGTCAGGGACAGAGTCAGGGGAAGGTACGTTGGGTTGAACACAGTAAGAGGCATGTGAAGAGTGGTAGGGAAATCGCTTAGATAGTCGGAGGTACACTGTCGCTTTTAAGCTAATGCAGGCGCCAAACTCAAACCCAACAAGGCGTAAGAGAACTCAACTGACAATGGCGCTGAATGCTGTCCCCAAACCAAATAATGTAGTATTATATAGAGTGTGTATATGTAGTATATATTATGTATAAATCATAATTAAGCACAAATACACACTCCACAAATGCTTGTTGACGTTGGTTGTCCAGTCTCAGCCGCAGTCTCAGTTTGAGAGAGTCGCAGCGAAAGTTTCACCAAATGATCTGTAAGCGAGAGCAACCAAATATTTATGTTCGTCATTAATGATTAATAGGGCTGGCAAAGCAAACAATCATAAATTAAACCACATTAATTAACTGCCCGTCGCAGTGGATATAGCGAAAAGTGAACAGAAAACAGCTAACAGAGATGGTCCTGATGGCTCTGATGTCTGATGGCGGCTACCAAACCAATCTGTGCTCCATTGTCCACTTTTGGCCATGGCCCATATACAAATCATTCTTGACTTGATATCGAATATACATACATATACATACATATATATATTTTTCTGATAATATGCAAGATATAATAGTTGATGGGTCGTGGCATTCTGCTTGAGTTCAAATGGATGCCGTTGCGTAATTTGGCTCATTCCATCTTCATCTTTATCTTGGCCATCTCTGTCAGCAGCTACCAATACCCTCAGCACTTATCGATTGAGGCCATCACGCTAACAAAAATTAATTACCTCGCAAAAATCTATATGTATATAGCGCATATGAATATGGGTGTAAAATGCAGACAGTTTTACGCGGCGATTGTAACTTTTACAACTTTTGAAATAAAAGTCGTCAATCAAACTATAATATGCCAGTTTTATGCTTTAAGCTTAAGAGAGTTGAATTTTTAATTTAAGTATTGTGTGCAAATTTTTAAATAATAATAATTAAAAGGCTTATAATTATTATTTTTGAATTCTATAATCAACGATTTATTGTATACTTTTTAATACAAATATTGTTTATATTATGAGTTTTTATTTTATTAATATTTTTTTAACATTTTTGTTTACAACTTTTTTCTTGTTCATAAGAAAAATTGTAACTGTTTACTTTAATCATCACTCTAGACATTTTCTTCATAGAATTTATAAAAGAAAAAACAAAAAAAAATTTAATTTAAATTATTTAAATTTCTGCCGTTTTATTTTATGTTATATATATTATATTTTCAAAAATTTATTTGAATATTTAAGCTTACAATTATTTGGTTTTTAGTAAAAAAATTTAAACTTTAATCTTTAAGACAAACTTTTCTTTCATACAATTTGGAACAGAAAACTCATTATTTTTGGAGTTTTCTGTTAAAAATTAATAATTTAATAATTAAAAAATGTATAAAGTTTAATAAAAATATGCTTTATTTTAATTTAACAACGTTTCGTAAGAGAAGTTTTAACTATAAACTTTAATTTTTATAGAAATTTAAATAGAAAATATCAAAAATATTAAATTGAAGCGAATTACAAATGTAACAACTATAAATGAAATACCACATATTTAGCTCTTATACTCAGCTGTGATACTAGAGTATAAGAGTGCTAGAGAGAAAGACACATATCCTGTTTGACAAAAACAGAGAGAGAAGGAGAGAGTTTACTTGCTGTAAAAGCGGGTAAAAACACAGCACATCTATAAGCTTAATGATAATTAAATAATATTTTGGCAAACTTTCTTTTCAAGTGCTTTACGGTCTGGGTCATTAATTTCAAGGCCGCATTAGTTGCTCAGCTTGTTTTGTTGTACTTGTACCAACTTTGGCTCAAAAACTTGCAATTTGTGCTGTTGTCGCCTTCGTTCGTTTCACTGATGTAGGGGACACCCCCTTTGCTCTTTCCTTTCTTGTTGTGCGTGTTCCTAGAGCAACACCATAAATATTCAATTGCTGCGTGTGTTTACTTTTCTTTTTGCACTGTTTCTTTTTAATACTTCTAGATAGATAGATAACACGCACACACACACAATTTGAAACACATGAATCTCTGGTACATATGCCAATGCCACGCCTACCTCTTCGAGTAGTGGAAGGGGTGAAGAGGGAGAAGAGTATCTTCTGAGTAGCTTCGCGAAATTCGGCTTCTACGGTGCCGTCTTCTTCTAGTGGCGCCTTGGGTCGCGTTGATAACGACAAAAAAAAGAAAAAAATGAAAACGGAAAGTTTCATGGCCTACGCGCCATGTTTCCCATTTCCCATTTCAGTCAAGTCGTCGGTTCACATTAAGATGTGCTTTAATCTCCCATTTCCCATCTGCTGGCAATGCCGCTTGGCCCGAGGAACTGCCAACTGAAGAAGAAGCTGAAGGTGGAGAAAGCCCACGTTCATCTTGCGCCTCTTGGTGTGCCTTTGTCATATACGATGCCTTTTAGTGTCTTGCATGAGCTGTAAAATTTAACTGGAGGCGACAGGACGCTGAGCACACGAGAAACTCAACATCCTTGCACACGAGTGACTCGGCAGGCTTTCACTTCTTCCTCTCGTCTTCTCTTACCTCTCTCTCTCTCTCGCACAATGGTTACGTTACGTTACGTTGTGTCTAGTGTGTCTGAGAAGACGCCTCCAAGTTCCGAGTTCACCTCTGAGCCGAGTTCAACTCTCTAGCCACATTCTTGCAACAACAGAAGCCGCAGGGTCGTTAATATGCCTTTTTTTCTCTATTTCGTTTAAATACCCTGTACTAGATGTGCAATAAAGGGTAGACTCTTGTCAAAGTAGATGTGGACAAAGCTTTGAAGTGATTTCAGAGCAAAATTTCAGGGAATCTAGTACATTTCCAAAATCTTCTTAAAAGTTTTATGAAAATGATATGAAAACTTCAGCGAATTCAACACGGCTCTAAAATCTTCACAAAAATTGACCGTAAAATATTTTTTAAAAACATTACTAACGCAATAAAATGATAAGAATATAATTTATTATGTTATGTCAATATTTACATAAAAAATAAATATTATTTTTTATCATAAATAAAGTGAAGAACTTGGAAAAATCTTAAAACAATTTCAGAAAATTGTAATTTATTATATGAAATCTTCGAAATCTTACGAAATGTTATACTTATGTTAGACATTATGAACACTACAAATCCACACAATTATTAAAAGTTTTTAAGTCACCGTGACTTGTTTTTATAACGAAATAACTATCATAATTCATTTATAATTCATTTATCTACAGTTGACTTTAAGAAGTTTCCAACTATTTTTCTGCACATACCCTGTATAAAGCAATATGCTCAAAAGGGTATGATGAATCACTGTTAAAATAATAATTACTAGTGTAAAGTTTCTTCAGTGCTAAAGCAGCTACAGGGTATTAAGTAGTCTACTCCCACTTTCTATTTACTCTGCACATACAGAACGCATAATAACACTTGCGTTTACTTTGCTGAGAAATGGCGTGGGAGTATTAAATGGGGAGGCGTGGCAAAAGTGAGGGAGCGGGGTGGTGGTTGGCGTAAAGTCGCGGTTCGCTCAACTAAACAGCCAGGTAAATGCTTGCCAAAATTATGAAAAGTGAAAGAGTTATTATCATTTTATGTCGCATAAATTTGCATGCCACGTCCGCCTGGAATGTCTGCCAGCCACGTGGGCAGAGCCTAAAGACAACGGCTTGTACTTCCGTTCTAACACAATCACTCCTTCTCCCACTACTTCTTCTACTCCCACTCCTACTGCTTCTCTTGCTCCTGCTGTTATCAAGGCGGTCGTAAAACGTCGTCCTTTTGCCCAGAATGCGCATTCTGTCTTCTGATTTATGAAAATACAAGTATGGCACACACATGTAATGCGTACTTTGTACCTTGTTACCGCTGTCTGGGGGGTGTGTTACAGTTGTTCTTTCTACCCCTCCCCCCCATACCTGGTTAATGGCCATATCCAGTCAGCAATTACAATTATTATGATGCTCGAAAATGGCTAACGCTTTTGAAATTTGTTAACTTCAATGGGGCAGCGAAATTGTTGAAATATCTAAATATCTCAGCCTCGGTGCCTTAAGGGTTCAACAGTCTCAATTAAAAAGCGGAATTTTAATTATAAACATTGAAAGCGAAATATAATATAAATATAAAACAAACGAAATGCTATTTGTAACTTTGCGTACATAGTACTAGTAGTATATTGGGTTTGTCATAAAAAGTTTGTGTGTAACAGGCAGAAGGAGGACTGTGGCAGACCCTATAATATATATTTTAAATTAATTTTCATTGAAAATCATTAAACCGTAGACACTAATTCAGATTATAATTTACTTTATTTTATTTAAAATATTTTGTTTTTATTTAATATTTTTTTTATAACTAACTACATGATTTTTTTTATAATTCTACTATTTTTGCTAGCCCTATATGTTTAAAGATTTGAAACCATTGCAGGAATATTGCTTTTAATTAAATTCATTACTGAACTTAACCATAAACACAAAAACTACATTTACTATGAATTTGCGTATGGCCAAAATATCAATAGGCATAAATTATGCTGAAAATTGGCAATAAATTTATAGCTGCCGTATTTATTTTCTATTGAAATATGTTCAAAACACATAACTTTTATTATTTTAGCAAAAACCACATGTTATTTGGTTTATTTTAAAGCATTTTCTACTAAAAATTTGTGTAAACACAGAAGTGTTTTCGATACTTTTATTTAAGTTATTTTAAAAATAATTTACCAAATTTATTTAAGTTTTTCTAATGTTTAAATAGAGTTTTAAGTTTTTGTTTAAAATGTCTAAGTTGTATTCTATTAAATAGATACTGAAAATGGAGATTTAGTACATTTTAAATCAATTTTAATTCAAACTAACTAATCATATTAAATGACATTAGCTGTAAATTATACCGAATTATTGGCATACATTAGGAGGTTTCCGTGCAAAATATGTTCAAAACACATAACGTCCACTACTTTAGCAAAACCAACATTTTATTTGGCTTATTTTAAAATCATTTATTACCAAAAATTTGTGCAAACAAACAAGTGTTTTCGATATTTAAATTATTTAAAATGGCTAAAAACTTATTAAAATGTTTATTCAAGTTTTTATCAATTTTCGATAAAATTATAAAATGTTTTTAAAGATGACTGATTTAAATTTAAATTGTTTACAGTTGAAATATATATTTTAAATGTAGTTTCCATAGAGGTTGGAAAATAATTAAAATTTATTTAAAATGTATTAAAACTTCTTATATAAATTGTAATTATTTTCAAAGCTCATTGGAAACTACACTTGAAATATATGAAAATTTATCATATTAAATGCCATTAGCAATGAATTATGCCGAATTATTGTCATAATTTGATGACTTGTCATACTCAGTTGCTAGTTTCTAATATGTTTGAATAAATGACTTAAAATTTTTGAAATATTTCAATTGATATATATTTTAAAATGAACTTTAAATGAAACTTCTACAAACACAACTTATGATTATAGTTTTTTTATATAATTATATTTATTAAATTATATTTTCTAAATGTTTTGTTTTAAGTTCACATTATAAATGCTTCTTTTGCTGCCTTAATTATGCTGTAGTTGGTTAGAGTAATCGTAATGCTCTTCATTTTTTTGCTCCATCCTTTCAAAGCCTATTAGTAGCGAGTGGCAGGTTTAATGCCACATGTATTAGGCACGTTTGTGAGTTTTATATGTTGTTTTAGATATTGTCATTTTTGCGCCGTGAAATGGTTTTCAATAATAGAAATATTATACTATCAGTACACGTGTCTGTGCAGCTACCTAAGTGTGTGTGTCTCATGGTGTGTATACACACGTAATCCTTATCCATATATATACATATAAACTCATTGCCCCAGTCGCGTTTTATAGCACACACATTTTCATACGCTTACCAACAACAAAAACTAAAGCCCCACTGCCTGCCAACCCCCTGCTATGCTGCTACCCTACTTCCACACCCTTTGTCGCCCCTTTTTTGGCAGCCATTGTAAGGCATTTGTTTTGTAGTGTAAACACTCAGTCATACACACACACACGGAGAAAGAGACTAACACACACACACACGTAAACAATTTGGGTAATGAAGTCAGTGGCTCAGAGGACACCTCCTCTCCGACCCCGACCACCCCACTACTCCCAACCCACTCCACATTGTCGCCTCTAAAGTGGATAAGAGAAATGTACAATAAACAGAAACAAATGGCAGACAATTTTTTCTTGTTTTCATGCTGCTTTCCATGCTATTATTGTTGTTGTTGTTGTTTCTGTTATTGTTGCTCCCGCTGAAAATGCGAGGAAAAAATGTTGTGAAATAATTTCACATGAAATTGAATGTCTGAGTTTGCTTAGGTGTCAAGTGTCAGTTAAGTTGAAGACTGAACGATTGCATAATGGAAATTCAATTTATTTTACTTCTTTGCTTCTTTCGGTTCGGTTCTATCACAACATTTTCGCTCCGACTTCAAGTACACGTTCCATATGTCTATAGCTAGCACCATCCATCCACCGATTCCCAAATGCGCCAGTCCAATTTCACCTGCCACACACTTTTTACACACACCCAAAATACACACATACTCTACACCCATCCTTCAGTTCAGTCCACATCACTTCACTTCAATTCAATGCCATTTAACTTTAATAATACTTAAATACAATTAATATCTATTTTCGAGCCACTCAACCATTGTCGACACAATAATGAAAATGGGGAAAAATGAAGCAGAATGGGAAAATGGTCAAAATGGGAATGAAAATAATAATGATAGCATAAAATCAATTTACTTCTACGAATTGCAATTCGAGAGCGATTCACTTTACAATTTCAAATGCTATATTTATGCCATCATATATTATGCAATTTAATGTTTAAATGATTCTTAAAGCTTTTATTATAGATATCAAAATAAGAAATGTATTTTATTACTAGACAATTCAAATTTACACACATTCGAGATGTATTCAAACATTAGAAATGTAATACATAAATGCAAAGAACGCAAAAAAAATTATGCTCATATTTCCAGTTGATATTTAAATACATTTTTGACAAATATTGAAAATTTTAAATTCAATATTCAAATTGAAAAAAAAAACATTTTTTTTGGTTTTTATTTAAAAATATATTTTATTCATTGAATGCTTTTAAAACATGCTCTAAAATGAAAAATCGAAAGCAGAGTAATAAATACCTTTTAAAACATATAAATTTTCAAATTTTCTGTCTGCACTTAACTATTTTCAAGTATAGTTTTACACATTTCTATCTGGGTATTAAAAACTTCAAATTTAATATTAAAATGCAAAATTGAAATCGATTTACAAATAAAAGTATTTGTTTACAAAAATATACAATTTAATGCGCTTTAGATATATTCTCAATAAATGCAAGTAAAAGTCAGAAAGAGCTGCTTTGTCGGTAGAACAGTGCTGCTTGGCAGTAACTTTACACTAAACAAATATTTGAATAGAAAAAAAAACTTTAAAATGCCAAAAGTATCGAGTTGATAATAACAATTGTAAAATGAAAAGTAAAGAAAATAAAGAGTCAAAGATTCGCTTTAAACGTATAACTAGCATAACTGCTACAGTGTTGCTTAGTAGTCAGTGTACGCGTATATATATTTATTTGTTGTCAGTTAGTTGTCTGCATATTTAAGAATGCTTTGAAATGGAAAAAGTTTCTGCCAACAAATGTCCCCCAAACACAAATATATTTCAATTTCGTTAGTTGGCATCAAATATGCAGCATGGAATTGAAATTGCGAGTAGAGTGTGTTTGGGTGTGTGCATACAGTTTGTTGGACTGTATAGTCTGCGTAGTCCAAGTAGTTTGTTTACTTAGCCCCGTGTGCGTTATTTTTGGCGATTTATCGACTTTTACTTTGTTCTCCACTCATATATTTAATGCATTGCGATTTTCAACGTTTTTTTTTTTCTCTCGATTTGTTTTCTATTTGTTTTCCAGCTCTATTGGCAGCCACCTTGCGGACATACCAGCGTGCCGGATGCGATTCGGAGCAGCTGTCACTCAGCTGTCCACGTGGCACTAGCATTTCCATAGAGCTAGCCCAATATGGCAGAGCGGGTGGTAAGTTTTCCAAGCCAAAAAAAAAAACACAAGAACACACACACTCATTGTCACGTACGGAGAAGGAGAAACCAAGTGTTATCTGTGCAGATGTGGTACTCCAAAAGTGAAGGAGATGGAAGTGTGTCCAGCTTTTGGAGTGGAGTTGGAGTGCGGAGTGTGGAGTGGGGAGTAGGGAGTGTGGGAGTGTGAGGAGTGAACAGCGAATGGTCGGGTCCCGATGTGGATGCCGATGTGAATGCCAATAACGCAATTGATTGATTGTTGCCTAAAGTTTGTCCGTTACACGCGTCAATTGTACGCATTGTATTTTACTTATTTGTGTGCACGTGCACAATGCTTGCTCTTTCACGCTGCCAGTATCTCCATCTCACTCGGTACACTTAAAGAAAAAATAAGTTTTCTGAGTGAAGAATTGGGTCATAAAGTTGTGATTTTTGATGCAAATATTGCATTAAGCACAAAAAGTTATAGAAATATAGATAACTATGAAGACCAAAAGTCTAAAAAATAGATTAGTTAGTTGGAAACTAGATAAACATTTGATTTCCTTGTTGAAAACCTAAAAATAATAAAATCAATTAGATAAACAAAATATTTGAAAAGTAAATAGTGTCATTTTAAAAACATCAAAAACGAAATTTACAAAAAAAGCTTTTAGTTCGATAAAATATTTTCCAAACAGTTTAAAATTATAACAAAGAAAATTTCAAAAATAAAAATATAATTTCATGAATACTTTTCTAAAAATTAATTTTAACAGTATTGAATTAATTTAATGAAATTAATATAATTTTTTGAATATTTTTCTGAAATTGAATTATAATAGTCAGTACCGAAAATATTGTTACTTGAAATATTTGTTTAAAATTCAAAAAATAAACAAGAAAAATTTTAGAAATAAAAATATGTTTTCCAGAATATTTTTCTGGATCTTTCCGATTCTTAGGATTAATGTTCTCAAATTTTGAAATTTGTCTTGTAAATTCGAGAAACTGCTAATATTTTTGATCAGTGTACATACAAACACACGCTGAACAAATGAGTATGCCAACTGTATGCCACATACGCCCATATCAAGTATACGTACGCTCTGCTTGCTGGCAATATTTGAAATTGGTCAGTCCGTACTGTATATGCTATATGCTATATATGCTGTACGCTATACGCTGTATTCTGTATCTACTTGCGGCATACTCCATACCACTTCAGACCACTTGCCGACGCTTGCTTCTGTTCTTTCTCTCTCGCTCTCGCTCTCACTTCAAGCCTCCGCTGAAGTACTTGGAAGAATGACAACGACACGTTCACCGAAAAAAAAAAAAAACAATAATTTTTTTTTTGCCCTCTCGTCCACTTGAACAGATTTATCCGACCACAGCCTGTGTCCGCCCGTCTCGCAGGAGGATCTCACCACAACCGGAAGTGCCGGCGATGCTGTCATCCACAGCGGCACCGAAATCGAAGTCAAACCGCCGGAAACGTGTACCGTAAGCGGATTACAGGTAAGCTGAATCAGTATAATTGCAATTCCATCATCGTCGCACTCATCGTCATCATCGTCAACATTGAACTCAAGGCAAGGCAGGCTCAACACGAACACGAATCTATGAGCACAGGCCAAACATTCATAAGTACCACGTAGGTGTATGTATATACATATATGTATGTATGATTATCCTTTTACATGCTGCAACGATATAGAGACATGAGCTACACTTTTCCTGATTTTTCCCCCAACTCAGACGGTACTCTATACCTATGCCAATGTATAGACCGCATTTCGGCTTACCTTTTTTGTTTTCTTTTTTTTTTCTTTGCCATCTAAATGTGTTTTTCCCATTTTCCGCACGATTCCACAGCTTGCATTCAAAAGACATTCTCAAGCACACATACAAACGCGATAAAATAGCTTCCTTTTGGTCAATACACACACACTCCCACACACACACACTCATATGAGAGTTGGGGCACAAACATATATAAAGGAGAAAGTAAATCAGTGAAGTAGAACGATGCCATAAAAACAGCAATAATTCATAATGAAAATCGATTCGATTCACTTTGGACCAAGCTGCAGGCATAAATCATCAAATATTTTTTGGAACTTTCTATACCAAAACGCTTAAAGCAATCCAATATACTATTTACAAGTACATTTTAGACTTGATACTTAAGCATGTACAAAGAGTCTATTAAGCTTGTTTACAATGAAACGACACAAACAAGACTCTTGATTTTTGGCAACCATAAACCTTACTCAAGCTCTTGAATATTTTCAGCAATTTAAGATGCTTAGACATCATATATTGCGTGGGATATAGCTCGAATAAATTCTAAAAATTCCATCACGATCTGATAATGAACTCAAGACAAAAATTTTGAGGAATATTCGTATGTGCGTACAGTTCCTTAAGCCTAAAGTTTAACTAACCTTAAGTTAACCTAAAGTTTCTAACGTTTCTAACGCATCGAGCGACACATGCTTGTACAGGGTCTTAAGCAGTCGTCTAATCCCAATTGTAGCACTAACTACAATTTATTGTCAAAACTTCCAGCAATCATTAGATGAATGTACATATGTACACAACAAGCACATTTATCCTGTCGCAACATAAGTACAGCTAATATAGAAAGTAAAGAGTTGGAAATTAAGGATTCGTTGAGTTTGAAAATTGACCTGCTCAAATCATCTAAATTGCAAATTTCATTCATACAACTCGGATGTAAGTCGAAGATAAAGAAACACATTAAATATGCCATAGAACGTTGTACAGTCAAATTAAATTCAGTAGATGGAATTTGTACGTGTAGTAAACTCATATGTATGTATCTATACAGACATATATGTATAGTATGTCGCAATTTGTCACATTTATGAGGTCGTTTGGGCTTCGTTGGCAGCTTTACTTTAGCCCCAGATGTAGTAGTGGTTAATTTTTCATTGAACCATATCCCTTAAAAAATGAAATGAAATAGAAAAAAAATGACGTAGAAAGAGAAGGACCTGTGAGTGACGAAGGAGCGCTGATTGCGTTTCATTGAGCACATCAATTTCGTATAAGACTATGACTTTATATCTACAAAACATACGCTTGAACCCAAAGGCAGAAAGAGTGCAAAACCACAAGAAAAACATATAGAAGCAGGGAGAGAGAGACACTGAGTAGTGGTATAGGGATAGGGATATGGATAGGACACACACTCACGCTTCATTTCCGGTGCTTCCTTAAAGCGGAACTGAATAGCGTTCTCTTCTCGGCCTCTCGTGGGCGGCTCTTGACTTATGGGCGCATCGCATTAAGGCCAGCTTACGCTTATGCCAGAGTATCCGTGTATGCCGGCAAGCCCACCCAACTATGCCACCCGCTTAGTAAAGCACCTCCCCCAAAACCACCCTCAGGTCGTAAAGGAGTGCTAGCACAGAAACGAGAGTAAACAAATTATTACGGGACACAGTCCAATCGATAGACTTACAGCATCCATGCGAGGGATCTACCATCTTTTTGGGGGGCTCCACGGGTCGGAGCACAAAAGTGGGCTGTGCAACCTCAAAATCCAATTACGGCCTTTATCCATCTCTGCAGTTGAATCACAGAATGTGGTTTACCCAACGGATCTCACTAATTAATAACAAATCAAAACACTTGGCAGTCCAAAACAAAAGCACTACCACTTGATTTTGATTGAATGAATCGCATGAACCAAATGAGCTTCTAAATGTGAAAAGGGTATCACCAAAAATCCATTCAATTTGTTTATTCAACAACAAATGAGTGTGAATTTATCTCTGATTAAAGGACGTTTCATTTTCAAACTGTCAATCAAATGCGGCCACAGTTTCAATTATAAATTTATATTAAAATTAAAAGAGTACAAAGCAGCATTGTAACATATTGTTTCAAGAGTTAGAGCTACCAAAATGGAATATAAACAAGTTTTGATAAGTTCCAAAAGTGTTTTAGGAAATATTCCATATTTTTCTCTTCCTTTACACTCCAAAAAAGCTACAATTTTTAAAAATATTCTACGTTTTTGGTATCAAAAGTTTTCCCTCTTTATTATCCACCAGCCTACCAAATTTTTTGAAAATGGAGCATACACGTCAAAAGTTATAACTGTTTTGAGTTTTCATGCCTAAAAGTAGGCATAACAACTCACACGGTTAAGCCACGTGTCTCACACATAAAGTACGTACACATACATGCATATAAAAACAGAGAGACGCAAATTCTCTCGACTTAACTGTTATTTTCTTTTCTGCTGCTCGGCATTCTTAAGTCTGTTTGTTCGTGACGCAAATTAATCTGTACCCCGAGGCATAATTGATAGATAATTAATTGAATCGCATGCATAAAACAATTCTCACTCGGCGGCAATCAACTGCATTGCATAATAATACAATAATAATAACAACAAAGGCAGAAGCCTTAATCGCTTCATACCCATCAACCATTGATTCCTGCTTTAATGGCTTCGAGTTCAAGTGGATGCCACAGACACACATACAAACATACTTACATGCAACATCTGTGTGCCGCTTTATGGGCCTGTCGAATTGTTAAGGCATATAAAATGCATTCATAGCTTTATCTCTGCTAGGCCGACAGAGATTTACGACTCTCCAACCAGCTGAGGTGCTGCTGGCATCTCCCACTTCTTCTCCCCTTTTCCTTCTCCTCATCTTCCCTTCTCGTTGGCCTGCATTCGAGCCATTTGCCGTTTGCCATCCACGTTGCTCCTTTTACCGGCAGCAGCTTCAAGGATGCAGCCTGTGTGCCGCCTACAGCAGCCATCTGTGCCCAATTTTCTATCAATAGCACCCTCATCGCAAATGTCCACAGATATATATATTATAAATATACACTGTAAAAAGTTCAACAACTTTGAACTTTGATTCACACATTGTGCTTTGATCCTATTAGTAGAGATGCAAAACTTTAGTTTTTTAAAGTTTTTCGTATTTTAATCGATTTGAAGGTTTTTAAAAATCCATAAAATAACATTTGACTTCAGAAATTCGTTAAGTTTAAAGAACATATTCTATAATAATTATCCCTACACTAAATTTTAGGACTTTTATTAAGTTTATATTTTTATTTCCCTATTTTTATGATTTTTTTTATATTTGAGAGCTTTTGTATAAGAAAACTACTGTTTTGGAATCAAAAGAAGGACCAAAAGTTAAAATTTTTCAAATAACTAAAAATTATATTTTTGAAGTGTAAATTTATACACATGCATATACAACCCATATATGTGCAACTACTATATCTTTTCGTTGTATCTCTGTTTCCTTACAGTACGCCCTGCTGCAGACTGTGGTGGATGCCTGCCAAAAGAAGAGACACTGCAAGTTCGCAGCGAATTCCAAAACGCACACAACTGGAGATCCTTGTTCGGGCATACGAAAATTCGTCGAGATTGCCTACAAATGCCGTCCATGTAAGTATGCCATGAGCCCAGAGCCCTTAGCACAGAGCACAGGGACCCCGTTTTGGGAGGTCAACCAACCGGGACCTTTCACTTTACACACACTCGCCTGCACTTAAAAGAAATATAATCGTTCACGATGAAGACAGCATATGGGAAGGTAGAGGGAGAGTATGTAGACATGGCAAAAAAGGAGCTTCACAAGTGCGAGGTCCTCGCCTTTGTGTCCTTGCCGCGTTAACCATGATATATTTTATTTGCTCTGCGGCAAAATAAATATTTGCCAAATGCAAAAGTGGCAAACATCAATTTAAGCTCACTGCCAAACAACAACCCAAAATTGTTTTTTGACTAGAGGAAAACATTCCTCCCTTTTTGTTGATGACATCTGCATTCGAGCACCTGTGCACTTTTCATTCCACTGACAATTCGTATCGAAAACAAATTCTAAGGGTACTTAAGTATCTACAAATAAATTCAATTTCATGTGGTTTAACACTTGGCTTAAATATATTACGAAAGAAAAGTTTAGTCGAGCACGCCCTACCGCGTAATGCCCTCTGTCTTTTAATTCAGTTTATATGAATATAAATCGTTGAATTCGACCATATAAAGTATATATATTCTTAACCTACACAACATTTTTCATCGATTAGAATAGTTTTAAAAAGAAAATGAAAAAAAAATAAATTTTAAATTGTTCGCATACAATTAAACCAGTGTTCAAAACTAACCCTTGATATCAAAGGTTATGCAAAGCAAACTCAAATTTTGGGCAAGGCTTGAACTACTGCCCGTCTTGCAGCCTTGGATAACAAAATTGGCTTAATTAAAGCTTAGATAAAAAGAAACTATCAGATATGCACAGCTTATAGTATGTTCGTGCCAACTAGAAATTCAAATAAATCTTTAATAAGGCTTAATCTTTAATCAGCTTAATCAAACCCCATTCTCTTAATTTAATGAAATATCTAGTATACGTTGTTAAAGAGGAAAACTCATGCAAATGCTGAATACAAAAGACAAAAGCTACTGAATGACAATAGAACATGAAATTTCATTTTAATTGTTGATACATCATCTAAAATAAATGAAAATTATTATTAGCACAGTATGAATAATCATAGGAACAATAAGAAGAGCTCAACCATCTCCCTCCCCATCCGACCATTTTTTAGAGATGAGTGAAAAAGGTGTTAGCATAATACTTATACTAAAAGCTGACAGGAAGAGAGTCTCGGATATTTTTGTTATGGCCAGCATAAAATAAAATTAATGAGAACTCGTCTACATAGAACTTTGAGGTTGATAAGAGAAGGTGGCCCTGAATGCGGATGGAAGTGGTTTGGTTTGGTTGGGTGCGTTTTGGGATGGTGTTTGGGGTGGTTAGGTAGTGGGTGGGTCAGATTTTTGCCGTAGATTTAATTCAGCTAGAAGCATAATGAAAAATGCAGCTGCGCTTTTGCTTTTTGCGAACATTAAAAATAGTTGAATAAACTTTTTGCTGAGTTATTTGCATAGTTTTCCCCAGTGCATTTCTCTGCAGAGAGCTGTCGCCTTTATTCCGTGTCCCTGACCCCACTCAACTCAGTTCTGTTCATCTCTCTCTCTGTTCGCTGCTCCCTGCTCTCTCCTCTCATCTCTTGACACTTGTGCGATTGGGCTAATGGCACTCGATTATTTACGATCCGCTAAGCAAATTCGTGTTTAATCGCAATCATCCGGCAAACAGAAGCCGATAAGCGAACAGATGAAGCACCTAACCGAACCAATCTCACTTCTTCCCCTCTCTCTCTGTCTCTCTGTTTCCCTGTCTAACTTCTCCTGCAGTTTTTCACCTGTTTCCAGTTTCAACTGGCACAGCGGCTTTGCCTTTTTCCCCATTTTCACTTATCAATTGGTATTGTTGCCATACTGCTGCTGCACTTGATAATACTCGTTAAACGAGTTCTTAATGCCCTCAGCAGACAGTTCAATTTTTTTTTGGTTGTACTCTAAATGTATTCCGATTCGAGAAGACTGAGACAGGGAGAGAGATAGAAGCGGATCAGGCTGTCTCTATATTGCTGTGCATTCCGTGTAATTCTTTGGTAATTTGCGTCAGACTTTTAGCCATTTTCAGTTGAGCCCAGCCTTTTGCAGATTTAGCTTAAATATTTTTACGTTTCCTTTTTATTTTTTGTGTTACTTAAAATTTTTTTAGCATTTTATTTTTGTTTTTCGTTTTTTTTTTGTGACAAGTGACGCAGATGTTATCTTGTTAAAAAGCACACAAACAGACCGAAGAAGTGAAACAAACAGGAGGGAGAACAAAAGACGAGCAACGAGCGCACCATTCAAATTAGAAAAGGGAAATGCACAGCAGGTCGGCAGTTGCAAAAGTGCGGGGAGATGAACAGGCAAAGGGCACTCGGTTCACATAGCTCTCAATGCACTCACAAAAAATAAACATATAGTATTGGTAGTATTATTGTTGGATTACCAGTCTTAGTCAGAATGAAATGAGTTGGAAATGTGTAGAAGAAAGTGTTTTAATGAAGAGAATTTGCAGAGTAGTAATGGACTTGATAAACATTCTTAACAAAACAATCAGTTTCATTTCAAAAAAGCAAAAATTTATGAAACATAGTTTATGTAAAAAGTATGATATAAAACTTTATTTAAAAAAAAGCATTTCTTATAATTTGCGTAACTTCGAATATCTAAAGGATTGCCCTATATTTAATATTTGAAAAAATTAAACTAATAAAAAACCTTAAAATTTTAAATTTTTGCATAATATTTAAAACATTTTTGATATATTCCACATATTTTGGAATATAATTACATTAAAATTTGGATTAAAAACTTTTTATATTGTATATTTCATGACGATTGTATTTTTGGGATTTAGCTTAAAAGCTTTACAAGATTATAGAACTTTCTTTATTATAGACCAACAAATTGAAAAATGTTTCAACTTTTTAAAAGCAACTTTTCTATGTATCTTTTGCAGGAAAAGCGCTAAATTTTTTTATGCATTATTTACCCTAATAACTCTTTTAAAACTTGAACTTCAAAACTTATGCACACTGCACAGTAACTAACTGCTTTTGTTCAGTGTACGCACTTGCCTAGCACGTTTCATCGTTAGGGCCATTCAGGAAGGGGCAATGTTGAGGTAATATAATTAAGGAGAGCCCTTCGTTTTTTTTTTCGTGTTTGTTGCTGCTGTTTTTTTTTTCTAAATTGTCTGTTATCTTTTGCTCATTATGGACACCAGCGACAAGTAATAAAACTGCAAAGTACGAGTGGAAAACGTTGAAAAATTACGGCCTGGTTATGTGCGTGGAAGCGCAAGTAACCCCAACACCAACCTCCAACCCAAACCCTCCAACTCCTCGGACCCTATACCGAGCATAGGCCCCACCCCCCTAACCTTAGCAGCCAAGCTCGACGCTTGAGGCTGCCACTGCATACAAGGCACAAAGAAAAGACGACCGTCAGGGAAGTGCGGGGAGGTAGATGAATATAGGAAGGAGTACACCGTGCCAGACGGCACATTGTGGTCATAAAAATATGGCAATTTTCAACTTTTCTCACGTCTCTTCATAATAAAACGTGCACTCGCACTCACAGAAAGAACAAAAACCAAAAAAAAAAGAAAAATGAAAATACCGAGCAAAAGAGCAAAAAGAAAGAGCAAGGAATCACAGCACCCAATAGAATGTTCCTGCACGTTATGTGTGGGCGTCCAGAAAAAGAAAGAGATAGAGAGAGAGAGAGAGAGAGAGGGAGAGACGGGAATGAGACTGACAGTCAATGCCAGAGGCCCAGGTCCTGTAAACAGGCTATGCAAATATTTACCAAATTTATTAAAGTTCATCTCTGACCATTCCTGAACAGAACAGTACATACTTTTTAGTATGCATCAAATGATGTACGAGTGCAAGTAAATGCTTGTATGCCTATATACCACACAGTATATATACAAATACCTAAGCATATACATTTATAAGTATATACATATATTAATATATATTTAAGCTGTGCAAAGTAGAAGAATCTACACAACACCGCAACTCATAATTGCTTCTGTTTTGCTCCTTTCATTTGAGTTGGAGAAAAGGAAAAAACACCAAATGAGTGTGAGTTTCAAAGTAAAAGGCAAAAGGAAATGAATATCCCTGCAAACTGTTTTCTCTCTCTCTCTCTCTCTTCATCTCTCACTCTCTCTATCTGTCTTGGTCTGGCTTACTTTGACAATTGCATATCCCATTTTGGCTGAATTCCAGCAATTTGCTTTGTACGACAGTTAGCCTGGCCGGGGGCTAAAAATATATTGGTAAACTACGCAAAGCCAACAGATGTGTGGACTCAAGTCCTTACATATTTAGGACAGTAATTGGTAAACATATTTATCTAAATGTGCATACCCTGTAGTCATAGATAAAGGCAGTGTTGTTGTGACTTTATTATATGTACATATATGTTTAACCAACCGAAATGTTCTTAAATATTTGGCAAAGCAATTGAAAAATGTATGAGCATACCCAGTCAATTAAAAATGTGAATATTTGGAGTTTCGCATTTTGAAATATCTAAAATTTATGCAAAATTTACATAAGTTATATAATTTTTAATTGGCTTAAAACAGATTTGGAATAAATTTAATATGTTTTTTTACCAACTGATATAATTCAACAAATGCTTTGTTAATTGACTGCAATAAACTTTAGATTTTATTCTAATATAGACAAATTGTTAGAGATTGATAGTACATGTGTGTAAACATATATTGCTATATATAGCAACAATGATGGATCTCTACTGACTTTCAATTACCAGGCCCTTATCATTGTTGTACAGCATGGTCGTTGGGGAATGTCGGATTGTCCTTGTGATTGACCCGGCAATTAAATTTATTTGGAAAGTGGCATTTTCTTTTTTTCCCCCATTTTATTTGCATTTAATTCAAACGAGAAATCAAATTGCGTTGGTTGAACATGGCAAATGGGTAATATACACAATACATATTGTACATTGTGTAAATAAATATGCACAAACTGCATTGATTTATTTATATTTAATTCTGTAAATAGTTGAATAATGTCAAAAGTGACAGAAATCGTTGTCATGACAATGAAAAGCTAGCTAAAAAAATTAATTGTACATATTGTACATATATATGTAAAGAAATATTTGCTTTTATATTTAGCTGTATTAAATTGTTATATATTTTTTCCGCCAGTTAAGCATGACTTGCAAATTCCAATGACCGCAATTAGGAAGAATATTTTCGGTGGAAAACATTTTTCGGTGTACATTTAATAAATGCTTTCCGTTTTTATGTCCTTCCAGACGAATTCCGCAGCAAGTTGGCCTGCGAGAATGACAACATGCCCTTGATGTGCAACCCTTACTCCCGCATCGCCATCTACAGCGCCTCCTTTGGCCACACAGAGAAGGAGAGTGTCCAGTGCGGTGGTCAGGGGGCGCCGGCCGGAAATGTGCTAATAAACCGAGACGATAATGGACAGCCAAGTAAGCTACCAGTCTGTTTACAAATCTCTTTCCTCCAATAGCTAAAGCTACTTTATTCCTATTATAGCCTGCCTGGTATCCTATGCCACAGAAACTGTCATGCAGATCTGTCACGGCAGACGAAGGTGCTCCGTAACCGCGGATGCCGGCACCTTCGGGCGACCCTGTAAGACAGATGTACGCATGTATCTGAAAGTTGTCTACACCTGCAGTAAGTACTACGATAATCCCATTATATTTATCGTTAATTAAATCAAAATTTAGGCAAGCAAAAAACATTTGCTATCCTAATTGATTTAGATAGATTATAAATATATTACATATACTTTATTGGACCCTTAACAAAACGCCTTGACATATTCTTTATATATTTTTTATAATTATATTTCTTTGCAAATTATCTTTTAATCTATCTAAATCAATAGACTCTGTCGTCTATTTAATTCTTTACTTAATAATTTGTTATGTAACATACAATTATGCACTTATATGTCACTAAAAGGCATATAAGAATAATATAAAACTTAAATTTAATTAAATTATATATGCTGAAATTTTATACAAAGGTGTCACTGCGTACTATCACTTTTAGCTGGGGTCAATTTGGTTATATCATAATCTCGGCACAAAGAGAAAGTTGTTATTTAATTTTACGGTCATTTAACTCGACAAAAGTAAAGTATCCAGAAAGTTCAGACACTCACACAACTTGGTTAATAGCATTCAAAACTGTTTTTTTTTTTTTTGATGGGTTACCAAGAGTTGGCTTTTGAGTTAAAAGTTTTGCAGGATGGGATCTGTGCGATGTCTCTAATTAGTTTAAGGTGCACGAAAAAACTAATAAAAGCGGCAATGATAAACACAAATATTTAGGAAAATAAAAACAGATTAAATAAATTAAATCTCGGGGTTGTGAATAATTTTTAAAATAAATTATCAAACATAATTACAAAAGCACTTGGCAGTTTAAAATTTGGTTAAAAAAAGTATATATAATATAGTCTAAAAAGGTTTTAAATCTATTGATTACCCACGCACTCTTTGCAGTTCCTCGAAAGGTGCTTAAGGATCGTTATGAGACAGCGCCGGAGGCAGATGAACCGCAGCAGACTGATCTGGATTTGGATCAGGATGAACTCTACGATGAAGATCAGTTCTATAAGGAGTCTGAGGCAATACCACCAGCTCCCAAGCTACAAGGGGCCAATGTGGGTAGATCCTTTGACTTTGATATAAACTCGGGAGGCGAGGAATCCACAAGTACACTACTCCCACCGCTCTTATCGCGCAATGATGGCTCTTTGGAGGGTAAGTTATGGATCTGATTAGATCTCAATTGATGTGCTTCTACGTGTGTGTGTGTGTGTGTTTGCCTGTCTTGGGACTAGATCAGAGCTACTACATAAGTGTTGACTATAGATTTCTAATTTGATTTTGCGAGCGTGTATCACTCAAATTCAGCTCCTTTGATGGAATCTCTCTGATGTCGTCAGTGGCCTTCACTTACGCCAAAGTGCCTCAACAGCGCATTGTGCATAAATATTTTAGGAGCATGCCCATCCGTCTTCATTAGCCAGATGGCGCTCTGCCATCATGCTGCTATAACGTTACGTAACGTAACGTAAAGTAATGTCAAATCATGTTCATCCGCGTGCGCCTTTGATGGATAGATGGTTGACTGAATGGATGAATGGATGGATGGATGGATGGCTGGCTGGCATAGGGGTCGTCACAGACAAAGTCTCAATCTCATTCACTTTCTTTGCTCAAGTCTCAGACTCTGTCTACATTCAGAAAAATAAAGTCTTTGCATTTTAGCTAGAAATTTGCATATTCAATAAGAATTTTATTATAAAAATATAAGCTTATTTAAAAGAATATATTTTCTAAATTTCTTAATATAAATTTTAAACTTCTTGAAAGAAATTTCTATTTGATAATAATGAAATAAAATTTTGTTAAAGTCGTTTAAACTTTTTACAACATTTCTTCAGTTTTTTACCTACACGGAGAATAATTTTATTAAAATTTTACCTCAATTATTGTAAATATTTTAAAAATTACTTAAATTTCCTTAAACAACGTTAAACAAAGCGATTTCTATAATGAGAAGGTAACACGATATTTTTCTGAGTGTAAGAGTAGAGCAGTTTCTCCATACGTTGCCATATTTTTCGCAGAGCGACTACAGTCATCTGTGCGATTGTTAGACCGCATAAAAGAGTCATTCAACCATCCAATGGATGCTGAGGAGACAACGACATTAGCCAATGACCACATTATTATCACTACACCGCAAGATAATGATGAGGATAAGGCAATCGCAATCGCGTCAGATTCTAATACAACAGAAACGGTTTATGAGAATGGCAACGAAAGCGGGAGCGCGAGCGGTAACGAGATTGGGAATGGGAACTTCTTCAATCGCCGCAAGTGTCAGATGTCTGATGATTGGGGGCCAATAGGTCTCAACTGCACCGATGAGGACATTGTCACAGAACGTGTCGAAGTGGTTGGTTTCTTGGCAAATTGGCTGAACACCTATCTGTACATACGAAGTGAGTTTCCTTCTGATGATGCTTCTCCATCTCCTTCTCATCCTTTTACACACCGACTTGTTCTTTACGCCGTATTTCCCGCTGGCATGTCATACGGTTCGTTCATTTAAGGCTTTCATGTGTAACTAATCGAAGTTTTTGTTCACACACAAGCACACACACACATAAAAACTTTGGTGACAGCAACAGCAAACACAACAGCCGTGTCACAAATTCAAACTCTGCAGACGATGCTTTCAAATAGTAGTCGACTACGTTGGAAAGCACATTACTTTCCGAGACCCTGTACTTACGCTGTAGAAACATATTCAAACACCCTTAAGGAAACATTTCACCAGCTTTGTATGTTCTGTCACTCGAGTTCGCTTTGTTTTCCCTTTAATCCTAGCAGTGCAAAATAGGATGTATGATATAACTATCGAGTTTATAATGCGATCGTCATGAAATTTTCAGAACAGATCTTAAGTAGATCTTAAATTATGTGCACCAAATTTCAAGCCTTTACTTTTAAAACTCAGTGCTTGAGGCATAATTTAAAAATGTCATTTGAAAGCACTTGTGAAGAACTTTGTGTGTCAATTAAACTGCGTAATATTTTTATATTTTATAAAATTTTTACTTTAATTTTGATATAAAATTATTAAGTTTAGTTCTTTTTTTGGCTATAAATTTATAAAAATTTCTCAAATTTAAGAAATTTAGTTTTTTTTTTTAGAAATAATACGCCAGAAATATTTAAATTAAGTGCAAAACCTGTATTAGCTTACTGATAATTCAAATGTGTGTCCAGAACAAAAGAAATCTGTTAAAGTAGTGCTCATGGTATTATTTGAGCTGTGCCAACTCTTCTGCTGTTTGAAGCACACTTCCTATTTCCTAAGTACCGGGTCTAAAAATGAAAGTAAAGGAAAAAGGCAGCCATCTTCTGCCGAATTCCCCCCCGTTGGGACGCGCTGTCATCAGCAGAGCATAGAGCGAGGTTGTTGTGATGGGATGCCCGGGTTAAAGGAATGCAAAAGGTTAGATGAAGGTAAGGGAATTCTTTCCCTTTCCGTTGGCCTATGACCGACAAGCAGACAAAGTTGCATGTGCAGCACGTTGCATGCAGCTCGTTGCTTACCACATGGTAAACTTTTTGATTTCGTTTCCGGTCATATACAAAGTCGCCCGATTAAAACTTTAACTTGGTTCGCTCGCAAATGCAGACAACGCTTGCTGACGAGAATGAAAATGAAGATCAGCCAACTGGAAAACCCATCATCATGATGCTTACACTAACTCTCCATTCCGCTCGTAGTGCTATGTACCATAGTTGTGCCATTAAAGGAAATTTGGAGTACCTTAGATAAGAGCCAAAGCCAAACAACTGATTTGCATTATCTCTCTCTTTCTCTGTCTCTCGCTTTTTCTCTCTATCTCTCTATTTGTGGTATGCAGAGCACCAGGAACAATTCTATCTCTATCTCATCATATCTGTAACAGCCGGCGTGCTGCTCTGTCTAACGATTGTCATCGGTCGTCTAACTCTGCAACGGAGGGGTGGACGTAATAAAAGAAGCTCCAGTGTCAGCAACGTGTCCAAGAACTTTGGTGACAATCAACTTGACAGCACAAGTGGTGGAGTAAACGGCGGTGGAGGAGGAGGAGGTGGTATTGGCAGTGCTGGTGGAAATGCCGGCAATTTTCAACAGCTGGCAACAGGTGAAACACATCTGGCCGATTCCTTTGGCGACGACATCTCCGACATCGATGTCGATGTGGATCTAACCGCACCCGTACCACTGTCCAGCCTTTCGTCAAGGAACGAGGTGAGTTTCAATTCAGCTATGAATAGATTAAAGCACAAGTTAAGTAAACAGAAAATCACAAGTGTTTCACAAATCTCTTTTTGCAACAAAAAAGCTAGATTTGTTGCTACTAGCAACCAGATTTGTTTGCAAACATAATCAAAATATTTAAATGGAAATTTAGTAGCATTTGAAGTGTTTTTAAGTTAAATATATTATATAAATATCAATTCTTTGACATCATTTAAAATATATTTGTTTATTAAATAAAGCTTAAAATTAATTTATAACTCGGTGAGCACTAGCCAAAAATTTATGACAAAGAAGTTTTTGACTACAAAAGCCAGTAGGAAAATTATTTAGAATTTATTGAATAGAAGTAAATAATTATTTTAAATTTAACAAAATGCATAAAATATATTGTATATTTTATTTTATATACATTTTAAGCTATTTGTGAGATTTGTGAAACACAACTGATGTGATATACAGACTTAACTACTCAAATTCACAAAACTTACTATACAACGACTCAAAGATAATAAACAGATTAAGTTTTGTTGAAATTCGTAGTTGTGTTGGCTTTAAAGACAAAGTGTAAATTTGAATAGAGCTTAGCAACATATTTAAATGGTTAGGAGCAATTGTAGCTGTAGTCTACTTCCTTGGAGCTTTACTCAGTGTAATTTAGTAAATCAGCTTTCAATGGCAACAATGAGCAGTTGCTCCCTCTGCTACCCATTAGCAGCTGCAGGGCGGTACAGTGGCTTGGTTGGTCATTACCTGTAGTCATTACCTAAGGTAAATAATCATTTCTAAATATGGAAATTTCATTGTTCTTTGCCAGCACTGTCCATTCACTACCTCTTGCTCTCTCTCTCTGGCTTTATCTCTCTCGGTCTCTCTCTCTCAGTAGACTTTGTGTTCTCCCTTGTCGACAATAGACAACGAGAGCGCATCAAAAGCAAGAGGCTTGTTGTGGTTCTCTGTCTGTCTGTTTTTTTTTTGTCTGTTGAAAGGAAATGAGTGGAAACCGGGCGCCAGTAAAGTTCCCTTGGCATTAAACCCATTTTGGCCAACACAAAAGCGGCGAGTCCTTAAATCGTCCCCCAGCCTCAAACTCTCCCGCTCCAAAAACATCCTCAACTTATCCGCGTCCCCACATCCACTGGGAAAATGGTAGTAGCATTGCTCCAAATGCTTGTTGCTACAATTTTTTAAACTATTTTTTTTTGTTTTTGTTGCTTTCGTGGTGGTCCGAGCATAAGGAAATAACAGGACAGCAGCTGAAATAAACAAGTATTTGAGTTAACTCGACTGTAAGAGACACTGTGCGCTCACTAACTCATAACTTTCGTTTCTCTTATGCAATCGTGTGGAAATTTTCAAAACTGTTTTGAAATTTAATTTCTGTCTTCATGTGGCAAAGCTCAAAGCTTTAGATTCAAAACTGCATAAGTTATACGTTTCTTAAAAATTGTTTAAAAAGGAAAAAAAACTCTGCGTACTATGAGGTGTGTCTCTCTAGCTTAGTTATCGTACATAATGTGTAGATTATTAATACTTTTAAGTCACATATCTATCCTATATGATCGGCCAAGCTCTCTTCTACCACCAGATACACCTCTTGTACCCTCTGAGTACTGGTTATAAAAACCATTACCACCTTATACTGCACATATATGGTATGTGCATGAATGTGAAAGCACACTGATGGTTTTCTGAAAGGTGAAAAATTAAAATTACTACACCCGTAGCGAGTGCAGACCGTACCGGCTGTATCGTTGGACAACAGCCTGAGGTTTCAGCACACAAAAGATGATAATAACCAGTACAAATGTTAAGATATTTGCAACAACAAACGGCAATGCGATTTCTTAAATCCTCTACCAACATACCTAAGTAGATAATGGCCAACGCAGAGAGAAAACAAAAGAGAGCATGAGAGAGAGAGAGAGGGACGCGAAGGTAGCGCAGAAGTAATTAAAAAGATATTTGGTATATGAGTTAAGTAACAGTTGATCCGAATCCCGACAGCATGCAACATGCAACGAATTGTGCTGTGCTTAATTTATGATAAAGAATATGTAGGGGCACAAAAGCGTTGCAGATTCCTGTTTGCCATTTTTACCGGAAATACCTTTCCCAATAACAAGGATAAATGCACGGAGGCTTAACTCTTTGCTCTACCTTTTCATGTCGTTTCCTTTATCGTCACCGTCAACATCGTCGTCGTCGTTGTCGTCGTCATCGTTGTCGTCATCTGCATGCGGCGCAAAATGGCATTGCCAACTGTGTGTTTGGTCTGGGCCAACACACACACACACACATGGACTACACACACATGTGCATACAAAAGACCTATATGACATACGCACCGACGCCCAACTGCAACTACGGTGGCTTACAGGGCGCCCAGCTGCACCATCCCTCGTCGACGGCGAATGCAACGAGCGTGTTGATGCAACCGCCTTCGCAGGGCAACATTTATACTAGCATGGGACATCCGGCTGTGAGTGGAGCCATGACTATTGGTGAGTATTTAATTATTCATGCCATTCATTCACTTTTGCCCCAAAATTCAAAGATGATTCACTTAAAGCCCAGCCAGCAAGCCAACAATGAGTACACTACACTACACAACAAATAGTTAGGTCAACTACAAAAAAAAGAAACACATATAACTATACACAATTTTCAGTTGTTTTTACGCTCACTTTGTATTCACAAAAAACATAGTACCAGCAAAATAAAGTGTTTTTTAATTATAAAGTCCACTGGGCAGCTGTAGAAAAACGTGAAAAATTACTTTGTTTTTGTGTGCTTTATTGCTTTTCAAGCGGCGTAAAAAATTAAGAAATTAAAACAGTGGAAAACTGCAGTAGCTTGATTAATGTGCGTATATTTAGTAAGTTAAATACAGAGAGATAAAATATATATTGTAAAAACAAATTTTACATGTTAATTTCATACGTTGTTTAAATTCATATTTTTTCATTCAATCTTGTTGCTATAAAAATATATTTGTGTTATTTATAAACAATTTGTGAAGCAAATAAAGTAAATGCAAATGTTTTTGGGTATGAATAATAAATGCAATTATTATGTATTTTTAATTTTTTAATGTATTTAAGCTTAGTAATATTTAATATATTTTAGTTCGGTTATTCAAATTCATTAGAGATTTATATATTTTCTTTTTTTTAGACTTTTCTTTTTTGATTTCTATTTGACTTAAATATTTATAAATGAAAATAATATAATATGTATTTTGAATAATTGAATAACCTTTTTCAAAAAATTATATAATTGTTTAAATGTCCATTAAATTTACACCTATTTTAGCCAACATTTAAAATAATTAATTGCAATTTGTGGTTTTATTGCTGTTTAGTTAGTCGTTTATTAGTTGTTAATAAATTTAATAACTAATATATTAGTGGCTCTTTTAATGTATAGCTTATTAAAGTTTGTGGCTTTGACGCCGTTTATATCATAATAAGTTTCTCAATATAACCACAAGATTTAATGTATAGGCATACAATATAAATTGCATTTATAATAATTTAATAACACTTTTGCTGGTATACATAAAGTTTAGCACAAATTATTTATTAATGAGTGTTTCTTAATTTTCTAAAGCTACGATAAAGCCAACAAGAAAGAAAATGTCAGTCGGGCATGCCGACCGTGGAATACCCTCTGAGCTTCGTTTCCAATTATATGAATTCATTTCAGACTGCTTACAAGCAGTGCACTGAGTAAATTTTATACACACAAGCAGTGCACTAAGTAAGTTTTAGGTACACAAGCACTGCTTGCGCACTGCTTGTAAACACTGCAGCGTAAACGAAAGCAGTGCACTGCTATTGCGATAAAAATTTAAGTTTGTATAAAAAACTTTTTTAATTATAGTCCGATTTTGATGCAACTTTCAGTTTTGCTTAATATTATTTGTCTCTAATTATACACCAAGTTACAGAAGTATACGTTAAGAAATAAGTGAGCCAGAGGCATTCGAAGTTTCAACGCAATTGTGGGCGAAGGGGGCGTGGCATCCAATAAATTTTGATGGCATTATATTTATATTGTAAATAGCAACCTGCATGCCAAAATTGGTGTCCCTACGTATTATAGTTACCGAGATATTCGCAAAAAACATGTATTTTTTCCGAGGTATGTCTGGTTTTTCGCTTATTGTGGGCGAATGGGGCGTGGCATCAAAAAAAAAAAAGATTCTTGTATTGCCTGACTAAATATGTGATCGATACTGACCGTGTTTGAACTTGTAGCTCTTACCATCTCTGAGATCTGTTTGTTCATACGGACAGACGGACAGACGGACAGACGGACAGACGGACAGACGCACAGACGGACAGACGGACATGGCTATATCGACTCGGCTTGTGATGCTGATCAAGAATATATATACTTTATGGGGTCGGAAACGCCTCCTTCTGCCTGTTACATACTTCTGACAAACCCAATATACCCCTCAGAGGGTATAAAAAGCGGCAATGCAAAAATATGTAGACTACTTTTAGGGTGTGGAAATTAGAAAGTAGTTGTGTATTAGAGGTGAAAACAGTTCCAAATTGGATATTATTAATTAAAATTTCTACTTCAATGCGATGCTACCAAAAACCAAAATAGTTTTCCACAAAATGACCTTTCAACATTTAGTTAAAACTGCATTAGAGCTGGTCTAAATTTATCATTCAGAATCTCAAAATAGGCAATTAATGGCCACCGTTTTGTGGTTTGCAGCTTTGCAGCCAGTTTGCTAGTTTAGCTAATATAAATATTATTTATTTGTGTGCTATAACAGGTCCTCATATGTTGGGTCCCTCCGGACTGAGTGGCGTTTCTCCGGCGTATATTAGTGGCACCATAATGGTGCCCGGACATCAACATACACACGCCGGAACGTTAAGAAGGACACTGATACCGACGAGCATGGGACTGATGAGTTCACCATCGCCACCGCCGGTGGGCATGCAGGGAATGGGGGGCATGGGCACTGGTATGGGAGCAGGAATGGGCGCTGGAATGGGAATGGGAGTGGGAATGGGCATGCCACCGCATTCGATGGCCTCGGGCAATAGTGGCAACAGTGGTGTCTACTATGATAGCACGGTGCCAAGGACACTGGCACGTGGCATGTCGACGGAGAGCAGTGGGCAATATTTCTATGGATGACATTCGCTTAACCGCAAGGCTTCGCTGCCAATGGCCATTGCGGTGCGACCGCAACCGCATCTAAATTTCAATATGCTTCCAATATCGGCCACCATGGGTTTGACCGATTCAAGCGGTGGCAGTCGGGCGGGCACGCCCACCAATGGCGGCGGTAATGGCAGCAACAATAAGTCCGCTGATATACCAGCGATCACAGTGACTGCCTCGCCCGGACCAGGTTCAATGCTCTTGGCCAACAAGGTGTTGGGCCTAAAACCGCCAAACTCTGGCAGCGACACAATGTCGCGTCAGACGACAACAACCACGCCCACCATGTCCATGTCTGGGCGTAGCCAATGCTTCTAGGAGACTGTTGAACACCAGAAGAACAAACTGCGCCCCGACGAGGACCTCTTCTACTTGTAAATACTGTAAGACTCAATACACACCACACTCACACACGTTCTCTAAATCTTAAAAATTAAAAAAAAAAAAAAAGTTAGTAAAATTAAAAAAATATACTAAAAAAAAAAATAATCATATAAATAATTGAATGCATATTTCTACGGTTAATTATAGCATAGCATTTTAGAGGCTATATAACATAAACATAATTCCAAAATCAAATCAAAAGAACAGAGTTTAAAATTGAGTTTTAAAACATCTAGAAAAATACACATATTTAGCATAAATTTTAATACAAAAAAAAAAACAAAAACTATAAATAAACTGTACGATATTTAGTAAAAACATGCTATATAAAGATAATACTCATCTTTCATGAATTTCTAGTTTTAAGCAAACGCATGAAGTTTTCATAAAACATATATATAATATATATATATACATACTACATATATTTAAAGATCCTGAGAGTTTTTATTTGCCTTAAAAGCCAACAATGGTAACTTATTATAGAACTCGAAAGTTTCAAATTAGCAGACGAGTCTAAAGTCGATGAGTATGAATACTATATACACTCATTTTAGTCGGACAAAAAAATGACACGAGTACAAGAGCAAAATACTTTATATATAGAGACAGACATCATAAAGGAGTTGAGATAACAAAATTGCAAATATTATCAAAGTTATGACCATTTGCAGTCTTGTTTTAAATAATACTTAATTAAATTACATTATGTTAAAATGAGAAATGTATCTGTTGAGACATCAGGTTTCAGAGATACAATGCTGTTTCATCCGACTCCAAAAGCTATAGATACAAATATAAATACGAGTACGAGTATGTACAATAAATACATCAATTAATAAAAGAAAATAAAAACAAAAAAAACTACCTTTCACATATAAAATGTGCTATCAACGTTAATAATAAAGAAATATATTCGTTCATAGTGAAAAACAGAAAACACAAAACGATGTGAATTGAAATCGTACTTCAAGAAATCGTACTACATAGTTGAAAGCCTTTAGAAATTGTTAAACAAAAATGAACACATAATGACAATGAATACACAATTCATTCATACAAAACACTCAAACACACACACACTCAAACACACACATACTACTTGCAAATAGCTCATCTATTTGTTTGCCTTTGCGATTGTAAGTGTAATTCATAATTGTAATTGTTTCTTCTTCCACTTGAATAGTATGCGAGTAATTGTTTATTTTGTATAAGAACGCGAGACCAGAACAAATATTGTTTAATAAATTAAATGGGCTTATTCAGATTCCGGAACAAAAGTGAACGAATTGAAAAGCCAAATGTAAACATACTGTTACCTTTTTTTTTGTTTTTTGTTTTATTTATACATTTTATTGTTTTTTATTTGGTATATAAACATTGAACACAAGACAGGGTAATAAACGAATATACGTATTATTATTGAATTAAATGCATTGTAATTGTCTTGTTATGGTGAGTAATCAATTAATATTTAATTAGATACTGCGCAACAAGAAGAAATCTATATATCTATCTAACAATCTATCTATATTGATTGTCCTTTGGCAACTAATTGCAATTCGCATTGATTGCAAGCTGCAAAAAGGAAACGGACCAAAGAAAAGGAACAAACAAACGTGCCAGGAAATGAAGCAGAAATGTTGAATAAAAGCAATAAAATCAAATAAATAAATAAATTTGGTATTTGAAATTCTAAAAAGGTAATAAATTTATTTTACATTATTTTAAAAGTAAACTACATTACTTTTTCCATAATTTACAGCAAAATCATTGACCCTGCTATTGTACAAAAAAAATATTTAAATGCTTTCTATATTTTATTGTGCTTATTTTGTGTTCTCTTACCAAAATGATTAAGTGTAAGGAGCAGCAATAATGACAATAATGATGATGAGCAAAGGGAGAGACGGTGGGAGATTGGAAATACTATTGTAGTACAACAAGAGAAATGGTAAAGAAACAGATATTATCCATGCTCTGTTGTAATTGTGTTAAGGATTTTGCTTGTTTTCTCCTTTGTCTGCAAGCGATTGCAAAAGTCTAATGGACTGCAATTGATTACGTCTGTCAATAATGATGAAGCAGCTCGTACAAACAATATGAATAAGTGGACGAACTGAATGAATGACTCACTGACTCACTGACAGAGTTGAGCTGACTGTTCGCTCTCTGTTTCGTTGATTCACTCGTTTGTTATGAAAATGTTCGACTCTATTCAGAAGAGTTTTTATATACCCGTTAGCACGTACAACATAAAGGGTATGCGTTGTAGGGTAGAGAAGTATATGCATATATTCCTACTAAATAACATGGATATCTGTTAGTTATGTCTAAAGTTATGAGCGTTTGTTTTTAAAAGGACTATATGGGTGCCTAAAAGTAGGCAACAGTTTTTAGTCCTTTGGAGTTTAGCGTGCATGCTATACATACACTGAATGTTGCAAGAATTTCCAGTGCCATAACCTGTAAATTTTAAGTATCTGATGCTTTATACAATGTTTTATATAATTCTGAAAATATTTCTTAATTCATCGTTAAAAATATATGCAAATTAGCTAACAGGTAACAGTAAGTCGCGATCATATCTGTTTGTTACCAGCAACGAAAGGAGACGACAATTCGACCACCCAAAAAAACCACCCGTTGGCAATGAGTTGTTAATGGCAATGTGGCTATGGCCCAAGTGGCAACACTCGTTAGCAAAATATGTATGTATATTGAAAGAAGAAAACTTCACCATTTGCACCACAAGAAGCAACAGCACCATCAGAGGGCTAATTATGATAAGTGGCTGCAAGTAGTTGTCGTTGACAGCGGCAGCAACTTGGACTACTCAAACTAAGGAACAACAACAACTAACAACTACAACGACAACTACCAGTACAACTAAGGAACACCGTTGCCAGCAGTGACCAAACCAATCAGGAAGCTATATATTATAAGTGCTTCTAGGGAATGAAAATAGGAGCCACAGAGAGACAGCGATAGAGAGCGAGAGAAATGCGACAACAAAAACAAAACTTTTTCAGTTAAAAACGTTAAATAGCCACAAGCACTTTGCAATAAATTCCTACTGCAAATGAGAAGCGAACAATATTACACTTAATGAAAACGCCTTGGCAGTATCTGTAATGGGAATGGGAACAATAAGATAATAAAGTCAACATAGAAAAGCATAAAACATAAAGCACACAACACATATTTATGTATGTGCGCTCATCACTCATGTATTTAGATGTTAAAACAGTTCGAAATCTGTTTTTATCAGCAAATGTTTGAAATGCGCAATATTGCGCATACGAACCATGGTACATAAATATGTATTCTATATCGATTGAATGCAATGCTGTTCAATTTACAAAAGTACAACGTACAACGGGGCGTTTGACATGCATGTATGTGCTAAAATTTAATGAATTCGCTGTTTAAATGCTGCCAAAACCATAAAACATTGTTAAAATAACCCACAGCAGCAGCAGCAGCAGCAGTAGCAGCAATAATATCAAAAGCAACAACAATAACAACAACATCATTGGCAGATATATGCACATACATAATAAATAAGTTAGAGTACATGACGCACCATGGCACGACTATAGTATACCCTTTACACACAACTAAAGATTTTGCTACTCTTTGTTTCTATAGCAACAGCTTTAATTTATAACTGTTATTTATTGTGTTTTTTTTTTTTATTTAAATGCTGGGTATGATAAGTAATCAAAATAAAACACGACCAGACTACTGTATACATATGTATTGTATATTTATATACCGTATATATGTTTTAAAATATACAAACATTCGCACATATGTAAATTTACGTACCCCGACGGTCACCCACAGCGCAAAGGGGGCGGCGAAATTTTCCCCACTCCCCATTGGCCATTTTCAACAATTTTCCGAATTTTATTTCGTTTCGTTAAATCAGAAAAGTAATAACAAAAAGCAACTGAGAGCAAATGAGACAGAGCGAGACAGAAAGAGAAAAAATTTTAAAGCATTTGGTTTTTAAGTACAGTTTTTTCCATATCAATTCTACTACACATCTATATTTGGCAGTTATATATATGTAGTATTACAAAACCTCACAGAATTTATGTGTTTATGTAGAAAAATCACAACTTAACACTAGCACCAAAAATGCGGTTGTTGAATGTTGTGAATGTGGCAATAAACAAGAGAGCCTGCGAGTGCGATTTGTAATATTTCATTTAATAAATAGATTTTTATCATTTATTTTGTATGAACAACAGTTTATAGCTGTAGCGATTTATAGCACTTCATTCATAATAGATACATACATACATATGAATATAATAAAAAGCACTCGTATTAGAGGTACTTTTACTTTGAATATATAATATGTTTATTCATTCAATTGAATTTGAATGTTGAAAAGTGTGTATTCATTCAGCTGTCAGGTGAGCATAGTTTTAGCAATGGAATTGAAGGCTTTGTCCGACTCTTGACCTTTGACTTTGTCTTTGCTGTGCCTTTACCTTTGCCGCTTGAGCAAACAGTGGCAACAACAACAGCAGCAACAACACACTACAACTATACAACTATATAATTTGGTTAACAGTGCCTTCTTTTAGTCTGCTGCTTCTGACGCTGCCACAAATGAAAGGCTAGCACAATTGGGAATGACTCGACTGGACAGCTTTGTCATTTACACTAATGCAGTGAGAGCATGTTAACTATCTTGTGCTTTTGCTGACAGTGTGGAAAGGAGTCAAAAGTTTTAAAGTATTTTTTATTTAATGTGGGAAATGCTTTAAAAAGAAGTACTTGGAGATGCTTAGAAAACCAGAAGAACTTGAATCTTTTAAGTTGCTTACTTTAGATAAGAGAAGCTTAGATTAGAGTTCTTCCTAACTTACTACCTTTTCAATAATAGCTAAAATAATTTTATTGAAAATTGTTTTTATTAATTCTAATGAAAAAGTAATGAATATCCTTAAATACACATCTGGCTTAGATTCGTAACATAGGAAAATTCAATGAAAAAGTATTGATAATGCTTAAAGAAACATATCTGGCTAAGAGTCTTAATACTAAGGAGAAATCTAGGATGTATACAATTTTTGAACTTAGAAAACTAATATACTCGATCCTAATTTATATAGTTTAATATATAGTTTATATACACTAGAATCCAGATAAGTCTTACTATCCATATTCGGTTCATGAAAATACAAGATTCAATTATATGACAACGTTTTGGATTCATTTCGGCTAGGAAAAATTTATTTTGGACTCGAAATTATCTTACTGTATTGCTGAATTGCAAAATTATTTCAAAATTAATAGACTAACCAAACAAATTATCAAAAAATCAAGTATTTATCATATTTGTAACTTTATATATATACATATATAGTATTCCAAAAGAGCATCTTTTGTCGGAGTGTCAAAAATGATTTAAAAATTAAAGAAGTTAACGAATCGATGGTAAAAATTAAATATTTATAATATGATGCTCGAACTTCAATCAAAAAACATATTAATAGAGCATTTGCAGTGTCGGTGTGTTATGAATTATTTATTTATTTTTGAAGCTTCCTGCACGTTGCCTGGTCTGCTATCCACAGCCTTTTTTCCAAATTGTTTTAGATTCTTTGCACGTTCGAAGCGACGCTTTTGAGCTTCAGCGCCAACAGGAGCATCAGCAGGAGCTTCGGCTTTAGCTTCAGTTTTAGCTGCAGCTTCATCACCGGCTCCAGCAGCAGCTTCATCACCATCACCACCACCACCAACTCCACCTCCATGTTCAGTTCCTGGTTCAGTTCAGTTTTGTGCTTATTGCATGCTGTGTGCTCTGAGCTCTGAGCTCTGTACCCTCTGTACACTGATGTGCTGCTATTGCAATGGCAATGTGAAAACTCCCACCTGAGCTCCAATTCATTGGGAAAACAGAAGCTTTAGCCGCACTCACGTCTGCATCCGCATCCGTGTCCGCCTTCGCATCCCCATTGTAATTGGTTAAGTCACTGGGCTACCATGCCGCCCATCTTCCCTCCCTCCCGGCCATACATTTGGGGCCACACCCGTAGAGACTCATCGTTCCTGGTTACTGGTCTACCTAAAAGGAGACGAAGCACCAAAAACGCTGATTCAGGTCATTGTATGTAAAAATTAATGGAACATTTTCCTGCAACGAGAATTTCATCTTTTCTTTTCACGTATTGCTCTCCGGTACACCCGGTCGTCGGCCTGTCCGCTTTTCCACCTTTTTCCATCTTTTCCGCATTTCCGCATTGCTCTCTCACTCGCTCTCACTCTTTTACCTTGCCAATCACATACCAGTTCCACAGTCAGCTGCCATCAGTTTTTGCTTCTAGTTTTGTGTTTTAGTTCACCGGCAAAAGTTTAATTTTCATTTGTAAGTCGTGAGTTTTCAGCACGTCAACATGCTGCAAATTGAAAGCGAACCAGTTTTTTTTTCTCTCAAATTTTTTTTTACCGCGTTTTCATTAAGCCGAATCCATATTCAATTCAATAGATCCCTTAAGGTATACGCGATGTATTTCATAAAAAATTTAGACTACAAGTTTTCAGAAAGTTCACAAAGTCATCACCAGGTCGGAACTTTGTGCAAACAGCAACGATTTCTACATAGAACAGTTTTTTGGTTTTAATATAAAATTTAAATTCAATCAAGAGGTAAATTTTTTAATGAAAAATATTATAAGTTTTTAGAAAATTTGTAGAATTAAAAGGATTTAAATTTTTAGTTTATATTTATTCCTTTTTTGCCTAGATTTTAAATAGTTAACAGAACTGTTCCCAATTATATACTTTTCTAATTCTATAATAATTTCAGTAAAATTTTCTTTATTAATAATAATCTTTCTTAAAAAATGATGTTGAGGCTAGAAAAATGAAAATTTGATCAGAACCAACGGCTAGTAAACTTAAATTTTTAAAACAAGTAAAGTAATAAATTCGTTAAAAATACATTTTTCAATGAAATTGCATTAAAATTTCATGAGAAATATTTTATTTCAAAGCCTTTGAAATGACAATTTCCTTAAAACTGCTCTTCCTAATGCTAGAGGAAACAAATTTCATTAGAATTCTTATTTTTACTGCCGGTGTAATGACAATTTCCTTGGAAGAACTTTTTTCACTGCTTGTGGAAAAGCAACTCATTAAAATTACTTTTTTTGTAGTGCTATTGGAAAAAATTTCATTAGAAGTACTTATGAAAGCATTACTTTCGCTTAAAAGTGTTCAGTAACAGAGTTTAGTGGCTTTCATTTTCCGCATTTCAATTTCGAAAAAATTTCCCCTTTTTCGCATATTTGCGATATTTATGGTCTATAATTTGATAAGTTGATGGAAAGCGGTTGCCAACAATTGCATATGCGAATATGCAAGCCATTTAAGCCCTCATTAAGTCGGGAAAAGTTCCACAAATATTTTAACTATTTTACGACGCCTAAGCACCCATCAGCATCAACGGCATATAGTCAACGCTGCCAGAACGCACGCAGCAAGTAGAGAGAGAGAGAGAGAGAGAGAGAGAGAGAGAGAGAGGAAGTGGAGACAGTGTGAAGAGTAAGGAGGAAACAGGTTGGCATCGGCGTCCTTATGGAATTTATGCAGCCTGCTAAAACTTTCTCCATTGCCAGAGTCATGCCACCTACAACTAAGGGCTGCAGGATAGAGTGTGGCTGTAATAGGGTGTATCTGCTGGTAAATGCTCTTTAACTTATTATAGCCCACAGCCCGCAGCTAACACAGCTGACTGACTGACGGACTGACTGGCTGACTGACTGTCTGACTGACATCATTATGCCAATCATTTCTATGCCGCATTCGACTGCCTTTACTTAGCCCAAGAGTTTTTGCTCCTTGGAAATATTCCAAAATGACACTCGACTTGCAACTAACACATAATCATAATAGATTAAATGTGCTACTTTTAAACTAATCAGCTGAGTTTTCTTATACTGCTGCACTACAGCACAAAGTGTCATTGGATTATAGCGAGAATTTCGTTTAAACAAAAGCTTAAGTGCTTCCCCAAAAAGCAACGGATATTTCCATGGCATGCTCATATTACAAACGTTCTTCTCTGCGCTTCTCATACGTAGATACATACGTCTGTACGTACGTACGTACGTCTGCTTCCCTATGTGCTCCACTGTCTTTAAGCTACTTGTACTCCAATGCAATGGCAAAAGGGTCGCCTTTAAAATTCCATGACCCTAATTTTTTCGGAAGCAACTGCAACATTTGAAAAACTGCAATTAGGCTGTAACATGTCAGAGGGGCGCAGAGAATGAGAGAGAGAGGAAAGAGAGCAGTGTATGGAGGTTGATATGTTTGGTGGGGGAGTGGAATGGGTGCGTCTGCTTTTGGGTTAAGCACATGTTATGTTACAGTTACAGTTGCAGTTGCAAAGTTGCCGCTGCAAGTTGCCGTTGCCGTTGCCAGTTGCACAGCGACTCGCAGTCATCACCTTACAACAGAGCTTCCACGAGGCACGCTTAACGAGCAACGCGACGCGGACATACAGACAAATGGACGGGGCGGGCGGACATAACTGAAATGAGACTCGACTTGGCAGCAGCAACATCAGCAGCTGCTGGCAGCCATGGTATGCAGCATGCAGCAGTGCCATCCACATGCAGATGCTGCAACTCAAACGGCAGCAGGCAGGTGCAGACTGCACTATGGCAAAGAAAACTAACAATTTTCGGTTCATTAACTTTTAAAATGATTAGGAACTAGAGACTTGAAATTTGCACAATAAACTTTTTAAATGTTGTTAATTGTTTTTTAACAAGATTTCTAGCATCTTTCCTAACTTATATGATAAGATTCCCATTCAGATATATATTCTTCATAACGCCAACTATCTCCTCCGAAAATTTTTAAAATCAAATGTTTCCCAAATGCTATAACTCAAAAAGTAGTTAAGAAACCTCTACCCAACTCACGCAGTCTATGCATTATTGTATTAACCAACGCTTGACTAAATTTGGTTGGAATCGGACAGCTATATCATGTAATTTTCTTATGGTAAAATTTTAAAAAATTATTTTTTGCATGAAAAACTTTTTGTATATCGAGATAATTTAAATAAACTATTTAAAGAAGACAACAATTTAGAACAATAAAATATTTTAAAAACACTAACAGCATTTTTTTTAACCAAAATTGTTTGCATTTCGCCCATAGTGACAAAATTTTCGCTACCCGTCACCATTTCAGGCATCTCCGGCGCTTTTGCTTTGCCTTTAGCTTCGTCTAGTACAACTACAAATGTATCTGTGTGGGTACACATTTGTGTATGTGTGTGTATCTGTGTATATGCTTTACTGGCTACCCGCAGATGCTGCTGCGCTCTGCATGCATGACAAATATAATTGCAACACTTTGTGGGCGTGTTTGAAGTGACAAGAATTTTGACACCATTTCGGTCTAAGGACACATTTGTTTGCATCTTTAACTTAATTTGACGCCGACGAAGTTCTTAATTAAAGCTACCGCCTTTTGTCTACACTACTGTGATTCCGACATCAAAACTTAAAGCTACACACACACGCACACACATGTATTTAAAAAAGTAAAGTTAAATAAAAAGAAGTTAGTTAAAAACTACAACATAGAAAATGTTCTTTGGAGAATTCCTTAATAGCAATCGTTTTATTTTTCAACGCTTATCAACTGGAATTTTTCAAAGTTTTCCACAGTGTGTGTGTTTTTGTTTCTAATGAAACTTTCCAGATACAAATTTTGTTTTGAAAGTGACATAGTTGCGGATACTTTGACGATTTTTCACAAAGAAAACGTATGAAAAGTCCGCTAACCTTGGCATGAAATCTTACATTGCATCTAGAGATGTTGAAATCAAGTTTTGGAAATCAATAAAAAATTTAAACGTAATGCAAGAATGGAAAATTTTTTAAAACTTTCTATATCTTTTTGATATAGATTGTTGATAAATCTACTGTAGGATTTTTTGTTTAATAAGTTACTTCATAGGAAAAACTTATACTCAGAACTTTTGAAGATGGAATTATTTAAAACTATTAAAATTTTTAAGTGTTAATCAACTTAGAAAACTCTAACAAAAACTTCAAAGGTTTTTAACTAAAATTAATTATTTTTTGTATAAAAATTTATATTAAAGGTTTTAAGCCACTCGGTAAAGCTTAAAGAAAACTATAAAAGTTCCTAACTACAATATCAAAAGATTTGTAAAGCCAAACTGATTTTAGATAGTGAATTTATCAAACTTACATAATTTTTTTACTGAAAACTTCTGAAAAACTGTTAAATTTATATTATAAATTTTTCGAAAAATACTGTAGCAGGTGTAGTTTAAGGTTTTTAGATTAAACTTTATTTTAAATGTTTAGACACTTGCTTAATATAGACGTAGATTTAACGGAACATGGATTGAATGGCTGGGTAGGGGCTTAGGTTGAATAAGTGTCGGTGCCAAAGCCGCTGGCCAACATTTGCTGGTCAATCCAGGTGCGAGCCAAGGCAACATTGGCATAGGCGGCTGGCACTTCGTCGTTGCAACCAATGCCCCAGGCAACAATGCCGCTTTGTTGATACCGATTCTCGGTAGGTAGGCCGATGGGGCAGGCAAGTGGGGCGCCACCGTCGCCCTGACAAGTGTCGATGCCGCGCTGTCCGCCCGCGCACATGAAGGAGCGATCCAAGGCGAATTTGGGGCCGAGACGTGTGCGACGGAATTGCGCTTGACAGGTATTGAAATCAACGACTGGCAATGGTACACGCTTCATGATGACACTGTACTTCCCTTCGGCCCCAAAGACATCTTTGCCCCAACCGGTGGAGAAGCAGGTGGTGCGAGGCGCCGCGGTGGCACCCTGTGCCGGCAGACACACCACATTGATGTGATCGTCCAGTGTGAATGGCTGTGCCAAGATGACAAGAGCAAAATCATTGGCCACATTCCGACCATTGTATTGAGGATGTGTAATGATGCGCTGTACAGCACGTTCCTGGAATGGCAAACGTTCCTTGGTGGTCTGAGCATCCCATTCACCGGCACGGACAACAAACGAACCCGGTGCATGTGGCAGGACACAGTGCACCGCCGTGAGTGCCACTTGGGGATGAATGAGTGAAGCACCGCAGAAGTATGTGGAATTGCTGGCGTGTAATAGAGCCAGTGTCCAGGGGAATTCACCAAAGCCAGCTTCATTTTGTGTCGCGCCAGTTAGTGTAAAGTCCAGTCCACCCAGATTACGTATACCACAGCCTCGTGGCCGATTTGGTCTCTCCTCCAAAGGTGTCGGATTGAGTACTTCGTTGCGTGTACGATTACCAGCACAACAAACATCCACGGAGGAGGGACACACAGGATCATCTTCGCCAAAACGTATATCAATTACGCCGAAACCATCAAAGGAACCATCCTCTGTAATGCTATTCGTCGACGGATCGCACATATAGTAAGCCACACAATTGCAATTTGCCGACTTTCCACTTATCGACTCAAAGTTTATTGGCACACTTGAGGGATCGATGGGTTCAGGTGTCACAACCTGATCAATGCCAGTGCGTCTCGGTGGTGTACTTGGCACACTGGGATTTGTATTAAATATATCCTGTATGTTTCTATCAAAATCCGTTTGTTGCGGTGCTGCATGGCCAAAAGCCATTAAAGTGGCCAGCACCATCAGTCCAAATTTGTAAGACATTCCGTTCATCTTCAGCTGAAAAGGTAATAAAAGCAGAGTTTTAATCTCATTCATATTTTAAGAGTTAATTAGAGTGGAAAAAACTTCTTAAAAACTAAACCTGTGCTTCTCGTTTAACTCGTTTTGTAAGTCATCCCAGCGAGCCAGTTTCTACTCTCTTTTCACACAGAATGCTTAGTCTAATTTAACTACACTTTTTTCACAATTCCTGCTATTTATTCTAATAGTCAAATGTGCAGGTTTTTAATTATTAAACAGCAAAAATATATTATTTATAAATTTAGCTGCTAGTTTTGCTTTTTCTCAAAATGTTTTCCCCTTGTTGTGTTTAGCAAGTTTCTCGAAAATGTTTTATTTTAATAAAGAAAAGTTTATATTATTTAAAATACTCATTGTAAATTGAGCTGCTAAATTGTATATTCTCACATTTCTAAGAAATATTTAATTTTAATTATGAATACTTTTATCAAATCTGATTAAAATACTACTTACTTTCTGCTAATTTCAGTATTTCTTACTACTGCTCTCTGTTTATTTAAATATAGAGTATTTTAGTTTAAATTATTTTTCACTATTTTTACAGCTTCATCAAATTCTATGAAATATTTCTTTTAATTATGAATAATTTCGTTCACCTACTTAAATACTACCTACAAATTATAGTGCTAGTTGCAACTTTTTCACAGTAGAAAGCTACTTATTACAATTTTTAAACTGTGGAAACTTACGTGAAAACAGAAAACAATGCTACCTTAAAATTATAGTACTAGCTTTAATAAAAATATAGTAATATAGCAATAACAACTTGCCAATTGGTTTGTGTTTAAATTATTTCAATTTTAAATATTTACATTTTTAATGCTTGACCTCAATGTGTCTACATTATAATCTAATTTAAATTATTATTTATTTATGCAATCTGATTTAAATAGTTAAAATCGCATGCTTGAAAAAAAAATCCCACTCACTAGTTATTTACTAAGAATTGTCAACAATAATATTCTTGGCATGACGTCAAACTTAATTCAAGCTTTATAGCGGACTTTTCCCTCAATCAAAACTGTTGCCAAAAACCAGTCAAACTATAGCTACTGCTGCTACTAACCTGACTAAGTGTCTTGTGCAGTTTTAGCGATAACCTTGACTTTTGGTCAAAAATCCCAATCACGATCCGTTGATTATTACCTGATTAATCTTGAATTTCTCTACACCTCTCTTGCTCTCTCTCTCTCTCTCTCTCTGTCCGTCGGAAGCCAGACAAAAATAAATCTTTTAAGCTTCAACCTGAAGCGGAGAACTCAACAGTTGTGAACGCGAGCGAATTTCAATGACAACTAACATTTAGAGTTTTAAGCCAATCACATGCATGGTATACACGGTCAGAGCTTTTGAGTGAAAGCTTCGCAACAGGTAGGCTCTCTCTCTCAGTCTCTCACTTTTTGCCTCTCTTGCTTGAGGCGCTGATAACAGTCAGTGCGACGATCTTGAACTTACATTTACTTGAGCTCAAAACTGTTTCTCAATTCCCTCAACTCATAAGCACTCAGTGCGGCTATGGATTAGCTTTGCTTCTGAAACCGGTTTACGGGGTTTATGGGTCTTCTTTACAAGCGACAAATTCAAATATTCTATTATCAATGCATACGATGTGATTATCAGTCCTGCTCCACAAACTTTGTTTGTTTGCAAAAATCAACAAATTTATTTGTTTAGAAATTTGATAAGCATTTTTAATTGTTCAACAAGATCAAATATGGGTCACACTAATCATTTAATGCCCAACGAACTTTTAGAGAAATTTGCTACATTTATTCCAAGATCTACGATATTATATATATGTAACTAAATAAAATAAAATATAAAATAAATATTATGTATTTTGTTCTTAATAAATGATGAAGTAATATTTGATTGTTCTAATGTTTTTTCTAAAAACTGTCCAAATTTTAAGTATATCAGAATTAAATTTTACATAAATATTAAAAAAAAATTATTATAAATTTTTTACTAACAATTTCAATTTTAAGAAGGCGATTTTATTCAAAAAGTTATTAAAATTTTATAAAAATATTAAGTACATTCAAATATTTTGTTTCTGAAAATGTTAACAGAATTTTACATCAAAAATATATAAAAAAAAAATCTTAATACATTTTTTACGAAGTATATATAATTTTCCAATGACAATTTTATTAAGAAAGAAATTCCTAACAAAGTCTAACTAAACATTTTCATTTATATGCATATTATTTTAAAATATACTTACAGCAATTCTTAGAAATCTTCAATAGGACAAAGCAAATCCACAACTTGTAGTGACTGTCAGGACAAAAGTCAAGTTATGTACTTCGCAAGATTACCGGATATAATATGGCTCAATTTCAATCTTATCTTGCAGCAGAGGCTTAAGCTTCATAGATAGCAACGGTAAAGCTAGTATGTCCTAAATCTGACTCCAGCAGAGGCTTACAATAAATATTTTATTTGACACTGTTGGCCAGAATAAATTGCCTTTTGGGCAAAAAGCCCAAAATATGCAGAGTACTCACACATAACACTGTATGTGTATATATAAGATATTCATATGAATATATATATACTCGTACATATGTATGTGCACAAAAAGGTATGCAAAATGTAAAACGTTTGATTGCCATTGATTGTGATTGTGGGAAGCCTTTTGGGCATTTCCTGGCCGCAATCAAGCCACTTTTGCAAATTATTAGCAACAATCGTTGATATACCTTATGGAAGTGCTGTGTGTAATACATGCAAAAAAAAACAGAAGCTTGAAAATTTTCTTTAAAATATGTCAAATTAGTGAGCATTTTATAAGATTATAAAGCGACGATAGTGGGGTCAGTTATTCAGTGGGTAGTCATAATTTATTAACGAACAAACAATGATTGAATAATATTATGAGAAAAGGACTTAGTAAGAAGCTGATTTTGCATAATGTCATAACGTTCTGCCCTTTAAGTAGGTGCTGATTACAGATGCATTACAAAGTGTAGGAACAATTAGTGATTGAAATAGATACTGGGTACTCGCATCATTTTATACATCGTTTTTAATATTTGATAAAAGATTCCAAACTAGTAATTTACTAGTAGTAAAGATCTACTAGATATGAACTATAAGTATTAATTTTAAAATTTTACAAAATTGTATATAAAATCTTCTAAAACAACTTAGATCCTATATCCTTAAAAGACAGTACCGGTCAAAGATCACATAGTTTTAGTTTGAAAAACAAAGTAGTTTTTAGAGAAATGCTTATCAAAACAAGAAAGAAAATGTCAGTCGGGCATGCCGACCGTGTAATACCCTCTGAGCTTCGTTTCCAATTATATGAATTCATTTTGGACTGCTTACAAGCAGTGCACTGAGTAAATTTTATACACACAAGCAGTGCACTGAGTAAGTTTTAGATACACAAGCACTGCTTGTGCACTGCTTGTAAACACTGCAGCGTAAACAAAAGCAGTGCACTGCTATTGCGATAAAAATTTAAGTTTGTACTAAAAACTTTTTTAATTATAGTCCGATTTTGATGCAATTTTCAGTATTTCTTAATATTATTTGTCTCTAATTATACACCAAGTTATAAAACTATACGTTAAGAAATAAGTGAGCCAGAGACATTCAAAGTTTCAACGCAATTGTGGGCGAAGGGGGCGTGGCATCCAATAAATTTTGATGGCATTATATTTATATTGTAAATAGCAACCTGCATGCATGGTGTCCCTAGGTGTTATAGTTACCGAGATATTTGCCAAAAACATGTATTTTTTCCGAGGTATGTCTGGTTTTTCGCTTATTGTGGGCGAATGGGGCGTGGCATCAAAAAAAGGAAACAAACTTGTATTGACTGACTAAATATGTGATCGATACTGACTAAAACGGATATTGTAGCTCTTACCATCTCTGAGATCTGTTTGTTCATACGGACAGACAGACAGACAGACAGACAGACGGACGGACAGACGGACATGGCTATATCGACTCGGCTGTTGATGCTGATCAAGAATATATATACTTTATGGGGTCGGAAACGCCTCCTTCTGCCTGTTACATACTTCTGACAAACCCATTATACCCCTCAGAGGGTATAAAAACTAATAGATTTTAAGTTAAATATTTAACAGATTGAAATCTGTATCTCATTACAGAGCAGATGATTTTCTATATATTTAAAAATATGCAAATTGACTAACTTTCATAGCAGTAAAATATATAAACAAATTTCATACTCATATACAGAGCTGTTAAAAAAAAGCATTCGAATATAAAATATATATTCGAATGCTTTTTTTAACAGCTCTGATTTTAATACACACTTATGAACTAAATTTGTTTTTTTACTTTCCCACCCCTTTGGGACTTTCCAATAGCTCTACTGGATTTGAAATGACCCCAATAATCTGTGGAGGATGTTCCGGTGGGTTTGGCGGCCATTTTAATCAGAGCTGTTAAAAAAAGCATTCGAATATAAAATATATATTCGAATGCTTTTTTTAACAGCTCTGCTCATATAACACTTTAGACTGCTTCACTCAAATAATTTCAGATTTAAATTTGCCTGTTAAAGTAGAAAAATCTGTAGTTATAATAAATAATATATAGTTGGAAAAATATCTGCCTTTTAAAAGCAACATGTGTTGTGTGGTATACAAATATATACAATGTACAATCTATTGGAATCAATCACATACATATGCATACACGCATTCTATTAAGCAAGTTCAATGAACAGTTTTTGCAAAATTTACATTTTGCCGGTGGAAGCGGCTTGTTCAAGTTCATTAACTTTAAGCAACATTACAACAATTTAAGCCCAGTCAAATGTACTTAATTTTACTTGATGAACTGCTTTTGCACCCTACAAACTCATATTATTAATAGGCTACATCAAGTAAATAATCTGTTATAAATTAGGTAATTTTATATAAAAATGTTCGCTTGTATTTTAAAAATCTTAAGCAAGAATCTAAAGTAAGAATAAGAATCAGCTAAGAATAAATATATAAAATGCTCAAAAATGTATAAAAACATTTCTATTAGACACAAAAACATAGGTTTCCTTTGAATTATAGCGAACTGTAAAGGTATACTACTCAATTTGCTTGAAAGTCGGGCCCTTGAAAATGTTTAATGACATTTTAGTTTCAAACATAATTAAGGAGTTACGCAACTATTCATTTAGTATATGTATATATATATATATATATATTAGTTACAGGTAGTTCTTGGAAAAGTTCTTCAATTTGTGGAACCGCCCTGGAACCACAGTGCACGTCTGATATCAACCCATTACTTATGCAATTCATTGACTTTCATTACTTTGGTGATACTGTGGTCAAAGTATTTATCATTTACCATTTACCATTTTTTTTCCCTTCTGGAATTTTTTAATACTGCCCTATAGCAGCAGGTGTATAAAAGCAGCCCATAGTGAAATTTTTAGTTCAATTGCTATATCGTATAGCAGTTCGATCGCAACTATACGCATCAAGTGGATTACATTTCCGTAGGACTTCAAAGCTCCGGTTTTTAACATCAAAGTGTTTTTGTGCAAGTGAAAAATATCCCTGTTAAAGGACATTTTCAAAAACATTATATATACTCAAATACAAGTGATTTGTGATAGTGCAATGGCATCCAATACAATGAACAAAAAGGATAAGAAATATTCTAGATCTCGCCCGGATACCGATGGCGATGATATTGTTATTTCCGGCATGGCTGGAAAGTTTCCAAACTCGAAAAATATCTCGGAATACGAGTACAATCTTTACAACAAGGTGATTACGAAAGATATATTCAATCAATGTTGCTGATAAGTGTGTGATATAAAGAAAATGCTAAGTTAAAATCCAATAATATACTGTAACAAAAATTATAATGATTTTTGTATTACACAAATATTAAAACAGTGGTCTAATTTATTTTTAAATAAAACTTAAAAATGTTCTTAAATTTGTTTTATTAAAAATTGCCATAGTAAAAGTTTTAGAAGTCAATAATATTTTAAATTTAAAGAAATGTGCTTTCAAAAAATTTTTCTTTATTTTATCGAAAAGCTGGAGAAAGTGCTAAAAACTAATTCTTCATTAAATGAACTAACATAGTATAAAAATCCAAAGTTCTATGTGATAACCTTGAAAAAACCTAAAAAAAAAACAATTTCAGAATAATTAAATGCTAATTTTTAACTGAAATTCCTCTAATTTCTAACCTCATTTCCATCAGATTGATATGGTAGATGATGACGAGCGTCGTTGGCGTCACTTTAACCCGGAGATTCCCAAGCGTTCTGGTAAAATTAATGAACTGGAAAAGTTCGATGCTACGTTCTTTGGAGTGCATTTTAAGCAAGCACATACAATGGATCCTCAGACTAGAATCTTGATAGAAACGGCCTACGAAGCTGTTATAGATGCGGGTGTGAATCCGAAAACGCTGCGTGGCTCCAAAACTGGTGTCTATATTGGTTCCTGCATTTCGGAATCGGAAAAGACTTGGTTCTACGAGAAGGTGTCGTCGGGTGGCTTCGGCATCACCGGCTGCAGCCGTGCCATGATGGCCAACAGGATCTCCTACTGTTTGGGCTTTGAGGGTCCATCGTTTTTGTTGGACACGGCTTGCTCCAGTTCCATGTACGCCTTGGATAATGCATTCAGTGCGATTCGGAATGGCGAAATTGATGCGGCAATTATTGGTGGCTCGAATCTTTTACTACATCCCTTTGTGACTTTGCAATTTGCTCGGTAAGTTTGGGTTTTAGTTAATTATTCCTTAGTAATAATAAGGTAAAAACAAATCAGACTTGTCAAAAAATTTATCTGAGAGAAGCACAAAGGGAGCTGCTTCGTAAATTTGCTGACTCTAGCTCTTAAAGTCGCTCTTAAAGATGTCTAAACAAACAGACAGACAGACAGACAGACAATCAATACAGATAAAGATGATCAAATAAACTTAGCTATTTAAGATGATCAGAATTATGATAGGGTCGAAAAGTCTACTTTTTTCACTAAATAAACCATTGTTTTCCATGTACAGGTTTAAAAGGGTAGAAAAGGGTAAAGAGGAATCTGCACTCAAATTTCATAGCTCTAGCTCTTTTAGTTTCCAATATCTCGATGTTCAACCACATAAAATACCCTTTATAATACCTTACAGACTTGGTGTCCTGGCTCCCGATGGTTTCTGTCGTCCATTCGACAAGGACGCCAGTGGTTACACCCGATCGGAGACAATTAACTGCTTGTTCCTACAGAGGAAACGTGATGCGAAGCGAGTTTATGCCAGTGTCGTTTATTCCAAGACCAACTGTGATGGCTACAAGCCAGAGGGAATAACCTATCCTTCGGGAAAAGTACAGGAAAAACTGCTAGAGGAATTTTACAAGGAAATTGATTTGACACCAAATGATTTGGGTTACCTGGAAGCTCACAGCACTGGCACTGTGGTAGGTGATCCCGAGGAGTGCAAGGCCATTGATAGTGTGCTCTGCAGCCAGAGGGCGGAACCACTGCTTGTGGGATCCGTCAAGTCCAATGTGGGACATTCGGAGGCAGCCTCTGGTATCTGTTCCTTGGTTAAGGCATGTTTTGCTTTTGAAACCGGATTGATAGCACCGAATATTAACTTTTCGGAAGTGAAGCCATCGATTACGGCCCTGGCTGAGGGTAGATTGATTGTGGTCAAGGATCCCACACCATTGCCCAAGCCATATATTGGCATTAACTCTTTCGGTTTTGGTGGTGCCAATGCCCATGCCATTTTAAAGGCTTATCCCAAGCCAAAGAAGAACTTCGGTCTGCCGGAGGATGATTTGCCTAGGCTTCTGACTTGGGCTGGCCGAACTGAGGATGCGGTTAATGAGGTCTTTAATGCCATCGAAAAGAAACCTTTGGATGCCGAATTTGTGGGTCTACTGCAGAACATACAAGAGGAGGATGTGTCGGGATTGGTTTTCCGAGGCTACGGCATCTTTGGCAAGAATGGACTGGAACCCGCCAAACCGCTCGTCCGGGATGTTCAGCATTATACGGGCTTGAAGCGTCCCATTATCTGGGTGTACAGTGGAATGGGTTCACAGTGGAACGAGATGGGTTTGTCCCTGATGTCAATACCACGTTTCCGTCAGTCTGTCGAGGAATGTCACACCACACTATTGCCTCTTGGCTTGGATCTGATCAATATCATCACATCCGATGATCCAGCCATCTATCAGAATATTCTCCACTCATTTGTGGGCATTGCAGCCGTTCAGATTGGTTTAACCGATGTGTTGCGCTCTCTTGGCTTGGAGCCCGAGTACATTATCGGTCATTCTGTGGGAGAATTGGGCTGTGCCTATGCGGATGGAGGTCTCACCGCTCAGCAAATGCTGCTTGCCTCCTACTATCGCGGCAAGGTGAGTGTGGACTCGGAGAAGATCAGAGGTTCCATGGCTGCCGTGGGCATTGGCTACAAGGCAATTAAGCATTTGCTGCCGGAAACCATTGAGGTGGCTTGTCACAATGGTGCGGACTCCTGCACCATTTCCGGACCCATCGACGATGTTGGTAAATTCGTAGCGGAGCTCAAGTCAAAGGACATATTTGCCAAGGAAGTACCCTGCTCGAATATTGCCTACCATTCCAGATATATAGCTCAGATGGGTCCGCCATTGCTGCGTGCGATGAAGAAGCTCATACCGAATCCCAAGCCAAGGACTACAAGATGGTTGAGCACAAGTGTGCCGAAGAACGATTGGGAGCAACCGGAAAGGAAATTGTGCTCTGCGGAATATCATACCAATAACCTGCTGAACAGTGTGCTCTTCGAAGAGACCTTTGCTCTGCTTCCAAAGAATGCCTTGACCATTGAAATTGCTCCACATGGTCTACTGGGTGCCATACTCAAGCGATCCATGCCGAGTGGCATACACATTCCGCTAACCCATCGGGGCAACAAAAACAATACGCTCTTCTTTATGACAGCCCTGGGCAAGTAAGTAAATTGTCGAAATAAAATTATATTTCAACTTCTAATCCTCCTTTCCTTTCCTAGACTCTATCAGAATGGCGTCATGGTGCCTGTTTCAAAGCTGTATCCGGAGATTAACTTCCCCGTCTCGAGATCTACACCGAGCATCAGTTCACTTATTCGCTGGGATCATAGTGAGGACTGGTTTGTCACCAAGTACGAGAACATGAAGACAAAGTCGAGTGGCGAACGTGTCTTCCCCATTAATCTGGCCAGTGATAATGAGGAGTTCATGAGCGGACATATCATAGATGGCAAGATTTTGGTACCTGCCACCTGCTATCTGCAATACGTTTGGGAAACTTTCTCTCTCATGTACCATGGACCTAGCTATATGGATGTGCCCGTTGAATTCGAGGAAGTTCAGTTCATTAGAGCCACAAATATGTCGGTTAATGGAGAAGTTGAGCTCAATGTCATGATTCACTATGGCACCGGACATTTTGAGGTAGGTTTAAAGGGATTTAAGGAAGGTTCTTATAGGATTAACCCTAAACTCCTTTCATTATACCCTCTGAGTATATATATATATTGGAAAGGATCTCAGAGATGGTAAGAGCTACAAGTTCAAAGTTGGTCAGTATCGACCACATATTTAGTCAGTCAATACAAGTTCATTTCCTTTTTTTGATGCCACGCCCCATTCGCCCACAATAAGCGAAAAACCAGACATACCTCGGAAAACATGCATGTTTTTGGCAAATATCTCAGTTAATATAACACCTAGGGACTCCAATTTTGGCATGCAGGTTACGAGATGCAATACAAAGATAATGCCATCAACATTTTTTGGATGCCACGCCTCCTTCGCCCACCAAAAGCACAATTTCGTTGTAACTTTGCATGCCGCTGGCTCACTTATTTCTTAACGTTTTGGAACTTAACGTATACTTGGAGATAAATAACATCAAACGATAGTTTTATCAAAATCGGACTACAATTAAAAAAGTTGGTCATACAACGAAAATCGTTACTTTCGAGCACGGCATTGTCACGTGCATTGCACTGAGCTCAACTGACATTTTCTTTCTTGTTTTGATTTGCAGATAACTGAAGGCGGTAGCTTGGTAGTCACCGGCAAGATTAGAGAGATTGAGAATCCCACCATACCGGAGGTCTATCATTTCCAAAAGAAATCCGACTTCCCGATGGTGTCGAAGAAAGATTTCTACAAGGAACTCAAACTGCGAGGTTACCACTACAATGGCGCCTTCCGAGCTGTGCGGAGCGCTCGTTCGGATGGTTTGTGGGGACAGGTTGAGTGGAATTACAACTGGGTAACATTCATGGATGCCATGCTACAGATTCAAATCTTGGGCACCGACTCGCGATCTCTGCTCTTGCCCACAAAGATACGCAAGTTGCGTATTAATGGCGTACATCATTTCGATTTGATGACCAAAATGGATCCGGAGAATCGTGTATTTGATGTCTATGTGGATCACAAGTACGATCGCATTATTGCAGGCGGCATTGAACTGACCGGATTGCATGCAAGTCCAGTGCAAAGGAGACGTCCACCTGGTATTCCAGTTCTGGAGAAATACGAATTTGTGCCCTATCTGCCGGCTCCGGAAGTTTCTCCAGCGAATGCCGCACGTCTCTGTGTGCAATTGGCTCTGGAGAATATTCCGGTTATGAAGATCAAGCTTGTGGAAGTGGACACCGATGGCAGGGATACGATACTGGAGAAGTTCTCGGAAGCCATTGAAGATTTACCAGTTATTACGGGAGAATATATGTATCTGACCAATCGAAAGATTGAGGAAATTGCTGGCATTCACATTGAAAATGGAAAGATCTCGTCGTTGACCAACTATCACTTTATTGTGAGTGGCGGTTTCTGTGGCGAACTCAACGAGGATGTTATCCAGAATGCCCAAAAGGTCCTAGTCGATAATGGTTTCCTTTTGATCAGAGAACGTGCGACAACGAATCTGGCCAATCTAAAGTTACCCGAACAATTCCGTATGATTACCGCAATTCCCATTGATAATAACGAGGAAGTATTCCTACTACTCCAGAAGGTCTCCAAGAAACTGCAGATACAGCCAACTGTAGTCAAAGTATCGGATAATGATAAGAGCTTCGAATGGATTAATCAGGTGCAAGCGGCCATAAGCATGAAGAGCACCGTTGTGGTCTATGCTTTCAAGGAGGAACTTAACGGATTGATTGGTCTAGTCAATTGTCTGCGAAAGGAACCCGATGGCAATCTGATTACTTGCTTCTACATCGATGATCAGAAGGCGCCCGAATTTGATCTTTCAGATCCTTTCTATGCGGCGCAATATTCACTGGGATTGGCTTTCAATATCTATCGTAAAGTGAGTAAAAAATTTAAATTTTGGAGTAAAAAAAAAGGGAAAATTTCAATTTTAAAATTTTAAATTTTTAATTAAAAAAAGGGAAATTTTCAACTATATTCATTTCCTCGGCAGGGTACTTGGGGTAGTCTGCGTCATCTGCAACTGCCCATGGATGAGGAGCTCCGACCACGTGTAGATCACATTTATGGCAACGTTATTCAACGCGGAGATCTCTCTTCCCTGCGCTGGTTCGAAGGACCACTTGCGCCCGAGGACTGTATGATTAAAATCGCCTACTCCTCCCTGAATTTCCGTGACGTAATGCTCGCCACTGGTCGCCTGGCTGTGGAACTCTATGGTGGCAATCGTATTGATCAGAGTTGTGTACTTGGTTTTGAATATTCCGGCATTAATATGCGCACAGGTCGTCGTATTATGAGCATGGTTGTCAAGGGTGGCGTCGCTTCCTATGTGGAGAAACCATCGAAACTTATCTGGGATATACCCGATCACTGGTCACTGCAGGAGGCGGCAACAGTTCCTGTGGTCTACATCACCGTATATTATGCATTCTTTATGGCCACCGACATTCGGAAGGGAAAGAGCATACTTATACACGCCGGAACCGGAGGAATTGGTCTGGCTGCGATCCGAGTTGCCTTGGCCTACAATCTGGAGGTGTTCACCACTTGCAGCACGCCACAGAAGAAGCAGTATCTGCTAGAGAAGTTCCCACAATTGAAAGGTAGCTAAACTTGACTATTTATAATCGATATATCGATAACTTTCCACGATTATCCTTTGCAGAATCGCATATTGGCAACTCCCGAGACACTTCCTTTGAGCTGATGATTCAGCGGGAAACCGATGGCGAAGGAGTTGACTTTGTGCTGAATTCCTTGTCGGAGGATAAGCTGCTGGCATCTGTGCGTTGTCTGGGACAATCGGGACACTTCCTGGAAATTGGCAAATTTGATATGGCCAACGATACCAAGCTGGGCTTGGGAGCCTTCCTCAAGGAGCTCACCTTCCACGCCGTTTTAGCCGATAGTTTGTTGGTGGCAACCGATGAAGATATTTGGGTAATTTTCTTAGAAAAACTCTTAAAGAAACTTTTCGTTTATGCTAATTATATATTTCGATTGTACAGCACTTGAAGAATCTGATTGACATGGATATTGCTAGTGGCATTATACAGCCGCTGCCTGTCACAGTTTTTCCGGCTCACGAAATTGAACAGGCCTTCAGACATCTCATTGGCGGCAAGCACATTGGCAAGGCCATAATCCAAGTGCGTGAGAGACCCGAGGATAAGGAAACACTACCGGTGCGTGTCCTCACCCAGATCTATTTCAAGCCCCACATGTCCTACGTTATTCCCGGCGGTTTGGGTGGATTCGGCATGGAGCTGGCCGATTGGATGGCATTGCGTGGAGCCCGTAAATTGGTTCTAAGCTCCAGTCGCGGCATTTCCAAGGACTATCAATCCTACAGAATTGCGTAAGTAGTGTATTTTTATACCGTCTGAGGGGTATATTGGGTTCGTCAGAAGTATGTAACAGGCAGAAGGAGGCATGGCAGACCCCATAAAGTATATATATTCTTGATCAGCATCAACAGCCGAGTCGATATAGCCATGTCCGTCTGTCTGTCTGTCCGTATGAACAAACAGATCTCAGAGATGGTGAGATCTACCATATTCGTTGTAGTCAGTATCAAATCACATATTTAGTCAGTAAATACAACTTTGTTTCCTTTTTTTAATGCCACGCCTTATTCGCTCACAATAAGCGAAAAACCAGACATACCTCGGAAAAAATACATGTTTTTAGCGAATATCTCGGTAACTATAACACATAGGGACACCAATTTTGGCATGCAGGTTTCTAAATGCAATATAAAGATAATGCCATCAACATTTTTTGGATGCCACGCCTCCTTCGCCTACCAAAAGCACAATTACGTTGTAACTTTGCATGCCGCTGTCTCACTTATTTCTCAACGTATAGTTCTTTAACTTAGCGTACACTTGGAGACAAATAATATCAAACGATAGTAAAAATTTCATTAAAATCGGACTATAATTAAAAAAGTTGGTTATATAACGAAAATCGTTACTTTCAAGCAAGGCATAACCATGTGAACTGCGCTGTGCGAGCGAGATAGACATACAGATATGTGTGCATGCTTGAACTCATAAAATTGGAAACAAAGCTCAGAGGGTATTACACGATCGGCATGCCCGAGAGACACTTTCTTTCTTGTTTTTATGGTTCTTAAGGGTTTTCTGGGGTATTACTTTGAGGCGAAACAACTATCAAACTATCTTCCTTTACAGACTCTGGAAAACGTACGAGTGTGAGGTGGTGATCAGCACTGAGGATATTTCCACACTCGAGGGTTGCCGCAATCTGTTGCAAGAAGCCACGAAATTGGGTCCAGTTGGAGGCATATTCAATCTGGCTGTTGCACTGCGCGACGGCATCTTTGCCAATCAGACCGCAGAGCAATTCGTCGAGAGCTTCTCCCCGAAAGCGGTGGCCACCAAACACTTGGACGTGCTATCACGTAGCATGTGTCCCGAACTGGAGCACTTTGTGGTCTTCTCCAGTGTGTCGTGTGGTCGTGGAAATGCCGGACAAACCAACTATGGCATGTCCAATTCGGTGATGGAACGCATCATTGAGCTACGTCATCGGGACGGATTACCAGCCAAGGCCATACAATGGGGTGCCGTGGGAGAGGTGGGACTTGTGGCCGATATGGCAGAGGATAAGATTGATATGGAAATCGGTGGTACACTGCAGCAGAGAATCTCGTCGTGCCTCCAGGAGCTGGACACACTGCTCAGTGCCAAGGCGCCAATTGTGGCCAGCATGGTGGTGGCCGAGAAGCGTTCGGGTCGCTCGGGTAACGAAAGTATTATCGATACGGTGATGAATATAATGGGTATAAGAGATCTAAAGTCGGTATCCCTGGGCACCACACTCTCCGAAATGGGCATGGACTCGCTCATGGCGGTGGAGATCAAGCAAACGCTGGAGCGTGACTTTGAGTTGGTTTTGACGCCACAGGATTTGCGTGCTCTGACCTTCCAGAAGCTGCAGGAGTTTGTCGAGGCCCGTGAGAAGGATAATACGGATGCGGTGAAAATGATCTTTGCCTCCGAGGGTAAACTGTTGGGCATGGATCTGCTGCTGCACAATCTGGGCGATGAAGCGCATTGTGATCAAGTACTGTACACACTCCAAACGAATGCGGCTTCGTCCAAGCAGAGTGTTCCCTCCAACATCATAATACCCGGCATGGAGGGCACAGCGGGACAGGCCTGGTATAATATCGGGACCAAACTACAGAGTCGTGCCCATGTGCTGCAGCTGCATCAATTTGGCAAACTGGAAACCATCAGCGACATTGGACAGCAAACTTTGGAGGTAAGTGGAAGGTTCTTCAAATTTCAAAGGTCTTCCCATAATAGTTCCACTTCCTTTTCTTCGCCTAGCACGTGAAATCGCTGCTGAAACCTACGGAACCCTTTTATCTCATTGGCTACTCGTATGGCTCCTTTGTGGCCCTACAATTGACCGCCTTGCTGGAGAAACTGGGTTTCCGTGGCCATGTCATGCTGATAGACGGCGCACCGCATTTCCTGAAGAGACTAACAAATCTGCAATTGGGCGAGAACTTTTCGGACAACGATCTCTATGACCTGCTCTTCTCCAGCATTGTGAATCAAATATTCCCCGAGGAGACCAAGGAATCGGCAGCTGTAATCTTCCACAAACTGGAAACGTTGGCTGAGAAAATGGAACTGTTTATGGAGTATGTGGAAAAGCAGTCGGTCTACAGCAAGGAGTACTCTCGTCTAATGGTCGAGGCCATGTTTCGGCGCGTGAAAATGGCTTCACTCTATGATTTGGATAGCGTTAAGGATTTGAAGGCACCCATTACTCTGGTGCGTCCCGCAGAAGTTTCGTTGCAGGACATCGAGGAGGATTATTGCGTTTCACAGCTGACATCGGGTAAAGTTACACTGAAAGTAATTGAGGGCAATCACACGACCATGTTGGACAACCCGGTGTTGCCGCAGCTAATCAATGACTTTGATCCGGGTCTATTGGATGACAAGAACTTTGAGGAATACATACGAGACAGCAAGGCGGTGGCCGTTGTCTAAATTACTAATCTAAACTTAAACTATCTTATATACAATACTTATACTAACCACTTTCTATAACTAATTATTATTCCATTTTCAAGACTTGTTTGCAAACATTTAACATAATAATAATAAAAAACTTTTTTATTTAAATTGTGCCTCCGATAAATAACTGTGTGAGTTCTGTGAGCCACTAACGTGGCGTCTTTAGCGCCTGCTGCACTGTCTGTTGCAGCAACTGCATCTTGTGGTAGCTTGCCACTTGGCTAAAAGTGTTGAGCAACGTCTCGATCTCCTTGCCACCAATTAGCGGCACAAAGTTCCCTGCACACGTGCAAAATTCTGCCAAATTCTCACGTTTGATTTCATTGCAACGCGCACAACGCAAATCCTGCAGCACAAAGGACATGATCTTACGCTGCAGTACATCAATCATCCGCATCTCAATCTCCTCATTGTCATAGGCCACATAACACTGGGCGCACAACCATACGGGACTGCAAAAAGTAAGAGAAAAGAGAATTAATAAGATGAGTATATAGTAATAAGAGACTTTATAAGACGATATAATATCAGACTTTAGTTAAAATATCTCTAGAACTACCTTTGTTATGGAAATTTGTAATTTGTATACCCTCTGAGGGGTATAATGGGTTTGTCAGAAGTATGTAACAGGCAGAAGGAGGCGTGGCAGACCCCGTAAAGTATAGATATTCTTGATCAGCATCAAAAGCCGAGTCGATATAGCCATGTCCGTCTGTCTGCCCGTATGAACAAACAGAACTCAGAGATGGTAAGAGCTACAATATCCGTTTTAATCAGTATCAGACCATACATTTAGTCAGTCAACACAAGAATCTATTTTTTTTTCGATGCCACGCCCCATTCGCCCACAATAAGCGAAAAACCAGACATACCTCGGAAAAAATACAGGTTTTTGGCGAATATTTCAATAACTACAGCAATTAGGGTGACCAATTTTGACATGCAGGTTACTAGATGCAATATAAAGATAATGCCATCATAATTTTTTGGATAACACGCCTCCTTCGCCCTCCAAAAGCACAATTTCTTTGCAACTTTGCATGCTGCTGGCTAACTTATTTCTTAACGTATAGTTTTGTAACTTAACGTATACTTGGAGACAAATAATATCAAACGATTGTGAAAATTTCATAAAAATCTGAATATAATTAGAAAAGTTGATCATACTACGAAAATCGTCACTTTCGAGCAAGGCATAGCCACATGAATTGCGCTGAGCTCTGCTACAGCGCTTGCGTTACACAAGCAACGAAATTGAAATACATTGTGCGAGCGAGACAGCCATACAAATGTATGTGCAGGTTAAGGTTAGCTCAGAGGGTATCACACGGTCGGCATGCCCGACTGACATGTTCTTTCTTGTTTAAATTAAATTAAATTAAATTAATTAACTACTGAATTTATAAGATGGAAAACTTACATGCCATCCTTCATGGCGCGCTGTTTGTCCTTGCAGAGATCGAGATCCCGGCAATGATTGCACGCCTTGCAGATGACCTCATTGATGATGTACGTATCACAGGGATCTGTCCAATCGGCCAGATCGGAGAATTCGCCAATGCCGACGAGACGCAGCATATTGCGACGCAGTTCGTTGATCTGCTCCGCCAAAGCCTTGTCCACGCTAAGCACTTTCACCAGAGTCCTAATGAGCTCTAGACCCGGCGAGGGTTTGCCCTTGCCGTAGTTCTTGTGCAACTTGAGCACGGAATCAAAGGCACTATGCGATATATCCTTGATGGCCTGCTCTGTGCTCTTGCGCTCCGCCATCGATTGCATGAAGAGACTGAGCAGGGATTCGAATTTCTGACGACACTCGTTCTCTTCCGGCAGCTGCTCGGCAATTGTCCAGTTGAGCTCGAGAGCAAGTTCATCCTCCATGCCCTCCTCCTCGTCCTGCTGCTGCTGTGCCTCAATGTGCTGCACCTCATCATCATCATCATCATCTTCATCCCCATCATCTTCATCTTTTTCCTGCTCCACCGCCTGACTGGGACGCACTGAGACAATGGAGGACACCGTCTCATCAATGCCCTTGGGCAGTTTACCTCTAATGCCCGAGAAATTGGACTGATCCAGCCATAACATAAAGTTCCAACACTGCTCAAAGCTCAGCTGTATGGAATGAAACATTTCCTTGTTCCTCAGACTTTGCACAATGTAATCCACATAGCCCAAGGCATCCGCCACCGACTTCTTGCCGGAACTCAGAATAATTCTATTGAAATCCGCATAGACTATGGTAGCGCCCAGACGCTTAAATTCCGCAATGATGCGAAGAAACATTTTACGCATCAAATTGTTGAGGGATCTGCGCAGAGCGGGATCATAGAGCAGCGCATTGCTGGAACGCACCCAGCGATAGAAGTGTACAATTTGAAAGTCCGAGAAGATGTTCTGATTGATGGAGACTTCCCTTAGCCAGCCATTGACCATGGAGCGCATCACACGAAACGCCGCCGAACAGAGAGCCGTCTCATCGTAGCTGGGTAAAGTGGCAGCCGGCACAGTGCCAATCATTTCCTCCAACGAAGCCTGCGGCATCACATCAAAGGTAATGGCCGAGGAGGCACCTTCCATTTCTTGTATCTTGTTCGATTGCAGCAGTGCACTCACCGCCAGACTGTCCAACGCAAGTTCCACACAAACATCGCCATAGAAACCCTTACGATTCTGCACCACCGTAATGCTCTCCTCAAACTCCGCCAGCAGTCGACTATCGTCTGCCTCCCGTCCACCCAAATCCGGTCGTGTGCTCGCACTCCACCACAGCACAAAGTTGTGCTTCTGCAGCAGGCGGGCAAAGAAAAGATCGGCGCCAAAGAGCACCGTATCCGGTGGCATATTGCCAATGGGCACATGAAAGTAACGACACTGATCCAACATGAGTTCTAAAACATTTTGTAGATTCAAAAAGTGTCGTATCACCGCTCGGGCGCCCTGCCGCTGCCAGTCTAAACCGGATAGCAAACTGGCATCATCGGAGATGTGAATCTGGGCTTGAGGAAACTCCAGCAGCACCGGCATAAACTGACTCAACTTACGCGCCTCAATGGCCGTCTGCAGGCAGAGCAGTGTTGGACCCGGCTGCTCCTGTTTGTAGCCCGAGAGAGCCCGCTGGATGTGCCTATAGATCTGCTTGACATCCACCTCAATGAGCAGCTCAAAGCTGAAATCTTCTGCCTGGTAATTTCTCCACCGTTAGATTCTTGAGAAGAGCCAAACGTTCCGCATTGTAGAGCTGCTTCATATTGGGCATTTGATTGGTGCGCACCGTGTCCAGGGCAAAGATTAGCGCCCGCTTGCTGTGCAGCAGAAACAATGCCCAGATTTCCTTCTTGGCGGTGGGTATATTATGCTGATAGAGATAGATCTTCCTTAGCTTCGAGCTGGCATGCTGTAGATAACGCAGATGTGTCTGTGGCCTCTGCTCCAGTTGTTCGATATTGAAGCTTTCCAGCTCCTTGGTGGATAACATGGCCAGGCGACGTGCCTCCTCGCGTTGCACACCGCAAATGCAACCCATGTCCATTAAAGCACGAAACTCCAATGTCATCTGTGTCTCATAGATGCCCTCGATATCGGGTGTGGCCAAATCCGCTAGCATACCCAGACAATTGTCCCGAAACAGCTGCTCCGGCACACTGTATCTATACAGATTGTAGACAGGTCGGGAGCGGGGCAACACACGATTGACCTTACGCCACAATTGTCCCTCCTCCGGCGGTGCAGCACTGCGTTGATTCACATAGAATATACGCGGCACGGTGAGCTTAATGCGATGCAGTTCCTCACCAATCAGCGCCCAGACCGTAAACTGTCCGAGATCGTTGACCGGCACCAGTTGTAGTATCTGCCAGGGTTGATCGAGGAGCGTGCGTTGAGCGCGTCTTAGGAATCCGCCCAAGGTGCCTGTGGAGGTGGCAGCTCGGCTGGCAGCGGAATTGCTATCATCGCCACGTTGTCGCTTGTTTTGTGGTCGGCTGCGTTGACGCTGCTGCTGCTGCCACGCCCATTTGCGCTTCTGGAAACGCACCCATTCCACAATGGTCTGACGGGTTTCGCCAATGGGCGGTGGAGCGCCCAAAGCCTGTCGCCAGGTTTTGGCTGCTGCTGCCTCTCCCTCCCCATCCCCATCCTCCTCCTCCTCCCCCTCCAGCTGCACACGCTTGCGCTTGGTCACCGTGGGTCTGCCGCCTGTACCGCCGCCTCGCTCCTCCAGCTGCCTGCCCGCCATATCCTCCATATCGCCCAGCTCCAGCTGCTTATCCTCTGGGTTAACCAGCGCCGGCTTAGGCTTCGGGCGACTCGTAAACATCTCATTGATGCGTCGCTGCTTCAACACATCATTCTTCTCCAGCATCTTCTTGTGCAACCAATCCGGATGCTGCACACGTGGCACAGGATTGGGTAGACCCTGCAATGCTGCCGGTATGGTTATAATCTTTTGTATGGTGCCACCCAAACGCTCTATATAATAGTTCCAATCGAGCACATCCCGAATGTCCGCATCTCCCATGGTGTTGTCCTTGAGCCAACGCCTCAGATGATGACGTCGCACGCTGGCCTCCGACTGGAAAATGGCCAAAGGCACCGCACGTTCGGTGACCGGAGCACCCTCTGGTTTCTTGGAGATGATGTACTTGCAAGCCAAACCCGCATCCTTGACCATTTGTTCGCCTAGGAACTCAGCCAACCGCTTAGCCGTTGAAATCGATGTGCTCTTCTGAGCACCATACTCCTCCAGTTTCTTGGACATGGACTTGTTCTCCGCAATCAGCTCGAACAGCTCCGAGTCGGGCAAATTGGAGCCACGACTGTAGAGCACATCTAGCCAGTAATCGGCTACTTTGGCCACCGAAGCATAGCATTCCTCCAGCGTACTCCCCGCCAGAAACGATTCAAAGACGGAGCTTTGGAAATTCTTAATCAGCTGCAGCTCACCGCGTCGCTTCACCTCAAAACCCTTGAGCTCCGCCAACGAACCATCGAAATTGAAGACCGCATAGCGTTTCTTGAGCTTCTTGCCCTCCTCCTTGGCAGCGGGCAGCACCATAGCCAAATACGGTCCATCTACCTCAAAGAAAATGGAATTCTCATCCCTAATCTCATAGCTAGGCTTTGCGCCCGGAGTTTCAGCTTTACGCAACTCATGATATTGATCGTTGGTAAAGTGATCCTTAACCATGGTATTTAGCACCGCATTCGGATAGGATATGTTGATCTTCTTCTTCTTGGCATGTGTGGTGTGCACGGTAAACTCTTGCGGAAACGAACCCGGTAATATACACCAAATACCATCCGTATCTAACTCCAATGGTCTACCCACTCGCTCTATAATCTCTCGAGCCTTCGTAATAATATTCGAACCGGTTAGACAGACAATCCCTGCCATGGGCATTGAATGCCATCGAGCGCCACGTCGCATTACATAACCATAGAAGGAGTTCAATATACACTTGTGGGCCAACTGCAACGAATCGTAGAGCACTTCCCTGCCCTTGGCTGCCTTAATTTCCGCTGCATCTCCCGAAGCGACAGCCGCATTCACAGCCGCCTTTGCCGTCTTGGTCAATCCTTTGTACTCGTAACGACGATCACGAAACGCACGCACCGTGTCCACATAGAAGCTATTCTCCTGCTGACATATAGTCGAATTGCGTGTCTCCAGTTTGGTAATCTTTGTTTTCTTATACGCCTTGCGGCAGTAGTCGGAGAGTCGTTTCTTTTCATACGCCGCCTGATCCTCCTTGGAGAGTTCGTGAAAGGCGCGTGTCGGGCCGTTGGGGAAGAGTGGCGGAAACTTTTCCGTCTCCAGCTGCTGTTGAATGCGCTGGAATTCGTTCCTCGAAGCAGGCAACATTTCGCCACGCCACAACCAGTCCATGGAGCGTTTGCAACGCACGCCGGGCTTATTGAAATCACAGGCAGCGCAATCCAACTCATTCACCATGGCCGAGGGTTGCAGACGATTGGTTAGAATAATATTCGGATACATGGCACCCACATCCAGATGATAGATAACCGGCTGCTCCAAACGATTGGGTATATCGTGTAGACCCTGCAGACCCTGTACTATCTCCTGCTTTACCTCCGACAAATTGCTGACCTGGTCAAGTGGTATGCCCTCCTCCACCTCAATGGCATGCTTGAGCACTGCATCCACCTGCTCCATTAGCTGTTTAACCATCTGTGGATCTAGCCTAAAACGACAGGGTATATCCGCCCGAAAGACACCCGATTCGAGCGCCTCGACATGTCCACCCACATAGGTCTCGGAATCGAGCACATGTCCCTCATTGGAGAGTTTATTGAGTTCACTTTGCTGTTTATTCGGGTACACAATGTTGGCATGATAGGCCTCCACCATGAGCAGCGTTTCGCACAGTGTACCCGATCCTTTGCGCAGAATCTCATCCGGTTCCATGGGTATAATGGTGTTTAGGGCGAAAATAAAGGGATGCACATACTTCATGTAGAGATAATAGGTGGCAACGGCATCAGAGACCGAGTAATTGGCCAGCACTTGCGGCTGCTCGACGGCCATGCGACACATATCCTCCGGATCCAATTCAACCGGATCGTATCGTAGCTTGGCCTTGGCCACCGCCTTCAAACCCTGCGAACCCACCGGTAAATACGAATCTCTTTTAACCCAGCAGAGGCAGTCCATATGGATGGCCGGACGACTCAGGTAGATGCCATCCCGCATTTTGGAGTAGCCAATCTCTTGCTTCATGTCCAGATCATAGACCGCTGCACGTGTCTCCACAAAGGGCCAATCAAAGAAATCCCCATTGTAGGTGACCACAATGTGCGGTCGCACCTCCATAATGTGATCAAAGAATTTCTGGAGCAACTGCATCTCGTTCGCTTCGTTGAACACCACAAAGTTACCCTCGAATTCTGGCTTTGGGGTATACTCGAAATCATCCACATCCGAAGAGATAATCTCACGATTTGTTATCAAATAACCCTGACCATCGATCATGTACGAGATCATCATTATCTGATCGGTTTGGGCATCTGGAAACTTCAGAGGCAACTTTGTGGTTTCGATATCGAAAGCGAGCACTACGGGTTCGGGTCGATCCAATATATCCGGACGGGAACTAATCTGTGGCATTTCGGTGCCGCTGCGACAACGTATATTATACCACTGGCCACAGAAGATCCTCAAATCAATGGAGACACGCACATGGTAGGGCACATCGTGCTCCCTTATGTCCATTATGCAATCCATATAATCCAATTGCCGTTTACCGCCATCCTCAGAGTTTCCCGCACCAGACTGTGCCAAGGAATTGGCCAACATTTGCATATAGTAAGTATTTGATTTCTCCCGCTCCGTATTCCGACGCACTGCAGCCATTAGTTCCCGCCGCACTTTGGTCATTGCGGTTTGATTGAGAAACGATAATTTGAGGAAATGTTGTTGCAACCCCGACAAATGATTTGCCAAATCCAAATCCTCTTTGCTAATGTGCTCCAGACTCGCTATCTGTCCGGAATACTTACGGCCCAGAAATCGTGCCACCTCCAGATGCATATTCTCCTCCGGCCGTATCAGTAAATACGGTTTATAAGCCACCGTGCACTTGAAACGCGATCCATCCATTTGTATAAAGAACAGATCCAAGGCGGCCACCAAGCGACGATCATCATCGAGCACCTCGTTCTGTAGAATAGAAATTTAATTTAAATGGCGCATCGATTGTAAAAGACCCTGTACCTGTACAAGATTTTATGTGATTATTCTTACTATGATTTTGTTATTATTCATTTTACTATAACAGCTTAATATATTAATAAAATAAATAAATATTATATAATATTATATATTATATTCATTTATTATATTAATGTAGTATATATTTTATTTTCTTATCCCCAGTTTAAATTTAAATTTAAATTTAAAATCTAAATTTAAACTTTTAAATTATTTTTATATTATAACTTTAATTTTAAATATGTCGACTGATCATAGTCTGACATTAAATTAATATAATACCAAATACTCAAAAAATTACCAAGTTTTTCATATTAAAACTCGATTTTTGACCTGTTGTTCGTATGTCTGTTATACTAAATAGTTAAGTAATACCCTCTATATTTAGTAAGTACCTAAAATATAAAACTCAAAGAGAATTTCTAAGTTTTCTTGAGATATCTTGCGAAATAAGTAAATTTTCTATACAAAAACTTTCTTTAAGGCCTATGGATCACATAGCACGCTATATAATATAGTATTTTGATTCGAAGGAAATTTATTTAGAATATAGAAGACGATGTACAATGCATGTTTAGCAAGTTTGGTTCTAAAACTTAAAGAAACCTATAAATTTTTTATACTGAAAAACTAATTTTCGTTCTAAAATGATATAATGAAGCGATTCTAATAAAACTTGTTCACTTAGTCGACTCTCTAAGTTCCAAACTGAAATATCCTAGGCGTAATATCCCTTTTAAAATCATATTTTCGCGACAAACTTGGTATACCCTTTTGCCGCCGCTCCTGACTACAGGGTCTAACTTGGCAAACTCACCGCATGCACACATTTATCAAATATCCTGCGCCGACACGTCTTTCACAAACATTTTTCTTTAGCAAGCATATCAGACCCGCCTAGAAGCTATCTACAGGGTCTAACCCAAGAAACTCACTGCATGCTTAGTTATCCAATATCCTGGGATTAAACCACTTTTAAAAGCTTTTTTTCAGCAAACTAAATATACCCTTTTACCATCTTTACTAACTACAGGGTCTAACCCAGCGTACTCATCGCATGCTAGTTATTCAATATCCACTTTGTGTAAAGCATTTTTCCACAGCAAACTTAGTATGCCCTTTTTACCATCTTTACCAACTACAGGGTCTAAGCCAGCGTACTCACCGCATGCATATTAATCAAGTATCCGGTGCGCTCCACGCTGTCTTTGACCCTGTCGAATCCATATTTTGAGTCGATTTTATCATTCTCCCGCGACTGACGATAGCCCGCCTCATTAAAGAAGTCATCGCTGTGCAAAATACAACAATATTTTAGTATTACTTATTATAAACAAGTAATAAATAAACAACAATTTGCACTGCACACACTCTCACCCCTCTGAACGCGTCTCGCTCACAAATTTGCCTGTATTTTGCAGCACTTTGGCTTTGCCAGCATCAGTCATTTTGTAGGTTCTAAATGCACTTTACATTACTTAACAAACACTAAATACACATTTTAGCTTAACTCGATTAATTAATTAAATTATTACAGCTTTTACTTTGCCAATTTCGCACAATTTGCGTTGTTTACAGGCGAAAAGCGCGCGCAATAAATAACATTTGCACTACTGTAACCATAACATAACAGCTGTTTGTTAACAGACTATCGATATGCATGTTAATGTTAGAAAAAAGGGATGAAGCGCCAACTTCAAAAAGTCATCGCAAAGCAAAGCGTTTAGTTTTGCCTTACCATCAAGCAATTAACTGCCAGTCCAAAAGTTTCACAAAAAATTTGTGTAAGTCATAGCACAAACAAGAACCAAAATATTTTACTGCAGTGCATTTTACTGCAGCTACATAAAATACCCAACAGCCTACAGCTGTATATTAACAGCGAACTTTGCGCAATTTTAAATCTCCTGCCTTGCGCAAAAGTTACACACATGAAGTGGGCCGCACGCATGTTTGCAAAAACTTGAAGCTGGCTGCGCTGTTTAAGTGCAGTAAGCTTAACGAAACGTATTACTTAACGAAATTACATTTGAAATTGAAGTAATTTAAAAAGAAAATAAAACAGTTTAAGTAAGTAAAAAATATGTGTGTTTAATAGAAACCATAACTGTATTGCATTTAAATTCATAAGATAAGTACACAATACGGTAGCAGTTGCACAAGTAATTATGTCAACTGCTGTTGATGCAACTTGACTGCCAAACAATTTTTTTTTTGCTTCAAATTAATGTTGTTGTCAAGTTTGTAGCTACTTGAGTTGGTGGACCTAAATATGAGCCTACATACTTGCCACTACCTAGTTGGATATCCAAATGTGCATAGAGTTTAATGTTCAATAATGTACACACACAAACACACACGAACACACACACTCTCACACACACACATTTTCTGCTTCACTTCACAAATTACACACGCACACAAGAAAATTCATTCATAAAATCCGGCTCACCTACACGCCGCGTAGTAAAAATGCAGTCGGCAAACAACAGCACAGCAGCATACACACACACACACACACACACACATACTCAGCCATAACTGCATTTACATTCGCATGCACACAAATGACGTCGGCAGCGACGCCGCTTCGCGCAAGCGCTCTCTTAGCTGCTTACTCACTCCCGCTCTCGCTCTCTCTCTTTCTCTCTCTTTGTTTCGTTCAGTTAGTCCTGTTGCGCCGCCGTGCACTTGTCGTCGCGTCGCTGCCGACTGTGTATGAAAATTTAATTGCTCTTCCCCTCCCTTCAGCCACAAGTTGACAATCATTTTTGTTTTTTTTTTTTTTTTTTTTTTTGTTGCTGGCAGTCAAGCATATTTGTTACACGTGTTCGTTATGCAAGGCTGACGCTATAAAAGGGAGAAGCAGCAGCGGCAGTGCAGGGCAACAGGGCACAGGAGTCTGTCAATCTTATTGCCCTGCCCACACACACACACCCATACACTGGTAATTTATGCGAAAAGCGTTGCCAGACTATATACAAACTCATGCATATGTAAACCTGTTTGCAGCCTTTCTGGCAGCGCTGCTTCAGCTAAAAAAACACAGTGGGTACAATTCGACAATTCATTCGCTGCTGCTGTGTGTCACTGTGCGACGTCGACGTCGCTTTGCTAAAAAAAATGATTGCTGCAAACACACACTCACACACATGCAGCGGCGCACTCACTCACACACGCACATGACCACGCAGAGTTTTTGTTTTTTTTTTTATAATCATTTGTTTTTGTTCTGCTCACAGCAGCAGCAACACTTTGTTTTTGTCATTTGTTTTATATTCTGATTTTCTTTTCGCTCAGACTGCATAGCAATGTGTGTGTGTGTGTGTGCATCGGTGGTCTTATTCCCTCTCTTCTGTTTGCGCAAAAAATTGCCTCTCTCTTTGGCGGCTCCCACGCGCAGCGCCGCTCTCTTTGGATCGTTAATGCGTACATTTGACAAAACAGCTAATGTATTTTGCATATACATATGCAAACATGTGTGTGCAGAAAAGTACATAGTAATACATATACAAATGTGTCTGTATTTATATTCTGTTCTATTTTATATTCATTCTGTTTTGTGTTTTGCTTTTATGTGCCAATATCGCAGTGCAAAAAAAAAAACCAAATATTACTCTCGCTTTTTTTTAGCGTTATCAGTTGCCCCAACACACTCACACGCGCTCACACTCCCTGTGCTCTCTGCTACTCTCCACGTTTGCTGTTTCGCTGCTCCTCCTTCTTCTTCTGGTTCTGCTGTCGCTCTGTCGCTTTGCCTTCGCCTTTAGGCACTTGCTGCTCTGCTGTCGCTCTCACACTCTCTTTGAACGCGTCGGCGTCGTCGGCGTTTACATAGTGTGTCTGTTGCTTCTGCTGCTGCGCTGTTTGCTTCAGTTTGTTGTCGACTCTCTTTGCGTTTGGACGTTGATTGTTTCGTGTGTTTTTGAGTGTGTCTCTTAACGGTTGTGTGTGTGTTTTGAATATTTGAATATAATTCTTAACTACACGCAATGCAAAAACAACAACAACAATAACAACAACGCACATAAATAATTTAATTAGCAAGACAAGCAAAACAACGAAACAAATCATAAAAAAACGCTGTGATCGCGACTCGCGTATAAACCGAAAACGATTCAACAAAATCTGAAAATCTAAAACACAAAAAATTAAAACATTGTTAAACAAACGTGTGCAATTCACAATAATTGAATGAAAATTATCTGCTGTGAGTGTTTGTGCAAATATTGAAAGAGCCAAAAATAGCTAAAGAAGAAGAAGAAGAAGCAGAAATATAAGTTAAGAATAGCTTAAAATAAAGTAGCTGGAAAATAAAAGCAAAACCCAAAACCAAAACCACAAAATCGCTTAAAAGATCGTCTGTGCGTGCGTGTAACTGTGTGTGTGTGCGTGTGCCTGCGTCGGCGTCTGCGTCGCCGTCAGCGTCTTATAAGCCGCAGCAGCCTAAAGCAAAGCCAAAAACGAACTTCAAATCCAAAATCCCGAGAGCCTCAATTCTTTTTGCCGTTTCCTTTCGTGTGTGTGTGTGTGTGTGCGCTTTGTTTCAGGCACGTACGTACGTACGTACGTTCGTCCGTATGTACAATACGTAATCACTCGCTCTCTCTCGCTCTTTAGCCGGGCATAATCAACCTGCTGCTACTGATCCGCGCGATATAAACCCGAGAGGGTAACAGATACAGATACAAATATATAGATACGACTGCAGATACAAAACTGTAAGCTGCAGCATAAACGAAACAGCGAAAGGGAGAAAGAGAGCGAGCACAACGAGGGAGAGAGACAGAGAAAGAGTATTAGCTGCTCCTGCTTACTGGCTTTGCTTGCCGTGCGACGATCAAGATTATGCGCCTAATTTGAAGTTGTAATTAATTTGGATACCCTAATAAAAAAGAGTATAACGACGCTTAAGAAGAAGAAGAGGGAAAACAAAAGAAAGAAACAGCAGAAAGATACAAAACTTCTCAACGCAACTCAGCGCAGTGCTTCTACCATTTTGAGGGGCGTGACACGCCTCTATTTTATTGCCCCACCGGTGAGTGAAGTGTTGAAAACAGTAGTTGAAGCATTTCAGCCTCAAACCCTTTTCGATCTAGCCACAAGTGTGTGTGTGTTGCCTGTTTTCTTGAATGAATCTAGGAAAAGAAAAAAAAAACAGATAAACTGGTTTTTAGGCCAAGTTTGCTGCCTTAACTATTCAAGTCATTTGGTTTAAAGCCTTGGCGATCTTATAACTTGATTCAACGGGGAAAATTGTTGTTGATCGGACATTTGATGCGAACTGCTCGAAAACCCTTTTCTGAACATAATTGAAATTATATTATGTATGTATGTAGTAGTACTGCTACTACTACTGTTACAGTTTCCGGTCTTACCACTTTGATTGCATTTCTCTTAACCCTTTTTTTTTACCACTTTTATGGACATCGATTCTCATTTAGTTAATGGGGGAGAAGCATTGAAATGCTTTTCTTCTTTAGTCTTTTTGTTTTGTTTTTTTTTTTTTGTGGTTTTACTGTAGTTTTATTTTTATGTGATTTGTTTCTTCTTTCTTTACTTTTGTTTATTTGTTAAATCAGTGTGCGATCAGTTTTAAAACCGCTACTGTGGGAGCTCTTAATGTGTCCAGAATGTGGATCAATGAACGCGTAAGGCACAATTTACGGCCATTCATGAACACCCTAATCACTGATCAGCGCGTAATTATGCTCAATGTGTTAATAGGCAGATATTGTGAAGTTATCTGTATTTAATCCAGGGTGTTAAGCGTTAAGGCTGGACAGGTTTCCAAATCTTATAGAAGGACACATTTAAGACAAATCTGTTGTGTATATTATATATTTTATATTACCAATTTCTCAAATTTACTTAAAGAAATCAATCTAAAACCCAGAATATTCCTATAACAACTATAGCATATAGTTGTCTGGTTCTAAAAATATTCGGGTAGGTTTCAAGAAATTCGATTATTCGATAAAAGAGTAAGTTCAATTGAGATTTTCACAAATTAATCCTATGGACACTATATGAAATAAATGTGGGATTCTAATGAAATTTGTCGAACATGTCAAAAATAGTATATTACACATAATGTACGAGTTTGGTTAAGATAATTCAACAATTTCTTAAGTTATACACTTTACAAAACTGTTTATCGAGAATTCTGGAACGGGAGAAAATCTTAAAACAAACTTGAACTGCCTACCGCATAGACGAAGCTACTACATGTCAAATTCGGTGGCTCTAGCTCTAACGATCCCTGAGATCTATGTATATCTTAGTACAAACAGACGGATATCGCTTTATGGATACTGATAATGATCAAGCATTATTGTAATTTATAAGTTTAAAGCAATTTTCTTTTGCCTGTTTATACTTAGACCAACATAACAAACAACTGTACTATTTTATAAAGAATTTTACCTTGAAACCAATACTTTTCTTAATATTTATTTGTATTCAAACTAACTATAATAACTAAAAATAATATAATTCAACAAATTTTGTTCAAATTTATCAATCAGATTTAAATCTAAATCCGCAAGAATTCAATTTCTCAATCACAACGATCGTTTCAAGAGAATTTACCATAGTTTCTATGTAGATTTAAAAGCAGCTCTTCTTCTTATTACTTTTATTTTGTCACAGTGCTCAAGATGCTTGAGAGCGTTGCTAAAAATAAGTACTATATAGTATATAGTATGTATTATGCACTATACCAGAGCACTTCACTTACAGTTCACTGAGTTTTCAAGCTGGTTCGTTGCCCCATGCTACGTTTAATGATCTTGGTCCTTGCAACGGATAACAACCTGCCGCAGACATGTTTGCAGCTCAAGATCGATACCATAATCACATTGCAATGCAAAAGAAAGAGATAGAGGGAGAGAGAGAGAGAGGCATAACCCTCTAGACAGACAGTTAACACATGTGCGCACAGACGGACAACCTGAAGATCAGTGTAGATCCCTTTCTCAAAAAACCAAAAGACAAGATGAGAAAGGAAAGCAAAAAACAACAACAACAACAACAACAAAGAATAGTAGGAAAAGCAACAGCAACATCATCATACCGTTACGTACACACACATCAAAAAATTGCACCCCTATTTGTTGCATGTCGTCTGGGTCTCGGTCTCGGTCTGGGTCTCTGAGTCTAAAGATGAGTCTCAGTCTGAGGATCGGTTTGTATATTATATTATATACATACACAAAGTCTGGACAAGGAGTGTGCACCATATCGAAATATCATATTCGTTTACAATCTGTTCCCTATTCCTTGAGCATCTGCTGTTCATTTTTTCCTCAATCTTGCTTTCCTTTCCTCTGCAACTGTGTGTGTGGTGTGTAAATCTTTGTATCTGCCAAAATGCTACTACTACTCGATTCGGTTCTAGGGAAAAACATATGCTCTGATTTTCAATTTGATTTCGTAGAAAGTTGCACTGCCTTTCTGACTCTTCTTTCCATTATCTTCTGGTTGTGTCTAAGATAATAATGTCTTGTCTTGTCTTGTTTGGTTTCGTGTTTTTTTTTGTTAGCTAACAAATTTTGTGGGCCACATAGTCTGTTTTGTTTCCAATTGGTTATAGTCAAGGAATTGCAGAACGGTCGAGCACACCCTACGTTGCAAAACCCACTTTTATTTGCGATTATATGAATTGAAATCGGTGAAATCTTAAAAATCGACCCCATAAAGTATATATATTCGAAATCTACACAAAATTTCTAATCGATTAGGTTAGTTTTTAGCAAGAAAATAAAAAAAAAATTTTTTTAAATTTTTTAAAAATTTGTCAAGGGGTAGGTATGGAAAATTTGGAAAATTTTGAAAAGAAATTAAATTTTAAATTTTAGGTGCACAATTGATTATGCGATAGAATACAGTGTAAAATGGTATTTCGCTTGAAAATTTGTGCCTTTTTAGCAAAGATATAGTAGTTTACAGTTGTAGAATAGGCGTTAACGGGATTTCAGCCTAACCTAACAGCCCAACTGACGAGCACACCCAACCGTGTAATATCCAAGTAATCTGCCATTCATTTACAATTAATTCATTTTTAATCGGATATAATTATAATTGCTATAAATAGTTAAATGAATTCTAAAAAAAAAACAATAAATAAACTTTATTACTACACTTTTTTACTCATTTAATTTAAATTTTTCGATATCTTTCTATTGTTATGGTGTGATTTTATTATATCAATTGAGCAAATAAATCTGGAACATTTTTAGGCACATTTTATGTTCGATATAAATCTATTTTAAGTTGTTATCTAAAAGAAATGCTTATAAAGATATAGTTATGAGGCTGAGAATATGGAAATAGATCATATTGATAATTTAGCTATACGCCTATTATACGCTTTATACGCTTTATATGCTATAAAAATTACTCCGAAAATTCTTCAAATCATAAATCTAATTCTAAATAAAACTCTTATCAAAAAATAGCAAGTTTATATAAATAAAATACAAAAACAAAACCACACTATACACTGATTACTGAAGAATTTAAAGTATTTGTAATTCCCATTAATTGACTTCTTATGCTAACAGCACTTGGTCAATAGCCAGATAAGAGCATAGAACACGTTATCAACATCTTGGCCACTTGACCAACTTGATTGGTTAAATCTGCTGCTATATATGTATACTATGTTTATTTAATCGAATTATTCAGTTACAATCAGAAGTGCTCGAGGGAAGACTCACGTCAAATCAAACTGCAACAAGTATGAGTATGAGTATTCTTCTACATATTTGCATTCGTATTCGTATTCATTATTCGTTTTGCTTATTATTTCTTTTGGCCACTTTTATGCGTCAATAAATTATTTTCGTGTTAAAAGTGTACTAAGTGTGCACAGATTGAATGGGTATATATCTTTAGATATATATATATAAATATATATATGTATATATATTGGCACTATATGCACTATTGCGCTGTCAAATCAATTATATGCATATATACGATGTGCTTCTTGTTGTATTGAATTGATTGCACCGAAACTTTTTGTTGTTGCTGTGTTTTTTTTGTATACCCGTTACTTGCTAAACAGAGGGTCATATTATTTTTGTAACAATTAGAATGTGACGTTTATAATTGTATAATATTTTATTTATTATATAATAGTTTAAGAAGTTGTAGCATATGTGAATTTCAGCGGACTTGAGAGCTAGAGCTACTATAGTTTTGAGTCAAAAAGTTTTTCGAACTATAAGCAAGATATAGCTCCACTTTCTATTACGCTAAGCAAGTGAACCTTAATTATTATTAAGCTCAGAGTTCAACTTTATTAAATATTGTTAAATTATATGTATAAAAATACAGTTTGTGTCTAGATTCTAGGTGTAATAAGATAAAACTTTAGTCTACATAGCTAGAAAAGTGGTTTTTGGTGAAATCGCTTGAAGCATGGCATGATTTATCTCTGTTTATATAAGTATGTTTATATATTTAATTTGAGGACCGGGTATTTTATAGTCAGTAAGACGCCTCTACAGTTCCTGTTGTCGAGTGCAGCACACTGAGATTTTATTATCCATTTAAATGTTGATTAACTTAAATTCGTTTTTACTGCACTCAATCACACTTGATGTGCGACAGTCGCACTCACTGTTGTTGAGTGTATGTATGTATGTGTGTGTATCTGTGTGTAAGTGGGGTAGCTACTTGGCCAAATACATCCATAGATCTTTTAGTGGAAGTAACGGTCATAAAAATCAGCAAATCAAATCAAAATTGATTTCACAACACAATTTATGCAGTTAGATCAGCGCAAATCCCAAAATTTAACATACAGCTTTTTGCTATGCATATAGGAATATATATATAGTATATATACTCACTCAAATGCCTGTATGTATATATGTATATGCTATCTATGTGTGTATTATATGCAGATCAGTGAGATAACGTGCGTAGATAACTGTATGTCAACGTCACAGTACCCAAAGTGTAAACCTATTTGCATAACGTATCTTATTAACCAGAGAACCTTACAAAAGATTCACAACTCTTTGCATAACTTGGCTACGCGTATCGTGCTATATATAGTATGTGCTATATATATACATACATACACTGTTACAAAACAAATACACATGCATTTGCAGTATTTTAAGAAAAAAATTCTATATTTGAGTAATGTAATCTTTAAGATCTAAAGTACTTTATGTCAGAACTTTTTCACATGATTCTAAAAAATTTTTGATAGTTTGGAAAAGAAAATTAGCTAAAAACTAATGAAATATTTTAATACATTGCAAATTATTTTATGTATAAATTTCTGGAGAAATGTGCTTTAATCAAAAATGTTTAGGAGAATAACGTTTGCAATGTGTTTAAGTATAAATAAACTTTTTTTTTTAAGTTTTTGGCCTTTGAAAATAGGTAGCTTTTTGATTTTATTGTAAGAATCAAGTATTACTTCAAAAACCTTGTCTTATTTTAAGATATATTGTATTCTTAAAATATTAGCCCGATTACTACAACGAATTTAGATTAGCTTTAGATTTCATCCATACAAAATATACAGTGTGCCCATAGCATTTATGTATATTTTGCCCGAATTTTAACAAATGAAATCTTAAAACATTCCAAAACTCACCTGTATTCGTTTCAGGAATTGCTCTAGTATATTGTGTATTCTGTGAAATGATTTAAGTCAAACTTAAAGTAGTTTTAATATCAAATTGTTTTCTAAATCGTTCCATACCAAAAATCAGAGTAGAATATTTAGAAAATATACTCTTCAGGGCATACTTAGTCTACGTAGTGTAATTGTTATAATTAAGTGCGTAATTGCCTGGGTTTATCTACAGTTTATAGTTACATTTACAGTATCAGCTGCTGAGTTTTATAAAGAATATTATATGGATATAAAGTAAAGCGGGTTGTTTTTGTTTTCTTTCTAGTCAAATTTGGAAGACATTATACTTCCGTTGATAAAACCAAGTACACATTCTTTTGTAACTTTGTTTTCTATTATTTTTAGGGGAATTTTCAATACAACAGCTTATCAGTTAATTTCGGCCTTTGGGCAGATTGATAAGCTAAATTACCCTACCGGAAGCTGTTGTGATAGTGGAGACATATAAAAATATAAAATATATTTATGTGCACAATAAAGTATAGTGCTTGAACTACTTAAAAATAGATACAATAAGAACTCTACATCAACTTCAAAGCAGACAACTTTAACTTGCAGTTGAGCAGAGTTAAAGGCAAATATTTAACAAGTCTTCAGGGCTAAAATGGATCCATTAGAATTAGAAAAATCAAAACCCCTTTACACTCACTCATTAATGTTGTACTATGATGGATGCTGTGTGTAAACAAGAACCGTCTTTTATACTCTATGTGTATGCAAACTGAGGGCGGCTCCTTTTGTTGTGGCCTTGTCGCCATTCAGTTGCGGACACTTTGATGTTGTTGTTCTGATTGTTGTTGTTGTTACTGTTGTTGTTCACGTGGCGCAAGCAACTTTTTAAAACGCACCGATCGTTGTTACTTGTGTACACATACGTATATAGTATTTTGAGAACATTATGAAGAAAAGAGCGAGTATCACACCAGAGTGTCATAATTTGTTGAGTCAACAGTAGAGCAAGCAGATGATCCCTGTCTCAAATTGGGCAGAAAGGTGCTAACAGCGGCTATAGTTAAAGGTGTGAACAAAGTCCACATAAAGACTGCTAAGTAATAGGCCAATAATGATCATGTACCGCAATCACAACGTAGCGCCTCACTGACAATTGTGGAAGCGGTGAAAAGCGTGGCAATATTCCTATACCATCTTGATCTGCGTGCATAACACATGAGTGCTGTTAACAAATTTGCTGTATCTAGAAATTCTAGCGTTTGAGACTCTTAGAAATAGACACTCGCATTAGTACAAAGTTTTATATCAAAGATCTTTGGTGTTTATAAAGCCATAGTTATGAAATTTGCAGCATAAGTTCTGAAGTTAGTACAGAGTCCTCATGCTGATTTTCAGAGCTGTTAGTTCAACATGGCTCTTAATATAAACAATTTACTAAAAATTTATATTTGCAAAGGAAAATTTTCAGCTAACTTAGTGAATATATTTCTTAAAGTCTCTTGTTTCCTTTGAATATCATTATTTTATTTAATATTCAGAATTATTATAATGTTTTCTGAACTGTTTATTAGACTATTTAATAGATCATATAGTCTTCAAATAATTGTATTATTGTTTTTCGAAATAATATCTTTATGATATTCGAGTTTTTTGTAGATCTTCTTGTGTAAACTCGTCTTTAAATATGAAAAAAACCAAAATTAAACTGATACTAAAATCTAATTTTAAGTATTGTTTACGCATTTCATAATATTTAGTTTATTTAAAAACTTTTCCATAAAAAAAACTTTTATTTAATTGTTTTTCTTTCTTTACATTCATTCCAGATGACAGCGCAATATGGAACTGGCGATTTGTAAGACTGAATTGTCTGCTACCAAATTTATGCTGCCTCCCGCGTTGCCAACTGTTACAGCGACAACAACGGCAACGGCAAGTGCAACACACTCATTCCTCGATCGGGCAGTGCAAATAAACGAATTACTTAACTTAAATTCGGGACAACATATATTCATAAGCTGCAATCCAAGCAATTCCATCCTGAACAACAGCAGCAGCTACAGCAGCAACAGCAACAGCAATAACAACAGCAACAGCAACATGCGGCTCAAAAAGAATCGCAAAGTCACATTTCTATCCAGTTTAGTTGAGGTAAATATGTCCAATAATATAATAATAATGTTATTTAACTTAAATAAGGCACACAGATTAGATGGGATAAGATAAGTTGACTTTAACTGATGATCAGTTGGATAATCAGAGAGGATCAGTCAAGCTTAACTACTTCGAAAATGTTAGCACTACAATCTATTGAATGTTTGAAAGCTTTTCATAGTCAGGCAATCATTTAAGAAACAGTAAATTTATTCGAGGATCCTTTAAATGACAGTTGAGAAATCTTAATCTATACCTTTAGGTAAAATTCCGAGGATCAGTTCAATAAAAGATAAATATTTTCTGCGAATTAGTTGTATACAACTATGTGGTATCTACATTATCACATGAGTAATATTAATCCCAACCCATCTGACGATCACATAATATTATCCGATCTCTAAGCAAAATTTTCTATTTGATCAGTTAAATATCTTAAAAATCACTTGCTGTCCCAGCAATTGTCAAGAAGGTGTAGATCATCTGAAGATCACCTGAATAAACGATCCTTTAGTACATTCATAAACACTATAATTTTCACAAATTAAATTGAAATAGATAATAAAATGATCTTAAAGATTGTTCGTTGAATCTTTATTTGCCTAATCAATTGTCAATTATGTGTAGATCATCTGAAGATCGCAAGTTTTATTAGTTCCATTTATCGCGTCGATCTTGTCTTACCATTTTAATCGTTAATGCATAGTTGAGACATGTTAGTTGTCCTGACGATCGTTGGCAAACAGTCTTACTCATGGATATTGTCTGTCGATCAGTTTAGTTAACTTGACTCAGTGGAATCGATCGTGTGTCCATTGCCAGTTTGACAGACTTCAGATGTGGCGACAGTTTGACGGTGATCTTGATGCCAATTTGATATGCACAACACGTCGATTGGTTCTAAATTTGGTTGCTCCAAACAATACACAATTATTATGTATTATGCTATTGTGTATTGTATTTTTATGCACTTTTAACACCCTGCAGATTGGGTTACGAAATGGGCAAGGCAGATTTAACAGACAGCATGTCGTAAATATGAAACTGATCAGCAATTAAATTGCAACTGATGATCATCAGCATACTGATTAGTTGGCTGAGAGACTAGCAAAATTGTAGGGTATGTTGTAGTCGTGAAATTCACTCTCACTGCCTGCCTGTATGAATAATAAGCGTGCCATTTTATTTGAGTCCAAAAATAGTCAAACAAAGAGCTGTCTGAATTTTGAATAATCTACGCAAGTCTGCCCAAAATGGCAGACAATGGCGAGGATACTTTGGTTATGGCCAAAATACACGAAATATGGCCAATGTAAGGCTTCGTCAGCTGATGATCAACTGCTCTTTCTTTTTATACTCACCAAGTTTCCTTTTCGTTTTTTTTTTCGAGTACTCGTTTGTGTGAAGGTATTTTGAGCAGTTTGCGGTAAACATATCCGTTGAGTTTTGACCACTTTCATCCGGTCGCTCGGTCAACAGCCTGGCGAGCCTTCAAATTCAAATTCAAGTCAAAGGACACGCACTCGTGTGGAAAATGCAAGTAATTTAATCTCAAGTCTGGCCCAGAAGTGAAGTCTTAAATTTCGCATTTTGGCCACGACAAACCACACGTAACAGAAGCTGATCGACACCGAGTGGTTTTTGGCTTATCAAACGAATTCCTCACTTTTTTTAGAAAGACTTACGAAGGCAGATTATACAAAATTATATATTAAAACTTTATTATTTCCTTTTGATTGAAAATTTAAAGAGAGTTTCTATTTTGAATTTGAGTATTGTCTAGAAAATTAAACTTCTTTCTAAACAATATATCCAAAAAGTCGATCAATGAGTTATGATGTCTACCTTGTGTGAAAATATTTAGTTCAGAAGTCTTGTGGTTTGGTTTGAGCATTGATCAGTGAGTTAGTGAGCACAGTTATTAGTATATTTCTTCATTAAAAATGTCTTTAAGTTTTAAGTTTCTAATATTTGCCAGGAATCGTTTGCAGATTGCTTTAGAGACAAAATCAAATCAAATTCCAATTCGAAATTCAAATTCCAATTGAATTGTCCCGTTTGGCGTCAATTGATTACGATATTTATGAAACAATTCGTTTGACTATTTTGACCTCCATTATCATAAACGACAATAAACGACCGAAACCAGCAGCCACAGATCAAAATACAAACAAACACACACAGAGCGTAGCCTAAATAGAAATGTATCTGTGTGTGTTTGTTTGTATCTGTGTGTGTGTTGTATCTGTATCTGTGTGTGTGGAAGTCAAATGTACAATTCAATTTATTAGAACGCGTTTAACATGATCAGACCCATGGGACTGACTGAACAATTGGGGCAGTCACAGTAGCTACTGTCTCTCTCTCTCCCTTCCTCTGCATCTCACACTCTCTGCCTCTGTCTTCACTCTTTTCCACTGCTGTCAATTGCTGGTAATCTAGTATTTCATATGATAGTTGTTGTTATTGTGCTCTGATTTTATGTGCTCGGCTTTAAAGGCAGACTTAATGGAAAAGGGTGCTCATAAATCTACTAACTAAATCTCTGCTTTTGTCTATAAATATCAAAGTATTTAAGATGATTAAGTGGCATTTTATTTGTGGATTTCGAATGGTAGCTAATTTGTTGGGGTTATCTTAGCTGTAGAATTGTTCTAGAGCGGTCATGGATTTTTACTTAATTTTGCAAGAAAAAAATCGCCAGTGAAATTATTTTTTGGCTTTTAATAAATATGATTATTTTTGTATGCTCAAATTTAGCTTAATTAATATTCAAAATGGGTTTTAGAACTCTTGGAGCGATGCGCGTCTGTTTGTCCGTATGAACAAGAAAATTTCCGGGACGGTAAAGGCTAGAAGCAAATGTTTGCAGTGTTCGTTTTTTTTTAATTAATGATATCATGCCTCCTTTACCTATATATCGTATTATTAACCGTTAAGCCTATTCTTATTCTGTTAAAACTTAACACAAACCTTTAAAATATTATTATTAAGCGATCCTGAAAATTTCTTGAGGATATTTTTAATAACAAAGCAGTAATTCACAAAAGCAAAAGGACTTTAGCTACATTAATTATAAACTAAATTTTAATTTATATTATTGTTAAGTAAAAATTCAACTTTAATGTTAAAATTGTAAAACTAAATCTTTTGGCATTTACATTTAATTAAATATAATATTTTTTCTTTGCTTAAATTACAGTCTACAAATAAATACATAAAGGATGAGCCTGTTAATGGATGCAAGGATTTGCCTGTCTGCAGTATATCGGATATTTCAGATCACGAAGGCTCGCTGGGTAAGTGGCAAGAGCACAATATAACGAAATAAATCTTAAATAAATTATAAAATAAATTCTAGTACATTGTAAATCTTAAATAATCATATGGTATAGGAGTTTTTATGGCAACCCTACACAATGTTATAAGTATTAACCCCATTGTTATATGGGGGATGGCTAAAGCTGCAAGCATTTCCCAGATAACAGATTTCTAAGAAATGGAAATAATTAAATAGCAATATGTTTTGCGAATGTATTTCGTATATTTTTTTTTTCTTGTACGATTGTACTCGCTTTAATTCTTTTAGCGCTATCTTGCCACACGCACGCACACACACTGACAACGTCAACTATATATGCTATACATTGTATGTTTTTATATATATATAGTGAGTCTATATTCGCATTGTGAGAGCGTGTGTATCAAAAATAATATACACACATACGTATACGTATTGCCATCATCATCAGTCATGTTTCAGACTCTTTGGCTATGCGATTCTAGTACTAGTTGTTGTTGGTGTTGTTGCCATTTTATTATTCACATATGCCTTTTGAACGGAGCGATAAAAAATAAAAATACCAAATACAAATTATTTTGCGATAAGATAAGAGCACTAACCATACAATACATAGATGGTCCAAATCGAGTATTTTTTGATTGCACATTTTTCAAGACTCATAACTCCCAGTCAGCCGAGAGCAGAACCCAAGCGTTTCAATTCGCCTCAAAAGCGAAAATACAACAGCGAAAGCCAGACAATTTTGTCACACATCAGTCTGTTTTACACAGTCAAACGATAAGCACCATCTGTTTCGCTTGTGCTCTCGTTCTGTTTGCATGTATGGGTGCTAATATGTGTATGCACTCGCATCATAGTGTGTGTGTTGAGAATTTAGTTTTCAAGGCCACACGTCGATGCTAGCACAATTCAATTTTTCAATTTTTAGCAATTCAGAGACAAAGAATAGGGACATGAACAGCTAATGAGTGTATATGTTCCTAACTAGACGTCGCGAACATAGGTTTCGCCGTGGTCGAGCTGGTAGAGTCGCCGCTCGGTGTGCAGGAGGTCGCAGGTTCGCATCCCAGTGCGTTCGCTACAATAAATTCCATTTTTAAATACCCAACGACATTTATTAATAATTAGAATAACAAAATTCAATTATTTTTATTCTGTCTTTACAAAAAAAAGAGATCAAAACAATAATTTTTTTTATTACTCGAAATTAGAAATTAAAAAACTAGGAACAATGGTTAACTCGAGACTGGGACTTGAACCCCCGATCTCATGCATAGCTAGCAGCAACTCTACCAGTACGGCCACCGCCATGTTTGCTGGCCCGCCGTCTAATAACGATCAGATACACTCATTAGCTGTTCATGTACCTATTCTTTGTCTCTGATTTGCTAAAAACTGAAAAATTGAATTGTGCTAGCATCGACGTGTGGCCTTGAAAACTAAATTCTCAACACACACACTATGATGCGAGTGCATACACATATTAGCACCCATACATGCAAACAGAACGAGAGCACAAGCGAAACAGATGGTGCTTATCGTTTGACTGTGTAAAACAGACTGATGTGTGACAAAGTTGTCTGGCTTTCGCTGTTGTATTTTCGCTTTTGAGGCGAATTGAAACGCTTGGGTTCTGCTCTCGGCTGACTGGGAGTTATGAGTCTTGAAAAATGTGCAATCAAAAAATACTCGATTTGGACCATCTATGTATTGTATGGTTAGTGATAAGAGACAAAAACATGGGCACACCAGGCGTATGCGAAATATGATTGGAGTGTGTGCGTGTGTGTGCGCTGAAAACAAGTCGAGTGTAGCACATAAAAACTTTTGCATCGCAATTAGTTGCATCTACATAGATCTGCTGAGGTTTTCGAGAAACAAAAAGTTGGAAATTACTTTCATAGAAACTATATAATTACAAAATAACAAAGACTTCATGGGAAATCGCAGAAAAATTAGTAGAAAATTAGCAGAGAATTGAATATTTGAAAATTAAAAAAAATAACTAGAATGAAGAATTAAGAAATTAGAAGTAATAATGTCGAATTTTTGTTAGCACTTATAATCATAGACTTTTTATAAAAGTTCCTATAAAATTTCGGAAGAAATTTCCGCAGAATTCGTACGTATCAATAATGTTAATCATATGAAATAAATAAATAAAATACTGGACAAAACGAACCAAAGAAATCGAAAGAAACAAAACTGAAAGTATATATTGACTGTAGACTTTTGGGAATAATTTATACACATTACTTCCCCAAAAAATTCCGAGAAAACGTGCAGGAAATCTTTTATAACATATGTATGAAAAGCATATATAAATATTTTAATTGTACTGCTCTATTAGTTGTCTTAAAAAAATATCAAAATTTTAGAAACTGAACTAAATTTGGCACTGCAAAATATTTTTCCAATCAAAGTAGTTTTTAAAAGAATCAAAAAAGTTCTACATTGTCAACTTTTAACATAATTAATTAACTACAATGCATATACATATACTTAATTGGTTATTATTTTTATAAGAAGTCACGTCGTTTATTTCCGGTGTCCATTGTAGAAATAACAACAACAACAACAACAAAAAATGGATAAAAAAAAAAACGAAGGCACCTCGCCCCAAAACGCTCGGCACAGTGCCAAGCGAACTTACACAGATTCATTCAGCTCTTTCCTCTACACTCACTTTAACCATTCACGCATTCATTCATTCACTCATTCGCCCCCAAGTCAAGTCATTCATTCGCTGACTGTTGAGCATACACACACACACACACACACATGCCATAACATTTGCATATTTCGAATACACGAAATACATATCTTAAATGTGCACTTAGCTTATACACTCAGTACTCAGTATTCTGTGTATTTTTCTCATACACAATTCTTCCTTCTTTGCTTGCGTACTGCTGCTGTCAATCAGACAATACGTCAGTCAGTCAAAATGTGTTACACTGTTAGAAATTACTATAATTTATAAGGAATTTCATTTTGTTAAAAGGTTTTTAAAAAATCTTATTGAGTTTTCCATTTTGTAAGCACTTTATTGTTCTTAAAGCTTTTCTTAAACAAAGTTTTATGGATTTACAGATCCCATCTAATTTTAAGAAAATATTTCTTGCAGTGTACGTATACGTTATGTGACAAAACGTCTTCGTTGCTGTTGTTGTATTTGCTGTTCATTTGGCATGTGTCTTCTACTTTCTATACTTTTGTACACTTTTATGCGATTGCATGTTGCACACACACACCTACACTACACACACACACACTCACACTGCCTATAGATACATATGCGTATTTATGTCTTAATGTATCTGACAGTTTTATGGTAATTTTGTATGCATCTTTTGCCATGTGAATGCTGATGAAAATGTTTCGTTTTATTTTGTTTTGTTTTTTTTTTTTGGAAACACAATGCTGTGAAGTTCTAACAAACTGTTGGTTGACAACAACAACAACTGCTGTGAGAATTACAATTGCATTTAAAAAAAAAAAATCTAATTTAGTATTTCATTCAATCTCTGCTGTGAGCCAAGGTGAAAAGTTCAGTGTAATAACAGTTAATGCATGCATTTTACAATTTTACTAGCCATGATCAATTGCATTTTTAATTAAATTATGTGTGTGTAAATGTTGTAGTATCTTACAGATACTTTTAAAGCAGACAGATATTTTTGTATTCTACAAATAATTTTGTACCTAACCGACTAACAGACACTTGCAAAGACTTTTAAGTCAAAAATTAAATTAAATTAAAATACACACATGCTTTTTGCTTCTCAGCTCTAGTTATTTGGGGTATAATAGTCTACCATCTCATAGATACTTTGCCGCTTTTTTTTGCAGATACTTTTGTATCTTACAGCAACTTTTGTTCCTTAAGATATAAATAATGTAAGCCAAAGATACATAAATAAATAAAAACAATGCATTGGCAGCTGTTAAAGTGTCCGCGCTTAGCCATAAAACGTTGTTGTTATACAAAACAAATCACAAAATGAGATATTTTTGTCTGCACACACACCACTCACACAAACATACGCACATACAAGCCCCAAAAAAAAAGTATTTATGCCTTATCGCTGCGTACAAATCAACAGAGAACGAAAAAACAAAAAAACCAAAAGAAAAAAAAAACAAACAATTTCAATGTCAACGCGACGACAAAAGTCAGTGTGTCCAACTATTTCATATATACATTTTGCTTCTCTCTCTCTCTCTCTCTCTGTCGCTTGTGACCCCCTCCCTTATCCCGCCCGCACTCACAGTTGCTGTCCCTTTTCAGCTCCTTGGTTCAAGTTATCTTTTGCCGCTAGAAGATCGGCCATAAAAATGGCAACACAAAAGGAACAACAACAAAATACACACATGCAAAACGGCGACAACTGCGCAGAATACAGTGGGGTCTTTAATGAAAGGGAACGAAAATAATAATAATAATAATACATAATAATAATAAAATAATACCAAATGAAACAAAACGAAAGGGGGAGAGAGAGCACAAAGCGTCACGTAATGTGTATATACATATATGTGTGTTGGGTATATCCAGTCTGCCCTTATTTTAATGATGTTCACATTTATGCAGATATATATATGTTTTTGCGCCCCTTTTAATCAACGCATATTAATCATAAAACTTTTGCCCGAATAACAACAACAACAACAACAACAATAATGCACAAAAGTAAGGCAAAAAAATAAATAAATTTTATTTAATGCTCTCTGTCGCTCTCTTACTCTCTCATGTGCTACGCTGCTGCTTCTGCGCTTGCACTGGTATTGGTGAGCAGCGCAGCGCAGCACAGCCAAAGAGCGCCAAGAAGAGAGCACAGAAAAGAGAGCGCCACTACTTTCATTCATTCCATTGCGTGCTCACTTTGGCGCTCTGCTTGATTCATTCATGTGCTTGGATCTTCGTCTGTCGTTCGGCTCTCGCGAAGACGACGACGCGAAGAGCAGCACATGAAGCACAAAAAAGAAACACGTTCGTTTTCATTCATACTTACTTACGAGTAGAAAAGTTGCTATGGCGACTGCGACGGCGGCTGCTGCTGCTGCTGCTTGATCGCCTCGCGGCGTTGAAATGCAGTTGATGAATGGGGAATAACAGCAGCAGCAGCAGCAACAACAACAATATTGGTACGCCTTTGACTTGGGGCTGCGTCGTCTGCTAGCCTGCGTTTTTTTCCCCGTTTTCCTTTTATGCTTTAGCGGGCAACTTTGTTTTTGTTATACATATATTTTTTTTTGATTTGCTGCTTTGTTAAAGTTCTGTCTACCTCTCGCTCGCACTCGCCTGCGTTGCTAAATGCTCTTTGATGCTTGTTTCCTTCCTTTTTTTGCGTGTTTTGCCCCCCAACAAAGTTCCTGCAAACCGGCTTCGTTTTTAACTTCGTTTTGCCTCTTGGGCTTCGTCTGAGTCTTCGGCTTCAGCTTAGACTCTGACTGTGGCGACTGCGACGTGGGCGCGTCTCTAGTCGCTGTGCTTTTGTAGCTTTGTGTTGTTGTGTGTCGCTTTTGACTGTATTTATTTTGATTTTAGCTGCGCCGACTGTCGACTGCGCTGTCGCGGTCACTGCTGCCTGTTGCTGCTGTTGTTGTTGTTGTAGCGCTTTATATTTATTCATAATTTGGATTGCTTCTCTTCCCCACTGCTTGCGCCCCATTGCTCCATGCTGCTCTAACGCACATTTGTGGACAGCTGCTTTGCTTGCTGCTCGGCCGCTGCTGCTGCTGCTGTTGCTGGTAACCAAACCAGTTGTTGTTTCTGCTGCTGCTGCTGCCTCTCGACACTTGCTGCGTGTTTTTCATTTAAGTTTTTGTTTTAATTTAAGTTTTTACCTTTCAAATTTCTTGTTCACAGATTTCTTGCTGCTGCTGTTGTTCCCTTCTTCTTCTTCTGCTTCTTTTTTTCGCGGAACTGCTGCGTTAACAACTTTTTGCCTTTTTTTTGTTGTTTTTTTTTTTGTTTTTATTCTGTACGCTTACAATTTTTCATTCATATTATTTGTAGTTGCTTTGCCTGTTTTATATTACGTTTGCACGTCACTTTTTGTTCTTTCTTTCGTCTCATTCTAGTCGATTCATTCATAATTTTCATTCATGTTTGCTTTTTACTTTTAACTTGTTTCAACCTTTATTTATGATACAGCAAATACAATTTATTGCAGTGTAATTTTACACCAGTTGTTGTTGTTGTTGTTGTTTGATTTCATAGAAGTGTGTAATAGCTATTCAGTTAGCTAAGACCTAAACCTTACTATATTTTGGGGATTCACTGATCAGCGTACAATGAAATCCAAGAAACTGAGATACAGATTTTCTTAACAATATAAATTGAATTGGTTTTATATGCCCACAACATTTTAATTAACTGATCAGCGTACAGCCCAAGTAAAGAAAGCTAAAAAAAACAAAAATTCGATTGAAAAATTATTTGTAAATTTAAGTAATAATTTTATGAATAAAGTATGCAAATTATTGCCCAAACGTTTTAAATTTTTATCAAAACGTTAGCCAATAAAATTTCGTCGTTAATACCTGAAATCCAGCATTTAATCTTTTGATTATAACTAGCTACTTCCTCTATGGATATAAATACAAATATCTCTATAAACTTCCTTTTGATAATACTGATAGTAGTACGCAAACTGTAGAATTGATTAAAATATACTATGTATAACTCGTATCTAATCACTTCTTCATTCATTAATTCATTTTCATTCATAAAAGTAAAATGAGCGTCGAGTTGTTAACGTAGAAATAAATGCATTTCAATTTTTACAAACATAATTCGTATGCATAAACATAAAAGAACGGAAATGACTAAATTGATGCATCCCCATATCCCCAACAACAACAACAACAACAACAGAAACCCGTGTAAAATTCCGGCACATGGCTAATCAGCACGCACGAGGAGGCGACATCAAGTCGGGGCTTAATAATAAGCAAAACAAAAGTATCACAAAAAATCTGAACCAACACAATCGAAGAAGAATCAAGACTCAGCTCACAACTCTTAATTCTTGACTTCAGAAATCAGAGCATGAAATCAAATTGCATATTTGTGTTGTGCTCGCACGTGTCGCTCCCACTGTACCCTCTTGAGCACCTCTAAACAAACACCTTCCACAACCTAAACGACCTTCAACCATTTAAACTTATCTTTCGAATTGCTGATAGTACTCTGTACAAATTGGCAATGGTTACTTAGATGGGCTTTTACTATTTACGAAAAACACATATAAAGTATTGCATAGTTTCAGGCTGATTACTAAATGCTAAAAACGTAACTGGAATAAAATTTTATTTTATTTCTTTCTGTTGCTACTTTATTTTGTAGGCTTATATTTAATTTAGTTTTATGCCCCCCTCTGTCCATTTGATTTTTGTAAATAGCTTTAAGAATCTTCCCAGAACGTAAAGTAAACACTTGTTACAAACTGCGGTTTCCTGTCAAATATCCAAGTAATATTTAAAAGATATTCACCATTCGGTAAAACGCTGGGAATGAAGTCGATTTTATGGAAATCCCTTAAGCCATTCAGACCCTGCAATTTGTACAGAATCAAGTTAAAATGTATAATAATTAGTTTAAAGTATAGTTTTTACCACATAGGGACAAGTGTGATTAATTGTAGAAACATCTTTGATTAGATTCCAGATTATTTTGGCAAATGGATGATACCTTTGCCGCATAAACTTGCAGCCGTCAACCGTGTAATCAATGACCCACGGCTTATACCCATTGGCCTTTTTCAACATTTGTCCCCGTACAAATATATTATATGCTGGCTCTGAGACAAAAACAAAGGCACTGAGAGTTGTCATATTGCGACTGACGGCTCTCAGTCGACACTCCTTGTAGACAACCCACGATTTGTTGAAGGAATCACAGACCAAGTTGGTAAATTTCACACGATAAGCCTGATAAAATAAGTATTTTTAGGTCTAGTATTTAAAGTATAGCAGTTAAAGCGAAAAACTTACATAGTTTTGATCAAAATACATCAATATTAAAATCGATAATCCTAGATTCTGAATCAGTTTAATACACATGTCGCTCAGTTCGTTTAGTCTTTAAAACTGACTAAAACTATTACAATCATTGGTAAATTATTCGCTGCTGATTTGATTTTAATTCTAGCTTTTTGGAATAGTAATTATAGCTCTATTTGGATCGCTTAACTCAGTAATTTTCTTTTTTATACCCTCTGAAGGGTATATTGCTTAACAGGCAGAAGGAGGCGTGGCAGACCCCATGAAGTATATATATTATTGTAAGTTTTAGTCAGTATCGACCACATATTCAGTCAGGCAATACAAGAATATTTTTTTTTTTCGATGCCACGCCCCATTCGCCCACAATAAGCGAAAACCAGACTTACTTCGGAAAAAATATGTGTTTTTGACGAATATCTCAAAAACTATAACAACTATGGGCACCAATTTTGGTATGCAGGTTGCTATTTGCAATTTAAAGACGATGCCATCAAATTTTTTTGGATGCCACCCCCTTCGACCAAAAAAAGCATATAATTGGAAACGAAGCTCAGAGGGTATTACACGGTCGGCATGCCCGACTGAAATCATCTTTCTTGTTTTTAGTTGCCACAACCGCTAACTTGCAAAATGGCCAAATAAACATTTTGTGTGATTTAGATGTTAAATTTATACACTTAAGATAATTATTTGTTTGATTGTTTTGCTTAAATTGGCATTGGTTTCTCTGATGGTTCGAGTCAATGCTAAAAACACATAAAACATTTCATAGTTGCAGGCTGATTGTGTTAAATGCTAACTAAAAGCTGTTGCATACTTTGCAGCGTCTACCAAATAAAATAGAAAAAATTTGATTTCATTTCTGTTGCCTCTTTATTTTGTAGGCTAATATTTAGTTTTATTCCTCCTCTGTCCATTTGATTGCTTGAAATAGCTTTAAGAATCTTCCCAGAACGTGAAGTAAACACTTGTTACAAACTGCGGTTTCCTGTCAAATATCCAAGTAAAATTTAAAAGATATTCACCATTCGGTAAAACGCTGGGAATGTGTTCGATTTTATGGAAGTTCCTTATGCCATTCAGACCCTACAATTTGTACAGAATCAAGGTAAAATGTATACTAATTAGATTAAAGTATATTTTTTACCACATAGGGACAAGTGTGATTGATTGTGGAAACATCTTTGATTAGATTCCAGACTATTTTGCCAAATGGTTGATGCCTTTGCCGCATAAACTTGCAGCCATCAACCGTGTAATCAATGACCCACGGCTTATACCCATTGGCCTTTTTCAGCATTTGTAACCGTACAAATATATTATATGCTGGCTCTGTGACAAAAACAAAGGCAGTGAGAGTTGTCATATTGCGACTTACGGCTCTCAGTCGACACTCCTTGTAGTCCACCCACGATTTGTTGAAGGAATCACAGACCAAGTTGGTAAATTTCAAACGATAAGCCTGAAAAAAAAATGTTGTTAGGTCCAGTTTAAAGTATAGCAGTTAAAGCGAAAAACTTACATAGTTTTGATCAAAATACGTCAATATTAAAAGCGATAATCCTAGATTCTGAATCAGTTTAATACACATGTTGCTCAGTTAGTTAAGTCGTTAAAACTGACTAAAACTATTAAATTCATATGTAAATTATTCGCTGCTGATTCGATTTTAATTCGAGCTTTTTGTAATTCTAATTAAAGCTCTATTTAGATCGCTTAACTCAGTAATTTTCTTTTATATACCCCCCATTTGCCCGCAATAAGCGAAAAAGCAGACATAGCTCGGAAAAAATATGTGTTTTAGACGAATATCTCAGAAACTATAACACCTAAGGGCATCATGTTTGGCATGCAGGTTGCTATGTGCAATATTAAGACAATACCATCAAATTTTTTTTGGATGCCACGCCCCCTTCGCTCAAAGAAAGCACAATTCCGTTGAAATTTCGCATGCCTGTGATTCACTTATTTCTTAACGCATAGTTTTGCAACTTGGCGTATACTTGAAGACAAATAATATCAAACGATCCTGCAAATTGCATTAAAATCGGACAATAATTAAAAAAGTTGGTCATACAACGAAAACCGTTACTTTCAAGCAAGGCAAAGCCACGTGCATTGCACTGAGCTCTGCTACAGCGCTTGCGTTACACAAGCAGTGAAAACAAAAAACACTGTTCGAGCGAGAAAGACACACACATGTGTTCACGTTAAGGTCTTGCAGCAGTTACTTAAATTTGAATTCATATAATTGGAAACGAAGCTCAGAGGGTATTACACTTTCTTATTTTTAGTTGGCACAACCGCTAACTTGCAAAATGGTCAATTAAACTTTTTGTGTAATTTAGATTGCAAATTTATACACTTAAGATAATTATTTGTTTGATTGTTCTGCTTAAATTGGCAATGGTTTCTCTGATGGTTCGAGTCAATGCTAAAAACACATATAAAACATTTCATAGTTGCAGGCTGATTGTGTTAAATGCTAACTAAAAACTGTTGCATACTTTGCAGCGCCTGCAAAATAAAATGGAAAAAATTTGATTTCATTTCTGTTGCTTCTTAATTTTGTAGGCTACAATTTAGTTTTATGCCTCCTCTGTTCATTTGATTGCTGTAAATAGTTTTAAGAATCTTCCCAGAACGTGAAGTAAACACTTGTTACAAACTGCGGTTTTTTGTCAAATATCCAAGTTAAATTTAAAAGATATTCACCATTCGGTAAAACGCTGGGAAGGTACTCGATTTTATGGAAGTTCCTTAAGCCATTCAGACCCTGCAATTTGTACAGAATCAAGGTAAAATGTATACTAATTAGTTTAAAGTATAATTTTTACCACATAGGGACAAGTGTGATTGATTGTAGAAACATCTTTGATTAGATTCCAGATCCATTTGACAAATGGTTGATTCCTTTGCCGCATAAACTTGCAGCCATCAACCGTGTAATCAACGACCCACGGCTTATACCCATTGGCCTTTTTCAGCATTTGTAACCGTAAAAATATATTATATGCTGGCTCTGTGACAAAAACAAAGGCAGTGAGAGTTGTCATATTGCGACTGACGGCTTTCAATCGACACTCCTTGTAGTCAACCCACGATTTGTTGAAGGAATCACAGACCAAGTTGGTAAATTTCACACGATAAGCCTAAAAAAAATTGTTTTTAGGTCCAGTTTAAAGTATAGTAGTTAAAGCGAAAAACTTACATAGTTGTGATCAAAATAAATCAATATTAAAAGCGATAATCCTAGATTCTGAATCAGTTTAATACACATGTTGCTCAGTTAGTTAAGTCGTTAAGACTGACTTAAACTAATAAATTTATATGTAAATTATTCGCTGCTGATTCGATTTTAATTCGAGCTTTATGGAATACTAATTAAAGCTGTATTTAGATCGCTTAACTCAGTAATTTTCTTTCATATACTCCCCATTTGCCCACAATAAGCGAAAAAGCATACTTACTTTGGAAAAGGTATGTGTTTTAGGCGAATATCTCAGAAACTATAACACCTATGGGCATCAAGTTTGGCATGCAGGTTGCTATGTGCAATATAAAGACAATACCATCAAATTTTTTTGGATTCCACGCCCCCTTCGCCCAAAAAAAGCACAATTCCGTTGAAATTTTGCATGCCTGTGATTCACTTATTTCTTAACGCATAGTTTTGCAACCTGGCATATATTTGAAGACAAATAATATCGAACGATCCTGAAAATTGCATTAAAATCGGACAATAATTAAAAAAGATGGTCATATTACGAAAATCGTTACATTCAAACGAGGTACAGCCACGTGCATTGCACTGAGCTCTGCTACAGCGCTTGCGTTACACAAGCAGTGAAAACGAAAAACATTGTTCGAGCGAGACAGACACACAAATATGTGTTCACGTTAAGGTCTTGCAGCAGTTACTTAAATTTGAATTCATATAATTGGAAACGAATTTCAGAGGGTTTTACACTTTCTTACTTTTAGTTGGCACAACCGCTAACTTGCAAAAAGGCCAATTAAACATTTTGTGTAATTTAGATTGCAAATTTATACACTTAAGATAATTATTTGTTTCATTGTTCTGCTTAAATTGGCAATGGTTTCTCTGATGGTTTGTGTCAATGCTAAAAACACATAAAACATTTCATAGTTGCAGGCTAATTGTGCTAAATGCTAACTTAAAACTGTTGCATACTTTGCAGCGCCTACCAAATAAAATGGAAAAAATTTGATTTCATTTCTATTATTACTTAATTTTGTAGACTAAAGTTTAGTTTTATGCCTCCTCTGTTCATTTGATTGCTGTAAATAGCTTTAAGAATCTTCCCAGAACGTAAAGTAAACACTTGTTACAAACTGCGGTTTCCTGTCAAATATCCAAGTTAAATTTAAAAGATATTCACCATTCGGAAAAACGCTGGGAATGTGTTCGATTTTATGGAAATCCCTTAAGCCATTCAGACCCTGCAATTTGTACAGAATCAAGTTAAAATGTATACTAATTAGTTCAAAGTATAGTTTTTACCACATAGGGACAAGTGTGATTGAGTGTGGAAACATCTTTGATTAGATTCCAGACCCATTTGAAAAATGGTTGATACCTTTGTCGCATAAACTTGCAGCAATCAACCGTGTAATCAATGACCCACGGCTTATACCCATTGGCCTTTTTCAACATTTGTCCCCGTACCAATATTTCATATGCTGGCTCAGAGATAACAACAAAGGCATTGAGAGTTGTCATATTGCGACTGACGGCTTTCAATCGACACTCCTTGTAGTCAACCCACGATTTGTTGAAGGAATCACAGACCAAGTTGGTAAATTTCAAACGATAAGCCTGGAAAAGATAATTGTTTTTAGTTCCAGTTTAAAGTAAAGCAGTTAAAGCGAAAAACTTACATAGTTGTGATCAAAATACATCAATATTAAAAGCGATAATCCTAGATTCTGAATCAGTTTAATACACATGTTGCTCAGTTAGTTAAGTCGTTACAACTGACTAAAACTATTAAATTCATATGTAAATTATTCGCTGCTGATTCGATTTTAATTCGAGCTTTTTGTAATTCTAATTAAAGCTCTATTTAGATCGCTTAACTCAGTAATTTTCTTTTATATACCCCTATTTGCCCGCAATAAGCAAAAAAGCAGACATACCTCGGAAAAAATATGTGTTTTAGACGAATATCTCAGGAACTACAACACCTATGGGCATCAAGTTTGGCATGCAGGCTGCTATTTGCAATATAAAGACAATACCATAAATTGTTATTGGATGCCACGCCCCCTTCGTCAATAATTTGATTACTTTCTGTTGCCTCTTTATTGTATAAGCTAAAGTTTAGTTTTATGCCTCCTCTGTCCATTTGATTGCAGTAAATAGCTTTAAGAATCTTCCCAGAACGTGAAGTAAACACTTATTACAAACTGCGGTTTCCTGTCAAATATCCAAGTTAAATTTAAAAGATATTCACCATTCGGTAAAACGCTGGGAATGTGTTCGATTTTATGGAAGTTCCTTATGCCATTCAGACCCTGCAATTTGCACAGAATCAAGTTAAAATATATACTTATTAGTTTAATGGATAGTTTTTACCACATAGGGACAAGTGTGATTGATTGTGGAAACATCTTTGATTAGATTCCAGATTACTCTGGCAAATGGATGATACCTTTGCCGCATAAACTTGCAGCAATCAACCGTGTAATCAATGACCCACGGCTTATACCCATTGGCCTTTTTCAGCATTTGTAACCGTACAAATATATTATATGCTGGCTCTGAGACAAAAACAAAGGCATTGAGAGTTGTCATATTGCGACTGACGGCTTTTAATCGACACTCCTTGTAGACAACCCACGATTTGTTGAGGGAATCACAGACCAAGTTGGTAAATTTCAAACGATAAGCCTGAAAAAAAAATTGTTTCTAGGTCCAATTTAAAGTCTATCAGTTAAAGCGAAAAACTTACATAGTTTTGATCAAAATACATCAATATTAGAATCGATAATCCTAGATTCTGAATCAGTTTAATGCACATGTCGCTCAGTTCGTAGAGTCTTTAAAACTGACTATAGCTATTAAATACAAAAATTATTCGCTGCTTAAACGATTTAAATTTCAGTTTTTTTGAAAGTAATTTAAGCTCTATTTAGATCGCTTAACTCAGTAATTTTCTTTTTTATATTCTCTGAAGGGTATATTGCCTAACAGGCAGATGGAGGCGTGGCAGATTCCATAAAAGTCACACCAAAATCAAGAAAGTTTTTCATACAATGCAAATTTTGTTTTTTTTTTTTCGATTTCATTTTATATGCGAGAGAAAGACTACACGGGTTTTACACGGCCGTCAATTGGACAGTAAGGTTAGGTTAAAACCCATTATCCCTTTTCTGAAACTTTAAACTTCGATATCTTTGCTAAAAAAAATGCTATTGTCGAGCGAAATACAATTTAACACTGTAATTTATTAGAGTTCTGCATATAAATTCCAGCTTTATTTGAATTTAATTTTTTCCAAAATTTTAAAAATTTTGCATACCTTGCCAAATTTATTCAAAATAATCCAAAAAAATTTTGTTTTTTTTATTTTCTCTTCAAAAACTAAACTAATCCGTTAGAAATTTTGTGCGGTTTGAAAACATATATATACTTTATGGGGTCGATATTTAAGATTTCAACGATTTTAATCCAAAGAATCGCAAATAAAAGACACAGGGTACTACATGGTCGAGCGTAATCTATTCTACTTCTCTTGCTTGTTATCCAAAGTGCGCTGTTATTTGTGCATCATTACAAATTGATATGAAGGTTAATATTTTTAATACTTTTAATGCGGACATTGCAGTCAAATGTGCTTCATAATATTAAAATTTATTTAAATAGTTTGTTTTTGTTATAAAAGTAAAAAAAAAACACCGCTTTTAATGCCCATTTTTAATTTAAATTCAATTAATCAAATCCACCAAATTTGGCAACCGATTAAAGCTTTGGAAAAGGCAATCGCGATAATCGGTATTAAAAACCGCTTTGAGAAATATGAATCAATTAGTTGATGCAACAAAAGGCAAAAGTGTCCACATATAGATACAAATAGAGTTACAGTTATACTAGTTGCAACTACAAATACAGATACTGAGACTGATGGAGATGGATGTGCCAACAACAATTGAAACCAGTTCTTGGCACTGCCATCAATTGGCCAAATGATTATCGGCAAGCAACGGGCAACTGGCAACTTGCAACCGACAACTTGCAACTTGACCAATTGATAATGCAATGGCCAATGGTCAATTGACAAACGTAAATCGATGAAATATGAAAACTCAAATCATATCTGGAGCGTGTGTGCAGAGCCAAGTATCTGTAGGTAGTGTATGGTAGAGATGGGCTAAAAACAGCTAAAAATAGTTAACATTTTTAAGTTTATATAAATTAGTTACATTTAAAAAATATATAAAAATTCAAATTCTATAGAATTTACGCTAAAAAAGTAAATATTTTGTTATAAAATAAATAAATTTACGTTCGAAATTATGCCTTGAAAACTATCGGCTATATTAATATCCTAAATGAAATAGTTATATTTATATAATATTTATTTATAGTGGCTTGTTTTAAAGGCTTTATTTTGATAGTAATCGTTCAACGTCCTCTCAGAATTCAAGTCTGTCCTCAAAAGTAAAATATCGTTTAAAATAACATATCGTTTAGCTGCAAACGATTCCCATACCCAAGTGGGGTAGCTAAGTATCTGAATATTGCATTTGGCATTAAGAAATATGGCACACCTGCAGCACACTCATGATATGATTGGACAACGACTGCACAATTTTCCAGTTGCATGCACGGGGAAGTAGGAGAAGATAGGAGAAGGAGAAGACGGAGGAGTAGGAGAAGATAGACTCTATTGATAGTTTATAGTTTTCCAGGAGTTGCTGATCAATTGAAGCGTGTCCGCCTGGGCTCAATGGCTATGAGCATGAATATCAGTAAGAGCATGAATATCAGTATGAGTATGAGTATGACTATGAGTGTGAGTGTGAGTTTGATTATGCTGAGAGCAGTTCATATAAGCCTTTTGGGCCAATTTAACGCTGTTGCCCACCCTTTGACTCTGGCTCTGGACATTTGCTCATTTCGCTTTAAGCCCAATTGATAATTTAACGCTTCAATTGGCCCAAAAAAAGAAATATATATAAATATATAAACGTACAAATTAACAACCTACGAAATACGAATCGAAATATAGTACCATAAACAACAAAAATATTACTTTGGCTCAATGCGCAGCCATTGAATCGTCTGCGTTTTGACCTTTTTTTATACGTCATATTTTTTATGCCTTGTCATAATTTGTAGCATATTTTTTATAGAGAAAGAAAAGAGACGAAAGAAGTCAGCCGAAAAGCTGTTAAGATAAATGCATTTTCTGGCTTTTAATTGTCATTTGAATTAAAAGCCATTTCATTTGTGCATTCGTTACAATCGAATAAATGTGAATCAACTTAGAGTATAAATTAGATTTCCATTAAGATGAATGAGCATTCACAGGATGCAAGCAAACTAACTAAAGATAGATCTTACTGGAGCATGTAAGTTGCATTAGCGTTTTATTAAGACTATCTAGAAATCCCATTTGGCTTTGTTTATTGATATCAAAATTAGTTCATCACAAGCGACAATCTTGAAGTCGATTTTATTAATTTAAAGCTATATAGGACCATATATAAATTGAAAAGTTTTTGTTTATCGATAGTTATCGTTTATAAATAGTTATCGTTTGTAAATAATTATTGATTTTATTAGTTAATAGCGAAACTGGCAGAGCTGTGAATATTTTTATTTTATCGATAGTTATCGGTTACAAATACTTATCGATAAAGATAGAAGTTATCAGTATATTATAATTATTGATGTGTTGTCGTTTTTATAGTTAAAATCAATAGATCATTTTAGGCTAAATCCAAATTTTCCTTCATTGTTGACCCAATTTCTTATCGATAAGTCCAAATTGGTTCGTCTACTTAGCTCAAATTGTTTATCGATATTTTGCTTGTGATATATTTTGCTTATATATTTCATACAACATATACTTAAGCGCTATATATATTAATGAACTGTAATCAGTATTGAGTGAAATGGAGTTTATGTTATCGTTATCGCTCCGATATCGACTTACAGATTGCATAACTCAAATTAATCGTTGAGTAAACTGAAAAATCGAAACTGTAGCCATTTCAAATAAATTGTTATCGTTGAATCGTTGTTGACTAAATTTAGTAGCGATAAAACGAAATGTTTGAAATCTCTCAACACTAGAACAATGTTTAGCTTTAGATATTTATCGATATTGTTATTGATATAGTATGATTATAAAACCAGTACAAAAACTACATATAGCTAATCAGCATTGAATAGCTTAGACTTTATGTTATCGTTATCGTGATTAAACTCATTATCACAAATTAATCGCTGCTTAATTGAAAAAAGAATCGAAAAGATGTGTAGCAATTTCAGCTAAATTATTTTGTGCACCTGACATTCAGCTGCGAGTATGAGTACACCCGTATGAGTACACTCGCATTCATTGGCGCTTTTGTGTCTATGCCAAGGGGTAAATAAAGGCGATTTTGCTGCTCTATGCTCTCTAAACAAAAACAATCGATAAATTTTCATGGCAAGATTGCAAGTGGCTGTTGTTCCGGGTGATGTGGATGTGGATGTAAATGTACATGTTGTTGTTGATGTTGATGTTACTTTGTGAATTCTGTGCGGTTTTCAGTATGCTTATTTCTATAGTGGTGCTGGTGGTGGAGCGCCATCGTCTCAGTGGGTTGCCTTTGATGCTCGACGCAATTTATCAACGCATTTTATTGAGTGTTTTTGTTGTTCGCCTGCATTTTCTAATTGTTGCCGCCTGACGCTGACCATAACACCATACTAAAAACGTTTCTAAAACCAACCAAGAAGACGAAAAAAAAATTGTATTCACTTGTGAGTGAGCATAAATTTGTATACATTCCGAATACACACACGTATGAATACTCGTTCAGAATATCGGAAGTTAATTTATGTAGACTTGTTTTTTGTTTTTTTGGGGGTATCATTTAGTTTTGTTTATTTGAGTCTAAAGATTTGTTGCTGGGCGCATAAATTAGTTTGTCATTGAGCGTACAACAACAACAACACAGCAGTTGCGAGTACTCGTGCCAAGCACTCATACTATTCGTTTTCCTTGCTGGCTTGTTTAGGTAGCAAAGTGACTAAGACTAAGGTTGGGGCTGGTGCTGTTGCTGTTGCTGTTGCTGCGGCTGAGCCACCGGAAAGGTGGTGCAACAAATGCATTTGCTTGTTGCAAGTTGTGAATCTTTTCGTTTGTAGCAACAAACACTTCAGCACGCAAGCTGCAAAATCTCAAACTGCAACTAGGAGCAGGTGAAACTCTGGTCTCTCAATCTGGACAGACCGCTTTTCAGACAGCCGATTGCCAAACTGGTCTCAGTCTCAATCTTGGCTCGAGTCCTCTGTCTTTTCTCTCACTCTCTTTCTCTCGGTCTCTATTAAAAATAGTCTAATGATCTCATACTCCCCCTTTCACTCTCTCTCTGTCTCTCGCTCTCTCTGTGCGTGTACTCCTGCAGCGTATGCAAATGCTCGGCGAGGGGAGCACAAGTTGTTAAGGCATCGAATGCAATTCTAAACAAGTACAAGCATATTTTGCAAGCAGTGCTAGACTCAGCGAGACCTAGTCTAGAGGCCCTTCAATTCAATTCAAAAATTCTTATAAGCTTCAGCCGTAATGCTTTTCTTCCATCTTTCGCCATTACTTTCGCCCCTAGTCAATTTCTGAAATATACTCTAAATTTATAACTAAATCAAGAAGTTTTTTTTTTAAACTTAGAATCAATCATAGCTCTACCTACATTCGAAACGAACATTGTACTTTGTGAGCAAACTAAACACACCCTTTCTAATTTTCAAGTACAGGATTCTTTAGAAGACGCACTCGCACTCGTACTCGCACTATTGGAAGTACGAAGCAGCTTCCAGTTTAAGATCTAGCTAGGGCAAAAACGCCAGGTGTTATGCTCTTCTTCTACACAGCAGCAACAACTACAACAACAACTACAACTACTACCACTATTACCCCAAGATGCTCCACATTGCACACGCCACTTGATAGTCCACTTGTTGCTGTTGCTGTTGTTGCTCCTTTTATTATTATTATTATTGCTGCTGCTGCTGCTGTGGCAAGTTGCAGTTGCTAGTTGCTAGTTGCTATTTGCAAAGTTGCCTGCCACAGCGTGGGCTTATTACGGAACTCAAATTGCAGCTTCATTCGAATGGGGAGTAGAATCAGCAGAAGTAGCAGCAGCAGCAGCAGAAAATCACAGCTGCTGCCCACTGTCAATTTGTTGTGAGGAAATTAAACTGATTTCATTTGTTAGCCACAAAGTGCCCCACAATCAAACCAATGTGGGCTTCAGGCGCCACTCGACTGAAATCTTATTTAAAAAACAATTAATATTAGATTTTTGTTTATCTCTTTGCTGCCGTTTGACGGCGGTTTCCAAAATGTTTTCCGTCACACTTTTTAAGGCAAACTGCCATCAACACAATCAATGAAAGAAGAGCCCCAATGGAACGTCTTCATCTTAATTGTTATCAACTAATGGCCATAGATTTGTCAAACAAACCAAATAGCATACAACAAAATTCGTTCAAGCCATAAAGCAAAACAAACTGTTTTATGACCAAAAAGCTAGAGATACATTTACATTTTGTATTTTGTATTTATTTAAATTTAAATTTATACAATGTCGTCTACAAATGTCTGTTAAATGCCGCCACTGAGATTATTATGGCTAATCGCTTTTATTATAAATTTGTCTTAAGTGTGTAAAAGCTATTAAATGGGAGACGATCGATGCTACAGACTCAATAGTGAAAATTTCAGCTAAGAAGCTTTAAGTAATGTCTTTTAAAAAAATTAACTAAATTATGTTACAGCTCAACTTAAATACAATGCTCTACAAAAATTTTATTTAAACTAATAAATAAATTAAATTTTTAATTCAAATAAAATATATAGAATATATAAAATCAATTTCTTTTGATTTTTTAAGAACTCAAGAAATGTATGAGCTCTGTTTTAGTATCGAAATATTTTAAAAAATAATATTAAAATAATATATAAAAAATATTTTTAGATATTTTAAGAACTAAAGAATTATGTGAGTTTGGTTTTAGTTTTAAAATATTTTATAAAATCCAAAAAAAATTATAAAAATATTTTTAATTATTTTGCATACATTCGAATTGTATACTTTTTGAATTTAAATAATTTTAATTCAAATTAATAATATAAATTTGTAAATTTAGATAATTTTTGCCCTGAAATAACGAATTTGTGCATAATATTTTTTAAATTTTGTTGCTTTACTATTATTACAATAAAAAATCGATAATTTGCGCTTCCTGTGTGCAAATCGATTAAAGTGCAAACGCAAGAATTATAAACTGAGTTGATGTTGATATATTATATATATATCAACTTGTCACTAATCTACTTCAATTGTAATTATATACGAATGGCAATCAAACACAATGTATCTTAAATTGTTGTAGATAAAGCGCGATTGCCACTTGTAGCTCCAATTTTGCATATCTCGATGTTGTTGTTGTTGTTGGGGACCCTCAATGAATAATTATTGCTAATTGATGTTGATAAAAATGAATTTATGAATGTGTGATGTGTGTTGTGTGTTGAATGTTGTGTGTGTTTTGTGGTTTGGTCTCTCTTTCTCTTAGTTCTATCAATTAAATTGGCCTCCCTGGTCAAATGGGTATGAATGAATAAAAACAAGTCGTTTTGCAACTTGATTGGCAAAAAAAGAACACAAACAAATAGAAACAAACGGAAGTAACGTTAGAGTTATCTATCTGTCTATCTGAGTATCTTTGTATCTGTAACTGCTTGGTAAACAGTTAGATAGAGGACGCGCTAAAGATGCGTCAGAGAATCACAAGATAGATACATAGATAGATAGCTGCTCGTAGATAGTGCTTAATATTCATTCATAATTTGCGTTTGCGGCTTTTGAGATACGTTTGTATACGTAGCTTTGTATCTGTAAAGCACAACGTTCGCAAACAAAAGATATATGGGCATATCTACTTATAGTTCATATGTGTGTATTCATAGGCACACACGACGAAGCATATTTAATTTGAGGCAAACTAGCAATGATTAGGAACATCCGGTTTACTAACCGAAAAACCAAGCGAACAACCAAATGAACGAAACGAACGAAACGATACGAACAAAACGAACAACCAAACAACCGAACCGAACAACGAAGCATCAGCATCCACAGTCATTGAACAGTAGCTACAACGGAACGACACTCAAGAGTTGATTCGTTTTGGTTCTTAAGTCTACGACAACATCATCAGCATCCACAACAACAACAGCAGCAGAAACATCATCATCATCAGCATCCACATCATCATTCACATCATCATCTGTGAGCTGTGAGTGGGGTGCCAGCTGAAGCGCCAGGCATTTGCTGTTTTCAAGCTTGGACATAAAGCAGCGATAATAATGTTGTCGCTGTTGTAGTTTTTGGGACCCTGTACTTTAATATTTCTACAGGTCTATTAGGTTTGTTGAAAAACAATAACACTATTACAACTAGAACGTTGGGACTATAAGAAATATATAGCTAAACTGCAATCTTACCAAACAGTTAGAGTTGAATAGTTTAGAATCTAATAGCAAGCTCTATTTAAAAGCAATATATTTAAGTCTAGGCACATATTTCGTGCATAATAATAATGGAGATATCCTAAAAATTTGAAGACAATCACATGCAGCGTATAATATATATAATGCTATGAAGATATCCTGAGAATTGTATAACGAATGGATGAAAAACTCAACAGTTATTAGACGAAATCATTTGGCTATCGTATAAAAGCAAAAGCTGTAGAAGAACTGTCATACACTATAGCATGTAACAAAGAACCATCTTGAAAGCTAGTTCTTTAAGTTTGAGCATACTTAGCATATATCTAAATATATACTGTGATTCTATCCTGAAAAATTCATGAGTATGATATGACAAACTTAAAAGTTCTACGCGAAAACATTTAGTTTTGCCTGAAAACAATAGCAGCAAAAGCTAAAATTCACACTATAACATATGTGTTTTTATAAAAATATGTACAGAGTCTCCTGCAGTTGTGTTCTTTCAACTTTTGCTACCGTGCTGCGGTGTGTGGATGCTGTAAAGTTTCTGTTTGGAGTTGGAATTGTGTGTAATTTGTTTGCCGGCTACTGCTATGGCTACTGTATTTTCGTTGCTTCGCTGCCGCAGCAGCTTGCCCCTGCCACTGCCACTGGCCGTGTTGCCTGCCCCTGCAACTGGACACTCAATGGAGGCATCTCCACACGATCGAGTCGACGTTGATGTCGTCGTCGTCGTCGCTGTTGTTGCCACAGTTGCCGTTCGTTGTTCATTCGTTGTTGTTTGTTGTAGCCGCGATTTGATGCGATCAGCAGCAACCCAGCGAGTTTATCTTGCGCTTTAAAATGTGCCTTCTTCCTCTTTCTCTTTCATAGCTTTGCTCTCTTTTGTACATCATGTGTTTTTTGTCCCTTTCAGCTGCTTTGAAATTTGTTTAAGGTTCAAGCAGCGACAGCTGACATGACTTTAACTAACACGAAAGTTATTTAATTACTTCTGGTCATTGGAAAGTAGTTGATAAGTGAATTACTTTGGTGTTTTAAAGAAATTAAAATACGAAATTTTCAAATGAAATCAATTAAAAAGAAAATGTACAAATAAAAAACTTTTATTAAAAACTATAAAGTTTAAACTATGTCATACAATTTGTGCAATTTCAAAGGTCTTATAACTCCTTTAGTTCATTTATTTTTCTAATTTGTTGATGAGCATATAGTTTGTTAAAGAAATATAACTTTTTTGAATAATTGTTTAATTAATAAGTAACACAATTTTATTTAAATACGATTATTTAGATCAAATTGTGTATATTTTAATAGGTAAAATATTAAAAATGAAATAAACTCAACTTTTTGTTTGCTCATTAGCTACTAAAATCTATGGCAGTTCTTCTTAAATTTTATTATAAATTTTATAACTGTTTGATAGTTGATTGACCGCATTTGTTTAACAATTCCACTTCCCACTGAATAAATACATTTAAATTAAGGTATAAATTAAAACGCAAAACTTGTGAAAAATATTAAAGCGCGTTTCCCAAACCAATTAAAAGCCAATCACGGACGACACACAAGAATTGGCCTTAATGCTGTGGGACAACAACTCGCCCACAGAATTGGTCAAATGCAAATCGCGTTAATAATTAATATATGTAACTTTGATAGCTGAGCAAAAAAAAGAGAGATAAAGAAGGGAAGAGAGCGAGACAGAGAGAGCAAGAACTTGTTTGCTGCGGAAACATATCCTGTGTCTATTAACTGTTTTACACATGCCTTCTTGGCCAACTTCCGCAACGACTTGAAGAAAAGCTTGGCGCATTTTCCAGTTCCAGTTTCTTTTTTTATTTTTCTTGGCTGCTTCCTTTACGGCTCGGCTCTGCGGATGCTTAAATGGGTTGACTTGGACTTCACTTGGCCACTTGTTGTTGTAGTTGTTGTAGAGCTGTGAGGTTTTTCTTGTAGCTGATTTGAATGCCAGATAGATATCCTGAGCAACAGCTTTCGCATTTCATTTGTGACTGAACACACACACATACACTATATTATAAACTCAGAGACTGCAACTCGCTCTTAATATCTGACTAAAATGATCAGCATCCCAAAAAGAAAAAGTTGCATGCGTTTCGTGCTTGTCTATTTCTTTTTGCAGTATTTTTTGCTGTTGTGTATATTTTTTCTCACATTGACCGGATGAGCAGCTGCTGGGGATCAGGTGAGGATGAATATAATAACATAAGCCCCAATATCAACAACAGCAATAGCAGGCCACAGCATCGATCGAAACTGACGAAACCAGTTTCATTGAGAAAAACGCGCTGAGATCTTTGGTGGAGAATTGCTCGCCAGCTCGCTGGGGGCTCCCAGTTGACTACACAACAACAGCAACAACAACAACAAAAAAAACAGGCTGCTACTCTGCAAAAAAGGGGGGGTAGGTGTTGGGGCGGTTTTTGAAGCACTACATGAATTAATCACTTCGTTTGTAGTGGACCGATCGAGCAGGCGGGTGGTTTGGGTATAAAAACAGCAAGTTTCCAGATCACTCGACTTGTGTGAATGAATTGCGGTGTGTGTATCGATGTGTGTGAGTCTGTGTGTGTGTGTAGCTCCCTCCTCATGCCATGCACATTTTATGAATGAAATGATCGACAGCTGAATTGCGAAATTGTTAAAACAACAACAACAAATCTGAGTTTACTGCTGTGGTGGCTGCTGCTGTGGTGGTTTCTGCTGTGGTCTGAGGTCCATTGATCCAACAGGTCGTCAAAGTCAACGTAGCGCCGGTGGAAACATAATTTCTCTTAATTATATTGCCGACGATCTTGTAGAGTTTTAATGAGTGTTGATTAAAATTTTTTTTTGAACCATGCGATTTATGTGCAGAAACAGAAGCATATATTTACAACATATATGTACATATACATATAGCTGCTTGATATTATGGGATATCCTACTCAGCATTGTATTGTTTTTGTTTATGCTCAGTTTGAAAGGTTAATTTAATTAACAGCCCAAGATTGATAGATCAGTCGCCGCCAACAGAAATTGAGATAATCAATCAATTTCGTTACACTTGTCGAATACTTGTTTTCCTGATTTATTTCTGCACTGAATTGTGTGTTGAGAAATTCATATTAAATAAATATCTGAATTTTGTAGCATATTTATCATTAGGTTATTGTGAAATGTAAAATTATCAGTAAGTCATTAGCACTTCCTTTTTAGCTACTTCATTTTATTGTATATTATTTGTAGATTTTTTTTGACAACTGCTCCATTTTTGAAATATATTTGTTTTTAGAATTTGGTTGGAAATGCTATGGCAACAATTTGTAACCAACTAGATGCCTTACATGGTGTAAAGCAAGTACTTTACAATTTTTATATGAAATACTATGAGAAAATACCATTTGAATACTTTAGAAACCAATTTCTGAATTTTTATTTAAAGATTTCTGCCTTTTTTAAAAAAATACTGAAAATCAACATTTTTTGTTGAGGGAGGGTTCTATATAATGTACTGACCTCAATTTGATTCTAAATATTTTGTCAAACGTTCAAAAACCCGCTCTGCCAGTATGAAATTGAGTTTTTCAAATATGGGTATTCTGAGGAATCCTTTAAAAACGAAATGAAATCGATTTCAGACAGAATTTTTGGAAAACTTGGTAGAGATCATCACTAAACCTAACATAAAAAAATTTAAAAAGGGCCAATCAAAATAATAAATAATAAAACTTTTGTACATTCAAAAACCATCTTAATTTTTAAATAAGTTTAAAATGCCTTTAGAGTTATTAGAAGCCTTTCAGCATTAACGATTAAGTAGTTTCAGCTTATGATTGAAATAATAAACTGCATGGAACAGTTAAACTTAGATTATTACAAAATACACTCGTTGCATATATTTAGTGAGCACTTCCTTTCATAAACTTAATAATGGCAGTGCTCTGTACTGGCTAAAAGAGCTTTTTAGCCACATTAATGTGAGTGTGAGTGTGAGTGGCGAGAGTGTGAATACTGAATGCTTGTATTCACACATGTAATCATAATCTCGATGACTGCACTTCAAACAGTTGCCAAAGTGTCTGTTTGATATCAGACATTCGGTGGCTTTTCATTGGCTGCCCCCCACCAACACCACCACCACCGGCACTTTCTTCACACCTTCACACGTTGCAGCTTGCCCCAAATTTCCGCTCACCGATTTTCCCGGGTCTCCGCTCCACAAAGTTTTCATGACGCGGCAGACGCAGTGCAGCCACAACAAGTGCAATGGCAACAAACATAAAAGCAAAATGCTTTGATCTATCTGACTGCAATAACACCTCATCTATGTATGTACCTCCCACTCCCACTCCCAGCCCCTGCCACACTACTCCCCTTTCCCCCTTTTTGTACCACTCATAATTATGTTATAATTTCGATAAGAAATTAGTAGGGCGGATGAGCTAATCGTAACTGTATATCGTTGAATGGCTAAAAACATGTTGAAAACAAATCGTTTTGAGACTTTTCCTGCGTTTTCTTCAAAATTTTTCTCCTAATTTTCCCTTTGTCGTTTGATGTTTTTTCAACTGTTGAAAACAAAATAAACAAAATGCTGCGTTTTTTTGTTTTGTTTTAAGTCGGATGCGACTTTAAATTGGAATTTATTGTGCAGCAATTTGTTGGCCAAATATATTGCCACATATTGTTAAATATAGTAATGTACACGATTCTACCAAAAAAAATATAAATTTGTTGGAACGTTTAGCATAATATTAACTGGTAGTTTGGCAATTGTTTATAAACATGACAAGTTCCGGCGAAAAGCGAGAAATTTTCATTGAAACAAAAACGCCGTGCAGTCTGTGTTTGTGTTTTTTAAAATCTGTTGGTTGTTGTTGTTGTTGCTGATACCCATAAAGCGGCCTAAAGCTTGTACAAATATGAAAAAAACAAGGAAAACCAAAGCAACATATTAAAAATTAATTTATTCGCTTTTAGCAAGAACAAAAAAAATCAACAGATAAGAAATTTAAACTCGAAGTCATCTCAAAGACGATTGATCTCAGTTCCGTTCGAGTTGCTTCTACTGCTCTCTCTACCGCTCTCCACGTCTCTCTCTGTCTCTTCTTCTCTCTGTATTTCGCTTTCTTCCCTCGTTGCTCACTTGAATCGTTGCATTCTCATGGAACAAAATGTGAGAGTTTTCGTTTGATCATCAATTTTATTACATAAAACGACTTGGGGTTTCTTATTGTTCCATACCCTGTACAAGAACACTTATTGGGTATGCACAATAGACACACAACTGAATTCACTTCATTTTGTAGCTATTACTTATAGTGTATCTTTAGTTCTGTAATCTTAGCAGGTGCTCCCTGTTTTCGGTACTTTATAGGGTATCTTGGATTATATAGTGCTTCTGTTTGTTGTATTTGTTGGGGATTTCCAGTCCCCATAAACACACATACACACCGTAGCTATCGACTGACTTTGGCCTGTCTATATAAATTGTATTTTGTGTTGATCGTTTGCTAAATAAACAAACTTATTATAGTATTGTTGTTGTTGTTGTTTTTACAGTTGTTATTGCTGTTTTAGTTCCAGTGAGTTGGTTTTGTTTCTGATTAAAGATAAAATATATAGGCTATAAAATAACAGCAATTGTAAATAAATATTATAAAAAGTATTGTCATAATTTTCTATATTTATTAAAAGAAAATTTCTGCAAAATTAAATAAAAATAAAATATATAAAATATATATTAACTATTAATATACAAGTCAGAAGAATGAGCTTGAAACATTGTTATCAAAAATAAATTGCAGCTCACGCTAGGTACGAAAGACACACGCTTAAATTTGCTTTAATGTTTTATAATGCAAATACAAATATGAAAGTAAATGAGCTCGGTGGACAATAACGCTTAAATGTCAATATTTGTATTAAGAATATCCGAAGTTACCGGTTCTTTAGATTTACTTAAGCTTTAAATTAAAAATTTTTTCAGTGTATGCTTACAAAATTTTAATATTTTTAAGATATTTTCAAATAAGTACATATGCTAAAGTTTGACTGCATCAATTAAAGACTTCTTCTAAGTCCCTATCTAGACTGGATGACCATAAGTAAAGTTGCTCCATGTACACATACAATTCTCTTTTTAGATAAACTCTTCGACTCTCAGAGAATGTTCAACTTCCCTAACAATGAAGAAAGCAAAGGAATATCAAGTAAATGCAATTAAGAAAAGTGTGTGTACTCTGACCACCAGCAATTAAAGCATTCAAAACGAACTCAAAGCTGACTGACCAACTGGATAAATGAACAAATGTCCAAATGACTAAATGTCTAAATGACTTACTGACAGTCTGACAAACTCACAAACTGACTGACTAACTAGGCACAATTAAAAATGTTTTGCGCACGCGCAGAGTTTTCTCTCTCTCTCTCTGTAGATTATTACTACCATTATATGTGTATATGTAGTATTTGTGTGTTCTTGTCAGATTTCCATAAGCTAATTGAATGAAATTAAAATTGAAAGACGGCAATTAAAGCAAGTTGGACAAAAAAATGTCGCTTTAAGAATTGAATGCCAGTTCATTGTAAACAGTTCATATTTTCCAGGGGAGTAAAAAATTAAAAACGACGATGTCATCTACATTCTTCGGCTCGAAGCAGCACAGACAGCGCGTTTTTCTGCCTGTCTTTTTTTTTAAATTTTTTTATGATTACACAAATATTACTCAGTTCGAGTAGTGGGAGTTCCTGGAAATAAATATTCCTCTGATTAGAGTTATCGCCATACTCGTAGCTATCTCTCTTCAAATTTATATTGCACAAAATTGCAAGCACACGACACAATTAGACGATTAATGTAGTTCAGATAGTTCAGACTATCGATATGACATAATACACTAGGCGAAAAAAACGAGACTATATGATGATATATGATGGAAAGTGTATATAAATATTGGAAATATAAAATTGCTAATTAATGTTATTAAATTTCTTTTTACCAAATTAAAACCTTTTTTAGTTTGCTAACTTTTACCGATTTTCCCCCTATACCACGGGGAAGTCCCTAATAGGGGCTGCAAAGCAGGGCAAACATAGGGCGGCTTTGTTATCAGACCTGGTCTGGTCAACCAATTATCGGGCTACAGCTACCTGATCAGGTGACTAAGCATTTGACTGTGGGAGTATTGCAGAATTGCGCATGGAAAAAAGCGAGAGAAACACAATAAAAAAACACGCCAAAAATGGCGAAAAAATGAAATGAATTAAACGCTAAAAAGATTTGAGGGGAGACAAGAGCTTGAGAATATTTTCAGCTCTCTGCATCGAAAATAAAAGCAGAAAAACCCCAAAAAACAAAAATTCATTTTTGTATTCCCACGACTCTTGGAGCCAGACGCCGACGACTGCGACGACGACGAAGAGTCCTTGATCCAGGCATTGAAATGTACGATTGAACTTGAGTAAATGATAGTCAGATTGAAGCGTAGATAGTTTGTGCACAGTGGCCAACAAGTCGAGCATACCACAGCAAAGTGGACAGGGTATTCACCTCACATAAGTTCCTTGCTTTGTCTGTTGGCTGGGAATCTGCTGGGGAGCAAAGAGATTAGCAGGTAAAAGCTGCCAACGAAATCTTATTGTGAAGGACCTTCGCTCTGTTTCGTATTATATCTTCTCGAAGTGTGTTTGGTAATTCGAGTCCTGTCTATAGTTTTCTTCATTCTTTTTTGTCTCAAATAAATATGATCGCATTGGAATCGCATAAAGAAGTACGTTTGTCAAAATACTTTGCTGCATACAAGTATAAGAATTTCAAGTTCAAGTGCGTGGGAATTTGAGTTTCTGCGAATTTTGCAGACTTTTTTAATGGTCACTTGGGAGCATTGGAAAAACAATTCAATAATTTGCTAAATATATGTGTGTATACTGATTTTGATTTAAGTTACAATAAAAAGTTTTCTTATATTTTAAAAGCTTAGAGACATAAAACTTTGTTTTTAATAAATATTGATGATTAAAGATTTCATTTTATATATTGCAAATTTCAACGAAAATACAAATTTTATAAATTTTTGGCAAATAAGTAAAAATATTTTAAAAATATTTCTTTCAAAATAATTTTATTTAAATTACATACACCTGAAAAAATGTTTCCTTTTTTTAAATATTTTTATATTAAAATCTTGGTTTTCAGCATTGATTATTTGAGATTTGCGGATCTGTCCGGAAAACATCTTGCACAGCTTGTTACACACAATTATCACACTTTACGATTCTCAGGTGCTGCATATATCATTTATCAGCAGTAGTTGTAGTTGTTGTTGTAGTTGTTACCCTCATCAAAAATAAACATGGCAATTAATTATATCATTTATTTCGATTGTTTCCTACCCAAACGTATAGGAATACGAGTATTCGAAATATGTTCGATTTTGCACCCTGTCTGCCAAGAAGGAGAAGCATGCAGCAAGAATCTTTTCTTTACTGCAGCATGCAACATGTGAGTAACACACACACACACACACATGCAAAGAGACGGTGTGGCACACACACACACGCGGACATACATATACAATTTAAGTGTTGAGTGTGTAATTTTATATTTCCGGTGTAGTAAGTTTTCATACGACAACTTCAACTCAGGGCCAGATCTTTGCCTGGTTTTCTCTGTCTTTTGCTGCAGTAGCTGTCTCTGCCTCAGCCGCTGTCGCTGTCGCTGCTCCTGTCGCTGCTGCTGCTGCTGCTTCTGTTGCACTTGCGCGCTGCTTTTGCTGTTTCAGCTTCAAAGTGCGAGAACAACTGTTCGACTGTAAGAGACCCTGTACTGAAAAACTTTTTAATTTATTTAGCTATTACTCAGCAATTTTGAGAACAGACAGAAGTAATTGATTTGTTGTAAAACTAAGATTTAGTATAAGCAAAGTTAAGAAATCATGCTGAAGTTTTTAGGACTGTTAGCATATATAGTTTATATCGCATATGGATGATGAAAAGCTATTATCTTCAACTATTATAAGCAAATTATATAACAAACATTACTTGATGTCTCAATCTCTTATAATATATGAGATCTAAATATTCTTAAGCACTATATCTTATAAACTAAATCCCAAGCACGTTCGAACACAATCTGAATCTTTAATATTGCTTATGATAACTTCAGCATAACTACAGGGTCTTCTACAGTCGGTTAATAGACCCTTTACAGGGTTTAACAAGTATCTTTTGCTGCTTGTCAGGCGTCGACGTCAGCGTTGTCTCACACACACAATTCCTGCAATTATTTTTATATCGAAAAATATAAAAAGAAAATACAAAAAAAAATATATATACAAGAAAAGAAAACAACAAATTGAAATGAAACCACCCCACTAACAACTACAAGCAACCATCCATCCATTCATACAGACAGAGGGACAGGCAGACAGACAGACACTCCGACTTGGGGACTGTCTTGCATACATACATATATAGTCAATGTCTTTTGTCGTAATTTGGATGCACATTATTTGATTTATTTGCTTTCGATATAATTTTGAAAAGTTTTCAACGTTTAAGTCGAATGGATATGCATAAAGCACATGTTCTGCTACTATAAGGAAATTAAACAGCGACTTTTTCGAGGAATCGAAGCAACAAGAATAAAGAAGAAAAAACTAATGATATATGCATTTATCAATAAATATATATATAAACTTGTAAGATACTTATTATGTGCTTGCTATAAGTTATTTGTATAGTTTATGTTCACGACAATTTTTCCAGAACTTGTCAACTCTTGTTGGAATTCGCATTTTTATATAATTTCTTATGTCACCCCATTATTGACAAATTGGAAAATACGAAACGTCAGCAACTTGTTGACTATTGGATTTGTATGATGATGATGATGATGACTTCAATCGCATGAAATGAAGCAAATTTGTAGCGAAATTCACAAAGTTGCCTTGTATAACCGCAGGCTAAAGTCATTTCTAGTTGAATGAAAATCAAAGGACATTGATGACAGAAAGACAAAAAGAAGTAAATTACTTAAGTGGAAAGAAGAGATGAATTAAAGGTAGAATACACTGGGCGAAATTGTGGAATATGGCAATGGAAACTATTGGAAATGGTGACTCTTTAAAATATATATGTATAATAGATGGGGTCTTTAACATGCAAAAAGAAGTAAATTTTTTAATTGAGGAGAAGAGAAAAACTAAGGAGTAGAAATTTACTAGAATACACTGGGAGAAGTAAAGGATTTTATCATTAAAAACCATTGAAAATTGTTAAAAGAGAGCAAGATCGATAGAAAACTATCCTAATTACCTTTACCACCTTTTACCCCAATACTATACGTTTACTTGTATAAATTTACAAACTTTTACTTACGCACCAACATTTTCTCACTGTACATTTGTACATACATATCTCTATTATAATAGAGTTTGTAATCGCACTATATTTAATCATTTCTCAACGGCTGCTTGGCCCGAGTCGCATCTATCAATCTATCTATCCAACTATCCAACAACTACAATTTTAATAGAATTGAGTTTCGCATAGAGAAAAATTCCCCGCTCCAACTCCAACTCAAACTACAGTTCAATTTTCAGCTACAGCTTCAACTTCGGCTTTGTCTACAAAAACTCTCCCAACCTCCGAGTCCATCATCAGGTTGGTAATGAAATATCTAACGACCGGAAGTCAATAGCAAATACTTAATAATGTTGTTGGCCTGGCTTTTGGACTGAGCTGTTGTGCTTGTTGCTTTGTGGTTGGTTGTTTGGCTCTTTGCCTGTTGTTGTTGTTGCAGTTGTGTTGTTTGGTTGTTGAATTGTTTGCCTTTGGCTGCCATTTTCCGTTGCTAATTTCCATGGCTGGGCTAAAATTGCGTATAGTTAGTTGCACGTTTCCAACCTGTGGAAAAGGGGAAATATGTAGGGCAAAAAGGAACAGTTAGGTAAAATATCTAATTATACAAATTTAATATTTCTTTAAAGCGTTTTAAATGAGAAAGTTTGTAAAATTGTGTACAAACTTGTATTACAATTTTGAATAAAATTAAAATATTAGTCGCTTCGACAAAAATTAATAAATACAGAAAAATTTTCTTTACACTTTTAAATAATTTTAAAAATAAAGTTGTTATTGAAATGCAAGTATTTCAAATTTTATATGGTGGAACTATCAACAACGAAGCTAATATTAAATTTTAAATAAAATATAGTAAATCTGTTTAATTTTAAATAATTTTAAAACACAAATAAATATCTTCTGAATCTGCTAAAAATCTGTTCCTTAGCATTTATTCAAAATAGGTATCTAAGGATTTTTTTCAGTATTTAAAGTTACTTAATTCTACACATTTTAATTATTTCTCAAAATGCTACACATTATTAAAGCAAATTTTAGATATTATTCTCTAGACTCTAGAGAACTCAGTCTAATACAAGTTCATATGCAATAAAAACTATAAAATTAAACCATATAATTGCTATAAATTAATTGATCTAACAATTCATAATTAAATATTGATGTCTTTTAAAAGTAACCTTTAACTGCAAATAAAGTAATTTATATCGAGCCATAAGTATTATTCATAAACTCAACAACATGTCTCGCAGTCTGCTCAATTTGTGTGAAGTGCAAATTGTAGTCTGAGAGTTGAGAAATTGGCAATCATTATAAAGTGGACTTTAATTGAATTGCCAATTTGCAGTTATCGGAGATAACGTTCTGCTTCCGGTTATACCGGTTATGGCCGGAAGTTAGACGCTTCTCACGCGAGCCAAAATACATTTCACGTTCCCAGAGAAATCACACTCATTTCGTATTCAAATTATCGTTATCGATATCTATATAGGGATGGCATGTAACATTTGAGCAACTGATTTTACTTGCAATTGTTTATAGTAATTACGTTTTGTACGTTTCGGAAATGTCTTATCATACTTTTTTTTTTTAATTTTCTTATCAAACACACACACACGCTCGTGCTGATAAGCAATCATACGGCTAGATAGTGATACATATACTAAAATAACCTGCACTAATAAATTTTTGCGAGTGCTCCATTTCCCTGATGGCCTCTTAAAGACTCGACTCGACACGACTCGACTCGTACTCATGCTCTCTGCTTTCTATAAAAGCTTTGCGGTTTTTTCTTGGAATTTTGATAAGCGCCCTTGATGGAGTATTGCGCATTTCGTATGCCCCATAAATGTGAGAGTAGTAGTATGTATGTAAGTGTAGTGTATGAACAATTTGGTATGCAAAGATTAGAGCACACATGACTCAGAAGACTCAGTCTCTACAGGCTCTCAAATCTCTAAACATAATGTAAATGGATTTATGGACTACGTGACATTTGTAATGTAAATGAATAGAATTTTAGTGATTACAGAAATGCATTGCAATGCCGTTATGTTTAATCTGCGAATTCTGTGTAAGTTTTGTGAGCTTTATGAGCCGCTTTTACAGTCACGTGTCTTACTTAAACTTCTTTAATTTTCCTTCAGACTCTACCAGCTCCATTCTACGCTTTATAAGTACTCCTTTTCAGTTTGTAGTTTATACTACTCCCATATCATTTTCCATTTTAAGCTTTTCGAGTCTCATATACTTTACAGCATACCCTTCACTTTCGTCACTAGTCCGTCCATACCACCCACAGTGCTTCACTACCGTCTACTCCCAACAATCTCCACTCTTCTTTAACATATCTCTGAACCTATGTGTAAATTCAATTTGTTAGCTTAAAATTTCTGCATATAATGCACATAATTGAATATGAATACTATTCATTCGTGCAGCCCTCTGCTTATGAATACTTATTAGTTGTTTGTACCCTCTTTAAATGACTTGATTGACCCAGTTCAGAGCGTGAAGAGGCGAACAATGAACACCTCATAGAGTGATCAGCTCAACATGCAACTTCTTGCATGCAATCATTCCATAGGGCCGAAGTATGTTGTATCATAGTAGTTATAGTTATAGTTATAGTAGTAGGAATGGAGTCTAAGCTTTAACACCCAAGTGGTTTGTCTTACATCTTTTCTGTTGTTTGTTTTGTATTTTGTGTGTGGCCCAAACGGAACTCCATCGAGAGTTTTATACATGTTTTGTTCAGGTCGTATCAACTCATAATGAATTTCAGACACGCACAGACGTTTTGTAATTTCCAGTTGTAACTACTGCGTTTTAAAGACTTTTTTTTTCTTACTTCCCCCTTATGGCCAACAACAAGTCATAAGGCAGACATGCATATTACATACATATGTATGTGTGTAGAAATGATGTACAACATCTTACATACTTGTAGATGTGCAATGTCAACTATGTAGTTACAAATTGTATTGCGCGCTGTGTGGGGTGCGATTGTTAATCTTACAGTGTATCAATGAGTTGTTTTGATAGAGCAACTAGTAGAAAGAGCTGCAGAGAGTGGCTAGCTTTTAAACAAATGGTAGTAACATTGTAAAAAGTCAATAATAAATAAGTAAAACTTAAACTTTTAATCATTTCTACTTTGTAATTTAGCTGAACATAGTTTTTTTTTGGTGATAACTTTTGAGATTTTTAATCGTTTTTGCTGAAATTTGTAAAACAGTTGCCTTTAAGTATATAAATAAATCAGATATACTCAAAAATGTATACTTAAAAGTTATATAGGAATTATTTACAATATTATTGAGCATAAAGCATAGGGAAAATGCAACATAACTCCGACAAAGTTAATGATGAAAACATATTTTCTTATATATTTAACTTTAATATCTATAGAAAATTTTTCTTAACTTTAAATGTTATAAAATAGTTTTATAAAATATCTTTAGAAACTATCCATTGATTTGAAGGTATTTAAAAAAAGGATCTATTGATTTTGAGGAATTATAAAAACTATCTAATGATTTTTAGGTATTTTAGAAAACAATTTTAAGTTTAATAATATTGTTCAAGGTAAATTTAAGTTGAAAATTGCTTAAAATGAAAAATATTATTTATACGCTTCTATAGCTCAACACATTTAAACCAAAGGTTCTTTTAAAATATATTGAAGCATTTAGTGGTATTAAAAAATTACCAAATATTTTTTGGTGCATCTAGCTCTTCAATTTTCATAAAAAAAAGGTTTTTTTGCTCACTTTATAATATTCTACTTATCATATATTAGTTAAAAACAATTTAAAAGTACAGCCTTGTATATTTTAAATCATTATGCTAAACAATACATCAAAATGCAATCACTCGCCTTGTCAAACAAATTGCTTGACAGACTGTAGCTGGCAGATTGTACATTCTGTACATTCCAGCGCATACAATAGTATCTCAAATCGAAAGGGTTTTGTATAGATTTTTTTTGTCTTAACCTGCGTTTGTCGCCAATTATATGCGGTTTTGTGATAATGAGCAAATGATCTCAGCAATCGTTTCTCTGTTGCCGTCGCCGTCGCAGTCGCCGCTGCCATCGCCGCTCTGTTCGCCGCGTCGCGTCGTCTCACGTAATTTCGTTTCATTCATAGACAACTCGAAAAAAAAAACGCGATGCCGACGTTTGTGTTTCATTCATAAATTTACCTGATCGCGCCGTAGTCATCATAATAGCTCTATCTTATGGGCCTCTATATTTTCTCTTTCTTTCTCTTTCATTTCTATTACACACACATATACACATGTACGTATACGCTGCTGATCGTGTTGCTTTATCATTCACGACGCTGCCGTCGTTCGATAGCGATACGAATACGCAGCGCAGCGCAGCGAACGGAAGCAGCGGAAGCGTCGCCGCTGACGTTGGCGTCGACGTTAACGTCGTCGTCGTTGTGGCGTCGATCATTGTTGTTGTTGTTGCTGTTCTTGCAAACGAGCCGACAATGTAGCTGCTGCTTCTTCTTTTTTTCTTCTATGTCTTTTACTTCTTGTACAACTGCTGCTTGTTGTTGTTGCTGCTGTTGTTGCTGTTTCATTGTCTGTTGCCTGAAGAATGCGCGTGTAAAGCAACATAAGAAATTCATTCATAAATTCGATGCTGCCTGCACAAGAAGGAGCCACAGACATGTGTGTAAGTGTGTGTGTGTGTGAGGAAACTTGAGTAGATTTTTGCCATGTGTGTAAGAGATGGGGGAACAAGAACAACAATGTTTGCATGTGTGTTTGTGTCGCTTACACTTTGTAGTTGTTGGACACTTGATCTTGATTGTACACCACCGCTACATACAACTTGTTACAGGGCAAAGCAAACAAAAAGTGGAAAGAGAGGGAAAGAGCAGAGTTGAGCAGTTAACGCTTGCGAGCTTTTTTTGAACTTTATGCACGCTTATACACGCTTTGCCCGTTGACTTTTGTGCACCTGTTACACCCCGCCCTCTACACACACACACACACACTCACACAGAGAGTGTGTCTCACCTGTTGCGCTACGTTTGCCTTTTGCTTTTATTTGCTGTTTGCTTTGGGCTTTCATTTCGTGCGTTGCGTTTTTTTTTTCGTTTTTCTCTCAGTGCTAAACAAACAGCTTGTTGTTGTGTTGTTTTACTAGGTGTAGTTGTTGTTGTTGTTGCTGTTGTTGTTATTGTCGGCACGATGTGATGGCCGTTTCCGCTCACACACACACACACACATATGCTCACATAACCAGCAGACGCACGCAAACTAGCAAACACTCTCCCACTCTCGCACTCAGTTGTTTCGTTTTATGAATGAATTCCATTTCGTTCCATTTCGTTGCGCTCACTCTGAGATTTACGTGGCGAGCATTTTCAATTCCAATTCCACTTGTTGCACATTGCGCTCTCCGATGCTCTCACGCTCTCTTGCGCTCTGTGGTATTGGTGCTGTTCTCTGGCTCGTTTCTTCTCGTTGTTTAGGATACACAACGGACGAAGCGATCGTTTCGTTTCGTTTCAGTTTGACTTTACAAATCCAGCAATCCAATAGATACACAGAGAACGAGCGACAAAAAAAAACACAGAATTATAAAATTATTGTGTATTTCGTTTTATTCAGTTTTGTTTTTTCGGTTTCGTTTGTTGTGTGAAATTGTGCAACGTGAAAGAAATTGACGTTAAATATAAATATATCTCAAGCACATACATTAAAGTATCTATGTATCTATGTGCTAGTGTGTGTGTGTGTGAAATTGTTTAATTAACATGGCCAAGACGCGTGTTATTGTGGCTAATAATAATGACAACGTACATATGTCTTCAATGTCTGTCATAAGTAATTAGCGTTGACTGTTATCAATTTACCAAAACCAAGCAGCCCTCATTGTTACACTGAGATACATTTGTATCTGCAAAAGGGTCGTGACTTTCATTGACATTTCGGGTTAAATTGTGTTGTTGCTTTGATTTTCACGCCAATAAATTGAAAGCAATTGACTCGCTGAACTGTGAATGCTACTTATGAGTGTTTCGAACTGATCTGTATGCTGCTAGTATCTTCAATTGCTTTTGTTTGACATTTGACACCCAAGAGCACAATTCAATTCAGTTATAACTGTTTATTTTGTAAACTGCAAAATTATGACAAATGAATGGATCGATTGGAGTGATTGCCGCATGTTGCCGCCTCTACGCTCTGCAAACTACAACAATAATAACAATAGCAGCAACAACAACAACAACAATAGCAATATCAATATCAATAATAATGATAATCAGCAAACATATATCGGCAATAATTACAATTATCAGTGTCTAACAAGCAAATTTCATCTAAAAGCACACAAATTGCAACAATTGCACACAAGCAATGGCAAATTGAGAGGTAAACATTATAGATACTTTGGTAAAAAACATTGAAAAAGCAAAGAAAAGGTTTTAATTTAATAAAGAAAGTATTTAGCATAAAGCATTCACCTGTTGAATACCTAGTTTCAGTAGGAAATAAGCTAAATAATTGGGAAAAGTAAAAATTTTTTAGTGTTTCTTTTCGATTTTGTAGTTTTTGAGCATTAGCTCTTAAAACTTACTTAATTTGACACAAATTATATTATATACCTTTAGAAACTAGGCTAAAAATACACAAAGGAAACCCATTTTAAATTGAAAATATATAAAAAATCTAATAAACTTACATTAAAAATAAATAATATATGATTTTAACGCTTGAAACTTTGTAAAATAGCTTTCAAACTAATTTAAAAACATTTTTAATGCATTTTGAGGAAGTTAGTAATATATTCTAATATTTTTCCATACAATCTAATGCTTCAAACATATGATTAATCTCTAATTTTTGCTTAATTTTCATTACAGATGTGCCCAATGCATTGCCACCACTGACACCAGGCACAAATCGTAAGGTGAATGAGGTGTTAAAGGCCTCCTTTGCCTCCTGGGAGAAGGAGGTGCAGAAATACAATATAACCAAAGGTAATTATTATAGAAAAAACGAAGAGAATTAAAAAAAACAAACAATAAATACAAATTTCAAACACATACTGACTTGCATTAGCAACGCCAATAAAATAATAATTAAGAAAAATAAAACAGTCGCAGGCAAAAGACGTGATCATAAATGAATATTAATCGTTTCCCACAGCAATAGAAATTCAAATGAAATTTGGTTTACAACGCTCCCACGCACAGCAACAACAACAGCACAACAACAACAAACGACAACAACAAACAACAATTAATTAGACAACCAATGAACGAAATTGTTATTAATTTAATTACGTATCTCATTGTAGATCCCCGCGAATGGACAAAGGAACATGTCATCTATTGGCTTAACTGGGCCAAAAATGAGTTCTCATTGATCTCAATGGATTTGGGGCCATTCTGCAAAATGACTGGCCGTGAAATGGTCGAATTGGGCAAAGAGAAATTCTTGGCCATAACGCCAGCCTTTACGGGCGATATTCTGTGGGAACATTTGGATATATTACAGAAAGGTACGTGACTCGCATTAACACTCATAACACTTAGTCGCCAGCACTTGGCGCCACTTCAGACATTAAATCAATGCACAAAGCCATTTTAATAGTTGGATCATAAAGTCAGTACAACACATATTCATATTCATATAAATGCAGTTGTTTATTTTATTAAAGCGCACTATAAACTATGAGAATTTGATAGGTATATATTTTGCATTTTTCTGAACTGAATTGATGAATCAAGTGAGATTCTTGAGAAGCATCTGCATTATAATAGGGTAGCAGAATAAAGGGTAAAACGGAAATTCAGTGGTTTATTTATTTTTTAAATTAAAAAATATTTAAAGCTAAAAAAAAATGTTGGAAAATTGTTTTTAGATAGAATTTTTATAGATGATGATAAAAAATATTTAATCAGTTAAATATTTAGTTTTCGACTTAAACAAATATTTATTCGGTTTAATAAAACTTTTGCATATTTTATTAAACAAAAAAACTATTGAAAATTAAATCAATTAAAACAAATATCTGTTTAAAATATTCATAATGAAGTGTATTATTTTTCAGCTTTATTAGCTAAATATACACATTGTTTCGCTAATTGATAAGCTGCGTGTAAATTATTTAAAAAGTACGAATAATTATAAATACAGTTCATATAATTAATTAAAAAAAAAAGTAACGAAATCTTGCGAAAAATGTATTTAATATATGTATATAATATATTTAAAATAATATTCTAATCAATTGTTTAAAAATAAACCAAAAATTTGTTACGGTTCCATAAAATTTATTGACATTTCCGCGAGAGAGAAAGATACAATTTGGGGTCTTTTGTATGTATTGTAGTATGTATATTGGCAATTGATAAGATTTCGTTAGATTCACACATTTGTGACTAATTTTGGAGTCTTTTATCAGTAGTATTATTATCACAATTGTTGATTACCCAAATAGTAGCACATGAATTTTCTGAATATTCACAACTAACTCAAGCTACTTGAATAGCTGCGTATTTTTTGGCCAGCAAATAAAATTAAGCTGCTTATCGACAAGAGGGGGAAAAACCCAACGTATCTCACGGAAGTCCAAAAGGAAAGTTAACGAAATCAAGGACGAAAGTCGGCAGAGGTACAAAAACAGGGGGAGGAATAGGGAGTTTTTTTATGTAGTTAAAGGTAAACGGGTTCTATGAACCGTCGCAACATTTCCTTCCTGTCCGGTCTGGGTCCGGTTGGGTCGCACAATTTGATTTTGAGCTCTGAGCTCAGAGAAAGCAACTAACAGAGAGAAAGAGAGAAAAGGGGAGTGCCAACAACACAAAAAATGTACTATAAAGTGTAACAATTTGTTAATAATTTATTGAGTTTAAAAAGCTTTTAGTTTGTCGCAATTTTATTAATGCACAACATTATATTATATTGTTGTTGTCCAAACTAATTGAATTTCCAACAGATTGTGAGAAACCAAATGAGGATATTGTGCATGGAAATTCCTTTGATTCGGCCACCACTGCCTCGGTCTGTGGATCAGACCATCAGGTAGTTAATTATGCAACAGCAACAACAGCAACTGCAACGGGAACAACAACATCGCCAGCAACAACGCCTGTCTCCAACAACAACACTAACAACAACAGCAATAGAATGGATTATGTGACATCATGTACGAGCAGTGATAAAAGCAAAAGCTTCCATCCAACGCGCACAGGTAAGCAATTAGTTTATTTTAGGTAAGAGTCTTTAAACAAACATTTAATTAGTGTTGAGTCGATTAATATATGATCGGAATTGAACCATTAAGCTATCAACTGCTGTTGATAACTACATCCGATACAATATGCCAAATAAGAGAATCTACAGATCTTTCAGATATATAATGTTGTTCTTGGTTAGACTCTGTAATTGGGTAGCACAAAAAGTCTATTAGGCTTGTGTAATAACGTGTGTTGGGGGTTTTCAGGTTCTGCTTTCGTTTACTGATCATTGTAGTGACAAAGCCATAGAACCAGCGAACTTGGAAAAAAATATTTTTTTTAATATTTATTCGTCTAAATCCTAGGTAGATTAGCTGCTAATCTAAGTAAAAGCCACTGGAGGTTTGTTAACATTAATTTTGGATTATATATCTGGAATCTTGAGTTTCAGCACATATAATATTAACTACATTTCGTATTGATCCTGAAAATTTCATAGCGATTGCAAATTGTGCTCGTTAATTATATAAACAAAAATCTGTCTGCCAAGTTAAGAAGTAGAGCATATAGTTTGCGGTAAATTATTTACAGAATACTGGCTCTTTTACAGCCTGGCAAACTCAACTTGCAGCTAAGTGTTTTGTGGCATATGCTTAGTGCATCCGCCGAATTTGTTGTTTCAACAATAATTTGCTTGACAGACACCTACGATTTCAATTCCGAATCCCATTCCAATTCTCCAATTCGAAAACAAATACCAATTCCGATCACGATGGCGATTACGATTATGTATTGCTGCGATATCTGTCTTCCAGATCTTTATTAATTGCTGCCGATTGCAAATACCCATTGAGTGCGGTGTGTGTTATTATGTTTTTGTTTTGAATTGGCTTTTAATTTATTTATGTGAATTTTGAAATTGAAATTGAAACGGAAATTAAATTTGAAAACAAATAGCTAGATGAAGTCGTGGCGCCAGCGTAGGCAGCCGGAGACCAAAACGACAGCATATCTAAATATCTATTTAAATTGTTTACATATTTAGGCATAACATAACCAAATAGCAACTAACAACGGGATCGAGACGCTTGCACAGCTTGAGATACATTTATTTAATGCCATCGTCGTCGTCCCGTACAAATTGGAGCGACAGCGACAGCGACGCATCATTAATGCATTGTATCTTGTATCTGTTGCATGTGGAAATTCCCCTCTATCCCTGCACACGGTCAGTGTTAACATGATGTAGCATGCGCCACAATTTTTATTAATAATCATCGTCATCGACAGTGCTGCCCACACAACAAAAGTATCTTCAAGTCTACAGATACAAATTACAGTTAAGCTCAGTTAGACTCCCGCTCTAAAGAATCTCAAGTCTGAAGCTGTTTGCTGCTGCTGCTGCTGTTGACATTATAATAAATTAATTGAATTTATGGTCTTTGACACATTATGGCCATAAATGTTATCAACATTTACATATGCAATAGTTGGAGAGTGAGTAAGAAAGAGAGAGAGAGAGATAGGAAGAGCTAGACACAAGTGTGCGCTACTAATGAAACAATCAACTAATTTGACAACAATCGAATTTTTAATCTACATAAACGAGCATGACGAATATTTGATATACTTTCCGAAATAAGTTACTTAATAAGTTGACATAAATATCGTTTTTATATGCTTATAATATCTGTTTTAATTGTTTAAAAAATATAAAAATATAATTAAACCTAGTTTTCATGGCTTTGAAAGATTTAAATGTCATATTTTAAAATAAATGTTAGAAATTTTTGTTAATTTATTCAAATAATCAATGGGTTTGCTCCAAAATAGTTTAAAATCTATTCCTATTTGTCTGGTTTAAAAAATCGATGTAATGTTTAGACCCTTAACAATTTTATAATCTGCATTTTGACTGAATATTAGCAATTTTACTTGACCAGTTTGAAAAACTAATGGGCTTTCTCTAAATTTAATTATATATATTTTACTATTTCTAGTTGCTTAAATCTAGCGAATAGATTTTGATCAATTTTCCATACATTATAAACACTCAAATTCTAAAAATTTTGGTATATAGCACTTATCTTGTTAAATTTCAACTATTTTTATTAACTAAATATTATTTTTTATAATGCATTAAAATAGTTTTTCACAAAATTTATAAAATTAATTTAGGGTGTTGAATTTATCTTTCGTTTCTTAATTTATAACATTGTTTTATATGATGCAAAATTTAGTTAAAATTGGTTTTATTGCTTTATAAAACATTAAAAACTTCCTTACATAGCTAAGGAACTTTTATGTTTCAAAAGTAAATAAGCAGCAAAAACCAAACTAAAATCTACTTTAATTCTTAATCATAAATCGTCGCATGAGTCGCGTAGTCTTTAAATGCTCTCTTTGCTCGCTGTCTCTCTCTCTTTCTCTCTCTCCCTCTCTCCGTCTCTTTTTCGCTATCTCTCTGCTGCTGCTTGGGTTCAATTTGATTCAATAATTTTGTAAATGGACATGGCCCCTGTTGCCAGTAACTTTGCCTTTTTGCCTGCGGTCTTTGCCCGTGTTCTCTGTGTGCCTTGTGTCATATACATATATGTATTTGATCATCTCATGGTATTGTCTGTAGTAGCTGTCCATTCCTCCTCCTCCTACTCCTCCTCTGCTCTAGCTATATCATAATGTCCAACTGCCCGCATACAAATGATGTGTAGAGAACTTGGTTTGTCATTTGTGCGGTGGATTTCTGTGGCTGCTTTTTACCCTCCTGCTGGTTTTGTAGGTTGTTTGCTTAATTCGTTTCGATTGTCTTTTTGTCAGTCATTAATTTGCCGCATTTACATATTATTGATGCTTACCCACACCCCTCTCTACAATTCACTGTTCCTCTTGATCATTTGCATACATGAATTTATGAAGCTTTTTGAGCATGTGTGAAAATTGTTTAAGCTGAAAGATCCACAGACAAAGTGCGTGACTTGTTGACATTTTGACTTTAGTTAAAGCCTACATTATCCTTAAGTGCAGAGGTAATTATGTAAATGTAGTCTAGGCTGAGTTTTTTATTTCATCCAGGTGTTCGATTCATTTGTATACTCACCAAAGAACTTTTGAATCAAAAATTATACAAATTATGATTAATAGTGCTTATTAAAAAAAAATTTCGAGTTTATGGCTTGCAAAACTCCAAGAAACAGTGTCATGAACGCCCGGCTACCAACTTGAATTTGTTTTTATGGTCTTTTATTTTTTTGTATGTTTTTTTTCTGTGTGTTTTCTTTTACCATTTGGTGTATTCTTTTGTAAAGTTTGCTTTTAATTTGATTCGACAACAACAAGCAACAAATAACGAACACCTACAACAGAATCAACGAAGCGCAAAATACGTTAAAAATGCTGCCAGTTTCGTCATCGTTACGAGACTATATATCGCCTATATGTATCTTGAAAACTTCATGCATATAAATTTATAATCCATGGTTATGGTAAAGATCTCTTTGGGATCTCTATCGGGTGCGTCGAGTGATTTACAACTCAGTTGCATTCTGTATATGCATTAGTTTTAGGTGTTATATATTTTTGTAGCTTTAGGGCAAAGGTTCTGCATCGTTTCTTCACTTTCGTTATGCAGTTTATGACTAATTTTGTGTTTATTTGGACTCTGTACTTAAAGGGAGTAGAGGGTCTATTAGGTTGTCTAAAATAAATAAAATCTTATATACTGAAACTGGTTGAAAAATTGCTTTATGTTTCTATAATGAACTTTAAAGTTATACATAGAATAGTTTATTTTGTTCTATTACTACAGCAGTTTAGGAGATTTAGCTGTCTTATACTATAAACGTTTAATATATAATATACCTCAGTTAAATAGAACATTTTCTAAAGTAAAATTACCATATATATGAAAGAGCTATAGCTCTGATAAACTTAAGTTGGATACTTGTCTAAACAATTCCGTATGATCGCATAATAAACTCCTCAATTTAAATAGTTAATTTCAATAGTTATTTAAGAGCTAGAGCTTTAAGATTGAATCCATCTCATATATAGTCTATCAAGTTATTTTTCTGAAAATTTCATTTTGTTTGCATAGTAAATAATGATATTATACATAAAACAACTGAAATGGTATTATGCAATAGCTACCTTAAAACTACAGCTGTAAGTTTTAATATTATGCATAGAAGAATACAATAGCTATTTTAAAGGCAAAGTGTTGAGACCTAAGGCATCTCAAATAAATAACACTCCAAAAACTATTCTGAAAATTTCAACATGATCAAATAACAAACTCTCGAGTTATGCATAGAACAATTTTAATATTTAAGTTTCTAAACCAATATTAGAGCTATGGCCCTAAGATTTAAGGCATCTTATATACACTCATGTTAGGTACAATTCTGAAAATTCTTTGGTCTTTAAAAGTCTAGCATCCACGACATTTTCTTTGCTACGTATTTGATTTTTGTTTCTTAGTTTTTACTTGCACACATTCAATCAATTTTCGCAGCTAACGCTTAGTCATCGTTTCTACATGCAGCAGAAAGATACAATAACTCACAGATAGCGCACATATGATTGCCTCTTTAACTGTGTGTGTGTTTCAGTATCTGTGTTTGTGGACAGCCAGGGTCTTTTTGAGTGTTGCGGTTGAGAGCGCATCTAGGCTAGTGTATCTTAGATATTTGCACGCAAAATTGTTTTTATTAGCGCTAACTTTTCATTGTCTTCTCCACTTGGGCTGCAAAAAGCGATGATGCGACTTTGAAATATGCTCTGATTTGAAATTCTCTATGAAATTCTGGCTTAATTAGCAGCCATTTTGAAGAAAGTTCAACTCGTTAGCAAACCGAAAACAAATGAACAACATTTGAATATTTCGCGAAAAGATTTGTTCTATTTTCAGTTCTTTTTGCTTTGTTTGTTTTTTTTATTATTATTTTTGTATTTGTTTTTTTAGTTGTGTTGTGTGTTTGTGTGTGTGTGTTCTTGTTGTTGCTATTATTTATATTTCTACACAATAAAATGCCTGATGCGTGAAATGTTTGTCCAAGCTTGAAGAGTTGCCATTGTGTTGCCGTTGATTCATGTTCATCATCAACAACATCAGCCAACATGAGCAACATCATGCTGATGTCGGCATATAACCTCAGCCCAGTCAACCAACCGATCAGACAAGAGTATAGACCGCTGCAAGAGAGACCCAGTGAGAGACAGGCGGACAGGCAGACACTCAGTGGGACAGAGAGACAGACACTCAGACAGACAGACAGACAGACAGACAGTTTCTACTCGCTTTTCAGATCGCTTGGCCGTTGCAAGTTTTTCGTCTTGTTTTTGTTGTTGTTGTTGTTGCCTCACAAAATGACACATTTAATGCATATTTGACTTGTAGATACATTTGACTGCACATGCAGACACCCTTCATTCCCCGCCCATCATCTTCTTCTTCATTCACCTCCCCCACTTTGTTTTGGAGCTCCATCTGTAACTCCACAACGCCTCGGGGTCAGAGTCAGAACTGACGCCGTTGATCGTCACATTGCGTGTCGCACTCACTTTGAGTTTCTACTTTTTTGTTGAATGAATACTGCGAATATATAGGTTTTAGTACTCAGCCACACGTAGTATTCATAAGTGTACTCGCTTTTTTTCCGTTTGCTGTTTTTTGTGACATTTCTTGAGTGTGTGCCAAGCGTTTTAGTTTAGTTACAGTTTGTTGATTTTGAAAGCGACAATGGAATTCTTGAGGCATGTGGACAGATCACACCGTATAGCTATAGGCTTTCTATATAACTGAGTGGGTTGGTGAGTGTAAGTGTTTTAATGTGCGGGTTTGAGAACTAAAAGATTATGATATGTACTTAAATAAATGGTAATTAACTGATATCCTAATCGAAATTGTTTAATAGAGATTTCAACTACATGATAAATATATTTTTGGGCTAAAAATTAACTTGCTAAGTTCTTTATGGAATCGGTAGTAATCTTTTAGCATTGGCTAGTTAAAATTTATTTATCCCCTCTTACAAAACTTACGATAACTTTGCCAAAAATATACCGATTTTTAAATGGAATAGCATTTTAAACTATATTTTGTATTAATATTAATTCTACAATAAAATTTAATTAATTTAATTTTTTTCTAAAATTTTCCAAATTTTGCATACCTACCTTGACATTTTTTCAAAAAATTCAAAACAATTTTTTTTATTTTCTTTTCAAAACCTAGTTTAACCGATTAGATATTTTGTGTAGGTGAACAATATATATACTTTATGGGGTCGAAAATGAGTTTTAAGCTAGTTAATATAAAATTACAAGGCAGATATATATAAATATTCAGTTTGGGAATCGAAAGAGTTAAGATAAGTTTACAGGATATGAAACTATTTATCAATGATCAATATTAAGAAACTGGTTCATACGAAATTAAAGAATTTCAGTTAAAGAAAAGTTTAAAATTGTTTGCTTAAATTAATTTCAAATACTCGCAGTATTAAACCGAACTGTCTTCATAAATCTTACATTCTATATAATTAATATAATATTAGCATACAATGTACAAGACAACCAGTCGTAAAAATGAAAAGTTTAGAGTCTCATCCACCCAATATTAATTACGCTAAATTCAGCCATTAACGCAAGACACTTTTGCACCTCCTACAAATTATGTGCCAACAGAGCAGAACATAGAGATCGAGAGAGTGTAAAAGAGAGAGAGAGAGAGGGAGATAAATTCTCTTGGTGGTCTGGTCTCCACGCACCAGAACTTATAAGTTACAGTACATAAAGCTACCAAGTCATAACATCTACGAGACTATGACTAAAAAATTATGTTGATTGCAAATTTGTTAAAGTCATAAAATTAAATTTCATTTTTAATTTTAACGCCATTGTTTTTTGGTTGGACCAGAGGCGAAAAGAGGCGGAGAAGTGGGCGAACTGGGAAAACTGAAACTCAAGTCGGAGCTAGAGCATATTATTATAGCATTTAGCGGAATTTAATGCGTCCACTTCAGGCCGACTCGGATCTTGACTTTTTTCGAAATAGAAGAGTTGCTTTTTAGTGCCACTAGAGAGCATATTAATCATTCTTGGTGGCAACAATGGGTTATATTATAGAACCTGGTCGGTCGGTCGGTTTAGGCCTTCAAGCCAGAAATCACATTGCCAGCTAATTAACATAGTTACATAGTTGACTTGGACTCAAAGTTGGACTCGATGTTTTCAAATAGGAGTTAGTTTTTTTTTCGGAATTGTACTACGCGCCTGCGCGCTTCGTTGGTCAACAGTTTTTGCTGTTGTTATTCTTGTTGGTGGTGCTAATACTCTTGATGTTGTTGGTGGCGGTGCTGGTGGTGGTAATGGCGGTGGTGTTTGCTGCTAGGGAGCGCGCAGAGCTGTGAAATTTCAAGTCAACGGTTTGGTTTAATGGTATTTTTTCTGTATTTTAGCATGGTTCAAAAGCCACACAACCTAGAATTTTAAGCTCTTTTCAAATCGCATCGGGGGAGTTGCAATTCTTTTGCTGTGGTTTCCCTTTTTGCCACAAATCTCTCACTTTTTTCAAAAAGACCCGGCACTTAAAAGCAGCTAGAGTTGTAGCAGAGACTAGCCGAGCTTGAGTTAAAGTAATTGTAATTTGGATATTCTTTTGATTTGTTTATAATAAGCAGTTTAAAATCTAATAGTTTTAGTTTTTTCAGATAAATAGAATACTAAAGCTTGGATGTTTCCTGAAAATTTCAACATTATCGGTTAATAAACTTTGAAATTATATATAGTACAATAAAAGGCAAATATAGCAGCGTATACTGAAATACTTATAGAGCATAAGTACTTAAAATAATATAAAATTTAGATTTTAACACAACTTTTTAGCTTGACAACAGTTTTAAAGTGAGCTCTGCTATTTGTCCTAGACCAAGTACTGGTCCTCTGGCTGTCGAGTACTCTCTACTAAGTCTTTGCTGATGGTGTTTATTGCGATCTCGTCAGCATATACAAAAACTACATTGTTGCTGTTGGATTTCGTTTAATTTATTACCATATATTCAGTAGGAATCTGACGCGCGCCAACGGCAACACCAGCAAGATGGCATTGGATGAATCTATCTACCTATACTATAGTTACTCCCCCGTTCGCCGTTCTATGCCATACCTATTTTACCCTCTAACTCCCTCGCATCATATACGGCTAGGTAAAAATTCAAATGGGTTTTAAGTACGAATAGTTTTCGTATACAGCCCATTGTTGGCTGTCGACGGCGTCTCCTCGATGTTGGGACTTGAACTGCTTTTAATTTTTTTTTTTTCAGGTTTTTTTTAGTTTTTTCAGTTTTTGTTGTGCTCGTTTTATTTCGTTACGTACGTAGTAGATGTAAATTTACGCCATAGAAAAGCGTTACGGTCGAGTTAATTTAAAACAAAGAACATTCAAAAGAACAACATCAACGGCAAACGGCAACTGTGAGTTCAACCTTTTGTTGTTGGGGGGGAACACAAAAAAAAAACAGAAAAAAAAATTAAACATTAAATTGTATAATGCGAAAGCCGCTAATAGCAACAACAACAACAACAGCAGCAACACATCCAAAGGCAATGAACGTAACGTAGAGTGAGCGAGACGGAAAGAGAATGAGACGAATTGCATTGGATTGTGAATACGTGAATAAAAATTCGAACACATTCATAGTTTAGAGGTTCATATGTAACTGCAAGTAACGAGCTTACACTGCAGTTAGATGAATAGATAATACCATTCGCAAATTTAATCGTATTCGTATTCGCATTCGGTTGTGCTGTGAACTGCCCTGAACTTTGTTAAGAGTTCTTTATTTTTTTGTGCATAGAATTATAACTTTAATATAAATCATTATAATTCATAATGCAACTACATTTCAAAGAATTTTTAAAAAATGTTGTGTAGCTTTTTTAAAGACTTTTTTAGAGTACTTTACAATTTTTGGTAAAAGAAAATTTTTTATTACAAATTTTCTTAAAATTTTAAGTCCTTGTCATTGGAACGTTTCCGAAATCTTTAATTATTTTCATATACCATATTATAACGATTTCTGAAACGAATAGAGATTAATTTTAGATTAATTTTTGTTTTTCTCCATACGAAAAATATATTAAGTTATAAAATAATTAAAATTTAAAAGAGTATCTCACTTTCAAAGATAAATTCTACAGCTAACACTCCAGAGGAGAATCCTTAATTCTCTTTTATATTATGTAAACGAAAATTAAATATTTACATTTTGCTTCAATTTGTATATACCATTAAAGTAAAACAACTTTTAAACTTTGTATATAAAATTTTAATTGACAATGTCCATTTTTGTCTGCATTTATTTAAAGATATATTAATTTGTTATAACTATTCGCATTTGGCATTGCAAATAGAAAAAAGTTATGAAAATCGTGCATGAAGTCAGGTTGGCAATTAATTTGCAATCAACTTTCAAAACTTTATTTGCCAAGCAACAACAGCAAAAACAACAACAACACTTTATGCATCATTAAGAATTAGGCAAACAATAACAGAAAAAAAGACAAACGACAAAATGGAGAAATAGACAAAGACACACACGCACACACAGACATCAATAAGCTACAACAACTCTTGTTGGACACACACAGATGTTGTGGCTGGAGTTGTTGGCCAAGTTTGTACGCCAATTTATAATTATTAACTCTCTGTGGCAAACGAACAAATAAATAAAATCAAATTATGTGGGGGGAAATCGCGTAGTCTTTTGAGATTGAGACGGGATATAGACTAGAGACTGCTGTAAATACATATATTGTAGATTGGTGTGGGGTTAGACTCGAGCCGAGTCGAGTTGCGTTGAGTCTAAAGAACTACGCGAACATCCGCTGGCAAAACAGATTCGATGAATGGGGCATCAAAAAGCCGGTTCGGTATTGAATGAGTGTGGAGTGAATGAAATGAATGAATGGAAATGAATGAACTGTAACTTGTTTTAGATTCGCGTTTAACTAAACAAACGGACAATCTGCCTAGACATCGACTCTCGACTCTTGACTCCCAACAAAATTCAGAGCTCAACTCCATTTGAGCAAAGCTCCATCTCTATCTCAACAATTGTAACTGTGAGTGTATCTCTCTCTCTCTCTTTCTCTCTGTCTCTCTGTGTGTGTCAGAGCTTCGTGTAATTTGGTTTACCTCGTTTTTTTTTTAATTTATCGCTTTTTTTTTTGTTGCTTCTGTTGCTGCCTCAAAAGAGTTCAGTTCACATGAAAGAGACGGCAACGGCGACAAAATGTTGACCGGATGTGAGGCTGCGCTTTTTTTTCTGCCGTTGCTCCTGTCTCTGTATGGGTGTGTACAGTGTGTGTGTGTGTGTGCCAATAATTACATTATTAATGCGAATTTCATGTCAAAAGCACACAAATTCATAAAAGAAACTAAATTAAAAATGCTTTAATTTATATACTTTTGGTTCGCAAATTAATGCCAGTGTTGTGTAGTCTACAAATTACAACTTTTCAATGTTGTTTATTACTAAAACTTTAACCCCAATGTATACAAATTGAATATTTGACAGCTTTCCTTCAACTTCTTACACTTTCAGTTTCATAAGCCGCAATTTCCGTCTAGTCACAAATTTTTCAAAATTTCGTCTGCTAAAATATCCGCCAAATAGACAAATTCTACGCCTTGCGCCACGCCCCCTCACTGCTCAGCTTTTCAGTCAACGCTAGCGTCTTTGCAATTTCCTTGCATATTTCCGCTGTTACAGTTTTCATCGCTGCCCCTTTTTTTTGTTGCTGGCATTTTCCACACCAAATGCAAATGCACTTTTCTCTGTGTGTAGGTGTATGTGTGTGTTTATTTGCCTTTTGCGGCATTTACAATTTTCATTAACGCTATTTTCATTTTCGTTTTCATTTTGTTGGCCGCCAGCTAATTGAATTGTGTGAGAATTTTTTCGCAAGCATTTTTGCAAATCAAATTATACGCTAAAAGTTGAGGGCAAATCTGATAGACAGAAATAAGTATATGTAGCTACTAGCTACAAGTGTGTAAATATGTTTCAAAATTATAAGAAATATTTTTTAAAAAATTTTGAAATTCCCTCAAGTTAGTTTTTAGAGCGATTTTAGAAGATAAGGATTATAGTCTCATATATATAAACATTTATATGATAATATTACAAATTAGTATGATCTAAAAATGTGAAATTCCTTCAATGTATTGTCATTTTAATCATGCTATAAAATACCAATAGTTTTGAGTGCAAATTTGTATGATTTTTTTGTGATTTTTAGGTTACAAAAGATTCTACAAGTCACAAACTGCCGCCTAACTAATTATAATGAAATTAATTCATTTGACTAATAGAATAACTAGCTAAAAGGAAAAAGGTGCTAATATATACTGTATGCAGCGATTATAAAGGTATATGCTAGACCAAAAGATTTCCCATATTGATAACATAAATGACCTTGCTGGTAGTACAAAAACAACCCTCATCAGTGGTGGTGACCCAACACCCTTGGGAACTGAAAGCGAAAACCAAAACAAGCATAAGAATATACAGAAAAACATACATATTGAAATGCCGACACTTGTCACTCGACAGACAAATAACAAAATTATATAGAAATGCTGCAATTGGGTAACGTTATGGGGGAAATGCAACAAATAAGCTAAGGGCTAAATGCACCCTATATATATGCATAGAGTTGTGGAACTGGAGAGATCTGTAGAGAACAAGTGCAGTGGCATTTGGCCGGGGGTGGTTCAATTTCACTTGATATGATGGCTATCAGTGGAAATAACCACCACCAAAATAAAGGACCTGCATCGGCATGTAGTAGCATGTAGCTCTGCTCTATCTCTACCTTTTCCTTTCCCTTTCTGTACCCAGTTCATGTCCTATTCCTGCACAATTTGCTTTTGGTCCGTCATTTAAGCCACGTTGTTATAATTTGTCGTTGTCAGTCGCCGCGCACCTGAGCGATTCAAGTTGAAGTTTTGTAGTTCTGGCTATAACGTGGGAAAATTCTCATTCCGGAATGAAAGAGAAAAAAAAGCTAATGCAATTTGGGCTGCGGGTTTGCCGTAAATTCAGTGCAAAATGTTGGTTGCTCGCTTGATTTTTATCAGTCAACCGACGCCCTGTTAACTATTTATTTCTCTCCCTTTCCTTTGATCTGGCTGTCTCGCTTGCTCGCTTCATTTTCACATCGTTATGCGCATTGTTGTTGGCTTCGGAATCGTCTCATTTATTTGTCTACATTTGGGTTTTTTTTTTTAGTTTTTGTTTTCGCTCTCTTTGTGTTTAAATGCGTCAAAGTGTAAATAAATTTGAATTTTCAGCTTGTTTTAGCTTTTAATTTTTCGTTCGTTTGTCTGTTCGTCTGCTCTGGCTCTCGGGCCTTTTGCAATTTCAGTTTTAAGCTACAAGTCGAACTCGGTACCGGACTTTCGGACCCAGAGCCCAGCCCATGCCATCCCATGCTATACTAACATATACTATCCCCAACCCATCCCTTACCAAACTCAACTGAACTGAACTGTCGGCATTTTGGCTTTTGATCTGTGCGCTTGCGCAGCTGATTTGTTGTTGTTCTTCTCATTATTGTTGTTGTTGTTGCTGTTGTCGTCTCATTCTGTAAATGTTGTTGATGTTGTTTTCATATTGTTTCATTTGCAGCTCTTTGTTGTTGTTTGCTTGCCATGTTTTTGCTATTTGTCCAGACTCTAGTACTTGCCTCTTGCCTCTTGCATCTCTCTCATGTCATTTGCCTAGATAACACACATCAAAAGTTCACTTTTGGCTAACCATTTGAGGTCATATGTACACACTTAGATCCCTAGAAAAAATCCTGTGATCAAGCTGTCTATGCTTGCAACAGGCTATATAAAAAACCTAGGACATATCATTGTCCTCATTGTTCTAGCTTTCTTTCAGTAAAAACAGCCAGATCTCAGAGACTTCAAGAGCTAGAAAGATCGGTAAAGGATCAGTGTTTTATATGGACAACTTTTTTGGTTATCATAGATATCTTAAACAAGCTTAGGGTACATATTTTAAACAAATTTTAAAAGAACCAAGCTATAATTTAGACTATAGGTATGGTATACACATATCAATCAAAGAAACAATCCGTAATATATCAATGAGTATGTTCAGTTAGGAAAACATTTTTATTTTAGAGTTTTTCTTCAAACTTTCATTAAATAGTGAACTAGATAAAGTACAATCCGGCTATAACGCCACTAAAGGCACTGTTATAATCAGACTCTTCAGTATTTTAATCTTCTGTATTATTAATTTATCAAATTTGTCTTAGAGCAACTACAGGTTCTTTTACAGACCACCCAAACTATCATAACCTATACTACAATTAGTTTTTAATATTTTAATTCTACATTCACATATACTTTTAAGTTACTTGAAGTGCATTATTTGTCCCCTCTGAGCCCACGACTTGCACTCACCCTCCTACTCTCCCACGCTGCTACCATGGCAGTTATCCTTGGCCAGGACGCAATGAGCTGGAACGTGAGTCGCAAGTCGCGTTATTTGCTCCTGCAAGTACAGCACCAACATTTGTTGTGTAATTTATCAACATGAAAAAATTTTAAACTAAAAAATTGGTGCTACTCCCACAGCTGGCGTGGGAAAACATAATGCAGAGGGAGCAAGAGTCGAGGCAGAGGTTATTAAAAAGCAATTGCAATTAACAAGCTACCAAATGCAATTATAATCATGGTAGATAGATAGATTTACATACAGACTTGCAGACGATTGCAAGATCAGCTTGCCAAGACAAAAGAGGACAATGGCAAAAGGAGAAGAGGACAGGAAGGTTATTCGGTTATTGGTCATTTCAAGCGAAAAAACAGCAAACAGAAATTGAATGAACGGGGGAAGAAGGAAAAGCAGCATGACAAATGAGCAAGAAGGTTGTTGTGGGTCGCAAAAATGCACACAAAAAAGCCGCAGGATATCTCTCTCTGTTGCTCTTACACTGCTCTGGTGAATCGCAAACAAAAGGACTACAACAAGCAAATGAGAATACAACATCCGGTAATTTACTTCCTTTAGTTCCGTATAGGAAACCTTGAGAGAAGAGACCTTTTAAGAACATTCAGTTCAGTTCAGTGCCTTTTGTATTAGCTCGCAAGTGGTAGAGATTTCAGATTTATGAATGAACTACAAGTGCAGCCAAGCAGTGCGAAAGAGAGCCAGCAACAATAGTGTGTGTGTGTATGAAAGAGAGAAGGAGAACGATGCGTCGGCGCAAGTAAATTAGGTAAGCCAAAGGCAGCGGCTAAGTGGCCTGGCAGGTAGTCGACTTCAGTCATGTCCTGACATTCTAATATCCTATATATTGTATATGTTTGCCATATATTCCTATGTTCCCATATATACCCATATATCTTGTGCGTATATCTTGCGTGTGCAACCGTTTTGTTGTTGCCCCTTGTGCCCCTTGTGCTCAGGTTGCCTGCAGTTTTTCTCACAGCGTTCACAGCTCGGAACCAAGCAACAACAACAAAAACAACAACAACAGCAACTCGGAAATGTGTGGGCGATTGCATCTGTATCTGTGTGTGTTTATATGTGTGTGTGTGTGTGTGGCACACAATCTGGCAATGAAAAAAAAAAAAAAAAAAGCGCACACACAACAGTTGTCCGATCTGAAACTGAAACTGAGACCAAGTAGCAGGAGTAACATTACACTGTGAAAAAAACGGGTATAAAAATTACATTGTGGTCATAAACTAAGAAATAAAGATACTTCAAAGAGCACTTCCTAAATTTAAAAAAAAAAAACAGTTTTTTTTTTCAATAATTTTCTTATTTTATTTTAATATTTAAACCAAATGCTTTTAAAATATAATTTTGTTATATTTATAGAGCAATAAAGCTCGTTCATACTATAAATTCCTATAAATATGGTTCTAAAAATAATATTTTTATAATAATTTTTGTTGATTTATTTCTATAAACCGAACAATGTCCAACTTTACTGCATAAATCATTCAAATAAGATTTTATTCTAAATTTGAAGAACCTTTGTCCGAAATTGAATGCAAGAAAGTCTAATTTTAGCGATCTGTTTCATAATATTCGCTAAATAATTAAGCTCTCAAATAGTAATATTATATACACTAGCCTAAAAGCACTAGAGAAGTTTAGTTTCCCCATATTATAAATATTTTAAAAACAAATTTCTTACATTAGAATTATAATTTAAATTCATAATTTTGCTTCATAAGCTAAACTCGATTCGTTTTCTTTTAGTAATTTTTGTGAACCATGAAATTTTTGACATTTTTTTCTAAAAATTCTCTATTTTTAAGATAACAAATTTTAAAATCATATGTTTAAAGTTCTCATACTTTGTTGCTCTTTTTTTTGAGCAGTGTAAAAGTATGAGCGGGAGCACAAGACTGAGCCTTGAGGGTCGCCGTCTTTTTGCTTCTACACGCACACATGTTGTCCGAATTTGGTTGTTGTTGGTGTTGCTGTTGTTGTTACTGCTGATGTTGTTATCGTTGTTGTTGTCGTAGTCATGGTGATAGTTGGACAGGTGCACAATTTAATGTTGCAGCTCGACTCGAGAGAGTTGCCACAGGGTTTCTCATACTCAGTCCCATTTGCCAGGGTTCAGCTTCAGTTTCAGCTTCATTCGTTTGTGCTTTGCATTCACTTTGACGCAGTTTGCGTTGCTGTTGTTGTTTTAGTTGTAGTTGTAGTGGTTGTTGTTGTTGTTGCTGACCGCATGCCACCTTCTGTGAGAGCAGTGAGAAACGGTGCATTAAATGAGCCATTTAGCGAGTCAGTCTACAAATTTTTTTTGTTTTTGAGAACTGACCAACTGTTTAAAATGCAAGCAGCAACAGCAGCAGTTAAAAATCAAAAAAAAAAGAAGAAAAAAAAACAGATCCATAAATTTACAGCTCTGATTGCAGATTGATTGTACGTAACGAGAATTGAAAGATTGATGTTTACTTCCGGTCTGTGTTGGCAAATAAGAATCATGACATGAAAATGTTTTAAATTTTTCAAAAAATGGTAACAAATTTTTAAAGAAAATTTTCAGTTAAATACTTATGATTAAAGAAATTGTAATTTATTTATGTAAGCAAATATTTAGTTATTTAATTTAGTGTTAACTGCTTCCGGCTGCTACTGCTGCTTTATAACCAAAACTATAGCTGATCAGTTAAGCAACGAATTTTGAACGATCATTTCCCTTGTGGCAGGTCAAGAATGCCATAACTTCAGCGTTAGCTTCTGTGCTGCAGATCAATGTATCCTCTAGTGGATCAATTGTGGCAAGATCAACAGCAGCTGCAGCTCAGTTTTAATCAAGACAAGTACCTAGATCAATAATATATAGTATGTAGTATGTAGTGTGTATATCCTCAGCTCTCATTTATGGCCAGATCATTATTACATTTTGTGCCTCATCAGTGTTTTGTGAAGATCAGTGCTGCGATTCTGATGCTGATGTTGATGCTGATTCCGATTCCTTTGGCAACTAGCAAGTGCGTTGAGTGTGTTGTGTGTGTGTGTTCTCTATCCAAAGTATCTGGTTTCATTTCCGTTCTAAATGCGCGCCAAGGAGCTGCCAAGATAATGCAACTCACATACATACACACCTCCCCATTCCCCTACTCCTGTTGCTGCTGCTCCTGCTCTTCTACTGCTCTCCTGATTCTGCTGCTTCTTCTGTTGCTGCCTTTCAGCAATGTGTTGTTTGTATTTTTGTTGTTTACAAGTCTAACAATCAAAGCATATCTTTAGTGCTGCATCTGTTTATTTTGTTGTCAAAATGCAGGTACACACACACAACCGCCAGTATCTGTATCACCTAGTATAGTGAGTGTATAGTGAGTGTATTCATACATGAGTTGATTCATACTTTAGCATATGTGAGTGCATATCTGTAGTTAAATTGCGGACGCATCTTGAATAGCTTCACTGGAAAATTGATATTTTTCTTAGCCACTGCTGCCACGGAAGCAGCAACAGGTGTGTGTGTGTGTGTGTGAGTGTGTATGAGTGTGTGTTTGGGGCGTTGGGTTGTTGGTTGTTCTGCAGCTGTAATTATGTAAGTATGCGTGTCAAAACATCAACAACAACAGCAACAACAACAACAACTTGAGACTAACAACTTTGAGTATTGCTGCTGTGTTTATGATTTCCTTCCGTTTTGCAGACTAACAGTTTATTTATTTATTTATTTATTTTGTGGTGGCAAAGAGAAGCCCAACAGGTTCTCGTTCTCACTCGCTCTCTCTCTCTCTCTCTCTCGCTCTCTCTCTTTTTCGCTGTCACATCGGCCTGTTAATTTATATACACATCACGCTGCATTGACATCCGATTTACATTAGCGCTGCACTCAGCACTTGAGCGAGCAAGAGCAAAAGAGACAGTTAGAGAGAGTGCAGAGAGAGAGAAAGCGAGCTAGCGACACGTGTGGCAGGAAGTGCTTACTACTTACTGTGTGGACGGGGCAGACAAAAGCGAATAGCTTGGCTCAGTGGACTGCCTTGATTTTGGGTTTGGTTTGAAAGAGACACGTGTGCTGCTAGCAAAGCAGAGATGCCAGCTTTAATTTGATATCAATTCAATTCTGCAATTCTTTTGCTTCGAGAGCTCAAGTGTCAGCGAGTGCGGCAATTCGGCTCCTTGCCTGCCTACTCCTGCTCCTATACCTTTTTGCTACGCCCTCGACAGCTGTTTCGTCCTGCGTCCTGCGTACTTCGTCCCCTTATGCGGCGCTTCCTGTTGCAACTCCCTTGTTGCTGTAGTGCCATCTTGTAGATTATTTGCTTCATAACGCGTTATTGCATTAAATTGTAATCCCTTTAGACAACAGGGTTGCGATCCTACTTCTAGAAATAGTTGTGTAGTAGCATCCCTATTGTTGTTGCCTCTTACGGAGAAACAAGTTTCTTTTAATTGAAATTCAACAGCATTTGCTCCTTGGGCAACGCCTTAATGCTCATTATTCCGAATCCACACACATACAATCCTTTTTGGCACACACCATTCACCATTCAACATTCACCATTCAGCACTCACTTGGTATTCATTTGAATTACACTCGTAATTATTATGTTTGCCGCCTCGACGCGTTTTTTGTCAAATTTTCGATTGAAATTTGAACGTGTGCGTTTTGGGCAAGTAGTTCTTGTATAGCCAAGTATAGAGATTCTCCCCCTTCTTTAACCGATTTCGATTCGGATTCGGATTCGGGTATCTGTTTTGTGATTGGTGCGTTATGTTGGGTTGCGGTGGTTGCTTTTCGGTGGCTCAGTGGCTCGATGGCTCCGAGTCGCCGTGTCTCCTCTTTAGAGTGCGCACGTGCTTCAACCGGAAATGGCCGTAAGCGAGGCGCATCAACCATCATCACCATCTCGCTCCCTCTCTGTCCCTCTGCTGCCCCTCTGTCCCTCTTTCTCTCTCTTTGCCAGAGACACAGCTGTCATTGCCTCGTTCAGTTCTTCTTTATTTTTTTTTTGTGTATTTCCGCTTATGCTTCCATTGTTCTTGCCACTTTACGCAGCAAATCAAAATATCACAAAAAAATAACTAGTAATACAGGCTTTAATCAAGGGAATCTCGACTTTGGCAAGCCCAATATTTAAATTGTAGGTCCATAACTTGCAAGTTTATCATGAGTTCATTGTGAAACTTGTAGAATATCTTGAAATTACTATAAACAATCATAACGGAAGTTGTAGGATATATCAGAAATACTCTAACTATATGACACAATATTCTAAGATTATGCAATCGTTATAAAATTTACTGAATATGTTATGGAGTTATTATGAGTATTATAGATGACACATATATAAAATTAATTTAAAACCAAAAATTGAGTACCCAATGCTACGAGCCCGTCTACCAAATTTCTTAGCTCTAGCTCTTATATGCTCCGATATTACCAACAATTTTACAACATTCTATTTATATTTTATTTAAAATGAACTCTAAAGGGTCTGTAGATCGTTTTAAGCGCAAGTTCTGAACTAAACACAAATTTGTGAATAAATTGTGTTTAGAACCTTCTTACCTAGTTTTCATAGATCTAGCTCTTAGGTGCTTTTTCCTACCACTCCTTATCATTTGGTAATTACTATATACTGAATGTTGTCTATTACATTTTATTTTGCACTAACTGTTAAAGAGACAGTCCCTTTAATATTTTTAAATACAGGGCTTAAGCCCAAACAAAACCATATAAATTTTCAAATATATATTTATATATACACTACTATTTTAGCCATATCTGTCTTGTTTGTTAAGCACGCGTGCTGACTGAATTTGTAAGTGGCCAAAAAACCAAAATTTGAGAATTAACGCGTTATGGCTACAGTTTGTTTTTTCTTCTTCTTCTTCTTAACCATTTCTCAGCGATCCTTTTGTGGTCAAGTGGCATTAAAGCCACCGCAATTGGTCAACAGCTGTTAACGTTGTTGTATTACCACTGTGTGTGTGTTTTTTTTCCACCGTTTTTCAATGTTTTCAACGTTTTTCATTGTTCATGCATTTTAAGCAACATAATTTGAAGTCGAATAACTTGTGGAAGCCGTTAAATTGGCAAAGTTTTCTGCTTTATCAGCAAGTTGAAGGCACAAGGTAAAAACCGTCTGGGCAAATGTAATGTAAGGGGTATTTGGGAATTATGATATCTCCATAAACATATACGTACTTGCAACAAATTTCCAGGAAATACTTGAGCATTGAGGCCATTGCAGTTTTGTATTTCACTCTGCTTTCCACACCTCTCTCACCTCCACATTTATTTTGCTATAGCTAAATCAATAAGCACTTTAAGTTGATAACAAGCAGTCGATAAGCAGCTATCTCTGTCTATCCATCAGCTGTCTCACAAATGCACCAATGCAGGCCATATTTTCGTCAGCTGTGTTACAAAAATCTAGAAAAATATTGTTAAATGTCAGAAATTAAATTTTTAAGGGGCGGATGTTCAATTTATATTTTAAAATATATTTTATATATATTTTATTCATATTTTTATTATTTTGAATAAATTTTCAAATGTAGTTTATGCTACAAAAAACTTTAAGTTCAATTTCTTTTAGTTGAAAAGCTTATACAAATTTCCAAAAAAAAAATTTAAATGCATTTCTAAAATGTTGCTTAAGCATTTTTATTAATTTAAATTTCCTTGTTTTCTTTTATATATTTATATGTGGAACAGACATACTCCATACTCTATACTCCATATAATTTTCTATTTCTTTGTTGTTTCTGCAACATTTTGCGTATCATTTAAATATTTTTGCAATTTTTTTAGCATTTTTTTTTTTTTATTTATTGAAACGTGTCTTTTGCCATTACACGTAATACGAGCCACATTATTTTTGCATTATTTTCTTGATTTTTTTTTTGCCATTGGCTGTTGCCACAAATTGGCCCACAACACGTTTCGCCAAAAAGAGCCACCATTTTTTTTATATTTTGTATTACTATTTTTTTTTAACAACAATTATACAATACACAAATCTTAAAGATATTTCGACCAATTATGGCAGCAGCAAAAAAACACGTACGCCTTCATTTTTCAACCGAACAGAAACTCAAAAAAAAAAAAAAATAGAATAATAATAATAAAAAAGAAATAACTAATTTGGTATTGTTGTGAACAAAAACTTGTGAATGTTGTTCGGTTGTTCGGTTGTTGGCAATGATCTCATGCAGCTTCAGCCAATCCCAACTTTGTTCAATTATGAGAAGAGACGCACATAAGTGTGTGTGTTTGTGTGAGTGTGTATCTATGAGATGCTTCTATCAACAAAATATATGTTGGCGTTTCTTTTGCTTGATGAGCTACTGCCCACACTCACACTCTCACACACGCATACACTCAATACACTCACAATCATTCACAGACTCACACTCATATGGCTGCTGCTGGCCAGTGGCAAGTGGCAAGTGGCGAGTGGCGAGTGGGTTGTCGACTTTTATTCGTTGATGGCCATTTTGCTGCCTCCACTCCACTTGTGTGTTGGCGTTTTGTCTTTATGGTTAATGATCTTTTTGGGCCAATTTGAATGCTTGGCAACTGTACTCGTCTATCACAGAACTAATTAGCGACAGTGTTGCAATAGCTAAAAAAAAATAGATGTTAGGAAACGACAGCAGCAACAAGTGGCACAACGCAATTTTTATTCGTATAAATATCTACAGCTAAAAGTAGCAAGGAAATGTATGAAATATTGCAAAAATTTGAACAAAAACATTTTTTGATTTTTATAATATTTAATGTCAACTAAAAACTGCTTGGCATGTATTTACTTTTGTAATATTAAAAATATATTACAATGCAAAAACAATGAAAACCATTTATACTTCATTACTTTCAATTTTATATAGATTTTAAATTTATCAAATTGGAAGAAAAGCATTGCCAACTATTTTACATCTCCTGCTACAATAAGATATGGATTTTTATATTAGCAGACATCTATCAGATTACACGTTCAAAATGAAACAAGAAACTAATATTTAGTTTGAATAGTTATTACAAACTATAAGCTATAAGATACAGAAGCTTAAAAGTCCATAAAAAGCAAAATCCCCACAGCTTATTTACTACCAGCTAAAATTCTTTAACTTAGTAAGTAAACTTGAATTAAAAGTGTTCTTTCTTTGCTTAAGTTGAAAATGTCTTTTAAAAATACAAGTTTAAATGTTTACTTGATGTTTTTAACTCACTCTTTATTTGCGAAAATTATTTCTTGAACTTAGATTTATTCGAATATTAAAATAATATGTGTTATATTATTTTTAATTTTTTCCAATATACCATATTTATTCATACTTTAATTCTAACTGCTTATAAAAAGTTTTATTATAACTTTTGATTAAAAACTTATAAAGAACATGCTGCTCATTTACTGCCAGCAAAATGCAGAGGACTTTAAATACTCTTACTCAATGCTAAGGAATTGTATCTGCAGCTGTAAATGTATCTGTAGCTGTAGCTGTACATGTAGTAGCTGTATCTGTATCTGTATCTGTGAGTAAGCGTTGTACAAGTACGCCTTCCTCTTGATTATTATTATTATTATTGCCAATGGCACATTAGAGCGCATATATGAGAGAGTGTGTGTTGTGAGAGAGTTTTTTTTTTGTGTGTGGCTCGTGTGGTTGAGCCGAACGAAAACGAACACACGAAGCCCCAGCACCAGCACACGAGGCGCTCTCGCAAACACACGCACACGCGGACAGAGACAGAGATACGCACGAGCAGAGCGAGAGAGAGCAGTGCGCTGCAGAGTGACAGAGGGAGAGAGCAACTTGTAGATAGAAAACGTAGACGCAGGCAGAGACAGGCAACAAGACGAGGCGCAACTTCAGAGCAACTTCAGTTCTTGAACGGATGTCGAAGGCAGCGGAGCTGATGTCGCACGTAACGCAAAGCATACAAATTAATTTGTTGGATCCGTCGATGATCGTTGATCGGTTTGAACAGTGAATTGAAATCACGTATACGACACATGGGATTTGTGACAACAATTAATACAAATACAAAATGGTGCAGTGTTTTAATTGCTGATAAAAACAACAAGAAAATATAATATTAAAAATAATATATGAATAAATATATATGCGATATATAAAATATGTACGATATGCGCATTAATTTATCAAGTTTCGTTTAATCTATATACAACTGTGTGTGTTTATGTGTGTGAGAGCAAAAGCATCTCAGAATTGCCTTCAATTATTTGCCATTAAATTCAAAACTGAGCAAGTGTTAAAATTTTTTAATCGGCATTGCAAAAAGCGACGGAACCAAAGATATTTGCTTAATCTGTGAGCGTTAAAGTGTGCAGAAATCTACAAAAACGGAAATGCTTTGATTAATGAATGACAAGAATAACCGAATCGTTATGAGTGCTAAACACCCACATAATATATTAACATCTAACTGAATACTTGTAGTATGTGGTGAGAAGCTGGAAAACTATATTCTCAATTGATTAGAACCCGCATTTTTTGATATTTTTGGTCAGTGCAAAAATTAAAATACTCGTGTATTGTACACTCAACAACGCACCGCCCCCCCTCCTTCCCGGCACGCCCCTCAAGTGAAATCAATTTTAATACAACTGCAAGTAGCACCAGCATAATAACCGCAACAGCAACCACAGCAATCCACTTAATCTCAGGCATTGTCAATTGAGAGTTGACAATTCACTCAGTTCTCAGATTGTTTTTCTGTGTGGATCCCGCAGCATTTTGGCAGCATTCTAATATAATATTTTGTGGATTTTACGAATGGATATATAAAAATTTTGAAAAAAAAAGTCAATGACGTGCACTATTATCAATTTGAACATTCAGTTTTTGACAATTGATCAATTGGAAAACGCGAAGAAATGCCGCCCTCTGCTTTTCTAGTCAATGCCACCATAATCAGTGCAGCAAACGCGTCGGACAACGACAACAGCAGCGACAACAACAACCTTAGCCACAAGACATCAACAGCAGAGGAACATTTGTATTATTCAGCCAACAGCAGAGGCAGCAGCAACAGCAATCACTACAACTACAACACAGCAGCAGGAGCAACAACGGCAGCAACATTGAAGCCTCTTAACAATATGGTGCTACAAAGCTACGATAATTATGCGAGCTATCATTTGCCGCAGCAAACAACGCATTTGCAACATCAGCAACATGTCTTGCCAGCGACACAGCAACAGTCGCAACAGCAACATTTGCATCAACAGCAGCATTTACAGCACCCGCAACAGCAGCAGCAACAGCAGCAGCAGCAAGCACATCTACAACACCCGCAACAGCAACAGCAGCAGCAGCAGCAACAACATTCGCACTATGCCTCACCCACAACACAGCAGCAACATCGACTGTCCGGCGGCAGCACTGGCAGCAATACCGCCTCCTCATCCTCCGGCTCCAGTTCCAGTGCATCCTCGAATGCCTCGACGCACAGTTTTGCCAGCTCCGGCACAGGAGTTGGCATTGGCAGCCTAGCTGGCGCCTTGGGCAGCTCAACGGCCGCATCTTTGGGCCTGGGCTACTTCAATGATATGGCGCCATTTGTGGGCGATTATTCACCAACATCACATCATGCAGCTAGCAATACTTACTACACCGATGCGGATATCAACTTCTTTAGCACAGGTATAACGCAAAACTGTTAGGATTTGCAGAAATTTAAGGGAAAGCACTAATTACATGACTTTATGTATTGGAAAACGGCCCTTCCACAACACAAAAAGTCTAACAGTTAAAAAACTGCCCAATTTTTAAGTTATAATGCTTAAATTAAGCATAAATGATACTCAATAAGTTTACTACAAGTTCTGAAAATTTCATTGCGTTTGCATAACAAACATAAAAGTTATGCAAGAAAATGCATTTATGAAATTTTACAGCAAAGTTAGCAGAAAACAGCAGAAAGAACTGAGCTACTGCGGGACTTTATATTTCTTATTGGTCGCTTGTTTTTTACAATTTTTTTTGTGTAAAGTTTCGAATCCCTAAAATCCGAGTTACCAGAATTCACTGAACTGTAATTTCTTGTACAATTTTGTTGAAGGTTTGCAGCAACATCAACATGAACTTGACAAATATTTGCCAACATCAAATGCCGCCACAATTTTAATTACAAATTGAGGAGGTGTTGGAGTGTGAAAATGTATCTGAAAGATGTGCGCACAACCCTCGACGCATAATTAAATTGTAATTGTCGTTTTCAAGTGTTTGTTTGTGTGAGAAGCCCGCAAGCAAAAACCGCACAACAACAACAGCAGCAACACAATTCGTGCAACAAGTTGAATGTTTTGGGGGATGGCGTACTGAGATTGAGCTACAGTTTGGGCTAGTAATAAATTGAATGCTTTGTTTGTAACTGCTGAGATACATGGCCACAGATAGATAGATAGATAGTTAGATAGATAGATAGACAGTTTTAAGATAGATGCACTAGTTGTAGCTACAATTTAGCCTTGAATATGTGTGTGGGAGGCACCCAACTCTTTTCTTTCATACACTCGGTCTCTTTCAGCCAACGGGCTGAGGTTTTGTATCTTTGTATCTGCGCAATACCGTCGCCGAGCGAATGGGAAAACGCGCTAAGCTTTTTTTTACTTGTTTGCTCCGTCGGCATATAAGCGAGAGCGAGAGAGAGAGCGAACGAGAGGCAGTGTGAGCGAGATGTATGCTTGTGTGTTGCTGTGTATCTCAACAGGTTTTCGTATGAGCACAGATACATATGAGCATACATTGAAATGTGTTAAAATATTTCGACGTATTTGCAATTAATGTATTGTGCGCTCACCAAACCACATTAGATACACAGTGAGAGCGAGAGCACGTTCGCGAGAGAGAGAGAGCGAGAGCACACTAGAGAGAGGGTTGCTTCAACTGTTATGTGTGGCTATGTGTGCGTGCTTATCTGTGTGTGCATCGTGTATCTATTGGGCAGTCGTATTGGTGAGCGCTTTGAATTTTGATTGGCTTCCGAATCGTTTGCCCTCGATTTCATCTTCGTGCCAGAGACGCCCAGTCTCTGATGAGCTGAATCTGTATCGGCATCTGAAACTTAAAGGGGGAAACCAGCAAATCGGTTAGAAAAAAATGTATGAACGATTGGAAAAGTAACTTATAGATATCTAAAAAGACATGAAGAAATCGAATTCGTTTGCCAACTGAAAGCTCTAAATTATGAGATACATTTTAAGTAGATTTTTAGATTAGAATATATATGTTTTTTTAAAAAACTATTTAAGAGTATGTTAAATTGAAAACACAAAGAAAAATATAATTTATAAAATAAAGGGTTGTTGAAATGTATTTAACAATTTTCTTGAAATATAAATCTTTAATAATATGCAGAGCTTATATGATACACAAATTGTGGCTTAAATTTGCAACTGTTGGGAAAATTTTTGTATATTTATTTAACACATTAAATGTAATATACAATGTATATACTTAATATTTTATAAGTTTAACAAAAACTAGGAAACATTTAAATTTATTAAAAATTTATTTAGAAATTTAAGAATAAGATAAAATTAAAGAATAGAATATAATATAAAAATATATTTATCTAAACTATGACACTCTAGCCTTTATTTCTCACAAGTCTTTATATCTTTTATAGTGGCATTAAAATATTTACAAAATTATCTACAGCTATATTGTAATGAAAAAACTATATATAAAGTAATTCATAAAAGAAACGTTTAATTTAAACAGTTGATAAATATATATAAATATATACGTATTGCAAATGAGTCTAAAACTTTTTATTTATTCTTATCTTTGCAGGCTACAGCAGCAATAATAACAACAGCAATGCCCACGATCGCACCAACAGCAGCCCGCCACCGCAGCAATCGCAGCAGCAGACGCAGCAGCAACAGCAACAGCTTGTCAATGGCAGCAGTAACAGTAGCAACAACAACAACATGTTGCCGCCTGGCGTGCAGCAGCAACAGCAGCAGCTGCAGAATGTTGCTGATAACAACAATAGCGGTAGCAGCAACAGCAGCAGCAGCGGCAGCAGCAATGCCAACACTGGCAGCAATAACAATAATAACAACAACAACAACAACAATAATAATAATAACAACAACAATAACAACAATAATATCAACTACATGACAGCAATGGCAGCAGCTCTCTATCAACATCATCAGCTGAAAGAGGAACCGGGCACACAATCGAGCAATGGAAGCAACTCTGCCTACGTTTCGAATACCCAAAACGATCCCACCGATCTCAGCAGTTACGGTCTGCCCGCCCATTTGGCGGCAGCAGCAGCAGCCGGACACTATCCGGGAGCAACAGGTGGCGGCAATTCTGGCACGGCAGCAACCGCTGCTGGTTCGGCTGGCACACCGGGCGATGATAGTGACTATCATAGCACTATTTCGGCGCAGGAACATCAGAGTCAAGCATCCAGTGTGGGCAACGGCAGCGGCAGTGGCAACAACAGCACCAATAATGGTTATATGGATGGCAGTCCCGATTTTTACAATTCATATAATCGTGCACGTTTCCACGACGCCTTCCCCACGGACTTTGCGCCCTACGATGCCCAGTTCCAGTCGATGAACAGTCAACCCAACATGGATCAATGGGGTGCACATCCCCATCAACATCCGGCTGCGTATATGACATCATTGGCCCTGGACAAATCGCTACTCGGTGGCTATACCACACAAGGCGGTGTACCTTGCTTCACCGGCTCCGGACCCATTCAGCTATGGCAATTCCTACTCGAATTGCTGCTGGACAAGACATGTCAGAGCTTCATCTCCTGGACGGGCGATGGCTGGGAGTTCAAGCTAACAGATCCCGATGAGGTGAGTTTGGTATTCAATTAAAATTGATTACAAATTGAGAAAAAAAATCTGAACAGGTTAAATAAATACTAGGCAATTTTATAAGGAACACTTTTTAGTATATAAACTTTAAGTTGAATACAGTTATATATAATTGTATAGTATTTTATCTTAATATAATTATATCAATATAGACTTCTGAAATTAAAAACATAAATCTGATCAAACAAGATCTTTTCGGTTCTCATTTATAATCATATTTGAAAATGTTTCTTTAAAAATTAAGTGGTCGCAAAACAAGAGTTCGACTTGCCCTTATTTTATTCATAATTTCCAAAAATATACTAATTTTGCTCTACTTGCTTTGCTTGATCCATTCGCTAGGTGGCGCGTCGCTGGGGTATACGAAAGAACAAGCCCAAGATGAACTATGAGAAGCTGAGTCGCGGTCTGCGTTATTATTACGACAAGAACATCATACATAAGACGGCAGGCAAACGTTATGTCTATCGATTCGTCTGTGATCTACAGAATCTAGTTGGGTAAGTAATCAACAAACGATATAGGTAACTTTTGTAATAAGTTTAACTAATTCACAATTCTCTTATGCTCTACAGACACACACCCGAGGAACTGGTAGCCAAGTTCGACCTGAAGATTGAGAAGAAAGATGTTGATTAGCAGTCAAGAAGTAATATGGAAGCTGCTTAAAGTGCAGTGCAGCTGTGAAGAAATGGGATCTGATCTGAAGAAGGGCCACAAATTATATAGTACTCAACAGCAAGATAATACTTTTGAGAGTTAAATGTTTCCAAGCGTGATGTTAAATATTTAAGCAGCAGCGATACCTGCGATCTTGATACGAGATTAATGTGTTAGAGCGTCGTAATAACATTGTAATTATTAATATTATTATAATTATTATATATGTTTAATCATCATATTGTGTATGTAAAATATTAGACTTTTGAATTAATTTGAAATTAATTGAAAATACGCTAGCGTTAAAGAATTAAATAGCCACTAAGCCATTAAGTAGTTATTAACTATAAGGCTTTAGACTTTAGCAACGAAAATTTTGAAAAACAAAAAAATCAATCAAATCAGCAAACAACCAGTTTCAATCAATGCATTAACACAATCGATATTTATCGATTATTCGATACGAGCATAGCGAAAAAAAAAACAATTTTGTGCAATGCAATCAATAATGAAAAGTTCTATATACATATGTATGCTATCTATCTATCAGATTTGTAACCATCGTTAAAAGAGGCCATAAGAGAACCGAGTGCATGTCCCCAAAGTGATATTAAAAATCTATATTTTTATTACTTTATTTTTGTTTGCAAACGGGGTCGCTTTTTTTCTAAACAACTACATAGTTCTAAATGAATTCACAAACCATTAAATTGTATGTGCGTGTGTATATAGAGTATAATAATAATGTTAATGTTAAGCGCTAATCCTAAGTCTATCATATTTATGTGTACAACTAAATTATCCCAATCATAAACCGAAATCCCAAATTACAATCAAATTTCTGCGCTTCCCTGCGAATCCAAAAGTTTTAAACGTCAAACGATGCCACAATCGTATATGCTATATATACACAATATATATATATATGTCCCCTTTAAAATACATATAAGTATATTGCATACTCTTAGTTATTATTTAATTATTGGCTGCTTAGAGTTTTCCATGCGTTAAGAATTGACCATTCATACTTATACATATATTATATTTACATTTTGTGTATAGCTATAAACTATTTAAGCATAGCTCGTAGCCCGTAGCCACGTATTATGTAGAGCAATTTGAAAATACTGTATTTATACATTAAATATTAATAATAATAATACAACAAAAAATCAAATAAAATCCAAAAATATTAAAAAAAAAAAAATCAAACTTTCTTCTCTTCACCTCTCACAATTACAATAAAATTTGCAGTAAATTACATTTTTTGTTAAGTGTTAACATGTTTAAGAACCGCATCAACTGCAGAAGAATTCTTCTGGAATGTCTAGAAATCAGACGATTTCAGCATCAGATGCCAGAGCATCTCAAGCAGGTTGCTACGGATAAGGATCCAAACCTCTCATCGATGGTCCTCTACTATTACCACAAGGCTGCACAAATAATGGAGAAGGCATTGCTTAAAGAACTGGATTATCATTCGCACATGAGCCCCGAGGAGAAACAGGCACGAGTTACAGCCATATTGAATCTGATTGGAAGCACTTGCGCCTCTCTGGAGGTTAGTTTTCCCTTATTAAAACGCGACGGATCCTTTGAAATTATCACCGGATATCGGGCGCATCATGTTCGAAATCGCCTACCTCTCAAGGGAGGTAAGAACCATTGGATATATACTTCTATACGATAAATTACCGTAGATAATTGAAATATGCTAAGGTATTCGATATGCCATGGATGTGGATGAATCGGAAATGAAGGCCTTGGCTGCCATCATGACCTTTAAGTGTGCCTGTGTCAATGTGCCCTATGGAGGCTCTAAGGGAGGCATACGCATAGATCCCTCAAAGTACTCGGCCAAGGAATTGCAGATGATTACCAGAAGATATACCATGGAATTACTTAAGAAGAATATGATTGGACCTGGCATCGATGTGGCCGCTCCAGATGTTAACACAGGTCCACGGGAGATGAGCTGGATGGTCGATCAGTATACCAAGACCTTTGGCTTTAAGGACATCAACGCATCGGCAATTGTAACGGGGAAACCCACTCATATCGGTGGCATTAATGGACGCACATCGGCAACTGGTAGGGGCGTATGGAAAGCGGGAGATTTGTTTCTGCAGGACAAGGAATGGATGAAATTGTTGGACTGGGAAATCGGCTGGAAAGACAAAAAGGTTATTGTTCAGGGTTTCGGAAATGTGGGATCCTTTGCGGCCAAAAATGTGCACCAAGCAGGAGCTAAAATTATTGGCATACAGGAATTGGATTTCTCTCTGAATAACCAAGATGGAATTGATATCGAGGTGAGTATAGTAACTATATACGATCATAATGTAATTTAAGATAAATTTTATGACTATTCTCAACAGGATCTTTTAGAGTACAAAGCGGAGCATAAAACCCTCAAGGGATACCCCAAGGCAGAGGAATCCAAGGAAAATATCCTAACAGCAGAATGTGATATTCTGATGCCCTGTGCTACACAGAAAGTGATTACCAGTGAGAATGCCAATGACGTCAAGGCAAAATTAATACTGGAAGGTGCCAATGGTCCGACTACGCCAGCTGGAGAGAAGATTCTGCTGGAAAATGGAGTCTTAATTGTACCCGATTTGTATTGTAATGCGGGTGGAGTTACCGTGTCCTATTTCGAGTATCTTAAGAACATTAACCATGTCTCGCATGGCAAAATGACGACCAAGACGAGTAATCAACTAATACATGAGATAATCAACTCAGTAAACGAATCTTTGAATAAAACCGAGGGCTGTAAAATTGTAAGTCCATCTAAAATTTGTTTCCATTATAAGCTTAATGCCTAAGCTACTTAAATTAGCCAGAGGTTGTGGCCAATCCAGCATTGAAGGCAATACGGGACTGTACTACAGAAGCCGAAATTGTGGATGCAGCTCTGCTAACAGTTATGGAAACGTCTGTGGTCGGAATTAAGGCCGTTGCCCAGAAGTTTGATATATGTCATGATTTGCGTACCGCCGCCTATATCTGGGCTATTTTCAAGGTATTCCGGGCACTGGAGAGTTCCGGAATATCACAGCAGTAACGAAAACTATTATTTATTAAGTATTTAAGTATATTTCAGTGACTCTAAAATTGTAATCAATAAATTAAATCAGTGTGTAATTAAGGTAAAATTTGAATAAGTCCTTGTAGATAAGAGTTTTTCCAATACAGTTTCAATATATTAACATAATTTACAAAATATTAAGTAAATTTGGATTTTTCTATTTCCACGACTCTAATGTCTTAAAATATATTCTGTAAAATACACCATAAAACATCTGCTGGATTGTAGAAACATAGTTGGCTTTATAACTTATTTCTAGTTCATTTCCTTTTCTTTGTATACAAACTGCTTTCAAAATCTCTAGTTTTTTTTAATAATAATTAGACTGCAATTTCTTTTCAAAATTGTTATTGTTAAAAGGCCAGAAATATGTATCGTAGTATTGCAAATGCGTTTTTAAATGGACGGCAACGGCAACCCGTACAAATACAAAAGCGTTCCGAACATAAGATGCCGGAGAAACTTCAGAAGGTTGCCACAGACAAGGATCCAAACTTTTCATCGATGGTCCTATACTATTATCATAAAGCTGCTCAGGTAATGGAGAAGGAACTTCTCAAGGAACTGGAAAAACATTCATATTTGAAGCCTGAGGAAAAACAAGCTCGAGTAACTGCCATTTTGAATCTAATAGGAAGTACTTGTACCTCGCTGGAGGTCAGTTTTCCTATTTTAAAGGGCGATGGTTCCTTTGAAATAATTACCGGATATCGGGCACATCATGTGCGAAATCGTATGCCCCTAAAAGGAGGTAAGAACAATGGTGAAATATAATAGATTAATATGTATAAATGATCATTTGATGTTAAGGAATACGCTACGCCATGGATGTGGATGAATCGGAGATCAAAGCCTTGGCTGCCATCATGACCTTCAAGTGTGCCTGTGTCAATGTGCCCTATGGAGGCTCTAAGGGTGGCATTCGCATAGATCCCTCAAAATACTCGGCCAAGGAATTGCAGATGATTACCAGAAGATATACCATGGAATTGCTTAAAAAGAATATGATTGGTCCTGGCATCGATGTGCCCGCTCCAGATGTTAACACAGGTCCGCGGGAGATGAGCTGGATGGTCGATCAGTATACCAAGACCTTTGGCTATAAGGACATTAATGCTCTGGCCATTGTAACGGGAAAACCAGTACATGTGGGCGGTATTAATGGACGTAATTCTGCGACAGGCAGAGGTGTTTGGAAAACGGGAGATTTGTTTCTGCAAGATAGTGAATGGATGGATATGTTGGAATGGAAGACCGGCTGGGAGGGCAAGACGGTTATTGTTCAGGGTTTTGGAAATGTGGGATCCTTTGCGGCGTTATATGCACACAAAGCTGGTGCTAAAATCGTTGGCATCCAGGAAGCGACTTTCGCCTTGACCAACAAGGATGGTATTGATATTGAAGTGAGTGCAACGGCAAGCCTTACAACTTGAACTAATTTAATTGCTTTTCATAGGATGCTATAAAGTACAAAGAAGAGAAGAAAACCCTTAAGGGTTATCCCAAGGCAAAGGAAGCCAAAGAGAATCTTCTCGCTGCAGAATGTGATATTCTAATGCCCTGCGCTACACAGAAAGTGATTACCAGTGAGAATGCCAAGAACATAAAGGCAAAACTCATACTGGAAGGAGCCAATGGTCCTACTACGCCAGCTGGAGAGAAGATTCTGCTGGACAAGGGCGTCTTGATAGTGCCTGATCTGTACTGCAATGCTGGTGGTGTGACTGTATCGTATTTTGAATATCTCAAGAATATCAATCATGTGTCCTATGGCAAAATGACGGCCAAGATGAGTTCTCAGCTTATACAAGAGGTGATCAATTCGATAAATGAGTCACTAAACGTTTGCGGCGATGGTGAATTTGTGAGTAGCTTTTATGAGTCAAAAGTTAACAGTTAACATAACAGTTTTCTCATGTGTTTAGCCCGATATTGTGGCCAACAAGCGACTGAAAGTGATTCGTGACTGCACCAAGGAGGCCGATATTGTGGATGCAGCTCTTCAGACTGTGATGGAATCGGCTGCCTTTGGCATTAAAGCCATTGCCAATAAGTTTCAACTCTGTAATGATCTCAGAACTGCCGCCTACATTTGGGCCATCTTCAAGATATTCCGTTCACTGGAAAGCTCTGGCATTTCCCAGCAATAACTCAATAGTATGTGAAATTTTAGTTGACAAGATTTTTTTTACCAATATTAAAATTTATATATGAATTATATGAAAAATTAAAACAATGAAATAATAAATTTAATACATGACATTTAAGCTTTGGAAATAAAAATTAATATATTAGGTGGAACATTGAAAAATTGTAAATTTTCTTAATTTTTAATGCTTAAGAAAAATTGTCTTTTGCTATTATATTTTTAAGTTCAATCAATATAATATAAATAATGTGCATTTGAATAATGTGAATAAATAAATCATTAAATAATAATATTAATAATAATAATAATAATAATAATAATAATAATAATAATAATAATAATAATAATAATAATAATAATAATAATAATAATAATAATAATAATAATAATAATAATAATAATAATAATAATAATAATAATAATAATAATAATAATAATAATAATAATAATAATAATAATAATAATAATAATAATAATAATAATAATAATAATAATAATAATAATAATAATAATAACAATAATAATAATCCAATAAATAAATAAGTCATTACTGAAAAGTCAAAGACTATAATAAAGTCAAAATTATGAACAAATCTTTCTAGAATTGTCTTTCATTTACGTTCCCATTGTGCCTAGTAGGCTTTGCTTCAAAGTACATTTTCCCCTTGCTATATAAATTATTTAGTACTGAAAATATGCTTCTTAAACTGTAGAGTTGAAGATTACTCGTAACACTAAACGACATACAAATTTATATATTAATTGCAATACTTTACACTTTCTATAAGGTATACAAATAAATTTAAAAAAATATATATAAAATGGAAAACTCGGTGCCATTTGACAAGTCCGCATTTCTGGAGAGTTATCTGCTGAAGCATCGTGAGCTGGGCAAGCGACAGAGAGAGTACAAGAAGTTGCTCTCCAGCAAAGTGAAGACACGCAACGAGACGATCATTGATGCAAGCTATGAGAATACCATCGATCGCCTGGAGGAGGAAAAGAATGATCTGCGTGCACAGATTTGGGTGGCGGCAGGCGCAACACACATACAAAAGGATACCAAGTACTTGGGACAGATACGCTGTCACGTGGAGTGCCAGGAGAATCTTGCCGAAGACATAACCAAGCTGAAGACCTCCATTTGCAATATGGAGCGTGAGATCAGTCGAGTGCGTAAGCAAATCTACAATCTGAATCGTTTGACGGTGCCGGAGCAACAGCATCAGGCACATGTGGCGCAGGTGCGTAAGAAGATGGTGATACTGGAGAATTCTCTAGAGGTGGGAGTGCGTCAGGAGTGTGGATTCACCGCAGCAAATGCCGAGCTGCGGGAACAGCTCATAAAAATACTCAATCATCGCACATTCTTCAACGATTCCTATACGAAAATGGTGCAGAAATTGAATAGTGATAAAAAGTATCTCATCGATCTGATCGAGTATGCATTGAACACCTTTGATGGTTGCATCGATGTGTACGAGAAGATCGACAAGATCACCAAGCGGGAGGCCAAGGAGCGTGAACTGCGACGCATCGAGCTACAGGGTATTATGAGAAAAGTCGCTGCCGATGCGGATAACTCGGCGTTTGTGGAGTGTAAGGGCAGGGAGCGGGTACTGGCCGATCTGCAGCCCAAAGAGTATAGAAGACGCGATGAATTCAGACGCAAGCATAATAAGAAAATAAATCTGTATAATTCGGTGCTAAAGAAGATTCTTGATTATACCAATTCCAACAATGTGGAGGAGGTGATCGACAAGTTCCAGCAGCAGGAGAGTCTGTACTACTCTTTCTTCAACTATGCCAACGAGATGAGCTATCACATTACGCTGCTAAACAACTCGGTTAATCGTCTCTTCGATGATATTGTCGAATTAAAGCGGGAGAATTCCAATACGCTGCAGGATCAAATCAATTTGATCAATTTTCTGGAAGAGCAAGTCAACCAAAAGCAAAACTCCAACATTGAGTTGAACAAGACTCGGGAGAGCAATGATAGTCGTCTGGAGAATCTGCTGCAGGGCATTGAGATGCTCTGTGACATGTGCTCCGTGGACACATCTCCATTGGCCGATCTGCTAGGCGATCATACCCATGTAAATTTGGTGAATGTGGAGCGTTTTGTCAAACTGCTGGAGGCACGCATTCAGGACATTGTGGCCAGCGTGTATGTCTTTGAGCGCCAGGACGAGGGCAACATTGACTATGTGGTCAAGCAGATCGAGAAGATCTGTGAACTGCCCACCGATCTTAATGATATCGTTTTAACACAGCAGTGTCCCGAATGCGCTGAGGGCGAGGCCTTTAACATAGATGATGGCGGCGATGGTGTCGCCATACACACCGTCAAGGAGGCCAAACAGAAGCTGTACGAAAAGATCACCCAACCCGAGATGCAGTATCGCCTCCACAGCATCAGCCAGTGCCGTCTTCCCCGCTCCCGCATGCTGGCGGCCAAGCGAAACATGTAGCTCTAGTCGTTATTCACACATTACCAGTTGTATTACCCATTTTCTGGTCCTGCTGTAACTGAAAGCATTTCAAATTAATACAAGTTGTACCACTAGGCGTGTGTGTAATAAAACTAATTAGTTATAGAACTTTAAATATTTAGTTACTGTATAAGATACAGTTTATATTAGTTACGATATAACCGCTTAAAAAACTTTAAATTACTATAACTTTGTCAAAAATGCAGATATCTTTTAGTTATTTCCAAAATCTAAGTCAATAGATTTGTCAGTTTGTTCTGGCTTTAAATATATATACTTCATGTGGTCGAGTATACGTTTAAACTTTAAAGCTTACTATGGGCAGTTAATATACCATTACCAGCTTTTCGAAAACTTTAAACCATGATATCTCTGATAAAAATCGTCTGATTTTCGAACAGATTAGCATTATAAACTGCATTTTTCTGAATTATTGATTCTGCATTTAAATTTTTAAATTGTCTGAAATTTGATTTTTCTTTCAAAATTTTCCAAATTTTGCATACATACCCCTTATCATTTTTTAAGAAAATTAAAAAAAAAATGTTTATTTTTTTTCCCAAAATCTATTCCAATCGATTAGAAATTTTGTGTAGATTAAGAATATATATATTTTATAGGGTCGATTTTTAGGATTTCATCAATTTTACTTAAAATAATCGGAAATAAAGTGGGTATTACATGTCAGTGCCGACTCGAACGTTGCGTAATTCTTTATATATTATATATATCTACAATTTCACACTTCAATTAAATATTTTAACTTACCAACTGTGCATACAAATTTTGATTATACAAAAGATTTTCCACTTCATTCTATATATGTATGTATTTATTTTGTAAGATTTGTCAACTTATCATTTTCAATATTATTATTCAAATGCGAGTCTAGAACCTCAGGATGCAAAGTTAAAACGTTTAGCAAGTTTTTATCTGCTGTATCAGTCGTTGACTCTGTCACATTAGCTATAGTCACATTTTTGGTCTCTACTGGCGTATCTTCCATTGATTCTTCGTGTGACTCAAGTGAATAGATATCAGGTAAAGGAGGTTCCTCCTCCTTTGTACAGTTGTACATACGATTAATTTTTCTTAAATCCGCATCGGAAAAGTCCACCCTCTGACCCATGCGAACGCCTTTTCTTTTCTTTTTCTGTGAATAAAAAGATATTTTCATATTAGCAATATATAATTAGCAATATATTAATTAGCAATAATTTTTTTTATAGATAGATTTTGGGGAAAGAAGGGATTACTTACCAATCCCTTTATGGTTGATCGTCCGTTTAGGGAGAATGCCTTGCGGGAATAATGCATAATGCTGCCATAATCGTAGCCCACTCCAAAGTTAACCGTTTTATTTGCCTTCCGGAAATTCTTGAGAAATGGACTTTTTATATTCTCCTTCTTGACGAGCACAAATTCGTCTCGTTCCTCGCGATTCTGTTCGTGCACAAAGCCCAGGACGTGCATAAACTCATGGATGGTGGTACCGACTTTCTTCATACACGACGGAGTCTGTAGATTCACCTCCTGTGATCCACCCATACGGCCCACCGATGACCAACAACCAGATGCGCTGTTGTTAATTACAATGAAATCCACCTCATTGATACGAGGAACAAATCTAATGCAGGTACGACTATGATACTCCTCCATAGTCTCCTCAATCTGAATGATTTGATCTTCAGTGAAATTACCGACTATCACGTAGGGCACAATTCCTTTGGGCCAACGATGCGATGCGCTGGGAATACCACTTCTCATGCTTACGGATCGCGGTACGAGCATGTCTCCCTCCAGATATGTACCCAACTCCTCGGGATTTTCTTCATCTAAATTTTCGTCGTAATTGCTCACCCGTTTGGCCGTAAGTCCTTCATCCGGTTTGCCATATAAATCCTTGCCAAAAGCTCTCAAATCGATCTCATCCTCGTCACTCTGAACTTTTGGAGCTGACAAAGGCAGAGCCACCATTAGTGGTACTACCAAAACTAAAATTAACACTACGATTCGGTTCATTTTAACTACTAAGTTAAATTGCTCTTAACCAGATGCTTTTATATCAAAATCACGTCTGTTCTTATCTCTGCTTATCACTTGAATTTACAAATTACAGACCTTCACATGCCCTACAATAGGGTACTTGTCAGTTGTATATACTCTTTACAATTATTTCCGTATTTGCACAGTTGAACTTTTCACACTTCGTAACCCTAACCATAACCGATAACACTTATCACTTCGACCTTTTAGCTTTACGAGCGCTACGAACGGCAGTACTGAACGCGTTTACACTAGTTTCCGATTTAAACCCTTTCAAAAAAGTCGCAACATTTATAAACTGTATTAACTAAATCTTATTATACCATTAAATCGCATAACTAATATAAATTTGAGTATATCAAATAACATTAGTATGGCTTTAGAAGATAAGTTATATATTATAAAAATCGCAGAAAATCACAATAACTTTACTATATATATTGAATTCTTTGTCATATGTTATAAACTTTAAAATGGTTCTTGATCTTGAGGAGTTTTTCATACCAATGAACTTTAATGAAAAATGTTTTTGGAAACTGTGCAAAGATTAAATCTCTAGTAACAATTTATTTGTAGCTTTTGGGAAAAATTTAGGATTAGCTTATTAGAATTCCTTACGAATCAAAAACATTATATTTCTAAAATTGTTAGTTTTACTTACACTTAACTAATATCTTTAAAATCTAAACATGCTCCATAGTTTTCAAAACATAACGTTGTTTCGATCTGTAGAAAAAATTATAACAAAGTTTTTGAAAAGAACTTAACACGAGATAAGTAGAAATCTTATCTTATAGCTTTCTATAATCAAAATGAAACTTTAGAACTCTTAATTTAAACTTAAATTTTAAAATATGCGTAAACTGGATAGAAAATTCTTCTGTAGATTTCGGAGACTACATTAAACGGAAAAATAAATATTGAATGTTAAATCCTAATACTTATCACTATTTAAATGTTTTATATATAACACATTAAAAGATATTTTGGAAATCGATTAGGTAGACAATTATATAAATAATTCTTTACTTCTGCGAAATTTAGAAAATGTAAAGTAAGTTTAGTTACGTCTATAAAAAAATATTCCAAGTTCCTTTTTTTTTAATTTTAATATAAAACTTAAATTTTTCCAAAACTTTACAATGCCAAAGAACATTTGAAAACGTTTTTAGCTAATTTGTATATTTTTTATTTCTTAAATAGTTTGATCAGTATAATTCTAGATTATTTTGTGTATGTTTCGGGTTAATGCATTAAATAATTGGTCGAGTTAGTGCGGTGATCAGAAGATTTCATAGATTCTAAGCATCTATTAGTTGCTGTCTTCACTGGGCGATTCTTCCTCGCCAAGACCCAAGCCGCTGATGAGTCCGCTAAGGAAGCTGTCCACAATGGGATTGCCACCGGGCCTAACGGGAGCTGGCGCTGGTGCAGGCAAGCCGGAAGCAGGTGCAGCAACTGCAGGAATTCCAGGTGATCCTGCCACATAGCCGCAGTCGTACATGCGATTCAGCTTTTCCACATCAAAGTCAGAGAAACCATTACGTTGTCCCATTTGCGAGGCGCCATTGGGTTGCTGGAATGGAAAAGAAGCAGTTAAATTGGTAACAATGGGGAGAGTTGATAAGTCAACACTTGCCATGGCCACAATTGTGGGCTGTCCGTTGGTGGAGAAGGCATTGGCCGAGTAGTGCATCACGCTGCCGTAGTCATAGGGAACTCCAAAGGCCTCGGTGCTGGCTGCCTTGTCAAAGTTGTTCTTGGCGGCGGCTTGAATGTTCCTAAACTGTATGGCCACAAACGCATCACGTTCCATGCGGTTCTGTTCGTGCAGGAAACCCAGAGCGTGCATCAGCTCATGAATAGCAGTGCCAGGGCGACTGAGACAACCGGGTGACTGCAAATTCACTTCCTGTTTGCCGCCCACGCGACCCACCGATGACCAACAGCCCGAATTTCCACTCACAATCGATATATAATCCCGTTCACCAGCATAGGGCACAAAACGGATGCAGGTGCGCTTATGATACTGATCGATGGCACCCTGAATGGTGGCCAAGTCGCGTGCATTGAAGTTACCACGCAGCTCATAGGGCACCACGCCCTTGGGCCAGCGGGAGCTCTGTGTGGTCAAGCCGTTCTTCATGGTCAGCTCCGATTGGGGTATGAGTATATCACCCTCCAGATAGCTACCCAACTCCTCGGGATTCACCTCAGACGTTTCGGCGCTATAGTTGCTCACCAAATTGGCAGTTAACTCCAGATCCGGTTGGCCAAACAAAGCAGCGCCATACGAGCTCAAGTCTATGATGTCCTTTTTGTCCTGCTCAATGCCATTCTCGGGCAGCTCTACAATGTCCGAGTCATCGTCGTAGAGCTGCAGGTGGCTTAAAGGCACTGCCTGGATACCAGTTAGTGCTAGTAGTGCTACCAGGACTATAGATTTGCACATTTTTTTTGCTTTCTTTTCTTTTGCTGTAGATTTACTGCTGTCTTAAGCTGCAAGTGGAACTGTGAAGACTGCTGAACCAGGAGTCGATTTATATAGTCAAGACCAGTTCCAGCTGTTTATCAGCTGTTGATACCGCCAGACCTTCAAACGGGCCGTCGTCATGCCGTATACTTATTCTGCTTATATCGCTATATGGCTTAACAAATATTTGTGTCATAAAATTCTATGTTTTGTCTTTTTTTTGGGTGGGAGTGAGAATTATTAGCATAATGTATATCAGTAGTTTGTTTGCATATATGCAAAGTTTAATGACACACGTAGTAATGTAGTATAGTTCTAAAGTTTCATAGCAATAACCGATAAGCACAAATCGCTTTTGACCTTTTTTTCTTTTCTGTGCGCTGTGATTTAGACTGGAAAACTAATTGAATCTGAATCTTAAGTCTGTCTTAAACATAATGAGCTTAATATATGTGTATGGCTTACTTAAATATCAGTACGTATAGCGGCAACTTCAATTGTTTTTGTGTGCTGGAAAAAACCTCAAAAAAATTCCGCTCTTCATTTTGGTTTTTTAGCATTAACTAAAACAGCTGTGCAAACGTCTTAAACAAATTGGGTTCAAGTGCAGGCAACAGCAGACATTTTCCAGTCACAACACCAACTGTTCTTGCCCCACTGCCTCTTAAGTCGTATCGAAGCTCATCTCTACAACCATATTTGAATCGGAATTTGAATTGGAATTGGATGTCTCCTCCTCATCATCGAATTTAAGATTCATTTTGATATCATTCAATTTATCAGCATTTAACATTTGACGACTGCTTGCAGTGATGGATTCGGTGACATCACGCAATGCCTTGCTGCAAATCTCATTGATGGTCTTGTCATCATCCATCAAATCCTCAATGCAATTCTTTAAAATCGTTGAGGTGACAATGCAATCGCGATTTAAAGCCAAACTCTTGTGGAAATACTCAATGGCTTCATCTAAATTGCCCTGCAGTGCGTGTATAAAACCAATTGCGGTGTATGTGGTAGCAGTTTGTGGTTTCAGCAGCAGAGCCTGGAAAGAAATAGAACATAAATTAAACTGAGTGTTGCTTAAGAGCATCTAATCCGTTTGTTACATATTGGAAATTGTGCAGCGCCTCATCGTATTTTTGTATGCGACGCAGCGAGTGTCCCAGATTGATGAAGAGCGGCTCCCAGCGTGCAGAGATCTCCTCGTTGTTGGTCTTGGCACGCTGCTTTATAATGTCCACGGTGCATTGGAAGATTGTGGCGGCGCCATCATAGTATTCATACTCGTACTTGATTACACCCAGTTCGTGCAACACATACACATCCATGGGAGCTATGGTCATGGCCTGCAAGAAGAATTTCTCAGCCAATTCCAGATTCTTGGTCAAGCCGCATTCGACGCCAATGTAGAGCAGCGGTAGATGACAGCCACGCATCAATTGGGTGGCCTTAAAGTACGCAGCCATGGCCTGTTCATGCTCATTTTCATTGGCAAAGGAGTGACCGTATGCCAGCCAGGCAGGACCATACAAACGATCCAAGGAGGTAGCTTTCGATAGATAACGTCTGGCCGGATCACTTTTGCCAATCATATCGTAATAGCAGCCAACAGCATACCAGGATATGGCCTTATCGGGATAACGATCGACCAGCTTGTGGGCCACATAAAACAGTCGATTAAAGTGACCATTCTCCACCAGACAAGCAATCTGTATGGTCAGTGCGTTGTTGTGAAACGGATCAATCTTCAGCAGGCTAAAAGTAATGATTCGTTAGAATGCTTCAGTTAGCATAGTTTACAATTAATCCTACTTGTTTAGTATCTTGAGGCACTGCTTATAATCGCAGTCATAGAAACACTTTTCCGCCTCGGCAGCCTGCAGATCTGTGCTGCGTTGCACGCGTTGCAAGCAGTCGTTGAGTGGCAACAGTGTGTCCACATCCTGTTCCCGTGAACCGCGACGATTTGAGGCGTCGAACAACGAACGTTGCGTTGTATCAATCATCGAAGAAGCACGCGATAGACTCGTCTGCAGCGAAAATGTGGGTGCTTTCAAATCCTCCAGCACTCTATAAAAAAAGGGAAATACATATAGTACAGGGTAGTTTTAGGCGCGTTTGCTTACATACTTTTGTGCCGGCGACATAAACTGACTGGGCGTCACGTTCACCTTGAGTGTGGCAGGTTTGGGGAATTGTGTGTCCGTTGCACACGTCTGCTGCACACGCACTGTGAATTCCTTAATGTACTTGAGCACATCTGGATTGACAATTGGCGAGATTTCCTCGGCATTACGCGCTGATATCAGTTCGTAATACTTTTTCAATCGAGACTCGTAGAGCTTCAGTATAAACTTGGCATCCGATTCACTCGATTGCTGTGCCAGCGGCAAATGATGCATTAGCTCAAACTCTAAAAGAAGTTTTAAAAATAAAAAAAAATTAATAAAATTTTAAATTAAAAATTATAAAATAAATTTAAATAAATATAGCATTTAAAAACGTACACGTTCACCAACAATGTTTTTAAAAGGGAAACAAAATTTCCCATTAATAGAAAACGTTTACCAACACTTTTGCTGCTGAACGCACCCAATACAAATCTTATGCAGCTGAATGAAACCACTTTTCAACTGATGTTGCTGAACGCATCTCCTTAAAAATCCTTTTTGCAGCTAAACGCACTCAATATAAATCTTATTCAGCTGAACGCAGCCACTTTTCAACTGATGCTGCTGAACGCATCCCTTTACAGAAAATGATTGCAATCACTTCTGCTGCTAAACGCACTCAATATAAATCTTATGCAGCTGAACGCAGCCACTTTTTAACTCCCTTAGCTGAACGCACCCAGTCATAGCAGCAGCACCACCACCCTTGTTCAACTCACCCTCCCAGGCCATTAACATTTCGTGCTGCACGAGGGCTTCCAACGCCTCGAAACAGTAGATGGATTTGTGCAAAGCTTGAACATAGAAATCCATGGCCATGCCTCGATTATCCAGAGCCTCAAACACTTTGCCCTTCATCAGATAAATGGAGGCAATCAGTTCGTTACGATTTGTCTCCTCGCCACCAAAGACGCTGTTGTTCTCCAGATGGCAATGGCTGCTGGCCGCCTCTTGCGGTGCATTGATAATCGATGAACTCATCGTCTCCACATCGATGTTCTGTATAACACTTGCCGCATCATTGTACTCCTTGGCGGCATACAGACTCTCCAGCAGCAGATTGAAGCACGGCAGCGAAGTCTTCTCCAGCTGATGGCGCTGAATTGTATGCGCCGCACGATGGAACTCGCCAAGCAAAAACATGCACTGCGCCTGATAGTACACATCCCTCGGCTCTTGGCCACTCAGCACAGCCACCTTTTCGGCCCAGAACAATGCAGTCGAATAGCGACGCTAAAGAAAAAAAAAGTACTCTAAGTTTTACAGTTACTTTTTTTCGTTTGCTTGCTTACCATGTCTATAAACTGTTTGACCAGTTGGCGATATTGCGCCAAATCAATATGGTCGTTGCTGGTCTCGGCATTGCTATTTTCATTGTCACCAGGCATTTTTAATTAAGCAAGTAAACAAAATTTATTTCCGCAATTTGTTAGTTTTGCTGTCGCCGGCTGAAATAAATACACAGTTGAAAATTGATTGATCTGGCAACGCTGCTGCTAGTCAGCTGTTTTTGCCATTCACACAAGAGACTAACTACACCGACAGAAATGAGCGCAAACTTATTTAAAAGCTTAACGAAAACGTAAAATGTTTGTTTTTTCATTAATTAAAATTAATGAATGATTTTTAATAGCGGTGAAAAAGTATCAATGGTATTATCAGCACCATCAATGATTTGGCACTATAAACAAATAATATAAGTATTGTTTAAAATAAATAATTAAAATCCAAAGAAAAAAAATTTTTTTTATAACTATCTATAGACTATCGTACACTATCGATAGTTCTCCACCACAAGTTTTCAAAATTGTTCTTAAAATAATTATTTTATAAAATTAAAATTTGTTGCAATCAAACATTTACCCAGTTGCCTTCCAACTTGTTCGTTTCGTGCTGTTGCTGCTACTTGCGGGGAGGGGGCGTTAAGGCTCTGTTTGGGGTTTGGGGGTTAAGGATTGGCGGCGCAGCAGCCAGCAGAGACATACAGATTTCATTTCCTTGCTCTCTCTCTCGCTCTCCGAGGCAGAGCAACAGCAGCAGCAGCAGCAGCATCTGTCGACGCCTGACTTCAGTGTATTTCAATTGCTCGTTAGGTGAGGTTATTGCATTTCTGACTTGAGCGGCAAACTAGCAAAAAAATTCAAATAAAAATAAAAATTCAACACATTTTTGGGGCCCAAACAAAAAAAAATCACTTCTTTTTGGTAGTAGTAAATAATTAAAACTTCTTTTTAAAAGTTTAAAACTACACATACGCACACATACAATAAATAGCAACAACAACAACGGAGTAGCGTAGTAAAATTATCGAAAAAGCGTGTAAGGCATAAAACAGCAATTGAAGTAACGGTTCCATGCCGGGCGGCGGACAGAGACAGAGGCAGAGCAAGCAAAAACTGTGTGCGTGTGTGTGAGTAAAAATGTGCTTTGCACGCCTTGCAATAGTAGAATAGTATTCAAATAGGAAAAGGAAAGGAAAGGAAAGGAAAGGAAAGGAAAGGAATGGAGTGGAATGCGAGTGCAAAAAATTGTTTCAATTAAATTCAAATTCAACAAATTTATGTGAACGACGCGTGCAACACAAAAGTAAACATAGAAACCTGCTACTTGCTGCTGCGACTTTTTTCGGGTATGTACACAAATACAAAACATGCACTAACATGCCTAATATTAACAAAAAAAATAAAGAAAAAGAAGTGCTGGGAAAGAAGCCCGGCACAACAACAATTCAAGTGCGAAAACTGAAACGAAGTAGTTGGAGTCACTGTGCGTGCGTGTGTGTGTGAGATGCAGTTATGCTCTCATCGAGTGCAACTTCAATGCCCTTTTTGTATAGATAAGTGCGTGTAGATGTGCGTGTTTCTTTCCGTACCATATTATTGTTGTCGTCACTGCCTTTTTACTACTTTCCCACTTGTTCCGTTGTTCCATCGTCGCGCACGCCTTGCTCACGTCATTTGCCCAACAGCAACAGCAGCAGCAGCAGCAGCTCCAACAACAACACAGCAACAAATACTACTACTCTTTTTACAACTACGAATACGCACAAAAGCGTAGCATGGGCAAAGACAGCAGCAGCAGCAGCAGCTAGAAGAAGAAGCACAAGAGTGTATAAAAAGGACAACAACTACACAAGGCAAGCTGTGAGTGAAGAGTGGGAGGAGTGGGAAGGAGGAGCAGAAGCAGCAGAAGGAGCTCAAACTCATTGCTTTTGTTGTTGTTGTTGGTTTTGCTGGTTGCGGCGTTTCTCTGCTCATTTCATGCTGATTTATGGTTCTAATAATAGCTTCGCTTCCTGTTTCTCAAAAGGATTACACACGCACTCACACACACAGCATCAACACGTCCACACTGGAGAGGAGTTCTACTCTTCTGTCCAGAAGGAAGGAACAAAAAATATAAAAGGGGGAAAATTAAAATAATTACTGTGAACGACGACGACAAAATTATGAAGCATTCGCTCGCACGAAAGCACTTCCAAAATACTATGTATGTATGTAAGCGAAAAGGGGGGAAATGACGGAAATTGGTTAATTACAGTTATGTTTTTTGCGGGGATACGCCTTGATCGATTTACACCGTTTAACGCTTAACTGAGCTCATTTACAGACTTTTGAATGGACTGTGCGTAGTGGACTGTGTAAGGAGTGTAAGTGAGTGTTTGTTTATGCACTAAAAGCTTTAAATTGTAATCAACACACATTAGCTATCGAGTATATAAATAGTTACATATATTTTAGGGGATTTCCATTTGAACAGCGTTTATTAAGTTTAAAGCTTAAGCTAAAGAGAATAATAAAAATGAATTAGGAAAAATTATTATGGCTAACTTATCAACTTAACAATTTAGGCTTAAAGACCGATTTTATGTACCTAATTTAGAAAAGAGGAAAATATTTGTCTTATTTTTTTTTGACTTCAAAATTCAACTTAAATAGAGAGAAATATTAAAAATGAATTAGGAAGATTTATTATTAGTAACTTATTAACTTAACAATTTAGGTTTAAAGACCGATTTTAAATTCACCTTAAATACCAATACAATTTTAATATATTTTAACTATCGTAGAATTTTATAAATTTGTTTATTATAAAACCTAAACAATTAAATTACTTTAGCTGAATCTTGAAGAACTCCATACAGTATATGTACATATTCTTGATCAGTATCAACAGCCGATTCAAAATGGCCATGTCCGTCCCGTCTTGATGAAACTGTTTACAGATGCGTATTCTCTCTACCTGCAGTTAAAATTGGCCACATCGAATCACTATATCATATACATAGCTACCAACAATCGGTTGGATATACTTAGCCTGCAATTTTTGTTTGTCTTTCAAGTGATTTTAACCAAAGTCACTTAGTATTTTGCTGCTATCATTCCCGATATACTAAACAAATTTCATTCAGATCGGTCTTCTATATCATATAGCTTCTAAAATAATAATCGGTTGTAAACACTATAGGGCTATCAAATCTTTGGAGTTCCAAAGACTAAAATCTCTTAGTCACAGCTTAGCTAAAAAACCAATAAAATATGATTATATTTAGACAAACCACTCTAATTACTGTGGACGGCAGTCCACACTTGTGACGAAAGCAAAAGCCAATTTATTAACACCTAACTTGATAACTTGTAGACAATAAGTTTAAGATCAGTTTTAAATAAAATATATCAGTTTTTTTTTAAATAAATAAAGCTAAACAGTTTTTGGTTAATACCAATATATATACGATGTTCCAACAAATTGTAATATATGGCCTAATATTTGCTCTTAAGTTGACAGCTTCATTTCGAATAGATTTATTTAATAACGGTCTGTTTATCTATTGTTTATAGGGGACGGGACCAAACGTAGAGCGGAAGGAAGGAAGGAAGAAAGGATTTACTTTGTAGATTATTCACGGCGAGTAATGAATCGATGACCGTTGTTTGCGTCAGCTGATGATACGGTTGTGCTGCCGCATCTGCCTGTTGTCTGTCCTCTGGCTCTGCCCCAGTGTCAAGTGCCGAGTGCTGCTGCCAAATTCTGATTCCGATTACCAACAATAACAACAACAAGAACAACAACAACAGCAGTAGCAGCAACAACTAGCCAAAAGCAAATCAAAGCAAACCATTTTGGCCAGCAAACTTGTTTGCCTGAGGCCGGTTATAGCCAACATCTTTCGGGCAGCCGCATCATCAGGTTGAACCTTTGCTCAGGACACGCTGCGCAGTGAGAGAGCGACCACTCTAAAGAACGAAAGAGAGTGTCTCTCTGTCTCTCTCTTTGGTTGTTACTGTTTTTGTAACTTTGCTGAGCATACGGAAGTGGCGACATCTGTTTTGCCGCTTTGTCAGCTTATCCGGCAGCCGATGCCATAGCCGAAGACAACGAAGAGCAGGAGACGACGAGGATACGAGCACACGAGCGCACGACAACGCACGACGCGACAAGGGATAAAGGCAACAACAACAACAAGAACGATACCGACACCAGCAACAAAAACACCGACAAACGGCACGTGAAATACAAGTGTGGAAATTGGAATTTTTATTCAAAACAATGCCCCTGCTGCAACAGGTATGTAAATAATAATAAAACCCATTCGCACTCACTGTACTCGACGGCGTCGACGTCAACGTCGCAGTCGCCGTCGCCGTTGCCGTTGTCGTTGTAATTGAGCCCGCTCACGTACGACATCCATTTTCGAGACGAGAGCAGAACCACACACACACAGAGCGCGGCGTCAGCTGCTCGAAAATCCACGCCCTACCACCCCACACCCCTGCCCCTTCGCTTTGATGAGTCCCTCTTGCTGCACCTTTGAATTGTTAAACGGGGTATGCGGCTCAAGTTTAGCTAATAACTGGCTGCGTTCAACAGCAAAACAGCCATTATCTTTTAATCACGAAATTATTAGACGTTTAGACAAAATTAAGTTAACATAAATTTAACACAAGTTAAATATTTAGGAAAATTAAAGTTCTATGAGTTATACTTTTTATTGAATATTGTTACATTAGAAAATTGTACACTTATAATACAGTTATAGCTTTGGGATCGCAAACAAAACTAAGTCTTTTACAAACAATAATTTAGAAGTGTTAGATTATTATATTTAAAATGTCTCCCCAAAGTATACAAAGGTTGATTAAACTTCTTTGACGATTTTCCCTTAATATAGTAAAATTTTCCAACGACTTGAAAAATCTTAAAAAAATATATTAATTTTGCCTTCTGAAACACTAGCAAAAGAATCCTTGGATTCTTCAACCATAATATTACAAAATTTACGTATAAAGTTCAAACGCTATAATATAAAGAAGTTATTTAAATTTTACCAAGCCTTTTTCACACGAAATTGGCTATATAGACCTGGTAATCTTGTTTATGTTATTATTCCCCAATCATTACTAATTTCATTGATAGTTTCTTAATCATTGATCAATAATATATTTTGTTTATCATAAAACTACGATTTTCTGTAAGTGTTAGCTTACACTCGCAATCGCGCACACAAAATCTAGCTCATTTTTCTAAATAACTCTCAAAAACAAAAGCTTTTTTTTCAACGGATTTTGCTGCTGAACGCAGCCAGCAATGATTGTTGCTTCTGCTTGGCTCGATGGATGGATGGATGCTTGGTTGGTTGGTTGGTTGGATAGATGGATGGATGATCCTAATGAGATTAGTGCTTAACTTTATACGCCTCGCGGCGTGTTGAGGTGTCAACTTGAGTGAGTGGGGGGGAGATACCAACAGAGAGGGAGTAGCGTGAGTAGCGAACGGAGAAAGGAGCAAAGCGAAGCGAAAAGAAAAGTGGGTAGCTATTGCCTCTCTACTTAACTTGGTGCAACACGACTCTCGACTCGACTCTTGTTGTCTGTTGCACATTATGAGTAGTTAAATTCGATTAAACTTGTGGCATCAGTGTTCACTTCCCTAGACAGTGCAACGCCTTTCTTGCCACAACAGAGTTGGCTCTTTGTGCGGCAAGTCCTCTGTTAGCAGCAGTAGGAGTCGTAGTAGTAGTAGTCGTGTCATCATGTGGTATGAGCCGACATTTAATTGTACTCTTTGTAGCGCTAAATAGTTGCGTGATTTAATTTGCGATGCGCTTTTAAATATTTGTAATTCATTTAAATGAGATGACTTGATTTGATTTGATTTGAGGCCAACAAAGTTCCGTCCACATGATAAACATGATTTAGATCTCACACTTTTTTATTTTATTATTATTTTCAAATGTCATATAATGAAATAAAACTGAAGGACATTGCATGGAAATCAATAGAACAGCAATGAAATCATTCGATTGCAACGCTGCTAAAAAAAAAGAATGAAATATAAAGTAAAGTTTAGACTGGTGCGAACACGACTGTAGAAGCTCCTGTAGCAAATGTAGACATTGTGTTTAGGATTCAACAAAATGTTGAACATAGAATTTTAGTAAATATTTTTATGCACTTTGGTATTAAAAATTTTTAAAGAAATTTTATGAGAACTTTTGCCGCAGCTGTGGGAATTGAGAAAGAAGAGAAGAGAAGAACACTTCTTGTGTTACTATTCGGCACTCAGTAGAAGGAAATTCTGATTCCTTGGTAGGTCCTTCTAGGAAGAACTGTACAGTCGAGCGACCGTATGACTAGAGAATCTGCTACTTCTTGATTCCACAGGTTGGCTTCCACCAACAAATAAAATTAGCCAAAACAGATACCTCGATTTTCTCCAACTCAAATCCCAACAAACGCTCCATCGCACATCTTATAGATATGCATACTTTATGGAGTTTGTTGTCCTCCCAGGCTGTCTTGAGACAAACTTGTCATATCCATTGTAATTTTATATACAGGGTCTAATAATAATAATAATGATGGCAAAGCAGATTACCACGAATGAAGTACGTATAGAAAATGGCAACGCATCATTTTTTTTACGTACTGTCGCAACAGTAATAACAATATTTAAGAAGATTACTTTGTCATGCACTTGACATAAGTATCCAGACTTGCTTTTGATATGTCTAAACTATTGGAAATTTTTCAATAAATGAAAAATAAATCATCAGCTTGACAAGTGAAAGCAAGGAGTTCAGTTCAAACTCCTGATTGTTATAGCAATTAAACCAGATGCAAAACTGCTTATCGAGATATTTGAAAATCTCAGCTGTTGGCATAACAATTTGGCTTTGAAGGATATCCTTAAAATTGTGACAAACAAGTCAATATTATGTCAGTCAAGACGATTTTGTACTAAGCCCAAAATTGTCGCTTGTCTCAGTTGCTTCCGTTGCACACTAGCTCGTTCTTCGCCCCTCCTTCTTCTCCACAATTGCCTGTTCCTCTGTGTGCTTAGTCAAGTGACACACATGTAATCATTATAATATGGTAGTAAATGTGGCATGGATTACGCACATGTTCCCCTCTTTTGGTGGCACAAACATATATGCATGGCTTAAACGACTACCAAACAACGTTGCTGTTTTGTATGCGTCTCCTTTTTGGTATTGTTGCAGATTTAGCCATTTGAGCACACTTAGCTAATAGCCAGAAATCTAGCTATTTTTCGAATATGCAGTTAAAAGGTTACTATTTCAGCTAAGGTTACTATTTTAGCTAAAAATAGCCCAACACTGGCTGTGCTATATAGGCTCCATGTGGCTATATCTTAGCCCATGAAATTCCGGCAACACTGGTTGCATGCGTAAACGTCTCACCTCCCTCCCTCTCTTTCACACTTTCCAGCACTCTTAGTGCATCCGTCTCGCTTTAGCTCTCGTCTAGCAACAATGTTGCTCATTGTCGACGGTGACGGGGCTCGTCTATTGCTCATCATTCAGCCATTTGAGATGGGAGATGGAAGATGAGGATGAGCAGGAGCAGGAGCAGGAGACATCCGCACAATGGGGGACTACTGTGCATTTGTTACAATGTTTACACAAATATTTAAGGATAATCCGACGATTTCAAAGGGGTTATTATGCAATTTTTCTCCTCATTTTATTGTTGTAGCTGCAAGAAAAGGAGCAAAAAAAAAAAAAAACGAAAAGAGAAAGAGAAAAAAATATGACAAGAAATAAAATGGATAGCAAAAATAAGTAAATGCAAAATGTCAATTTTGTCGTGTAAGCGGCATTCCCATTGATGGGCCTTAAAACGGCACAATGAAGGGGGTGGTGAATTTCGTAGGGAAGCAGGAGGTGCGGCGTGCGGCATAACAAGCCATTGTTATTGTCTTGATATAGAAATGCATATTTATACAAATATATATATAGGTACTATATACATACATATGTATAGATATTTATTCATATTTATTTTGTTGGTAATGTCTAAAAAAAAAAAAAATAAACGACTCCTTCATGCGGTAATTCCACACCGCCCACCCCGCACCATTCTTTCCCACACACACACACACACACACTGGCGTCGTTCCATGCGGCGTATACTTTACTTTTCTCATTTCCTTCACCCGTCCGCTTGATATTTATATGTATTTATGTAATATATTTTATTTATGTGCCATTTGCCTGCTGTTAAAAATGCCTATAAATAAAGTACATTTGTCGTTTTGCTACTGCATTTTATTTTTTTTACAATCTTTATTTTCCTTCGACTCTCTGTGTGTCCCACTGTGACACAGTTATTAAGCAACATTCAAAATAGCAATCCTTAAGCGTCATTCACAAATCTGAAATGTCCTTTTTAAAGTTTAAACATTATGCAATTTTGGGGAAATTTTTAAAATATTTTCTATTGAATATATAATCTATTTCTACTATAAATTTCTTATAAATGATACATTCAATGAAGTACTAGAGTCTCAAACTTATTTTACAAATTATTAACTGATATTTTTATTAAATTGAAATAATCTCAGCTTTTTACTTTTGTTTGGCAGAAATACCTAAGTTTAATATAAAAATTTAAAATAAATTGAAACTTCAACCGCATTTTCAAATACTGACTATAATATCATTGAATTAAAATGATAATTAATTTTCTTCATATTTTAAAATAATTAAATAAATAGGAGTTTGCTTAATTTTTAAAAAATTAATAATTATTTTTGAAAATTATGTTCCCATTGTTTAAATGAAAATAAGTAGTAATTTGATGCCTTGAATACTCTAACAAATAAAGGTACAAATTTTTGCTCGACCATAAATAAAACACGAGTAAAGCCGGTATATACCCCCACAAACACACACCCCTTCACACTCCCTCCCACTGGTGTTATATGAATTGTAATCCACCAAAAATTTGTTGACTGCAATTGCCAGTTATTAGCTTGATTCTCGAATCTCGAGGGGAAAATCGTTGACATTACACTTACAAAATGAAACGAAACGAAGCGTAGCAAAAGTGAAGTGAATTCAAATGAATGAAGAATCATTATAAAAGGAAAGCATTTACAGATACTTGAAAATATATATACAAATACATCTCTATATGTACATATATACAAATGTATATGCAAATACATGTAAATACGTATTTTTAACAATAGACTGCGAGTCTGACAGCTTAGCGACTATGGCGATGGCATTGGAGTTGTCGTCGTCGTCGTCGTTGTCGTCGTCGTTGTAGTTGTCGTCATCGTCGTTGGCCAGCGGAATGTCTTGGAATGCCTTGCATCTGGAGGTGGCCACAGCATCCTACATCCTCCTACGCCATCGCTGTGCAAATGGCAAAAGTACAAGACGGTCCACAATGGCGGCGAAAGTCGCCCCGAGGCACATCATTAAAATGTCGATACCAAGCAAATCACACGCCCAGCCAGAGGGATAATAAAAATAAAGCAAGTATACAAAAAAAATAATAAAACAAGCCACAAAACTTGTTAAACACAGTTCGAAGACTGAATACTCTAACAAATGCTAAAGTATTGATGCGAAACTTTAATATGTCTAGTTTTCGAGAGCTCTCAGGCATTTTATTTAATCAAATTTCAAATAAACATGATCTGTGTGCACAAAAACATTTCCGTTGTCATTCAATTTAGTATTATTTTCTAAAATGCTGGTGCTTAGCACAATTACATTAATTTTAAACCCATTTTGAACATGTTAACTGATTTGTACAAATAATTTACTCCAAATTAAGGAAAGAGAGTCATATAATTGTCATATAATACTATATTTTCCTAAAAGGTTTGTTTATTTGATAGCTATTGGCTACTTATTGAATAGTTTCAAAGCTAAGAATAAACGATAAAATCTTTATTTTATTAATTTTCTCAATATATTTATTCTAGTGATGTAAAATAGCTTCGATATATCGATTAATAGTGACAGAATTTCTCAATTTTAGCCAGACAACTAAAAATTAACAGACCCAGTAAATCTCTGAAGGTATAAAAATTTATTAAAAATTTGTATATTATAAAAATTCATAGAAATATTATAAGTAACATTTTTCGACACACCGATTAATTGCATCATTGATTTCAATCGATTTTTAATCGATAGGTGTTTTTGCATTTGCTACAGATACTTTTACAATTAGTTGTGTGCTATCTAGCAGTCTAATTTGATCGGTTGTGATTTAATACTTTGAATTCTATTCACAATTCTTAATAAATTTGATGTACCCTCAGGCAAGGGTAACAAAAAATGCGACGAGTTTTGCGGTGAGGTGCCTGAGGTTTGCCGCGCGCGTGTAATGCAAGGGGGTAGGGTGTATAAGGTGTAGGGTGTAGGGTGCATTGTGGTGTTGGTGTGGAGGGGGGTAAGAGAGAGAGAGAGAGAGAGAGAGATAGAGGAGGTGATGATACTGACTGCTGCTGGGGATTGCAACTGGGCGTTGTCGTTGTAATATGAGCCTCTGGCATTAAAAATGGCAAAAATTCAATTGAATTTACTTTAGCAGACATCTAGCATTAAATGCATGAGACCATGCGTGGCGGGGGTGGTGGCCAGAAGGGTGTTGGGGTTGGTGTTGGGTTGCGGGAGGGGTGGCAAATACAATGCACTGCTGTGTTATCATTAAAAGCGAGCAAAAATGCAGCCAAAGAAAATACGAATGGCAAAATGTACGCAACGAAAATAAAAAAAAATAAAGAGAAAACAAAAAACAATAAATGCAACCACAAAAGGCCACCAGCCAAAGTGGAGTTTGTTGTTGTTGTTGTTGCTGTTTTTTAAATAGGCATGAAAAAGTTTTTCATTCTCCAAATAAAACAAAAGTGCAAGGATGCAACTGCTGCAGCTGAACGACTTTTAAACACCCTGCAGGCAGCTAAGCAAATACTATTTAAGTTATTGCAAATGAAATGAAGTAGTGTATTTAATAATTTAAATAAAAGCTAATGAAAAAGCCGCTATTTTCTAGCTAACATTTTTTAAATTTCTTTTGGAAAAAGTTAAATAAAATTGCAAATTTAAAGCTAGCTATTTAAACGCTTTTAAAGCTAAGTTCATGTTTCATTTTTCAATAGATTTATGTAAAGCCAGTTGAGTTGGTCAAGTGCCGGCTGTTGTTGCTGCTGCGGCTGTCGACCAAGTTAAATGGCCATTTGCGGGGTCTAGCTGGCTCTGTCGCAGCTTGCAACAGATATGCATCATACGCCCTGTGTGTTGCGGCAACTTGCACAGATAATACATGTTGGGCAAAAAGCGCGTGTTTTATTTCCACTTAGCAAACACACACACACACACATATATACACGCACACCCTTAGACACACACAGACAAACATATACTAGCATATTGAATGCCTGTTGACGGCCTGTTTAAAAAATTGTCTTTTCTCTACCTTTTCACTCCGCTCCACACTGCTTGGCACAACGCTGTGTGTGTGTAACAAACGCCCAGCTCTTTCTACCTCGCTCTCTTTCTCCCTCTCTTTCTTTCCCTCACTCTTTCTTTCTCTGTCGTAGTCGTAGTTGAAACAATAACAACGACTGAGGCACAACAAAGCACACAGGCATCGGAAATGTTGCCGTTGAAACTGAAATGTCGCTACACTCCACCACTGTGTCTCTCTGTCTGTCTGTCTGTCTATCGTCCTGTTTGTCCTTCTGCTGCTGTTGCTGCTGCTACGCCCATGTCAGGGAGTTGCTTGAATTACGATATTGTTATTATTAAATGGATGCATGCAGCAGCAGCAGTAGAAGCAACTGTGTGGCAGGGAAGAAGTCAGTCAGCAAATGGCAACGTTTGCTGCTGTTGCTGCTGCTGTTGCTGCTGCATCTGTTTGATAGTTCATTCAAGGCGTCATTTAATGCTTTGCATTCATACAGAACAATATACACAATAACTGTGCGTATGTAGTGGGTGTGTGTATTACGTATACGTATGTATACACTCTTATGGTGTATATGCGTGTCAAAGCAAGCGCAAATCAAGTGCTTTGCTGATGAAATGACATTTAACATGCAACTCAATTTAATTTGCCCCATGCAGAAATTGCTGCAGCAACAGCAGCAGTGGTAGCAGTGGCAGTGGCAGTGGCAGCTGCGATTGTCTGCATACTTGCAGTAGGTACTGTACAATTACGTGCCACGCTGCCACTTGCAAGCGACCTGCAGGCATTTTGTGAATCCGCATCTGAATCTCAATCTCTGAATCCCCGTATCCCGTATCCCATATATACCAATCTGATGCCGCTGCTGCTTTCCATACAATCGATTTGCGCCCACGCCCCAAAATGTTATCCCCTGCATAATGTCCTTGTGCCTTTTTTTGGAGTGAGGGAGAGAGAGAATAGTAAAATGCTTTTTAATTTGCAATATTAAACGCTCAATTGTGTTCGACTCACAAGCAAAAAAAAGCAGTTAAAGAAATCCAAGTTAAGGTGATCAGATATCTAACACAATAACAAGGCAGATGAAATTGCTTAGCCAACTGGCTGATTACACTAGGTATTAGTCTAAATGCTCGTATATAATGTAAAGGGATGTGGTTTTTTTTGTTTAATAATAAAAAAGACCTTTATTGGAATAAATTGTTTGCATTAATAAACCTATTAAGAGCTTAAAAATTTTAATGAATAGTAACAGTAATGAATAATAAAAAGAAATATAATATTTCTTCATTGTTTTAAATTAAAATGTATATGAGCTTTCTAGCAAAAAATAGTTCTTGAATGTAGTATCATTAAATCACCACTGAAGTTATTTAACATACAATTTTGTTTAGCTACAATTTATATAATTATTATATATTAAACAGTAATTATAGTTTTAAACTAAACTAAAATATTTAGATGTAGATAACAACTAAAATTAGATAGTTTTGATAGTTTTAAACTATACTTAAATATTTATTTATATTTAACAATAAACTAGCAAGTGTTTTAACAAATATTTTCCAATTATATATATAGTTTTATAGTTTTAATTAATGTTACAAAATGTAAGAAACTTCTTTTTGTTAGCTTAACTTCGACTAAAGCTTATTACAACCATAAATTAAACAGGAATGTTGTTCATAAAATAAAGTAACAATTTTGTTGTTACATAGTTCTAGTAACTATAGTTGTAATATATCCTGCAAATTTCGTAGCTTTACAGTTACAAAGTCAGAGTTGAACCTATAACAGAAAAATATATAATTTAATATTTTACTTAGCTATCTAAACTGTTTAGTTGATCAATTTTCTCATTTTCTTATTAATCAATATTAGTTATTTCAATATATAATGCAATATAGAACTATAAAATATTATTTTCTACATATTGTCTGCAAGTTAAGAAAGTGTTTAAAGTTATGTGTAGTTATGCCACCTTTGAGAATGGGGCAAAGTAAATTCAAATGTATTTGCCAATAACTTTTTATTCTTTATGGACACTGCCAGTGTTACCAAGTTGTTCCCAAGTTGCAAGTTCTGCTAAAGTAGTTGTAGTTGCAACATGTAATCGGCCATAAAAAATTACAACTGTGCATTAACCTTTGGTCACTGGTAGCAAAGGATCCAATTGAATCGAATCGCATAGCATCGCATCGCATCGAGGCAACGACGACATCGTCATTGAACGCTTATCACTACATGCCATCAAATTTTAATGTCAAACCCTTTTGGCCAGAAGCAAACGAGCTAGCGAAACCAAGAGACCAACAGACCGACCTCCTCCTGTGCCACAATGCCAGTAAAAACAACAACAACAACAAGAACAACAACAAGTACATCTAATAAGTGTTGTAAACGATGCAAACATAATAATTTGTAAGACTTCTGAAAGCGGAAACTTGTAATTTTGCTCAAACAGCCAACAGAGACTTTGATTTCTGCACTCACCACCTCTTGCTCTTTCCCCCCGCTCTCTTTGGGAGAGTGTCCTTTTTTGCACATGTGTATGTGTGTATGCACTAAAATGCAGGCCAGAGAACACGAACATTCCCAAAAAGCCAGTCAAGCGCTTGCCAAAAAAATATCTAAAAAATAAAAAATAGAAGCACAAAAATGAGATGAAGATGAGAGATGGAAAAATTGCAAAATGGAAATGTACAGTGCGAAGCCAAGAAGCCAGAAGGGACACTGGATAAATAACTACATACTGAGTTATAGTACTCAATGCTCAATACTATACTACTACTACTTCTGCTTTTTTAGCTTCTTGGTGAGAGAGATTTTCGAATATCTTCATGTGGCAATCAGAATCAGCAGGCAGACATCAGCGTGTGGAGTCAAGCACAACAACAACAACAAGACCAACAACTAAATGGAATCAAATTTTTGGAAAATCCTTGACGTCAAAGACAAACAAAGGGCAATTGCAATGCGCTAGGAATGGGACTTTCTACTACTATAAGTATAGCAGAATGTTTGGTGTAAATGTTCACAGTCAAAGTCGAAGTCCGTATTTGTCGCCGTCGCCGTCGACGTTGTCGTTGTCGATGTCCATGTGGCAAGTGGTTAAGATTTTTTGTCGTATTCAATTTCCTAGTTTATGGGAATTTACTGCCAACAAAAGAGTATCTTAACTAGGTCAGGCAGTTGGTTACGCTTTATTTTTAAAGAGTTTTAACTTTTTACAATTGTTTGTTTGCACTAAATGTGCTTCAATTTAAAGTGCAGACAATTTCAATGAAAATGATTTGAAATTTCGTATTGCGACTTTAAGATATTTTAAAGCAAAATCGTTATATAATATGTGTCAATTATATTTCTAAAAATTTCATCACAATTGAGTCAGAAATTTGGAAGCAATGCAACAATCAATATACCGTTCTAAAGCTTAAAAAAACGCAGATCAGAATTTCAATACCACTGGTTTTCAAATGATTTTATTCCAACTTTTAATAAAGTCTATGAAAACTTTAAACATACAACTCTTTGTGTTTAATGACTGTCTGATTTACTTATTGATCCTCGTCTAACCCAAACCAAAAGAGCAACAAAGCTGAAATTTATGCTTATAGTTTACATACTCTTCTGTTAACTCATGTAATTACTTACTGATCCTCGTCGAACTCAAACCAAAAGAGCAACAAAGCTGAAATTTATGCTTATAGTTAATTTATTCTTCTGTTACCAAATTTAATTGCTTACTGATCCTCGTCTAACCCAAACCAAAACTGAAAATTAAGCATACAAGTTCCCAAAATTAACTTACTAAACTATAAATTGATCTAATTACTTACTGATCCTCGAGCAACTTAAACAAAATTAGCTACAAAGCTGAAACTTTAGCTTTAAAGTTCTTAAAGTTTTGCTAAGCTTACAACTTAAACACTACAAAGATGGTTCATTAATGGAAGAGCTAAAAATATGTATAAAAAAAAAAAAAAATATAAACGTCTACTAACATATAATAACTGTAACCCCGACTATGCGTATTTAGTTCCTTTTAGCTTTGTCATTTCCGGCAGGCGACAGTTCTCGCCTTACGTTTGGCCTTACGTTTGTCCTTTCGTCATGGAAAAAATGGCAAAAGAAATGGTTAGGAGGGAGCGAAGGGTGACGGGGTTAAATAGGCTGGGAAAATGTGGCCTCGGCTTTATAGAATGGCTTGAAGTCTACGGAATCGGAATACGACTACGACTGAGTACGAGTATTTGTAATTTGCATTCATTGACGCCGCTTTTTATCGCTCAGTGTTCGTGTGTGTGTGATGTGATAAGGCGCTGTAAAATTGAACAAACTGTGAAATCTCCATGCGAGGCAAACACTTATATCACACACTGTTTGTTTGTGTCTGTATGTGTCTATGTGCGTATGTGGTAAATGTGTCAACAGGCTACGACAATGCCGCATTTCAGCCAGAAATGGTTGTCCAGTAGCCTTCTTGTCTATACATTGAGTGGGTGTACGTATGTCTTCCTACAATATCAACTATATATGTATGTACATATACGTATGTTTATATATAGCGATGTGCGTGCTAGTACGGCGGATGCTCATGCCATTTCCGACTTTTCACGTACCTTCATCAAGTTGTCATTCAATTTTTAAATCCATCGCAAGTTTTGTACTTAACATAGTTGTGACAAGTTGACAAAAAGTAAGTAGAATGCCTTGCCTCGTACATCGTTGGCTGTGACTTCCATTCCATTTAGAGCTTGCCACATGAGTTAAACCTTGCCATCTCCACCTCAGAGGGGCAGAGAGGTACGTAGTACGTACTCTTGGTTGTACGTTGTACTCTCGGCACTTCTTAAAAAACTTTAAACATGAAACTTGTCAGAAATTTGTGAAGTGTGTTACCAAGTTGTTGCAGATTTCCATATTTATTTCTAATGAGTCTGATTTGTATTAATTAATTCTAGCTAAAGGAAATTTTACTTAAGATATTTATTGAATTTATTGAATTTTATTTTTTAAAAAACATGTTATAGCTTTGTTGGTTATGTGATTGATTTTGAAGAAGAATCTATCTATACAAAAGATTGGGATCTGCTTTCGTCCTTAGCGTTAAAGGCCGTTATAACTCGTTTTTAATACTTCTCATTGATAGTTTAAGTTAACACAATTACTTAAGTCTCCATTAGCTCCTTAGCTATCACTCCTTTTCTCTATTTCTCTCTTCAGTTTTCTACATTAATCAATAAAATTGATTAAAAAAAGAAGGACCATTTCTTTAACTTAAGAAATCGAAGCACCTGATCATTTCAAAACACAGTCTGTTATCTTTGCTACCTTACTCCCTCTCTCTCTCTCTCTCTCTCTCTTTTGTAATATTTTGTATCTATTGCCGCCTCTGTCTCTGCATTAATCTCACGTAATGAGTTGTACGCCATTTTGCGCTAAATTGTTTGGTGAGTGCCTGATAACAATATTTGCACTAATTTGGCATTTTTAAGTGTGCTCCACTGACACTTGATGCGCTTTTAATTGCGCCAAACGAATCGAGTGTACTTTTGTCCTCTCTCTCTCTCGCTCTTCCTTTCGCTTAACGCTAGAGAGAGAGTGTGAAAGAGAGGGCGACAGCATGAAGTTGGGTGTGGGCGTATGTATGTAAGTGTTTTAGTCAGTGTGGCAGCTCTGTGTGTCCTCTCTGTGTTTTTGGTCTCACTCTCGTGTGGTTGTCGTCTTTGCAACTTGGTTTACGTTGTTGCAATGTCCTCGTCGACGTCGACGTCGTCGCCTGCCACATCGTCATGTGGCAACAAGGAATGCAAAAGATAAACGATTCATTAGTTGCCACAATAGTTTCGTTTCCTTGACTTTAATGGCGGGGCAAGCAGCCAGTGCGTGGCAATCAATGTTGCAGCTGCAACACTTGAAGTTTTATTTCCATTTTATTTTTTGTGTGAATTCCAATTTTTATTACTACTTTGTTTCATTTCCATTTCAATTGCAGTACGAGGCGTCTGATTGCAACGCTGCCGGCGTCAACATGCGTGCCTTGAGTGGCGCCAACTCCAATGATTTACTGCAGAAGCATTCGATTAGCTCTCTACTGGAGCAGCATCAGCAACATCAGAACCAGCAACATCATCAACAACAACAACAACAGCAGCAGCAGCAGCAACATCAGCATCTGTTGCAACAGGATCTGTTGCTGGGCAGACGTGGCGACGCCAACGATGGATTTATATCATTCATTAATGGTGAGTATGCCACTAAAAACTACTTAATAATTAGTGTTAAAATGTTGGGGTTAAGCAAGCACGACTCTTTGAGACTCTGTACTTACATTGGTTGCAAACAAAATCCAAGAATCTGGCATGCCTAGGTTTTAACTAACAACTATGAAGAATAAGCAATTCCGAATGTTTTAGATTGCACATTTTGGAAAAGCTTAAGATTATTTAATGAGCTTATTTAAGTTAAGCATAAAACTTTAAGAAGGTAAAGCATTAGTGTATGATCTAGTAACTTTTCTGTAATCAACTAAAATGCATCTAAATATTATTTTTTGTGTTAATCCCTTAATGCGACTCTTCATTAAATTGTGATATGAAAAATGTTTAGTATATGGGCATTTCCGCGAAAAGGTCAACCAAGAGTCCAAAAAAAAATTTCATTTCTTCTGTAATATAGAGTTTTTTTAGTCGTTTGCAGCTCATGGACAACTATTTTTGTATTTTTTCTTTATCTTCTTAATTTAAATACTAATGTAATGACTATAATTGTATATATAACTGCAAACAAAACTGCAGTGTGAACAATGTCGCGTGAGTGACGTCGCGTGAGTGACCTAGAAGAATCCTTCGCAAAAAAAGGACAGACCAAATATTGAAAAATCATAAGTCTAATAATAAAGCTTGATATTTCTTATTTATGTCAAAAATATTTAAAGTTTAAAATTTTCACACAATTCGCAGAGTTTGCCGATTATTAGCAATGATGTCTAAAGTCATGTATATTTGAAGTCGCGTGAGTGACCGCTCTTTTGTGGCTTTTATCTCAAAAGATAAAAACTGGAGGCTCTCAATTTTTTTACCAATTATAGTAGTCTCAAAATACTACAAAATATTATTAGTGGTGAATTGTAAAAAATGTAATAGTGTTTGATATATTTAACATTTAAAATTTTATTTTGCTTACAAAAGTCGTGTAAGTGACCGCGGAAATGCCCATATCCAACGTATCATAATGAAATATTGCTGTAATTATAAGGCGGTTCTATAAAGTTATTATAATGAAAAAAAACCTTAAAAATCATTGGTTTAAAACTTTAATTTGTATCTTTTTTGTTTTTGTCGTTGAAAGAGATAGTTGTAAAAATGTAACACCAAGTTTAGGATGTTCAAACATTTTCATACGTTCACACAAAAATTTAGTGTATCCAGCTCTTAAAATAACCCAGATCTAGATCATGCAGTTGAAGAATTTATAGGTTTTAAAAGTCTTCATTCTGTTTTAACCAAAATATATGCTTCATAAGATTGAAAATAAGATTTAAGCTTGTTATACTCAGTCAATTCCTACGAAACCTTATCGAGAAATTTAAATTACGATAACTTCTTCAACATTACATGTAGTATATTATGATTTGTACTACCTTATCCCAAAATAAATTGTACAAGAATTTTAATGGGGTGTTCTGTGAGATAATTGTCATTGAAATAACAGTTGAGTTTTTACTGTCAGCATTGTTTGAAGTCTGCAATCGACGTATAAATTTCAATCATTTTTTACTTTTTGAAGTCGGCACACATATATCCTTCGATAGTTAAATTTGTTATTCTTATTATTTTTCAAGTAGTGTTGTGAATCTTGGATAGAAATTCCTTGAATTAAATTGCATTATAAGTGTACACGCCCCCTCCCTGCCCCCCAATTGTCATTTGCAAAGGAAGTGCAATAAATTTTCAAGTAATAGTCAAATTTTTAAAAAATCAAATACATCCAGAAGGACTCGACGCAAAGTGTTCGTGGTGTGTATGTGTTTAGTCCAACAACAGCAACAACAGAGGAAGAAGGAGCGTAAAACATTTTAACATAGCAAAGTGACCATCATCAGAGGAACAGAGACAGAGACAGGGATACATTGTGTATAAACAGAAACAGAAATAGAGATAGAGACAGAGAGAAGTAGAATAATGCTGGGAATTAAGGAACTATATATGAGACAGACGCCAAATGCTCTGCCAAGTAGGTCGCCCACGCAAGAGACTTTTGAATTTGGCATTAAATATGACGGCAATACCACTACCAATAACAACAACAACAACAACTGCAACAACTCGAACATCGTCACATCCAACAACAGCAACAATATCAGCAATGATGAGGACCTTGCAATGGTCGCAAAGGCAGCTGGTGATGGCGATGGCGCACTCAATTTGGCATATGACAACAGCAATGCGAGCAACAACTGCAACAACAACAACAATAACAGCAACAATTCAAGCCATGGCAATTGCAGTAAGTTTAGATTGATGCCAAAAAAACGAAAGAATGAAAGAAATGGCATAGAAGTGTAGAAAGAGAGCACTTTGTCTCGTCTCGAACTCAGACTCTCGAACTCTCGAAAGTCTAGCGATATCGAAATCGAGCAACTCTCAGCATATTTATGCTTAATTTATTAGCAATCATTTTGAATATTTGCAAAGCGCTTGAAAGCACTTTTCGCAGCCAAAATGCAATTGCAATTGCAATTGGCCAACTTGTAATTTGTTGTAGTTATATTTGTACATTTTGATTTATTGATGTAAACGATAACAGTTTGCACAATTTATCTACTAACTAAATATTTTGATTTTGTGTACCCAGCTGTTGGCAAAGTATACAGTGTGTGTTTAGTTTGTCGCAGATGTGTTGCACTTTTAAATTATGTTTTTGAACATCGTGAAAACAGAATAGTTGTGTTGAGAAACTGGAATTATAACTGGCTACTACCCTTGAATACTTACTTATATTCCATGTCTTCCATTTGCTAGAGCTCATAAAAGTATGCAATGCTCTTTTTAAACCGTATGATACTAAACTGCAATAGCAAATCAAAGTTATAAATCCGCGTTATTGCTTTTTCATCAAAATTGACAAGTTAATTTACTGAAAAAGCTATTTTAAAGATTGATTTTATTAGATTCTATGATATTTTGAAATGTTGTAGATCGTTTTTAATAGATTCTTTTATATGTTGATACTTTTTCAACTAGATCAAAAATAATATAAGAGACAATAACCCGAAATGACCCATAATATAAGCTGCAAGTAGATTTATTTTCTTTTAACATATTGTGACGTCTATTATACTTATAATTTAGTTTTGCATAGAATAATTTAATTGATAATCAGATGTCAGTATGAAGAACGTGTTATTTAAGATATCTCAACTAAATTAACAATGAATAAGTTGACCACAAATACAGAGTCTTTCACTGTTTGCTTATTTTACTATAGCTTTTCTAGCAAATTTCATCAATAATTTCATTGTTGATCATAATTCTTTTGTAAATCCAATTATGTAGCAGATCCAATCACACTGAACGATCTGCTTGGCTTGTGTGGCGGCAGCGGTGGTGGGACGGCAACTGCAGTCCAGGCAACAACAGCAACAGCCCCAATGACAACAGCAACAGTAGCAACAGTAACGACAGCAGGAGGCGGCATTGCAGGCGGCGCCGGAGGTAACGGCAGCAGCAGTGGCAGCAGCGGCGTTAATAACTTGCTACTTGGCAATGCGGCGACTGCAGCTGCAGCTGCCGCTGTCGCTGCCACTGGCGATTGTAGTCAGCAACAACATCAGCAACAGCAACAACTGTCGGCAAATGCTGTGTCCTATGCACCACTAACACCGAGCTCAACACAATCCTCGGCCTCACCAGGAACCAAGTCAAGCTTTGATTACTTTCAGGTAAGTTTAACATAATAATTACTTAACATTATATTTAATATCTTTTAATTGCACCGAATTTGCACCAGATACTTACTCTCTCTCTTTCTCTGTGTGTCTTTCTCTCTCTCTCTCTATATGTGTGGAGTGGAGTGTCTACGTTTTATAATTTCTTTAATTTCAAATCTATATAATGTCCAATTTACTGACTATATATATGACTATTTGTGTGTGGTAATTTATTTAATTTATATTTTGTTTCTTTTCTTTCTTTCTTTTTTGGGGTGAATTGGCGAACTTAGTTTGAAAATGTTGCACAAAGTAACCCACTTAAGGCTTTCCAAAGATCAAACATCAGCTTCGATTGCTCTGCACCCTTATCGCCAAGTACGCCTTCATCTATTTACAATCGCTCCTTTCACAGTTCACCTTTAGTCAGGTAACGAATGCGGCACCCCATTATCTTTAAATATATATATATATTTACATAGCTACACACCTCACTATAATTATATATGTATGTTTTTTATGCCATCATCATTCACAGTGACAGCAGCAATTCTTCTAGCGCCAATGGTCTATCGTTGGACTCAATTAATATGCTTTATCAGCAGCAAAGCTACAACAATTTGGGTAACAGCAGCAGCGGAAATCTGGGACTGAATCTGCAGAATGCCTCAACACGCTCCAATTCTCCAGAGAGCCAGAACAGCAATCAGTCCATTAATGAACCTAATCTTCTGGACATGATCGTAAGTCTTGACTCAAAGTAGTGTAATGATTGTTAGTAACATTTTACGCAATTCAATTAATTGACATTACGTAATTTTTTATCTAGAATATGCTATCTGTTAGCAATAACAAGCTGGCCACCATGCAACAACAGAATCAGCAAAACTTTCAGCAGCAACATCAACAGCAGAAGCATCTACAGCAAGCACAGCAACAGCAGCAACAGCAACAACAACATCACCATCAGCAGCAGCAACAGCAACAACAGCAGCAGCAGCAACAATTCAATAACTTGCATAGAAACTACGAATCGCAGCTGTTGGGTGGATCACAGCAGAATTTTGATTTCGGCAACAATGATTGCTTGAGTCAGTGCAGTTTAGACAACTTTACGATTGTGGACATGGAACTGGCCAAGTTGCAGAATCTGCAGCGCATCAATACGCTCAAGTTGCTGCAGGCGCAAACCCAACAAATGCCTCTGCTAAATCAGCTGCTCCAAAGCTATGCGGGTAATTTACCTGCTGCAGCAGCCGCTGCTGCTGCCGGCGGTGGCAGCTCCAACAATAGCATAAATATGGAGAACGGTACTGGTACGGTCACTGGCAGCTCTGTAAGTGGAGCAAGCAGTTCCACTGGCAATTCAACGGCCACATCTAACGATTGGCATTTGGATCGTGTTGCCAAATTCTACAGAAGCTCGGCGGCGCTGTGCGAGGCAACGTGCACCTGGAGTGGACAATTGCCGCCACGTTCGCATCGTATGCTAAACTATTCACCCAAAGTGTTTCTCGGTGGCATACCCTGGGATATCAGTGAGCAGTCGTTGATACAGATTTTTAAGCCTTTTGGTTCTATTAAGTAAGCATGAAATATATACTAAATGTCTGCAGTTCTAACTGTTTTGGTATTTCCAGAGTGGAATGGCCTGGCAAGGAGCAGCAGGCAACACAGCCGAAAGGCTATGTCTACATTATTTTCGAGTCGGATAAGCAAGTGAAAGCTTTGCTTTCCGCTTGTGTGTTGCAAGCTGACGATTCGCATAGCGGCAGCAATTATTTCTTTAAAATCTCCTCGCGACGCATCAAATCCAAGGATGTGAGTCAAAAGCTAGCACATTTATTAACTACCAGACTAATTATGTGCCTTTTAGGTTGAAGTAATTCCCTGGATTATAGCTGATTCGAATTTTGTGCGCTCCAGTTCGCAGAAACTGGATCCAACGAAGACTGTGTTCGTTGGCGCCTTGCATGGCAAACTTACAGCCGAGGGTTTGGCCATCATTATGAATGATCTATTTGATGGTGTCCTCTATGCTGGCATCGATACGGACAAGTACAAATATCCCATTGGCTCTGGTCGTGTGACGTTTAGCAATTTTCGCTCCTACATGAAGGCCGTATCGGCTGCGTTTATCGAAATACGCACTTCAAAGTTTACCAAAAAGGTGCAGGTGGATCCATATCTGGAGGATGCTCTATGCTCGATTTGTGGCGTTCAACATGGACCATACTATTGTCGCGAGTTGTCTTGTTTTCGGTGGGTATTTAAAGTTATTTATTGCTATCATGTTATTAATTTTTGTTTCAATTTTCAGCTACTTTTGTCGTAGCTGTTGGCAATGGCAGCACAGCTGTGATATTGTTAAGAATCACAAGCCCTTGACACGCAATTCCAAGTCTCAGACTTTGGTGGGCTTCGGTCCATCATCGTCGTCATCGACCATTTCGTTGGCGTCCTCTGGCAATCGCTTGAATGTGGATCAGCAAAAGCTGCAGCAGCATAATCAACATAACAATCATCATAATCATCAACACCAGCAACAACAGCAGCAGCAGCAACAACAGAAACTTATTCAGCTTCAGCAACATGTCAATCAGCAGCAGTCAAACAACTTGAATCTCTTGACAAATGCCAGCGTCACAAACGCAGCAGCCAATTCATTGTACAACTATCAGCAACAGCAGCAGCAGCAGCAGCAACAACAACAGCAGCAGCAGCAGCAGCAGACGATTTAAAGGCGTGCGGCAACAGCACAATTATTGTGCTCACTTTTAGCGTACCGTTTTAACGTACTTCAAGTCAAAACCGTTGGATGTAATTTTTGAATTTTAAGTGATACCCCAAAATTTGTCCACTTTTTAGGCAAACAGAAAGCAAACCCTTTCCAAATGGCCAGATTTGATAAATGGAAGAAAATTGTTACGTGTTGCACACACGCGCGCATTTGTCTTGAATAATATTGTAACCTATAATCAGTTATTTTGATGTATTTACATGAACAAGAACGGTACGATATTAAGTATAGATAAACTCTATATATATATTTATATATATATATATTTGTGTGTGCGTTACAATAATATATATATATATATATAAATATATGTATATATTTTCTTTTAGGCTAAACAACAATTCCTTCTCCTACTAATCCTTCTCCACACACACACAAGTATTATCTATCTATCAATCCATATACTATACTCACATACTATTTTTTGATAATCATGCTTACATATCAGCATTTGAAGCAGGCATTCGAATGCTAAACGAGAAAAACAAAAAAAAACCCCAGCAACTTGAAATTAGCCATATATCTACTATATACTCTATATATATATATATACATAATTTTCTTTTGTTTTTTTTTTGCTAAGAAAGCTTTCAAAATGCTTTCCGCCTATTTGTCAACACTTTTGAAACGATAATGTTAAGAAAACTGCACTAGGTTTTTTTCTTTTATACCATTAAGTTTCTCTTTATTGTTTTTTCTTGAATTTTTCGTTTAGTTTTAGATTTAAAACGATTGCTTTTTTTGTTGTGCTATTAATTAGAAATTTTATAGCTTCTTTTTTATATTAGCCAAGGCAAAAAGCAACTTTGATTTTGTTTGCAAGCGTTATGAAGGAAATTGCAATTTTTAAATCGAATTTAAAAATTGTGAATTTACCCAAAAATTTGTTACATTGAAATCGTTATACAGTTTTGAGTTGTACTTTATATTTTTTTTCTACTTCTTTTTTTTGTTTAGTTATTGTTTTCTATATAGGTATAGAAATTTATTTTGTTGAACATTTACAAAACGCTTGATTGTTAAACTATTGTTTTTCTTTGGTGGCCTTTAAAATCGGTCTATATATATACAATATATATATTATAATAGTTTTAAACATCACATTGTTCTTACTCTATATATTTTATGTCTTACATTATTTTTCATGTATTTTTGGAGAAAGGATCTCGTTGCTATATGTATGTAATAGCAAAGCATTAAACGAACGCTTTAATTTAATTTAATTTAGTGCCAAAAACAAGAAACATTTCATTGTACACAAACCTAACACAAAAACACACATGCGAATACTAACACTATATCACAAAAATATATATAAACACACAACTATTGTTTTCCAAAATCTTCATCTTCTTTCTTTCATTAATTCTTTTGGAACTGCTTTAATAATCCTGCGCTTTCCTAATATCAAATGTTAAATTCAAACGAATTTAAGCATAAATACAATCAAACTATAAATTATTACTTTACCATGCAACTAAAAATACTCCAAATTCGAATCGGGACAATGTGTCCGATCAATATAAACTATATAATAAGTATAACATAGACATAAGTACGAGTACATACCATGGTTATAGACGTTTATTTATTTTATCGTTTCTTTTATTAGTTAGTCGGTTATTTATTGTGTTTTGTTTGAAGAACGTATGATGAGAATATATAGTAGTATATATAGTTATATATTGTATGTGCATCAATTAGTTTGAATGCATTGAGAACCTACAGGGATTTTATGGTAGTCTTTGAATATATAATCAATAACAAAACGAAAAAGAAAACGAAAAACCAAATGTTAAATATATAGCAAACCACAATTTGTTTTTAGTTTCCTAACAACAATAATAAGCAATTCCAGTTTAAGTAAACCAATAGAGAATTTGAATGAAACGCGGGTTTTAGGGTAAACTTTGGAGGCCTCTTAGTGTAACGGTTTCTGTTGTAGCGCCTAGCTTAGTTCCCACTTATGCCTAGGCCATGGATCAGTTAAGATCAGTATAGATATTTTAAATGATTGATTTTTGGTCGGCTATAGTAAGTACATTAAGTTAATCTCTACACAAATGCTAGACAATTATCATGCAGTGTTATCTATATGCTAACTACACACATACATACTATACTATATATACATACGTACGATTTATAAGTACTTAATATAATCCACGCAAGCCTAAAAAACATAAAACATAGTCAATGCCTTCAGTAAAAACCAATAATATTAATAATTAAAACCAAATCGCTTTAATGTATAACACAAATCAAAAATGCTTAAATATATAAAAACATGCATTACCAATAAATATATTATATATATATATATATATACTATATAATTTATGGAAGAATTTGGGCATTATGTTAGTAAAATATAAATACAATATACATAAGTATATAATCGATATCCAACTATAACTAAAGCGAATGAACATATACACATATTATGTATACATATAACGAACATATATACCTTAAAGCATATAGTTAATAAATTGTATATATGACACACACTATGAAAGGGACATTTATATACTAGTTACATAAAATGGTGCTTTAGCTGAATTATAATATAATTACCATGTAATTATAAGACTTATAGAACAACCAAATATAGTACTTGTCTCGTCTCCCCTTGATTCTGATTGCGAAACCCAATTTTAAATTAAACATATATATTTTTTACCGCCAAAACAAAGAACTAAAAGTACTTTTTAAAAAGTACATTTTTATGATGACAAGAGGTAAATCTGAGTATTTTAAAATATTTAACAGCTAAAGAAAATGAGAAAATCTTTGGTTTTTTCTTAACTTTTTTATGTTTTTGGTTCTTGAAAACTCGAAAGCTTATAACTTTTAATCAAAACTAAAATTTATATACTTTTTACTACTAAACTACTAAATTAAAATGCAAATCAAATACTTTTAAAATGAACGTTTTACGGCGGTTTGTGGGAAATCCCCCCAAACAAATATTGGTACTTAACCTCAAAGTCATACTCGTACACATACTTGCATACATACTATACATATATTTTTACTTTAAAGTTTTTATCGCTTTTACGAGCTAAACTTTTAAATAACAAAACTACTATATACATATACATATATATGAAAAACAGAAAACAATTTTAAACATTTTTCCGCTTTCCTTTCGAATTTTTTATTTGAATGCAGCATTTTTTAAGGACAACAACAGAACAAAAAATGTTGTTTAAAAATTTAAGAAATTTGAATGTATCAATGAATTGAATAAAACGAAATGTAATGGAACCAAAATCGAACGCTTCCCACGCAAAACCGATAATATTAAATTTTAGCCAAATAAAAAAAAACAAGTAATATACCAAATAGAGTATTTAAACATTTAACAAATACAAATGTATTTTATAAAATAAATTGACATGTTAAGCTACTTTTATTTTAAGGCAATTTCACAAACACACCACACACTATATAACTCAATATATTCATCAATTTAGCTATAGGAGAACATATTTTTAAAGTTAGCTAAGATGAAAAGTAAAGCAGAAAGTACCAATTAGCTACACTTATCTACACAATATCGATAAATTCGGCGATATCTTAAACATTTACCCTTAACTAAACTATGCTACTATAAAACACTACAATACTTCTAGCTATATAAAATCATTCATACATATTTACGATCAACATTTTTAGTATATGAAAAAAAAAACATTGAGATGCAGCAACACAAGCGACATGTGAGACACAAATTTTTTGGGGGAACATTAGACAAAAAAAAAATAAAATACGATTTGCAAATTGAAAATTGAATTTTAAACTAAACAACATTTGCACGGCAAAATGTTGGGATAATCACACGCAATAAGAACGGTTTTTAAAAAGACTATTATTATATATACAGACATACTATTATATATATATATACTATATATACAATATACACAAGGACACAACAACTGAACAACAGACAGACAAGTAATAATAATAATCTGAATAATAATGATGGACATTACTAAGCTTTTAATGCAATAATCAAGTACCATATACATATATATATATATATATTTTAATAATGGATCGAAGATGAATGAATTATATAAAAAAAAAAAACAGTACACGAAGCGATGTATTGTAATTTATACAAGCTATTGCAAGTTCATATTGTTAAAGTATATATATATTAAATATAGCAAGGTATTAGAATAATATTTAAAAAAAAAATAAATAATAGTATTTGGGGATTGGCAGCTTTTCATCATTGGCATTGGGCTTAACTTGAAACCTAAGTGTAAGATGTCAACTGGGGAACTGTTTGCACCCGAATTCTAATTGATTTTCCCACCTTATATATAGGAATATATAAACAAAATTACTGCAGTGCCATTTTAAATAGCTTCCGATAAGATATATAAATATATATATACATGCATACATACACAGACACATACATACATACATACGTACATACCTAGTATATATATAAATACATCCAACTATTTATGTATTTAACAATTGTTATGAGCTAAAGTTCAAATTGCATTACACTTATTATATGGCAACAACAACAAATAATAATATAAATCTAAAGCAAATGGAACAAAGTTGAACATATTTTGAGTGCAGAAAATTTTTTGGAATTTTTTCGAATGCTTTTTTCTACAGCATTTTCAAAATGCTTAAAAGCGAACGCTAAAAACTAGACACAGACACAGAATGTATTTAAATACATCAAAATACATACATACAAGCAAGTTAATAACCAAAACTAGTTAGGTATATATTAAACAATTAACAAAAAATCCCAAAAATATCTATTAATATCAAATAAACAAGATTTTTAATGATTGAACACAAAAATATGCGCTTAACAAAAACTGAAAAAAAAATGAACGACAGGCTTAGGATAAAATTAACACATTTATCTATAATACAAAAACACTAGATACTCATTAAAACTAATTTTATCTAACATTTATATATGTATGTAAATTCAAGCCATACTTAACAAAAAAAAAAACAAAGAGAGCTTAAAATGAAAACAGCAAAAAATAAATGAAAGAAAGCCCCCAAAACATAACAAATTGTTAACAATTTAAAGCGAACAACAACTTTAATAATTATTAACAAATATATAATATATACGAATCACCCCTTCCATGTAATATAACTAATAAAATTGTATACCAGAGTGGACTGCGTAATGCTGTACCACAGTTTCGGTTTTGTTGAGAATCAAAATCACATAAAACAAAAACACATTGATAATGACTGCTAAAAACTGACAAATATAGTTCATAACAAAATATATACAATATATATATATAATACCCTCAAAGAGTCGACAATATATATGAGCCTGTAAATGATAAATACATAGTTAAACCTAAAACATAAATGCTGAGTATGCAAAACTCAAAGTGTATTGTATATCAAGGAATAGTTAATAAAGGACACACAGACCAAAAATGCAAGTCTTTTTGATAATTTAAACATTTATATGGATTGCTGCTTACACATTTAATACAAAAAAACAAAACAAATTGATGATTAACTTATGCTTTTGCCTATTAACTAACAAAGTAGGAGCTGTAGGGACTAGTTTTTAAATGCTGACTGCTGTCTGTTTGGGTTCACAGTCTTCGCTTGGCAAAGATTTGATAAATGCCCAGGCAAGCGGATAGTGTGCCAATTGTGCCCACCTGAAAGGTGGACAATTTGCCACCCCAGAGATAACCGGGCGGTAGAGTGCTGACTGCGTGTACAAAATCCAAAGAAATGCGAGCCACAGACATCAGTTCCAGACGATGTTTGGCCAGCGACTTGGCATCGATGCTCGTGGGACTAGAAGTGGGAAAAGAAAGGGCATTCAATTAACTGTAGACTAAAGAAAAGGCTTTCCACACTAACCTGCTCAGCTGGTGACTGCGATTGAGTTTCTCCTGATTTAGCCAAAAGTTGCGTAGCGTGCTGCAAATAAAACAATAACAAATTAGCTGATGTAGTAAATTAAAGTAACTCAAACTAACCGCATTAGGTTGAGGTAAACCGATAGCACCCAGAATATGGAATTAACATTATCCCAGTTATCCGCATGTTTAACATCCACAATCTTATGCTCGGCTAGCCAGCAAATCTTCTCAATGGGATAGTAGAGCAGATCCACAATATTGGCCGTAACGCCCAGCATGGCCATAATGCGATCCGGTTCATTCTGTCCCAAGCCATACTCTAGAGCATACTGTATCATGGGTATATCATCGATTAGCCGCAGTGTGGCTCTGGCTCCCGATATTTTGGAGCTGGCTATGGCATATCTTTTGGCCAAATCCGGATTACGTTTGGCATGATAGCCAGCCACCAGCTTAGCACTGTAGCACAGCGCCTTCATCACCTGATAAAGCGTTTAAAAAGACACAAATAGACACAGTTTAGTTAATAAAGTTGAATTGCACTGTTGCATGCGACTATTTACTTGACCCTGTTTTGTGTTTTTTTTTCTGTTTCTCTTTCTTATGTGTATCTCTCTACTGCAATTAATGAAATTGCTTTCCAGTCACAAAAAGATAAAATATAATCAGCGATAAAAAGAATACTACGAATGCTACAAACATCTTGATTGGCTTTCTTCACTCAAGTGCTTTACATTTGCACCCCAAGGGAAATACTTTTTATAAGTCCCAGAAATCGTGAGAGGTTTATGCTTACATTTCGTCTGTATTAATATTTAAAGCGTGTTTAACCTTAGTTTGTTTAGTTATGTGGTCATTCAAACACACAAAACACCAATCAATATTAATAGTCAAAATTACTTTTTGATTGTCATCAGCCTAGTTACCAAAGCGCAACACTGGATTATTTTGTGGTGCTAAATTTAGAGATACATTTTTAGAGTACCAGTAATTTTGTTATTTATTTTATCACCATTCGAACATTTAAGTTTATTTAATTTTATCATTGTTATTTATTTTATCACCATTTGAACATTTAAGTTTATTTAATTTTAATAGCCATGGTATAGCCAATTCCGTTTGTACGTCCGTCTGTCTGTCGACTTCTAGTTTAGGTTGAATTCCCGTAATTACCGTTTTAAAAACTTTAAACTACTATATCTTTTCTAAAAATCAAGCGATTGTCGAGCGAAATACCATTTTACACTGTACTTTGCCACAGAATCAGTTATGCATCTATTATTTTAATTTTTCTAGAATTTGATTTTTATCCAAAATTTGCCAAATTTTACATACCTACCCCTTGACAATTTTTAAAAAAATTAAAAAAAAATTTTTTTTTAGTTTTTCTTTAAAAAATATTTAAATCGATTAGAAACTTTCTGTAGGTTAAGAATATATATTCTTTTTGGGTCTAAAATGAATTTTTAAGCTTGTCACGAGCAATTTAAGTCCCAATATAACCCCTTTCAAAACTTTGAACTACGAATTTTGTTCATATAATCGGAAATAAAAGACAGAGCGTATTATACGATATTTCTTGCTCAGCTAAACTTTTCTTTCATGACATTGTACAGCTTTTGTTTGCCAGAATGGTTTAGAAACTAACAAAAAAAAATATCAATTTCGTGATTATTTGCATTTAGTCCGTGCGACGATCAGTCAGAGGGGCAATTAGGATAGCGAGTTTCCTGTACTTACATACATATATACAGTACAATGCATACCATCTGTTTACATGTTGTTATGCGGTTACCATGCTACAGTTCAACTTTCTCAAATTAGTCATAAATCTATAAAATTTTTCTTTTATTATTTTTATAAACCTTTTTGCCATCGCGTATAAACTTTCTTGATTTCCTGACGGGTTAACGTTCTGTTGTCGGCACTAATCTGCAGCATTATCTGAACTTTTCGCTAGACTCTATTAAACACAACTGCAGATAGCATCAGTTTTGATAAAGCTCCAAAGTTTAAACATTGCAGAATACCCATGGAAAGCAAAATAAATGCAAAAACAAATACAAAATAAAAGCAAAAGTGAGACAAGGTTCAATAATAACGCTCGCTGCTTCCGTCTTATGTTCAAGGTTCCGCAGCAACAAAAACAACAAAAACAACAGCAAATACTGCATATTAAAACCTGTTGTTGGTACTCTAAGCCAACTGCCACGCTGCAGTTTTGGTTTTATGTTTTTAAATTAATTGTGTAACGAATGTTTTGCATATTTAAAAAAATGCACTTGAAAGCAATAAACTTTTATGAATAATTAAAAAATTAATAGTAAATTATGCCCACCTTATCACGACCGCCATAGCTATCAATAATATCACAGAATTCGCTAACAAACTTTGTGGTGCTGCCCATCGTTTAGTTGAAATTTTATCAGGCAACGTTCAAACACAAATGGAGAATAAACACAGTGAGAAAAAGCAGCCGCGCAATCCACAAGCAGACAACACAAAAAACTTGCTATCACTTATCGAACAGCTGTTGCATGCCAGTTAGTGCTGAAAAACTCGCACAAATCGATACATTTCACCGGCAAGCACTATCGATTAGTTTAGCGGCTATCGTGTGCAACACTAGCAAAGTGAGTTTTCTTTGCATCGCTGCTCAACACTACCAATAAACACACACACACACACTCGATACGGATGCTTAAGCGAGTTGCAGGCAGGGATTAGGATACGATACGTTTCTGGCAGGCAGAGAGTATCTCACACGAACGTAAAAATATGAGTTTGCCGAATGCAAACATCAATAATCATGCCTCATCGCCCATCTACGGCAACAGCAGCAGTAGCAACAAGTCTGTCATAAAGAAAACATCGAAAAGCGATTTAATGCGTGCCGCGGTTGGTTTGATGCTTAAGCAAAAGAATTATGTGGTAAGTGCACAGACCAAACTATACACAGCGAGAAAAAGTTGACACACTATGAAAACCCATTGCAGGGCAGTGAAAAGTTTCGCCGTTCCGATTTTCAGCTGCAGCAGAATAAAACACAGTTTGCGGTAAACAAAATGCTGGATTCGGATTTGCATGGCGGCAACAGTTTCACTTACTCCAATGTGCAGGTGATTACCAACAATCAGCATATGGTGGATCAGCAGTTTGGGCGCTTCTCGCAGTTTGTGGAGGCGCAACCGGAGCAGCTGCGTGTAGAAATGAAACGTTTCTATGCCCCAATGTTGTGCCATTTGTATTTGGAGTTGTTGAAGGCGCGGGAGTCCAAGGGTGCCGTGGAGTTGCTTAAGAAATATGCGCATCTGGTGGCACCAGTGGATCTGTACGATGCACCACTGCCCACCAAAATCAATGGCTGTTCCGTTACAAATGAACCGGCAGCTTCAGCCACCGAGTGTCACATACGCTTTGCTAGCGAGGCACAGAATACCGGCGACTTGGAGCTGGATTACTTTATGAAACTGGTGCAAATCTTGTCTGGCTGCAGCAAGCTGGAAACTGCCGAGGCAGATGCCACAGTGGCACACTTTCGTGCCTCCAAATATGAGCTGCATACCACGGCACAAGTGGTGGATAGAATTGGCGCCTATTTGCAGCATCGCGGTCATGTGCTCATCCTCAATCTGCTGTACACCTGGCTGCACATACACATTGTGGACAACGAGCAGCGTCTCTGCACCGAGGATCAGCTGCTGGGCCTTAGCGATGAGGATGGCGAAGCCGCAGAAAGCAGCAGCAGTGCAAGCAAATCTCTAAAGCCAATCGATAAAAATCCCAAGAAACGCAGCGCTGAAGAGACTGTCTTTAAGCTGGAAACGGATATCAAGTCAGAAGTGGAGACGGCTGCCCAGACAGCGGCTGCAACGGCTGCAGATAAAACCAAACTTAATATAGACGCCTGCCTACAAACACTTGAAACTAGCATGCAGCAAATACTCAAGGCGCAAGTGGAGTTGCCCTGTTTCTATAGGATTAGCGAGCGTTCACGTGGTCTCACCTCGGCCGCTGTGGATGCCGACGAGTGTCATATGCTGGCGGGCTTTGATAACTCGGCGGTGCAGCTGTGGCAACTCAATCAGCACAGATGTCGGGGCAAGAGCTTGTACAGACGTGCCGCACACACGCAGTGCAGCTGGGAGCTCAACAACTGTACGGATGAGGAGCAGGAGCAACTGGACAGCGATGAGGAGGACAGCAAATGCAGTGCGGAGGAGCGACGGGAGCGCCAGAGAGCGCAACGTAACAAATATGCCGATAATTCCTTGTAAGAAATGAGTTTGTTATTTTCTAGAAATTAGTATTAATTTGTATTCCTTTGCAGCAACGAATTTGGTGGCTTGGAGCTACGTGGTCATAGCCGTGGCGTCACCGATGTACGCTTCTCCTCCCACTATCCGCTGCTCTATAGTGTCTCCAAGGATTGCACTATGCGCTGCTGGCGTGCCCACAATCTGCAGTGTGCGGCCATTTATCGCAGTCATAATTATCCCATTTGGTGCTTGGACGAGAGTCCTGTGGGCCAGTATATGGTCACCGGCTCCAAGGATTTGAGCGCACGCCTGTGGTCCTTGGAGCGCGAGAATGCGCTCATCATTTATGCAGGACATACACAAGACGTTGAGGTAACTAATGTTTTCTTTATTGTAATATAAAATCTTCTTATTAAAAACTCTGCTTTTAGTGCGTCGCATTCCATCCGAATGGCAATTATTTGGCCACCGGTTCGGCAGATCACTCGGTGCGTCTGTGGTGCGTCACGAGTGGCAAACTAATGCGTGTATTTGCCGATTGTCGACAGGCAGTCACTAGTCTGGCCTTTAGTGCCGATGGCAAAATGCTGGCCGTTGCCGGAGATGAGTCAAAGGTGCGAATATTTGACTTGGCCGCTGGCGCCCAGTTGAGTGAGCTCAAGGATCATTCCAGCAGTGTTGCCTCCCTGGCATGGGGAGCACACAATCAACAGTTGGCCACCGCCTGCAGTGATGGCAGTCTGAGATTGTGGGACGTCAAGAAGCTAACACCCACTAGGTGAGTTAAACAAAGATTAGTTTATGTAACTCAACTATATAAACTATCCAATTGTTTTGTTTACTTAGCGAGAATAGCAGCAGCAGCAGCAGCAACTACACATCATCATCGTCATCATCATCATCATCAGCTACAACGAATCGTCTCTTAACACTAAATAGTTCCTGCCAGCGTCTGGTTGATATATTCTATGGACGCAGTAAAACGCTATATTGCATAGGCACTTAAAGTGAACTTGAAAGTCATCGTAATTTGTTTTTAAACTAATTTATTTGTAATAAGTCTGTATAATAAATAAGTATTACTGTTACTACTATCAAATGGATAAATGTGTTTTCTTTATTTTTAAATTAATATTCAAAAGATTTGACTGAGGAAAGGTATTTATAAGCAATTTTTAAGAGAAACGGATATATTCTGAAACTATTTAAAATGTATTTAATATTTATTTTGAATGATTCGAAAGGTTTCAAAGTAAAAAAGCAAAAGTATTTATAAGCAATATTCAAGGTTACCTCTATTATCTTCTATTAGGGAACCTATTTAAAGCATATTCAATATTCAATTCAAAATAAAAGGTTTAAAAGTGGAAAAAGAAAATATTTAAGGTTACCTCTATTCAATATTATTAAGGAACCTATTTAAAAAATATTCAGTATATTATTAAAAAGAATCGCTAGGTTTAAAAGTGGAAAAGCAAAAGTATTTATTAGAAATATATTTAGTTTATTCTCCAAAATAAAATTAAAATTTATTTAAAATATTTTTAATTCAATATTGGAACAAAATAAGCAGTACTTGTGAATTTATTGATAAAAATCAACAAATATTTATTATTTGATAAATTATAATCATTACGATCCTTGCAAAATAGGATTAGGATCATGCGTAAGATGCTAAATCGTGATGTACGCTCTATATATACTTATATAACTATTATACATACGTTTATTGAATCTAGACTTTGCGAGTTTCTTTTCATTACATTTTCAAAACTGAATTCAATAATTATGAACTCATTTTGTAGCTGCTATTAATTATTAATTATTGTATATATATTGTTTATGTTAATTTATGTACAATCAAATGTACTTACAATCATTTTGGACACTTGCACAGCCCATTGGAACAAAACGTAATTAAACTAAAAGGAATTTATGGTACAATTTGTTGACAAACAGTATTTAGATCAGGCAAGGATTATTTGAAATATGAATGCATATATAGTACATATAATAAAAATGTGAGCAGTGTTTTGTTAATTTCCTTCATTTTGTTTAACAAATTACTAAACTATTCGACTTTTTTTTTAACTTAAGGGCTACACAGCATAAATATAATGATGATAATAGAACATGAATAAATTAATTGGTATGTCGTACAAATATAAAGTATTGTAGCAGAGTCATAGGCAATTCTATAGACATACTAATTAACTAATTACTTGTTTTACATTTTCACATTGGAAGTTGGAAAATTTGTTGGTAGAAACACACGACCATGTTAACAAGTTTGTAATGTTTTGTTTTGGATGTTATAAATACTATATATATAAATATATGTATATGTATAACAACTGAGTATACTATAATTATAATCGGTTTTCTTTTTTTTGTTGTAATTGACTTGCTAAACTAACGCCTTTGACGTCCGCGTATTAACTGCAGCGCCTTGGCCATCAGCGGTGCCTTTTTCTGTCGTATCGGAGCAGCTGCAAAGACAACTGATTAGCATATATATAAAGATAAAGATATTCAGAGTGATATAGCAACTTACAAACTTGCGCTGCATCACGTGCTGAGCCGAGTACACGCAGTCGTGCATCTCCCACCTTGGCCGCATTGGGCGTGACACTGGACAGTGCGGCAACTCGTGCCGCTGGCGTTGCTATAAGTTTACCCTTGGTGCCATACTGTTCCTGTTTGCGTTGCACACTACGCGGCGGCTTCACCATCGAGTCCACAAAGGCCAATTGTGTTTTGCGCACTGGGGCCTCACTGATCTTCTGTGATGCCTTAATGCTCTCCGCAATTGTGCTCAGTTTGCGTGCCTTTTCCTCCTCACAACGCTATGAGAATAGTAATTTATTTGTTTAAACAATGTTTTGTTTGCTAGCAGAGTTGTTACTTGGTTTACCAGAAACATTTCACGCCACGTTTCCATTTCCTCTCGGTGCTGGCTGCGACAATGTCGATGCACATGCTGTTGCCACAGTACATCGCTGTCCTCCATCAAATACGGATTGTATTCCTCAAAATTGAGCAACTGATGTGGCGTAGCACGCTCCAGCACAGGACGTAGCACCTCAAAGGGCACACCGCCCGTATATTCCAGTGCTGCAAATTATAATAAAATTTAGTAGTCTAATATAATTTCATACTTTTGACTTAATGTACCATCTATGTTCTTTTGCAGCACACGTATGCACAGATCAAAGAGTGAGGGAACCTGCAGTATTTGTCCAGTACGCACACCCGAATAGATTTTGGTGCTGTTTATAAAATAGGAGAATTGTAGAATTGTTAAAAGAGTGGGTCCCACAGTAGGCCGTATTTTGTTAGCCTACCGCATTGTCTTGGATGAAATGCCAGCGGCCAATGCCTCGGATTCATTAATTCTAGGTGCTGGGCGATGCACGCTGCTGCTGCTGAGACCGTGATTGAAGACCACATCCATCACTGTTTGATTCAGTGGCATTGGTTTATAATTGTTTGATATTGTCGGCAGATCTAGCGCTATGCTGGGATCCAAGGGTTCCAGCTTGGCCGAAGGTGCCAGCAGCTCTGGTTTCTAAATTTATATAAAAGTGATTTTAAATAAATAAATTACAATAATTCGAGTTCTGCTTTTTACCCTTGTGCTGCTGATTCTGCTGCTGGTTGGTAAAGGAGCTGTTACGACTCTTTTGGTTATCGTTGCTGCTGCTGTGTTGACTGTTGCTGCTGTTTTGTTGGGGGACTTGAGCTTGAGTGCACTCTTCTTGCCACTTATGGGCATATTGAGCATGCCCAGAACATCATCGAAATTGGCACCCATGCTGGAATCAAAGCCATCATCGGCTGTTTCCTTTTGTTCTGTAACCGCATCTGGTGTTTTGGGTTGTTTACTTTTTGGTTTCTTTGCCTTGGGCGAATCGTTGTCCGGCAAACGTTGTGGACTGCGTGTTCGCTTCGAGGATGATGTTGTTGTTGATGATGTTGAAGACTTGGCTGTTGTTGATGAGGATGTTTTGTGTTTGTGTTCGCTTTTGTCTTTGGCCAACTTTTGTTCGCTGCTGCTGCTGCTGCTCTGATGATGCTGATGATGGGATTTGTCCTGCATTTAAAGAGAGAGAAATAAGTGAAAACTCTTTAGTTAGCTATGGGGGTTGCACTTACGTCCTTGTTCTTTTCATGCTTGGATTTGCTGTGATCGCTTCTATGGCTGCTGCTGCTGTTGCTGCTGTGATGCTTTTGTTTGCTGCTACTATCGCTGCTACTCTTGTGACTGCTGCTGCTGCTGCTGCTCGTCTTTGCTGCTGGCGTTGAGCTAACCAAATCCTTTGACTTGCTGCTCTGCTTCTGTTCCTTGTGTGTTCTGTCATGCTCCTTACTCCTTGTTGTCTTTTCATCGCTGCTGCTTTTGTGCCTCTTCTCGCTCTTCTCGCTATCTCTATCGGATCTGCTCTTGGAGTGACTCTTATTGTTGCTGCTGCTGCTTGTGGATTTGCTTTTATGTTCGCTGCTGCTTTTGTTACTACGTCGTTCCTCATGCTTTGTTGATCTGTGTTTGCTACGCGTATCCTCATCAGCTCCCGAGGAATTGCTGCCCTTGTTCTCCTGATCCTGTTCCTCGTCACTAGAGCGTCGGCCATTCGAACGATTTGAATCCTCCTCAGTGCTGGTAATGTGTCCTGCTGCTGTCGGTGCTGGCTCCTCTTCGGCCGCGACCATTGCCTTCCATTTTGTGACTAGAGTTTTGGCAGCAACTCCCACTTCTCCATTGATCTTTCGCAATGCATTCACGGTCTTACCAATGCCCGTTTCCTGCAGATGCTCGAATGTGATTGGCAGATTAAACAGCTTCGTGATGCAGTGCAGCAGCTGTGGAGATATGAACAGATGTGAAGCAGGTAAACAGGTGAGTGAGTTAAGCTGCTTCTTACAACTGAAAACTAAATTCACAATCGCTTTGTTTATTTTCCTTGAAAATGAAGGTGGAAATTATGCGAAATATGAGGCAGTCGAAAATGCAGTTCTCAGGTAGAAATGCAATGCGTTTATTAGACCCGCTACACAGCGGATTTGCAGGGTTTATGAGGATTTCGGCAGAAAATGTGAGTTAAACTATATAGAGAAGATAACACTCTGTAACTGATATTATAGTAACACATGTAACAGGTAGTAGAAAGCAGCTGCAAGTACTTAGAACCCTTTACGGCTGTACGCAGATCAAGGATGCTGCGGAAATACAGGGTATTTGGTAGTTTTGCTAACTTAAGTGTCGATTTTAACTTAACTGCAATGCACAAACACTTAATAAAAAGTTAAAACTAGCAGTTAATGTTTGAGTACTGGGTCTCTAGCAGTCGGTTACACTCAACTGCAGCACTTCCACACATACAAACAAGCATTCATATTTATGGTGCAAACTCAGCAGAGCAGCACACACACAACAATCGCTTATTATTTATTGTAGCTTAAACTTTACACAAAATTAGCAAACTCGCTTAACAGGGCGGGGGGAATTACACAAGTGACAGAAATACAGCAAGAGCAAGAGAGCAAGAGCGAGAGCGAGAGAGGGAGGTTGAGAAAGGGTTTTAAAACGAATGCGACACAATTTATAGCCGATTTGTGGCTGGAGAATTGGCAGGAAATGGTGGAGAAAAAAAAAACAAAATGGTAAAATTAGAAAATGAATGCAAAAAAAAACTTACGCGTGTCTCGTCCTCATTGTGGCGTTCAATGCTGCGTTGGTAGTGGCGCACGACATCGGCCAGATTGCTGGTGGACGTCATCACGTCGTCTAGTAAGTGCAATAATCTTGTTTGTTAGTTGTTGTTTTTATTTGTTGGGCAATGTAAAAATGGCACGCAGGCAGCTGCAGCTTCACTTTATCAAGTTTTTCCCAAGGCAAAAATTTTGGACAGCACAACAAAACGCACACAAACAAACACACGGCAGACACACACTGCGTTCATGCAGTCACACGTTCGCACAACACGACACAGCAGTCTCCTGTGGAAGGAGCACAATTAATATGATAACTATGTAATGAACATAGCTGCAATAGGTATTTACAATTATATGTATATATGTATTTTTAAAAAGTATTTCTTGCACTTCCAACTGTGTGTGACTTTTCACTTTGACTATGACGTTTGACAACACTGACAAAGACAGCTGACAGCTTGAACTAAGCTGCGAACGCAATTGGGAGCAGTGTTAAGCTAGCTGCTGCTGCACAGCTGATTTTGACATGTATGCTATCGATTGGCCGTGCATACCAATCGATAGCACATCAACAACACTACAAACAGTGTGTTGCAGTGTTGGCAACACTGTGCCCATTTTGTTGTGAATTATTGTTAATTTTTTTAATCTAATTTGTATAGATCGTGCATAGCTGTGTTTGTGTGTGTGTCTTTGTACTTAAGGGCAGAGTTGCAGCATGTGCCAGTTGTTGTAATTGTGAGAAAAATAACTAAGCTAAAACACACGCGAGGCACAACAAACGAGAAAACGTCTTAGAAAAAATGACCATGGGCGAGCGTGAGCCAACTTCGTCTCTCGTTCTGCCCGTTATACTGAGGCCTATTTTCACACAGGTAAGACAAAGCGGGGCGTAGTAGTGGGATGGGGAGGCGGATGGGTATTGTGTGGTGTGGATTGGGGGCGTTTCAGTTAAATGCAATGTTGCGTAAAACTGTATAAATATTGTTGTTGTTGCTGTTATTGTTTACAGTTGGAGCGACGCGATGTTGGCGCGGCACAATCACTGCGCTCAGCCATATTAAAATCAGAGCAAAATAATCCGGGCTTTTGTTATGACCTCGTTGCGTCGATCGTGCGACGTGCCGATCTAAATGTCAACCTAAATGAGGCCGTCTTGCGTTTGCAGGGCAACATCACCGAGGCAGACCGTAAGTGTTATGCTGCGTGCACACTGTCAGTGTAAGCAGTGTTAGTTAACATAAGTGGAACTCTGTTTTGTTTACAGTTAACGAATATCGCTTAACACGCACTGAAGAACCCTTCCAAGAGCTAAATCGCAAGTCCGTCGCACTTAAAGTGATACTCAGTCGCATACCCGACGAGATCAATGATCGCAAAACCTTTCTGGAGACCATCAAGTAAGTAAAAATATTGAATTTCCAATAAAAATTTAATCTAATTTGTGTTGCGTTTTTGCAGGGAAATTGCCAGCGCCATAAAGAAGCTGCTCGATGTGGTCAATGAAATTGGTTCGTTTATACCTGGTGTAACGGGCAAACAGGCTGTCGAGCAGCGTAAAAAGGAGTTTGTTAAATATTCAAAGAAGTTCAGCACAACGCTGAAGGAATACTTTAAGGAAGGACAGTAAGTGTATACAAATTGTTTGTGTTTGTTTTTCTTTTTTTTTCTTCTATTTTTAATATCAACAAAGCAAACGAAATTCCAGCGTGAGCACCGGTTTCTTTAATCGTCACGTATCTGGTTTCTTATCTAAAAAAAAAAAAAACAAAAACAAAAATATTGCTCAACCGGACCGGAATGATGTCATTCTATTGTTGTTCCGATTTTGACTTTATTTTTATCGTTGTTGATTGTGACTGCATTTTAAAACAGATTGCAGCAATTATAATTAATCATAATAATTTGTCAATCACTTATACAATTTTATACTAGTTTTCTTTTGTTTTTTTCCTCTAATCTCTTTACAGACCGAATGCAGTATTCATAAGTGCACTTTTTTTAATAAGGCAAACGAATCAAATAATGCTGACAGTTAAGAGTAAATGCGAGTAGAAAATTAAATGTTTTAATTAAAACTTAGTGGCATTTTAATTTTATGTTTAACTAACGATTTAAAAACAAAAACAAAAAAAAACACAATAAATAAAACAAAATAAAAAGCAAAGAACACAATTTGCAATAGCAATATTTTCACAGTCTGCAAAAAACCTGTTGTAATAATAATGAAAACAAACAAAAAATAGGCCTAATGTATTTAAATAATTGTAATCAACAACTAAATTCCAAAAAAACAGAAACAACTAAACTAAAATGCTTAATTAGCTAAGCAAACTGAAATTAATTTTCCTTTTTTTCGTATTTTGATTTTCATTAATTATTTCGCTTCCTCTTTTGTTTACAATTCTTTATTGTAAATAATTCCAAACGTTTTCTGTATTTGAAATTTGTTTCGTTATTTCAGCACACAATAAAATTTAATGTTAGCAAAAAGCAAAAAAAAAAAAGGAAATATAAATAACGAAAACGGGACACAGGAAATGTACTATGAGGATGAGAAGACAAAAAAAAAAACACAAAAATAAAACAATTGAATTTTTAACTGTTTTTAATTGTTAGAGTTTGAAATTTATAACTATACAGTAACACTTAATGGATATGTTCAATTTTGAAACAACGCGATAAACAGCAGCGCTAGCAAAAACAACTGAAGATAAAAATTATTTTATTTTTAATAAATGTTATATGGACAAAAAAAAAACAAAAAACAAAAAGAAAGCAAAACGCATATTGTAGAAATAGTAAAACAAAACGACAAATAAAATGTATTTATATTCAAAAAAACTACAAAAAAGCATTTGTATTTTATTAACAGTAGCAGGCACTGTTAAGCATAACAGCAACAATAACATTTGCAACCCCAAAGCAGAGAGCATGCAAGTTAACAGTGGGCAGCACTGCGTGGACGAAGGAAAGAGAGTGCGAGAGTGAGAGAGAGCTGCGAGTATGGGAGCAAGTGCAGAGAAAATTACCCAGTTTTCAGTGTCATTTGACAGAAAAATCGATTCGTTTTTACACTGGGCCACACAGTCAGTCAGCACTGGGCAGCAGTTGGATAGAAATCAGAGTACAAACCAAACCAAACCAGCAAACCGAGCAACGCGACCGAAACGAGATGTGACCCACTTTCTCGGTTTTCGCATTTCAATATCCAACTGCTGTACAAAAATATATATATATATATAGTTATATATAGAAAACTAGCATTTAGTTAAACAAATAACGCGTTGTATATATTATGTAAAACTACGTTAACTAAAAACGTTAAACTATTTAGTCGTGTAAACTCTATGCATTTATGTAAATTCTCGTGCGCTAAACGTGGAGAAGTGGAAAAAGGCAAACTGAAAATTCAGTAGCCACAGCAGCCAGCAAAAAGTAGCAGCATTCAAAAGGTGCGAGTTTGCTTAATAAATCAAAAATATAAAAAACTACAAATAAAGTTAATAAAAAAGCACAAAAGTTAAATGAAAAAACTTGTGCTAATCACAGTGTGAAAAACGAAGGCAGCAGCACACGAGAGCTGATGAAAAAATTTCGCTGTACACCAAATGGGGGAAAAATTTATATATATATATGTGTGTGTGTGTGTGAGAGTGTGAGTGTAAGTGTGTGAATGTGTGTGTGTGTGTGTGAATATGCTCAGCAGCCGCCGTTTAATAAAAACTAACAATAAAAAGAAATTTAACAAAAAAAACTGTAACGCGTGTGCAACTATGTAAAATAACATTATTCTAAAACAATTTAACATTACAATTACAGTGTTGGTAAATTGCAAAAAAGAAAAGAAAGTAACAAGAACGGTTAAAAGTTGAACGGTAAAAACTGTTAACGAGTTGTGAAAAGTAAAAGTGACCACTGCGACGGCGACTTCGATTGACATATCGATGAAACGATAAAAAAAAGCAACGTAAAATTACACACACACATATACTTACATGCAGGTTAGAGTACAAACACACACACACATGCATAAACGCGCGCACGCAAAGCGCTTTGGAAAAGCGAATGCGGAAAATACGTTGAATGAAAACGAAACGAAACGAATACACATACACATACAAACATACACACACACAAACAAACAGACACATGTGTATACATATACATATGTATATGCATTTAAATATGTGTAAGCGCATATAACGTATACGCTTATTAATGTGTTAGGCTCTGCCTGCCTTAAGCACCAAATGCATAAATAACTAAGCCAAAAACAACAACAACACAAATTACCAACAAACAAATTGCATTTGCAAAAGCAACAACAACAACAAAAACAAAAAGGCGCGCGCGCACAATACACATGCATATATGTATACACAGGCAGCGAGCAGCGAGCAGCAAGCAGCAAGCAGCGACAGCGGCAGAGCCAGTGAAATTGGCGCAGCGCAGCAGCAGCGTTGGTTTTTTTTGCGGGTTTTTTTTAGCACTTTGTATATGATTTGTTTGTATGCGTTTCATATTCATAGTCGCAAGGAAGCAGAGGCAGCAGTAGCAGAGGCAGCAGAGCCAGCAGCAGCAGAGGCCGCAGCAGCAGCAGAGCCAGCAGCAGCAGAGGCCGCAGCAGCAGCAGCAGCAGCGCCGCTAGCCTCATTTTTCGGTGCTTTCGAGGGCGGTTTTAACACTTGGCGCAGCAACAATAACAGTTAGGCCGCGTGGGAGGCGTAAAAGTTGTTTGCTGTTGGCGCTGCTGCTGCTGCGACTGCTGCCGCTGCTGCTGCTGCGTGCGTAACAGCAAGTGCACAAATACACACACACACATACAGCAGTGACTGAACTGACAGCGACGCCGACAGCATTAGTGACAACGAAGCGTTGTCATGGGCAGGCGGAAGTTGCTTTGTGGCGTGGGGCGTGCGTAGGGTGTGCGGGGGGAGGCAGGTGTGTTTGCCATGCGGTTGTGCCTTGTGTCATTCGCAGTTAGCTAACATGCTATGTGTATGTGTGTGTAAACAGTAACGGTAAACTGTAACAACTATTTTTAGGATTTGTTGTTGTTATTGCCTTTGTTTTTTTTGCACAATTTATTTATATATATGTATTTGTGCTGCAACGAGCTAATAACACGCATGGATAGTGTACGTGTGTGTGTTTGTGTGCGTGTGTGTGTGTGTGTGTGTGTGTGACAGTTTGGATTAATCATGGATTGTGTTCAATTTTGACATATGGCAATCATTCAATCCCATGCAGAGCCCAAAAAAGTATGCTACATATTCCAAGCACATGTGTGTTGCTGCTGTGTTGTGCGTTGGTGTGTGTGCGTGTGGCCCGCATGAAATTCTGCTCCTTTTTTTTCGAGTGTCCCTCTATGTGTCTGTGTGTGTGTGTGTGTTTGTGAGTAAGTATAGTTATAAATAGCCAAGATAGTTTTTTGTGCTCGTTTCCTCTTTGGTACTTTTTTGCTTTTCCATTTTCGTCCTGCTTCTTCTTGTTGTTGCTGCTGTTTTTGTGTGTCTCAATTGAGGTCAAACTGTCAGGAGGATAGTGAACTTTATAATGTAGCGCACATGAAATTGGTTAACTTTAAAGCGAATCTTCGCTGCGCTTCCATTAACAATGACAAATAAAATCTCGACTCAGTATGTCAAAAAAAAAATGGTTAAAAATAAAAGCACTTTGGGAATATGATAGGCAAACTGGCATCAAATTAGGTACTTATGAGAATAGTAAAACTTAGGGATTATTAGATAAAAAAGTAAACAAAATAGACAAACTGACAATAAGGTACTTTTTTTTATAATTAGTAAAACTTAGCGCATCACTATACTAAGTCAATCTCTTAATATCCTTAAGATTCTTAAATATAACAAAAGAAATTCTTATAACAATGAAATGTTTGAATTAAAACTTTAAAATTTGTAGCACTTTTTGCTTTTTTTATAGATAAATTTCAATGTTTTTAGTGGAAATATGTTTTAAAATTTAAAGAAAACAAAAAAGTTAAGTTACTTACTAATTTCATATTTGATTTTATCTGCTTTGTAGCTGAGTTTTTCAATAGATTTTCAAAGATAGAAGTACTAAAGGCTGCAGCTTAAACTAAATAAGCAGAACTATAAGATTATAGTAAATATCAAGTCGCTTAAAAGCAAGTTCCAAAACTTGATTGTTGATAGAAAATATGTTAAATAATCACCAATTATATGTGTATTAAGTTTAAATTCATAATATGTTTTGTATAAAAGATTTACGTTAGTAATAACTCTGTTGTTCTAAGGCAAATGGCACGCCATTTTAAGCCAAATCTCTAGAGTCAGGAATCGATAAAATTTCCACCTGCGCGCGAAAGTATGCAATAAAAATGTGCTCAATGCTATCTGGAAACACACAGAAAGTTGGTTGCTTCTTTCGCAGCAGTTGTACGAAAGAAACTTGAACTATATGCAAATTAATTGCACCGCTGTTTGTATGTATGTGTGTGTGTGTGTGTGTGTGTGTGTGCAAAACTTTGTAACCTCAACTTTCTGTAGTGTTTTTGAGTGCATTCCAAAAAAAAAACAGAAAAACAGAAAAGAAGTTGACGCACACACAAAATAGTGGCAAGAAACTTCTTTAATTACTTTGAAGTTGGCAGCCGCTAAAGTTTAATGACCTGCCAACATTTTACAATTTAGCTGCGAGTACAATTACGAGCATTTCTTACATTTTAGCCTATAGTACTATATATGTATTGTAGCGCAGTTAAAATGCGACTCATAAGTGAAAACGAATTTTCCATTTAATTTACACAGTGCAAAATTAGGTTAATAGAGTTTAAAGCAGTGTGAGGCCGCAACCTACATACGATTGGGATTGTGTTTTGTTGAGAGAGAGGCAGTAAAAGAGGCAGGGAGGAAGAGAGTGACAAAGAGAGAGCGAGAGAGAGAGATGGTTGCTTGTGGCTAATCTGCACTTTGTGCGAACTCATTAAAATTTTAAGGCAGTTTCACAGCGCCAGCTGCCAGCGTGCTTTGTGCCTCTAAATTGTTGATCAACGTTTAAGCAAATGACATGACAAGAACTCTTGGTGACAAGAGATAAGAAATATATATAAATGTATATATATATATGTATTTGTATTTACTATACTATATGCGGAAATGACAGCAGTCAGTTTTGAGATACACATCATGCCATCTGATGATGCTACAACACACGCTGTAAAAAAGAAAATAATTACAAGCAACAACAACAACGAAATGGAAGTGAAAAGCAAAGATAACAGAGAGACACCCACATACACACACGCACACAACACGCATACAATATAAATGGCAGCCTTTTAACGCCCACTTCATAAACATAATTAAAAAGTGCTGCAACCCACACTCTGCACTCAGCTGCTGTGCTGTTAAGCACCAGTCACTTAACAGCCGCTCACGCTGTTAGTTAACACTCTGCCATTGCACATGCGCCAGCGTTGGCTAAGCTCTCGCCGTTCGTGCAGGGACATTTACTCACGTTCGCTCTCGTGCTTGCTCGCTCTCTTCGTGCCAAAAGGCAGAAGGCGAACGCACACACCGCTCACTCTTATGCTGCTCTGTGTTAATGCTGTCATCTTTGTCGCACACAACCAACACAATTGCTCTGCATACATTTGGGCTAAGAGTAAAGTCAGTTGTATGTAGTTGTTTTTTTTGCTTTTGCAGTTGTAATTTTCTTGCAACAGCAACTAGTGGCCGTAATGAGACTGTTTGCTGCTGTTGCGCTTCGCATTTGACTGCGCTGCGCTGTGCTGCACACACGTCTGCGTCAAGCGACTGACCATACTACATACTACTACTTATCAACACTGACTGATCAGCGTGCGAACTAAACCACAAAAGGTGTGAGTGTAAAAATTTTTCTAAACATATTTCTAGCAAGTTTTAAACTAAAAGTGCCACTGTGATTAAAGTGCGATTAATGTAGTATGTAAATTGATTTCTGTGCAGTCTGTACCTTTGATATTTGTCCAAAAGGACATGCAATAACGGTTGTGTAGCCTGAGCCAACAACAGCAATAACGGATGGGCGTCAAGTAAATGCCAAAGCGACCTGCCCACCTGCTGGATGCTGTCATGAACGCCCACATTGAATGGGCGGGGCAAGGGCGTGGGGGTGGAGGAGGGACAGCTTCATCATAGGGATAAAACTTGTCATTGCTTTTAAATGTCAAACAAGGGGCGAGCCAGAGGGGCGTGGCATGCTGTGGTATGTGGGTGTATGTGTGTGTGTGTGAGTGACTGCATTGCAAACCAAATGCATTTTGTTGAAGAATTTTGTACTCGGGCACCGCAAAGTGATTCAAATTGAATTCCAGTTGAGCTGCTATTATTGAATTAAAGCTGCAATTAAATAGTGAAATTGTTATCGCCCATGACACGCCTCTTTTTTGCAATCTAGTGGCAAATGATTTATGGTTGAAAAAACTTTCATTTTTTACTCGCCATTGCCATTTGTCAGTATTGTCTTCTGGCTGTCTAGACAAATTGGCGCGTGCTCTAATACCCTAGCATTTGCAACAGAGCAGGGTATATGCGTTTTTTAATTGGATTTTATTGAAGAAAAAATATTAAACATTTTAAAAATATAATTAACTTATGTTATGCTTACAATAAACATATTTAAAAATATGAATATATTTTGATATAATAATGAATTAATCATTTATTTAATATTAATTTATCTATTTTATGAATGAATTTACATTAAAAAAATTAATTGAATAACTTTAAAGCATTTTTAGCTTATATAATTTATTAATATTAACATATTAAACATGTTAATAATATTTATTTAAATAAATAAATTATTTGTAAATAAATGAATCACATAATTTTATAATAACTTTTTAACATATAATGCTTAAAATATGGCTTCAATAAATATTAATAATAAAACCTATTAAAAAATCAATAATTCAAAAATATAAATAATTTTATTTAAATTTAGTTAATAAATTAATCAAAAAACTGTTTACCATTTTTAGCCGTAACTGTCACAAAATAACGACCAAACAAGCTACATTTAAAGCCTTGTTTGTAGCATAACAAATATTACAGGGTAACTCACAAGTCACATATGCATACATTAGACTTTTGTTGCTGCCATGCGTTGCACATGGCGTATGACTAATACAATTGTCTAGCTGGCACAATTAAAGCGTTAAATGGCAATAAAGTATTCAGTCAACCAGTTAACTGGTTAAATCGATTGCATTATCTATTTAAACGTGGCGTATACGCAATATTCTTAATAATTGGGTGGTGGAGAAATATCTATTTTAATATAAAAACGCCGCCCCCGAGCAGCATTTGTAAAGTATTTGGGCCAGCACGGTAATTAAGCTAAAGTTCAAAGTTCAAAGTGCCACACGATTGCCAAGTTTTGTAGCAAGCAGTTCACAGCTGCCACTTGAGAGCCAACGCAGTAAACTATACTATACTATATAGTTGACCCATTTGTATAATAGCGCTATCGATAGGCACGTGCCGCCACACTATATATATATGTTTTATGTTTGATTTATTGTTGCCCAATTTAAGCCCATTTTAATGTGCATTGGATTTTGCCACAATTTCTCACTGCAGTCGTCACTGGGGCAGCCACAGCATGCCGTACGAGTCGATGCACCATCATCAGTCGGCGGCCGCTGCGGTGGCAGCCGGCGTAGCGCCAAATAGTATGCTGGATGCACTCAGTTTGCAGCTGCGCGATGCAGAAATGCGACGCACTGAAATCGAGCGAGCGCATCAGGTGAGTCATCTACTATCCTAATCCCCCAGAGTTCCTGTACTAAACAATTCTCCTCTCTTCAGGAAACTCTGGCACAAATACGCAATCTAAGCGGCAGTGCTCGTCCCGACACTGAAGCTGTGGAGAATCTGCAGTCCCGTGCCCGTGAGCTGGAAAAGAAGGTCAGTTTTTAGATACTCTCTAGTATAACTATCTAGTCTATTAACATTGTTTTTTCCTGTTCCTAGGTTGCTTTGGAGAATGTGCACTGCGAGGAGCTGCAAATTGAACTAACAGCCGCTTTGAAAGCCAAAGCCATACGTTCGACAGTGTCGAATGTGTCTGGCGGTGGCGGTGGCGTTGGCGTTGGCGGTGTTAATATGACAGCTACGTCATTAGCTTCATCGGGCGCTTATGGTGGTGTTGGTGGCGGTGGCGGTGGCGGTGGCAGCATTCCAACTTCGGCCAGCAGCTCCACCGTCACTTGGGCGCCGACAATCAGCCACCAGGACCAAGGCTCCGAAATTGATATCATAATGGCCAAAATTGAGCAGGTAAGAAAAGCGATTCATAGAAGCAAGCTTGCTGCAGTTGAAGGTGCTCCACTGTAGCAGTTGAAAATAATGCTTAGGTATTGCTTGATCTGCGTGCACAAGTGTTGTTAGAATTACAATATCAATTTAAGAGCTTTCGGTAGGTTTTTATTAGCTGCAAAATAAGTGAAATATTTCACAATTTCTGTTGTTCTGTATACCGACTGAGAAATAAACTTTCACTCTTCCTTCTTGTTCTGCAGCTGATCACTTTCACTCACTGTGGTTTGAGACTCGCAGCTGAAAGGAGTAACAAGTAACATAGCTATGAAGGCTATGCGTGGATGAATCAGAGTCGGAATTGGATGTAGATGACGAGTCGCTGTGCTCTTCCGTTTTAGACTCCTTACTCTCTGCCTTAAGCGCCTTCAACTGCTGCGGAAGATCCTTTTTGGCATCAACTTGTGTGCTGGAATCAACATGAGTTTGTTGATTCTGTTGAAAGCAATTTGTGCCATTGCCTATCTGTAGCTGACGACGCATCATTTCATTCTCCTTGGTCAATTGCTGTATGATGCGTTGATTCTCATTGCTGCTGTGCTCCTCCAGGCCAACTGTAAACATCATAAGAAGTGTCATTTCTTCAATGCGTCGCTCCAAACTATTTACAATTGTCTGTAAACCAGCTACATATTTGGCACGCAGATTAAAATGTTCGTTGAGAATGTTTCCCTGGCAATGCAACTTGTACTTTTGCATAATGAGCTCGATACCCGCTTTGTATTCGTCCAGAGTCTGCTTCAGTTCGGCATTTTCCAGCAGCTGATGTATACGCTCCTCGTCGTTGCAGTATTTGACTAGATTCTTCAGCAATTGATCATTCTGAACCCCACAAGAGTCCACAATCTTCTTGTCCACATGCTGACCTTCGACCAAGAGCACAGTTGTCTTGTTGAGCAGCTGATTGAGGCCCTTTGAAATCTTCTGTGCCTTCGATGTCAGTTCATTAACTGCATTCGAAATTTTACTCATTTTGTACAATTAATTTGGAAAATTCCGATCGTTGCGTTGAGCACAAACAATTATGGGAATTAATAGCAAAATTTGTTGTACTATTTTTATCAAAGCCAACTTGTTTAACATGTTTACTTATAATTTAACATTTTCTCTTGCAGGATAATCGCGTTTTGGCCGAGTTGGAGCAACCACGCACTTCGGCCAGTGCCAGCATGTCAGCTTTGCCGCCCAGTTCAATGATGAACACGGGAAATAGCGAATTTAGAACCATATCAAAGAGCGGTATACTAAGTTTATCATAGTTGTTAAAGTTTATTTAACAATGTTTTCATTTGTAGAACTCGAGGAAGAACTGAATCGTTATAAAAGAGCCGTATTGGGCGGCTCGTCGGGTGGTGGCGCTCTTTCGGCCATGTCCTCCGGCTACTCGAGCCTGCCACAATCGTTGGCCTCCACGCTGGCAAATGGGGCAAGCACCAGCTTGAGCGGCACAAGCGTTGGCTCACAAAGTGCTGCCGCTGCTGTTGCTGCCGCCGCTGCTGCGGCTGGCGGACATACATCCATATCGGGTCTGGTGCCCAACTCAATTAGCGGCATATCGTCGAGTCTTAGTAGCCATGCCATACAATCTTTACAATCGGCTGCCTATGGAGCTGGCCAGACATCGGTGGAGAAGCTGTTGAGTGGAACTAGTGGAATAACTGGCATTCCACCATTGCCGGTAAATATTCATACGATGAAGGCTATGCCAACGGCATTAAGTCAGGTAAACCAACTATTTTCAATTTGAAACTAACTAACAAGCAACATAACAATAACCACAAACAATAACTTGTGTATACTTCATATTAATGTATATGTATAAATATAAATAAAAGCAAAATTCAATTAGTTAACGATTCAATATCGCTTTGACGCCTGGCAAATGAAACGGCTTTGGCTCCCCTCGGTGATCGATCATCTCTGCTTCAAGTAGCCATCGTGTTCCGTTCCGTTCCATTGCGTTCCATTGCGTTGCGTTACGTACCGATTTCGTTCGTTCGTTCCACTTCATTTCGTCATCATTCAGTGCTGAAAATAACAAGGCTGCGAGTTTGTCAGCTTCACCATGTAAATCACATAAAACTAATGTGCTTTGTTGCAGTTTCATTATTGAAAATAATTACATTACACACACACACATACATACATACAAATATATGTCACATAGACACATAATTAGCATTAGATCTTCTTGTGCGTAAACCATATATCATTTACTTGTTTTTTATAACTTGTTTCTATATGTTGTATAACGATATTTGTTGCATACTTTTATGGGCATGTTCATATAATCGCCATTTTGGGCAATCACACTACTTCACCAAATTGTGTTGCATAGTAATTCTTGTTCATTGCTCTCATAAACCTATTAATATTTTATAATAATTATTATTAATTATCTCTCATGTTCACATTCACCAAACACTTGTTTATACCATTTTAAATCATCCTTGTTCTTTGCTCTCAGAAGTTAATTCATATGATCACCATTTTGATTTCTCTCTCATATTCACCGCATCAAAAACATTTACAAAAAATTTTGTAGCATACTTCTAGCTGCTTGCGTTTTGACCGCCATCATTGTTCGCTGCTCTCACAAATTTTCTGGCAATAATTTTGTAGCATACTTTTTTGGGCAAAGCGATTATTTTCACTGCATGCCATTATTTCTAATAAAGACAAACTTTTCAATAGTGAAATCTAGCAGAGATATATACACTTATATATATTACTCCGTTACCATATTCCTCCATAATATGCAAAATTAAATTGTTTAATTAAATATTAAGCTGTATAAGTTGACTGTTGAAAAGTTTGTCTCAAATTTAGCATTAAATTCTCCAAATATTCCCTCTAGTTTGTTTGTCAATTTAGAATCATTCCTAGAGAACAGACTTGATGTACCAATTGATTTAAGCATTATCGAAATTTCAACTGCTTCTAAAGCCTTCTTATCCAATTAATAAACTCACTGTACATATAGTTCCTAAATATAATTATAACGAGCATACACTCATTTATAAATGTCATGCTATGTTTTCTTAATTACTCACAAAATCAATGTATAGCAGAAAGTGTTGCTTTCCTTTTGTCATTTTCGATATGCCGAATGGCTTCAGCTCATCTACTTAACATAATTAATATATTCATTGTGTTCGCGATGTCGCCTATTCATAAAACTCGTTTTCAAATACGTTTCTCATAGCTACTTATATCATCATATCAATAATTGTGAACTATGCTGTTTTCTCTAGCTGGCTTTCATTTGATATATTGACCAATAAACGTGTACTCTCTGTGATCTCTTTTCCCGTTTTATGTGCTCTCTCTCTCTCTCTTTCTCTTACACTCTCTCGTTCTCTTTCTCTCTCTCTCTCTCTTTTTGTACAATAACTCGATACGTTGAATTCGTTGTCTTTCTGCTCTGTGCCGAAAATTGCGAAAAACACTTATGAAACATTGCGAAATGTTTTCTTAACTTTAAATGTCTGTGTGTTTTTTTTGTTTGTATCTGTGCGTATACGTGTGCGTGCGTGTGTGTGTGTGTGTGTGCCTGTGTGTGTCTAAAATATCTGTTTGTGTAATCTATTATAACTACTAAACAAACAAACAAAAACAACAAATACAAAACACACACAACACAATGTAAATTGTAAAAACAACAAAAAACTTTGTCGAAACGCACTTGAAATTGAATTTGAAATTGAAATTGAAACGAGAAGCGCGGAACAATACAACTGTACAATTTACAGAGCACAACCATGCCCCTACTGTCACTGAACTCGCATAATATGCCGCCGGGCGGCTCCTCCAGCTACTCGGCCTTGGGGCTAAGTGGCGCCGGCAGCGGCGTTGTCGGCTCCTCGTTAACTCATCCCACCATGAGCAACATCAATATGCTCGATACGAGCGCCCTATTGGGTCTGGGACCCGCCGGTAGTGGCATTACGGGTGCCACATCTCTATATGGCTTGAGTGCTGGCGCCACTGGCGGTCTGGGCAGCTCCTATGGGCCACCGTTTATGGATGCCGCCTCGAGCGCCTCCTATCCATTCACATCGGCTGCATTGCGTCAGGCATCAAAGATGAAGATGCTGGATGAGATCGATATACCATTGGCACGCTATGGCAATCGCAGTTCACCCTGCTCACCCATACCCGTGCAGCACGGCAGCTGGGGCCTCGATGAATTCACCGATGGCCTCGGCACCTCACTCATGCACAATCGCAGTGGCTTGGCGCTGGGCGCCCTTGACCTAGACAGTGAGTACTGAAGCTGAGTAGTTCAGAAAACAGTTCTTATCGGTTGGATTCTGCCTTTCCACAGCTCGCAATCACGCACTGAATGGCGCCAGTGAACCACAGGTGGACATGTTGGACATTCCAGGCAAGGGACGCTGCTGTGTCTTCATCGCACGCTTTCCATACGATCCGCCAGAGTAAGTATACATGAATCTGTTAAGATCAAAATCTAATACTTATGCAAATCTTTGCAGAGAGGCCGAGGGTGAGCTGTCGCTCTGTGCCGGCGACTATTTGCTGGTGTGGACCAGCGGAGAGCCACAAGGAGGCTATTTGGATGCCGAGCTACTGGATGGACGTCGGGGCCTGGTGCCCGCCTCGTTTGTGCAGCGACTTGTGGGTAAGTGACACAAACAATATATACAACAATTATGTATTAGAGAGTTGCTTTAAATTTATTATTTTGGTTAAGGTGACGATTTGCTGGAATTTCATCAGGCGGTGCTATCGACACTGCGGGACGCCGAGGATGGATCCATGCAATGCGACACAACGTCGCTGCCTTCCTTGCCGCCGCACAACCCATTGCTCACACACACGCACGAGGATCTGGCACGTTTGAGTGAGACGCACACCGATCTGGAGCACGATCAGGATGACATAAGCGATAATGGTAATTACTTACATTTTGTATAATTGCTACCGAAGAGTGTGTGCGGTGTTATGTTTTTAATGATTTACTTATTTTTGGTTTTTGTGTTCATTGCGTCATAACTTTTTGGCTGACAAACGTGAGCAACAACTTTGAGTACTCGTTTAGTAAATTTAGAGACGCACTTGAACTAGGCTTGTGTATTCAAAAAATTTGCTTTTATTTGCAAGTTTATTTTGTATTAATATTACACTTCGATATTTATTTAAAGTTGCTTGTAAATAACTTAAAATGTTTCCAAAACTTAGCTTAAACTAATGTGTATTTCCTTTGACTTTCAACAGTTCCAGCTCCAAAGCATTTGACGCTGGAGAGGCAGCTGAATAAGAGCGTGCTCATTGGCTGGTCACCACCGGAGCCGGTGGGCTACAACCTCATCGACAGCTATCATGTCTATGTCGATGGTGTGCTCAAGGTCACGGTGAAGGCCAACGAACGCACACGCGCTCTGATCGAGGGCGTCGACTCCACGCGGGTAAGCATAATCTAATATAATCTTAACAATTGGCAATTGTATGTTAGAGAAAGTCAATTTTTATTACTGAAAGTTTAATTTTGTTAGATTCGACAAGTGTAAGAATAGTTATAGCAGTTTTAATTTTTGCTAAGCGCTCGAATGTATGCAGTAGGCTTTTTTTTAGGGATTTAGAACCACATGTCCGTGTACTAAAATTTTATGTAGGGTAGAGTTTTAGAGCGCACTTTATTCCACACGAAGATTCTTTATATCCCTACCAATCTAGCTGCTTCATCATATTACATAGGAATACTTACAGCGGAAGGTATAGCTGTTTTAATATGTTGTAACTCCTTTAAATAACAACAAGAGCCCAAAAGTATGCAGTAAGTTTTATAGAATTTTGTTCTTCCTGCAGCAAGTTTCCTTTTACTACATAACTGATCAATAAAGATAGCAAAAGTATATCAGAAGTTATAGCTGTTTGCAATTCTCTCAAGCGCCAAGAAGTATGCAGTAACTTTTAAAATGTCTAAGTATTAAGCATCTCTTAGTCTAATCTACTAGCGTGTTTCTTGAAAGCATTGCAATAACCGCTCCCCTCTCTCTCTATTTACAGCCGCATCGTATTAGCGTACGGAGCGTTACCCAAAACCGTCAGACGTCCAGGGATGCGGCCTGCACAATGATCATCGGTCGAGATACTTCGCACTTGGGCCCCTCGGCGGTGCGCGCCTCGCACATAACGTGTTCCTCGGCGGTTATCTCGTGGCTGCCGGCCAATTCCAACCACCAGCACGTGGTGTGTGTGAACAATGTGGAGGTGCGCACCGTCAAGCCGGGCATGTATAGGCACACAATAACGGGCTTGGCGCCCAGCACACAATATAGGGTGACCGTGCGGGCCAAGCATTTGCGCGCCGTCGGACAGCAGACGCCACAGACACCGGGCAGACCCGGTCAGGAGGAGGCACCCGGTGCCTATGCCGATTTCCGTACACTGACCAAGGGTCTGCCCGATCCGCCACAGGATATCCAACTTGAGGCTGGTCCTCAAGATGGCACCATTCTGGTGACATGGCAGCCGGTTAACAGACCCACGTCCACGGGGCCTGTAACCGGCTATGCTGTGTACGCCGATGGTAAAAAAGTGACGGACATTAATTCACCAACCGGCGACCATGCCCTCATCGATATCGGCAAACTGGGCGTATTCAATCCCCGAGCCGTCACCATTCGCACCAAATCACGCGATTCACAGTCGGCGGACAGTGCGCCCATTTTGATACCAAGTGAGTTACTTTCATTTTTATGCAATTAGCAGTTAGATTAGGTTGAGAAGAAATTCTGTTATCACCATTTTTTAAACTTTAAACTGCTATAACTTTGCTAAAAATGCAATCGATTGTCTAAGCGAAATACCATTTAACACTGTACTTTACAACACAATTAGTTCTGCATCTAAAAATGAAGCTTTTCTAGAATTTGATTTTTTCTCAAAATTTTGCAAATTTTGCATACCTACCCTTTAAATTTTTTTATAAAAATTCAAAATTTTTTTTTTAATTTTATTCTCAAAAACTATTCTAATCGATTTGAAATTTTGTGTAGGTAAAGAATATATATACTTTATGGGGTCTAATTTTACAGATTTCACTGATTTCTATTCATTATAAACGGAAATAAATGGCAAAGGGTATTGCACGGTCGGAAGTGCTCGGCTAAACTTTTTTCACTTGTTCTTAATAAAAAATCGACAAGATTACATCCTGATTAATTAGATGTAGTTAAAGTTGTAGCTATTTGAAGAATCGAATTAAATTGCCAAGTTTATTTTTCTAAGTTCGAAGTACAAATATATATGTTAAAATCCAGTTATAATTCAATCAATGTTAAGTATTATTTCAAAGTAGCCCGTACAAGTAATACCTAATAGTTTTCATTATTGATTACAATTATATATATCCAACACTTTTCCCAGACACCGTGCGCAATGCTGTCGCCCGTAGGGGACCAAATCAAATGGGCATGGGTCCACAGCTGCCACAACAGGGACTCCATGGCATGCCCAATCAGCAGCAGCAGCAGCAGCAAATGGGCATGCCTGGTCAACCTGGTCAAATGGGGCAGCTGGGGCAGCCCCACATGATGGGCGGTCAACAGGATCACACGCAATACGATCCAAATCAAATGCAACAACAAGGAATGCAGCCAGGTCAGCAACCGGGTCAGGCCCAGCCGGGTCATCAGGTTAGTACAATGCCATTAAAACGATATAGTTTTACAATTCACCAAAATATTAAAATAACTATATATATCGGCATTCACTGTACAAACGTATATATAAATCTCTGATTTTGTAATGTTCTATAAACTTATTTTAATATTGTTTACATTTCAATTAGTTATCAGTTTTCGAAATTTGTGAAAAACGTTAAGATATATATTTGGATTACCAAATTTGTAATACACTTGCAGATTGTACGGAAGTTTAGTAGAATATCTTAAGGTATTAGTCTGTTTTCTCTTGAAAAAGCTACCAATTTTTGGAAAACCTTTTATTTATTTAAAAAATATATGTTATTGCAAGTGTATTCCAATTATTTTATTGTACATAAAGTTCTACATAACGTAGATACAAATCGTACCGTATCACTAAAACATCAACTATTTGATATATTGAATGCTAAACCAAAATCAAACCCTTTATGATTTGTACATATATATATATATCTGATATATAAATACTGCACTGTCACCATCCAATTGAATCGATGAAATGTAAAAAAATTTAATTTATAATTTTTAAAATTAATTTTGTTTGATATTATTCAGTTGAGTTTTGTTTGATTTGAAAAGTTCATCAACTTGGATATTTTAAAATGGAAAGAGTATACAATCAGCTACTCATACTTACTCTATATACTCTACTCTATACTCTTTTACTTATTTTATACGTTATACTTTGCCAAATACTCTATACTCTACTCTACTCTTTATGAATTGCCTCGATTTTATTTGTTTTCTACTACTCTATTCTATTACTGTTCCTTAAAAAAAAACTACTTTTCTGAGAATTGTTTTGCAAAAAAATGTTACCACATTATATACATACACCGACTATATATATCCAAATTTAGACAATCGCACAAAGATTCACACACAAAATTTGTTCAAATAAATTGAGAATTGAAATGAACTGTGAGAAAGTAAACCCTTCGATTATAATTATAAGAATTGAGACCTTTTCCCCAAAATAAATATATATATATATTTATAAAAAAATATAAAAGCAAATTGTATGTATGTAAAGTTATTATTTATTTCAATAGTTAATGCTAGTGTTTGACTGTATTTTGAATTTTGTTTAATGATTCATGATTTTTGAGTAAAATTCACAAAAAAAAACAAATAGCATGTTGAGCAGCAAGAAACCAAAAAAATGTGCAAATGCAAAATAATTATTTAAATTTAATTGAGTTACTCAGATTAACGACTAGCGAATGTTAATGAATTAATTAATTTTAATAATTAAGTTAATATTGATGCGGCAATAACAAATCTGTAAATTGTATTAAGGAAACAAAACCAAAAAAAAAGAAAACGCAACGAAACAATTTTAAACAAAACAAGTTACATACTATTCATTTTCATTATATGAAACCAATACTGAAACCGATACCGATAACCGATAACCGATTACCATATCGAAATCAATACAGCCCGACGGCGGCTCCGGCTTGTTAGGTGGCCTGCTCGGTGGCCTCTTCTCGAAACCCACACAGACTCAAGTGAACCAGAATGTAAGTTATATCCACAACATATACCCCACATGCTCATTATATATACGTTAAACACACACACCAACACACCCACTCAAACACACACCTAACTAACATTAGCTTAACTGTTTGTTATACATTATATATATAATCTTAAGAACTAAATGCATTTTTAGTCAATCTACATATGATTATATGTATATCTTATAAAGTAGTTCAACATTTCGTTTTAAGCTTGAAACAACAAATGCTCAAAGCGTTTATTTACTTATATATACACATGATATATAACTATAAATTTTTATTTTATTGATTTTTAATTTTATTAATATTATAAGCCTAGTTTAAGCTAAACTCTGAGCTCTAGTTATGTTCAGATACTGCATGGGGTTTAGTGATAGAAAATATTTTTTTTTTTTTTTTTTTTAATTTTTTTAGCTTACATTTTGTTTTAGCTTTTTTATGTCAATTAGTTATGAAGAGAGCATTTATTTTAAAATATAGGTAAATTAGATATAAGTGCTAAAGTCTTGTATACGCTATGAATATATATACTATATATATACCCTATGTTTAAGTATATTTTGTCTGTAAGTATTATTGATCTAATATAACAATGTGTCATATATAATATAGAGTTTTGTAGGTGTGCATAAAACGCAGTTCATATTAGCGACTTGTGTGTACAACATATACATAACAATACACACACAAACAGACACTCACTATATACTAAATACATAGTACTATATATAGTAACATCTACAGCGATAACTGCTTTCTTATAACCCCAAAACCAAATACTACTTTGTGCTTAGCTTCGTACTTCGTGCCTCTCTGACCTTATACTAACTAACACATATCGTAATCAGCCATAGATTTATGATTTATCAGTTTTGTGTAACATATTTTAGCTTAAAACAGTTATACAAACATAACATATATACATAAATACATGTACATATATACTTATGTTAGATCCTTTTTAGTTCATGCTAAAGCTAACTTACTAACACACACACACACACAGAGACACACACACAGCTCTCTCTCTCTCCTTCTCTGGAGACAATGTGAATGAAAAACAGAGTACAACTTAAGCCAAACTAAAAAAAAAAAAAAAAAACACTAAAAGTTTTACAAAAAAAGCTAAAAACTAATATTGCTTCAAAGAAAGAAACGCTAACAAAATTTTAAATTCATTTAAATTAATTCAAATTTCTGCGCGTGCATAACGATGGTATCGATAACATTATCGATAACTAGGGCTACCAGCCAGGCGCCACGCAACGCGGCATGGTGCCAGGACGACCCCAGGGACCACAACAACAACAGCAACAACAACAACAGCCGTATGGGGCACAGGGCCCCATGGGAGGTGCACGTTTTCGAGGTCCTGTGCCCGGTCAGATGGGCATGCAGGGTCAGATGCCGGGTCAGATGCAAGGTCAAATGCAGGGGCAGATGCCAGGACAAATGCCAGGACAAATGCCAGGACAAATGCCTGGCCAAATGCAGGGGCAGATGCCAGGACAAATGCCTGGACAAATGCCGGGTCAAATGCCAGGTCAAATGCCGGGTCAAATGTCAGGACAGGGTCAAATGATGGGTCCACGCGGTCCACTCAACCAGCAGCAACAGCAACAACAACAGCAGCAGCAGCAACATATGCAGCAGGGTCAAATGATGCCAGGTCAACAGCCAGGTCAGCAGCCGGGTCAGCAACCGGGCCAGCAACAAATGGCCGGAGCACAGAAGAAGCCACGCTATTTTATGGCCATGTTCGACTACGATCCATCCACAATGAGTCCCAATCCGGATGGATGCGATGAGGAACTGCCATTCCAAGAGGGTGATACGATCAAGGTAAGCTCCAACTAAATTTCGATGTTACACAGAACCACTAGAACACTTTGCAGGCGAATAGCAGCAGCAGCTACAGTAGGCACTCGGATATGAAGAACACACAAATGAAACACACACAACAATAACAACAACAACAACAACAACAGCGTACAAATGGTAACCATAAACAAAACAAAAAAACAAAACAAAGAAATCCCAATTTAATCAGCTTTTGATCAACGCTCAATCAAGAATTGGATTTGCCGTAAACAAATTGGCTGCGCTTGCCGCTAATTGAATTGAATTCGTATTCGATATCGAATGTTTCGAATAATAACTGTGCATGTTTTTCCTTCGCCACAACAACAACAATAACAATAACAACAACAACAAAAACAAATATCAACAACAATCTATCAAATCAGTCTGACCCTCAATCCATTCTATTAAGTTGAGATCGTTAACTACACATAAGTTAAATCCCCATATCAATTAAGTACTATAACTACTATACAGTAACTTAACCCTAACTTATGCATAATACTTAAACGAAAAACACAAGTAGTATGTTGTTATCTATCTCTATCTCTCTCTATTCTCTAATCTCTAATAGTTCCATAAATAAACATTAAGTTAGCACTCAATAAATACACTAACAAATAGCATTATAATATCTAAACTAATTACTAAGACTTTAAGCTCATTTGTATTTCTATATTTTTATTACCAACTTATCCCATTTAGGTTTATGGTGATAAGGATGCCGATGGCTTCTATTGGGGCGAACTGCGCGGCAGGCGGGGCTATGTGCCACACAACATGGTCAGCGAGATGGAGGACACTACGGCCCAGTTGACGGGCGGACAGATGCAAATGCCCGGCAGTATGCAAACTCAAGGCACACCCGGCACGGCACAAGTGATGCCCGGTCAGGGTGTGCCACAGCAGAGCATGCGCAATGTGAGCCGCGATCGTTGGGGTGACATCTATGCGAATATGCCAGTGAAACGAATGATCGCACTCTACGACTACGATCCCCAGGAGCTGAGTCCGAATGTGGATGCCGAGGTAAGTTTATTGCAAACACTAAAGGCTGCAAACTGATCCTTAAACTGCTTTAATGTGCTAAATTTTCTTATGGTCTGTGCATTAAATCGGAAGTTTGGTTGGGATTGATCAACTCTATGTAGCCGAAATATAAAAATTTTGTATGAAAAACTTTTTGTTTTTGGAGAAATCTCTAACAAACTTATGTAGTTTGTGTATGGTATTATGTTCTATATCCTACCCAACTTTAGTTAGAATCGGATGACTATAAAATGTCGCTACCATATGACTAAAATGATCAAATTTTGTACTTTGTAGGAAAATGGCTTTGTTTTTTGAGATATTTCTACCAAACTTAAACTATAGATCTAAGGTGCTGTTTTATATATTCTGAACACATTTAATTGCGATCGCACAGCACTACTTAATGTGATCGACTTTTCAAAATAATTTTTGTAGTATGAAAAACTTTTTGGTGACTTGACATAACTCAACTGAACTCACACAGAATACATACGATTTCGTGTTCTACATCTTGGTCAACTTTCGATAAGATCGGACAATTATATCATATAGTTGTCATATAATCGAATTTTAATAATTTTTTTTTTTGTAGTATGAAAAAGTTTTGTTTTTTGAGATATCTTAACCCATTTTATGGCATAATTTTCTATATTCTGACTTGTTTTGCTTGAGATCGGACAACTATACATCTATAGGCAATCAATAGAGATAGAGACAAATATTTTTCCAAATTACAGTATATAAAATTTAGACTTTTAGTTGTTAAAAGTTTGCAGCTTAAAATAAAATTGTTTATAAAATCGACATGACATCAAATTAATATTTGATTTTGGAACAACAGCAGGTGGAATTATGCTTTAAGACGGGTGAAATCATACTCGTTTATGGTGATATGGATGAAGATGGTTTCTACATGGGTGAACTGGATGGTGTCAGAGGCCTGGTGCCGTCGAACTTCCTGGCCGATGCGCCCGATCAGTACAACAACAATCAAATGGGACCGGGCGGCGTTGCCGGACGTGGCACACTCAGTCAGCGGGGCAGGGGTCAGGGACCCGGGGCAAGGGGACCACCGCCGCCGCCGCGGGACAACATGATGCCCGGTGTGGCTGGGCAACGTGGTCCACAAGGCAAAAGTAAGTACGCTTTTGTGAAGATCATAAACACGGATCAGTTAAATTTTTAATGCATTTTCGTTTTACGATTTTAAAACTAAGTTTTCTCTCTTTTGATTTCTGTAAAACAATGTGGTAAATTACCAAATGTGATAGTAAAAAAAAACTTATTCGAAAAGCAATTACAGGCTTACTTACTGTTTATTATTTCTGATTTTTATTTGATTTCGATATTGATTCAGTTAAAGAAAATGTAAACGAAAACGAAACAAATCTCAAAGCAAAATCTCTACAATCTACAAAACATTTGTACACACTCTATATAAGATAATATACATATACATATGCAGGTTTCCAGATAACACAAGCAGGATGATTTAAGCGAGCTTACGAGTAGCTAAACCAACTATTTCTATATATGATATTCTATTTGGTTCTGTTCATTTTTTTTTTTTGGTTACTTTAATCCTAAAACGATCTCTAACAATATTTGGAACATAATACGATTATACTGCAAAAAAAAAAGAAAAGAAAACCAAACAAATTTCGTGACGACACAGAAAATCTTTCACTCTTTTCTCTTTCTGTCTAACTCTTTCGCAAAATTTCAAATACTCTTAAAACAAACAAACAAAAAAAGAAGAATTGAAAACAAACAGTTACAGATGATATAATACTAATACAATTACAAATTTCCGTTTTGAACGCCGCTACATATATTTTTTATTACAATTCCGCAGAACTTTTGTAAAATGTTTTAACATTTCATTTTGAAAATTGTTTTTCCAAATATTTTTCTTTGTAAAATATATATTATATATTTTCAGCACAAGTCAGTTAAATATTTTTAATAATCCTCTTATACTTAATTATTTTGGGTTTAAATCCTCAAACTAATACAATATATTATAAATATATATATAAATATTATAGATATACATAGTTGTTGTTCTTGTTGTTGTACACACACCGTCTTTATTGAAATGCTTTTCCTCCTCTCTCTAACTATCTTCCTATATAATTTTCTTTGATTTATTTTTATCGTTCACTATTCGAATCGAATTGAAAATGAAAAAAGAATATGCTAATTGCATTTTTAACTCATTGCACAGCCATCTACTATATTTTTTTTTTTATTAATTTCGAATCCTATATTTTCTTTATTGTCTATACACTTTATAATTAATTGTGTCTCTTGTCTTGCGTGATTTTCCTTAGCCTTGCAAAACTTCTAGATGGTCTACTTTCTTGCATGTAAAACTTAACCCAAAACTAAACTTTTTATTGTACTCTAATTTCAACAGCTTCCATTTTTATTTCAATATTTTTTTTTCAAATTAATTTGCATAACCATTGAGGAGACTAGTTTTCTGCACCTGATTGTCGAATGAATTGTACTTGAATTCTTAGTTTGCTCACCGATCGATTGAAATCTATATAGATCAACTAAATATTATCTATCTTTAAAGCAAACTGCAATTAAATTAAACTGAGTTTGCAGCTCTATACTATTATTAATATATAATATATATTTTCGATTCCAACAAATTGTAAATATTGAACGAAACTTCCAAAATCTGAGTCTTGATATACGAAGATATATGTTTTACCCATTTTGATTCCTTGGGATGTACTCGATTCTATGACTCTTCTAATTCAGCCCCGTCCCGCCCTGCCCCCCTCTCGGTTGCTGTTTCCTAAGTGTCTGCTTTTTCAGAAAATACTTTGTGTTTCTTTATCAATTTTTAATTATTTTTTTTAATTACAATTACATGTTATCTAAGTAATTTCCGGCTGGTTTTTTGAATGTTGCTCTTGTTTGTTTGCCATTTATAGACCATTGGGATAATTTCCATAATTTTCCAATTTTATGTTCCTTAGCGATATAACAACAAAAACAACAACACCGCAGGGGCTTAAAGCACTTGACTAAAAATTAAAGAATAAACGAATTTGAATTCAAAATTCGATATGATTGAGACAAATCCAAATCTCTTTGTAATCTATGTAAATTATTTTGAATGTAAAATATAAAAGTTTTTTAAAGTTCTTCCCCATATACTACTACTATATATAATACTACTATTATAATATCTAAAATTGCCACACAAAAGTCAAATAATATGTGTGGCTGCTAAGTGCAAAAATCCAATTATCTGTTCTATATATAATCCATCGTTTATCCATCGAATAGAGAAGCGCAACGAAGGTAATATTTATGACAAAACAATAAATAAATAACTATAACTTTGTACAATATCTTAAAAATGCCAACTGAATATGCCAAATGCGTCTTTTAACTCTTGCCAATAATTCCTAGCGATCCATTAATCAATTCTCTCTCTGGTTTTCTTTGTATTGCAATCAAATTAATCTTCTATTCAATTTCAATTTCAATTCAATGCCCCCGTTTTATATAGTTGAAAATGTGTTTAATTTTCATTGACTTTGCTATCATTTGAAACTAGTTGATTTAATTTTTTATTATTTGAAAACTGCGGTGATGAATGATTATAAAAAAAAACTAAATAAATGTAGGAAAAAAAAGAAACAAAAAACACAACGAGTATTGAAACATTTCGGGACCCACGCGATTAGTCAACAGGCAGCAGCCTCTCAAATTGTAAATTCTATGAAAACTTAAAGATTTCCAATTCTAACTTTGAGACAACTATACATTCAGTTTGATTTGGTTTGGCGTTTCGAATCTGATTTGTCGATTATGGTTCGGTTCTGTATATCGGTTTACTTTTGAGTTGTTTAACATTTTACTTACTACTACAAACTACTTCTTTCAAAATAATTTTTTGTAATGGTCTGCTGTGGTAAATGTGAAGTCTTTATGTTATATTCGTTGCTATAGATGCTCGCCCTGCTTCCCCTACACTGTTAGACAACACGGGCCACCCTGCCCCCGATCACCAAACGCAGGTAAATACTCTTTCTCTTTTGTTTTCATTTTTATTTCAAATAAATACTTAAAAAGCTTAAAGAAAAAAAGCAAAAAACGATATACAAACAGATACTCCTTTGATTTAAAAAAAAAAATTATAAAAAAAGTTAAGAAGGCGCAAAAAAAAGAATATATATATATAAATAACCACACCTCATACGCTACAGATAAAAAAAGCTACATATACTATTATTATTAATACTTACTACAGCTAAAAAACTTACTTGCTCTCTCTGTCACTCATTTGGTTTCGGTTCTCTTTCAAAACAAATTAAACAGATACAATCTATACTATTTTGCGATATACGAACTCATTCATACATACTATTTCACCACAATAACAGCCAATAATGTCGATAATCGTATATTGCAATGTTGAGAAGTTAACACACATAGTTTTCTATACTCCATTCATTATTGTACAAAATCTTTCCACTTAACCATTGTTGTCCATGTCCACCCTCGTTCTGCCATCCTCCATCTATTATCGATCTGTAACTCCATTCATGACACTCTGTCTCTTTAAATGTTTGTGCGTTCTTCAGAAATCCATCTAAACGCTTACAGTACAGTACATGAACATGAAAATATATAATATGAAATTTGCTTATTGATTCCAAGTAGCAACATTACGTATACGTAATTTTTACTATGTATAGCCAGCAACCTCAGCATTTGTGAACGAATAGCATATAATATATAGCAACTGTATATTTCTGTATAGACAAACAATCAATATTAATAATCAATAAATCAATCAATCGATCAATCAAACTGTCAAACATAGTCCGTGTATATAACTTAAGCAATTACAATACTTAATTCCGCACCTGCATATATTAGTTAGTTAGTGTAAAATAATAATAATAATAATAATATTAATCAATCAATGTGTGTGCATAGTCTCATAGAAATATATATATATAAAGCAGACATCGAACTCTACAGTTTCAATTCCTCACAGCACAAATCATTCACATTTCAAGCTTCAGTTACTTTTATTTTGTTTCTATTTAACATATTTATTGTGTTTTATTTCTGTTTAATTTATTTATATACTATAATTTTGCTAAATACGCATTTTCTTGGCTTTTTGCAAGTCTTCAATTATGAATTTCGAACTAAACTCAAAACGAGTTCACTTAATTTTAACTTTAGTTTGATGCTTTTCATTTGATTGTTGTCCTTTAGGTTGGCTCAAGAGTGTGTAAATACATAACAACAACTACTACTACTACTACAACTACTACTATTACTAACATTTTGATGCAATCAAACAACAGAATCCAATATACGATATTCGATATACGATATACGATATAATGCTATAACGATATACACTACATAAATGCCGATATGATGTGATTACCCTGTACTCGTATACGTACTAAATATCTAATCAATTATTGTTTCCTTACTGCGTATACGCTATTAATTAATTAATATTAATTATATATCAATTGCTACTATTACTATATGGAATATTGGATGTAATGTGTATAAATTTCTATGTGATTCACTGTATGTGTAAACTATTTGATTATTTATTATCATTTCAATTAATTCTAATTTTCAATATGATTTTTTGTATGCCTTTTTGCTTTACCCTACCATAGCCATATACGAATATTTTTTTAATCTCTCTCTTTATTTCTTTCTTTCACAAAATTACACAAACTTGTTTCCTGGGTTTTGCGTTAGGCTAATTTTCTTTCTTTCAAGTTCAAAACCCAAAAAACAATGGACGAAAACTCGTATCTCTTTGGGGTGTACCCAAACAACAGGCGAACTTATACTGCATTAACACATACACTAAACATACTACTACTGCTACTACTACACAAAATAGTTTGATTAACTAGTGTAAATACTAACTCTATTTAGTTATATACACCCATACACCCACCCACCCGAGCTACTAACGGGATCTCTCTCTGTGTGTGCGTGTTTGTGATAGCGCATTTTCACACCTGTTTTCCTTTGTTTTCACTTTTAATTTCTTAGATTTGAAGTTTTGAAATAATTTTGATTTCGCTTTTACTTTCGATTTATTGCAAGTGTATGCGAGTTGAGTTTTGAGCGTAGTATTCTAGGAATTATTTCTTGATCGGTCAAGAAACGTTGCTAGTTCCTCATACAAATTCACAGTACTCAAATCGATTGATCAATCAAATCACCCAAAAAAAAAACTAACAAAAGTCACGTATTGTAACTGTCATTCGTTTTGATTGATATCCAAGAGGAAATGGCCAAAGCTCTCAAAAGGAATTAAATTGAAATGAGTGTTGGAGTAAATGTTTTAAAGATTTCAAATCGATGGATCAATCATTTTAAATCTTTGAACAGAAATATGTTGTGCATGAGTATGTGAAAAAGTATGAGTGTGTATGTATGAATTAATTCAAGTATTCGATCATTTTCGTTATAAGGTTGTCAAATCAATTGATCAATCATTAACCCAAAGTCATGTATTTTCATTCCTAATGATTGATATCCAAGTGAATCTGTCTTAAGCTTGACTGAATGATTGAGTTATTATGATATTATTTGGAAATGGAGGTGACCATGTTATCAATCGATTGATCAATCATTTTTAATCACTCTTGACTTCTTGATTGATCAATCAGCATTAATCTTTTAAAATAACATGCATTCTTAATTATTTTCAATTGATTGATCAGTCAAATAACAAAATCCCTGTCATTCGTCCTGATTGTTAGTTTCCAAGCAATTTACTTAGAAAACTACTTTATAATTCTACTGATTGATTGATCAATCAATCAATCGCTCTCAAGAGGTAAAAAGTATGAATCTGCGTGTGAATATGAGTGTGACTGTGAGTGTATTCACTTCCTGGATTCGAGCATTTAACAATTTCCTCCTCTCACACACTTATACTAGGTTTTTTCCAAAATACGTATACGTATATACTAACAACATATATAATAATTATAATACTCTATTAAACACTCGTAAATGCAATGCGAGTACTCGTAGTTGTTTGTAGTTGCAAATTACTAATTTACAGTTAACAGTTAAACAATTACTAATCCCGTCATTTAACTAACTCACTTACAAACTTACAAACTCGTAGGCGCGCTAACATTTAACTATTTCAGTTTTAAAATTTAAATTATTGCTCGCTATAAAAAATATTCACTCGGCGAGAGAGTGAGTGAGTGAGCGAGTGAGTGAGTGAGTGAGAGAGTTGGCAATGAATATATACATATTATTATATATTCCATAAAATACAAATACAATTATTTAAATGATTAGTTGCCATTTATTTGAAAGATGAAAGATCAAAAAACTTTTGCATAGTTTTGCTAAATAGAAACTTGCGACTAATTCGATATGTTTTCGTCTATATATATATTCGATTAACCGACAACTTGCAGATGATCGGCCGCGTTGGTAATGTTGGCCTGCAACAGCAGCAGCAACTACAGCAGCAGCAACTACAACAGCAGCAGCAACAACCATATGGTCAGCAACAGCAGACGCAGCAACAACTACAGCAACAACAGCAGCAGCAAATGGGCATGGGACAAACTGGAATGATGGGTCAACCGATGGGTCAACAGATGGGTCAACAGATGGGCCAGCAGATGGGCCAGCAGATGGGCCAGCAGATGGGCCAACAGATGGGTCAACAAATGGGCCAGCAGATGGGCCAACAGCAGGTGCCTGTGACAACGCAGGCGCCAACGGGCGGACTATTCTCTGGTGCAACTAGCCTGCTATCTGGTGCTACTTCGGCTGCCACCGGTGGTTTATTTGGTTCAAAGCAACCACCGAAAACGGATCCAATGCAACCACCTGGTGGTGTGCAGCCAACGCAGCAACAACAAGCAAACGCCTTTGGTGCCCCACAGATGCAACAGCAGCAGCCGGGCATGCAACAGCAACCGGGCATGCAACAGCAGCCTGGCATGCAACAGCAGCCTGGCATGCAACAGCAACCGGGCATGCTACCCCAACAGCAACAACAACAAGTGCCACCGCAAGCCCAGGCACCGCCCCAAGGCCCGGGCGCCGGTCTGCTGGGCGGCCTTAAGGGCATCGCAGCAGCGGCGCCCGGCGGCGATGTTCTATCGAAAGGCAAAGATCTATTTGGCAAATTTGGGTTTGGCTTTGGCAAATAACCCCGGTCATTCCATAGGATCCTGTTATATTATTCGTAGATTAGATTTATTTACCTATACATAAAAATACATACTTATACATATACAATACAAATAAATATATGATTATGATTATGATTATGATTATTGCTATGATTACTAAGCTAATTAACAAAACAAAAAACAAAAAGAGACAGCAAGTTCAGTTCAGTTCAGTGATTGCGAACGATTCAAAGACGTGTCGAGACTTGTTGTGTGTGTTGAGCATGCATATATATAAATATATATATATATATATCTATTTGTGTATATATATGTATATGAGTGCAACTAATAGACATAATAATAATAATATTTTTTATTAATACAATTGATAGAAATATTAAATAGACACAAACTTACTACAAACAACTAAATTGTAACAGCAACAACAACTGCAACAACAACAACAACAGCAACACACACACACATATACATACAATTGTTGTAAAATTATTTAAATAAATTAAATTTCCAGTTTAAGTAATTTGATAGCAAACCAAAAAATATATAAAAAAGAAATTGAGAAAACAAAAAACACCTAAACACAGACAACACAGTTAGTGAGTGAAAGAGATAGCTAAAGAAAGAGAGAGCGAAAGTGGTGAGATATAAAAAAAAAAAATACATACATATATTATATACATACAACATACATTATATTTACAAATTATTTGTTAACGCACATTGTTAAATTTGCTACTGTTGCTGACCAGTTTATAAATAAAAATATAAAATATATGAAACTAAAAACCAAAAAAAAAAAAAATACGAGTAAACAAACAAAACAAAACAAAAACCAAACTATAAGTGAAATCCAAAAAACCATACATATATTATATATATTTAAAATATATTAAAAACATAAAATAAAATACACATTTAAATTAAATTTATAAATCAAATCCCAAAGTGAACGAACGCAAAGTTGAGCAATATAGAAAACAAAACGCGTTGGACAAACAAAAACTAAGAAAAAAAAATACTACAAAAAAAGTACATAATTATACATTAGATATGATACATACACACACACACACACACACATATACACAACAAAAACACAATGCTTGTCAGTTCAATAGGCACACTTGCTGCATATACAAGCGTCTAGCGGATCAACTAATAGCAAATACAACACACACACATACATACATAGATACATATGGTATATAAAAGAATTCTAAAAACACTCTTTATAGAGCAAGTCGGGCGACAAGTTGCTAACTTCATATGTATACTTTTTCTTCGACTACCAAAAATCAAACCTTCCAACTTATCACAAAAAAAACTATTAAAGACTACGTGCTTCATTTTGCTATATTTTACTTTTCAAAAGAAAACTTTGCTTTATCCTATATACAAAATATACAAATCGATACAAAGCGATAAAACGTTTCACAAAAAACATAGCAAAATGTTTCCTAAACTTTAATAATTGCTTTAGCAACACACACATAAAAAACTACAAGAAAAACAAAAAAACCTATACAAAAAAAAAAAAATACATCGCGTACCTCTTTGCTTTACGACAACAGAAAGTATAAACATAAAGAAGAAGAAAACATAAATAAAATAAAAAACAAATACAAATACATATACATACAAATATTTAACAAACAAAGAAAAGAAAACTATTAAACTATTGATGAATTATAGAAATGAAATGTTTGTAAAGGATTGCGGATTGCGTATTAGACAGAGTTGGTGATTTGGGGGGGAAAATTAATGATGGGAAAGTAATTACTTTAAACAAATGGCACCTATACACACACACACACACACACACACACATACACATACATATAGATATGACCACTATAGAGCAAAAAAACAGTTATAAATAATTACAGAGCATACCTAAAATAATTGTAGAGCTATCAAAACTCAAATGTAAATTGTAAACTGGCAAAAAATAAACACAAATAGTTGCAGACACACCGAGACACCGACACACACATACACTTACATGTATATCAGCAGAAAATAGTTAATAATACTAAGCAGAAGAAGAAGAAGCAGACAGCAGTTATTTCCCAATCAATATATAATATATTATAAATGAAACAAGCGTTAACTTTTCCCACGTAAATCAGTTTATAACTTACAATCAATCAATCATTTTATTTATGATTTAGAAACTCAACTGGATAAATATTATACAGCAGAAAGAGACAGCAAGAAAGGAATATATAGAGAGAGAGAAAGAGAGAGGGAGAGAGAGTACTTGCATCTTCGGTGCAACCGAAGTCTGTATACCCTAACCAAAAGTGTATATGGAGCATAGTAGCATTCCAAAATAATGTAGGCCTGTACATACATATATGTTAAGCGGCATCTGAGTCAGCCAGTAAGTAAGGGTATACACAACATAGTCAACCTCAAACCGAAATACACACAATTTACTTAGTTTAAATCTGTTTAACACACAACTAGATAAACAAAGACAAACAACAACAAACAACAACAACAACTCTACGCAATATGGAATGATAACAAAAAGTAAATGAAAATGAAAAATCAACTAAATTGTTATACGGTATTATTATACTTTTTCTATATAACTTATAATTTCCTTATTGAATAACAAAACAACAAACAAACAAAAAAAAAACAAGCAAAAAAGAAAACCTTAAAAAAAAAAAAACAAAAAGAAAAAACAAAAAAAAGAAAGCGACAAAAAAAAATAATAATTAAATAACAATTTAAAAAAGAGCTGCGAAAAATGCATTTATCATTGAGTTGGGTTCGGGTTGGGAATCTTAAATTGGGTGGTCTTGTGAGTAAGCCCGAAACAAACAAAAATCTTAACTTGAAAATCACATAAAATACTCTGAAAAATGTTTGGCTGAGAAGTTTTCAAAAACCGAAAATGCTATCTATACTCAATATCAATTTGCAGCTGTTAGCTATAGTTAGCTATAGTATCTATAGTAATATGTTTAGTGTTCAGAATTCAACCAAATTTTCTGACAATATATAGCATAATACCTAATAAAATTTCACAAGTAGGTTTGAATAAGAAAACTTAACAAAAGAAACAAATTTTCAATGCTAAACAACAATATACGAAAGTTAATTGCCAAGGAACCTATAACATATCATGTCTGATTCTAAGAAAATATTATACCAAATACGCTATATGTGAGTTTCGTTAAAATATCTCTAAAAACCTAAAAGTTTTTCATACTAAATTGCAAAATATATTTTATTTCTGTTAAGATATCTCATAAAATCAAACAAACTTCTATATAAACTCTGCGTTTCTAGGGTAGAAATACAATATAGCTATCCGATTTTTAACAGCATATAAAAAATTAAAAAATATGTGAAAATAAACTCACCAAATGTGCGTTGCTGAGGCAACTAAAATTAAATTTCTTCAGTTTTACCTTTTTTAAAGTATATCTTCGCTTGTAATATAAAATTTTACCCAATTTTTCTATTAACCGTATTAACAAAACAGGCCACCAAATAACTTTAAAAAACAGTATTTGAATTGGTTAAGTGTTAATAAGTTAGATAAAATCAGGTTACAACAAGTCTATGTTGTAATAGTTAGTTAGTCTTAATTAGCACTTCTCAAATTGTGTTAACTCCCCTCGCCGCGCCAGAATCCGCTCCTGTGGAGGCTCTGCTGTCAGCTCGATTTGTAAAAGTTTGTTTTTCGCCAGAATTTTTTTGCATTTTGCGACCCATTTCTTTAGTTAATCCAAAGCCAAATGAAAATTCGTTTAATTCAACAAACTGTCTTAAGAACTATCTTTATTATGGTTTACAGATAAATTGATAACGCTGCAGCGTTGACGTTCGAATAGTAACTACACTTACGTAGGCGTATACTTAATATTTAAAGTGAATGCCATAAAAATAATAGAACGCAATTAAGCTTTAGGGGGAGGGGTGTTGGACGGTATTTACAGACTGTACGCTGTGTGATAAACACCGGAGGTTGACTAAATAAACATACTACAGGGTATATGATGTACTACAGAATACTCGAATATCTAAATGATCGTCATATAAGCACAAAGTTGGAATTAACACGCGCACGCGATGCTAACGCCTCTGATTCTCTCACTCTGACGGCAGAGCTATAAAATTCCAAAACACAACACGTCGCGACACGATACGACACGTTGTGACGTATGTCAACATACGGAAATGGACTAGTTAGAACTAGAATTAAGCATTAAGCACATTGGCTTCTACTTCATGGCTTCTAGCGGCAGTGTATCCTGATCGTCGTTGCAAAAGCGTACATTACTCGAAACTGGCAACATTTGCTGTTGCTTTAGGCTCATGTGTTGTAGGATCAAAATCACATCATCGTCGGCCAGTTCCTTGGCCACAGCCATCAGCATTTCCACAAAAGTCGCATCGAATTGCATGAAGCGTTCACAGTTCAGAACCACAGGGAAATCGGAACGATAGAGTATACAAGCCGATCGAATTTCCGACCGTAGACTGTCTACGCCCGTATAGAAGACATCCGTTTGCGGCACCACATGCACGTAGTATTTGGTATCGTGCTGTATGGAGAAAGAGGTAGAGTTATAAAATTATTTATGGGTGAGAGAAGTTATCTAGAGGAAGTTAATTAAGGTCTCACTGTATTATTTAGATTTTTATGTACATATCTTATTTCAATGATCGTTAAGCAGCCCAAACGTAATGAGCTAGAAGTCTGCATTTGCTTTTTATGCATAAAAGTCTTTTACACTTATTGTTATACTGATCATATCGCAGTCAAAACCGTAAGGAGTAGTTGATTGAATTTTTTAACATAAAAAAACACTAATTTCACTAATAATATAGCTATATGGTACAATAAACATATTCACCTCTATCCATTTGTTCAACTACCTAATTGCTTATTGCGCAATAAAAATATTGTAAATAAAAAAAAACAAAGCAAAGCGTGTAAATTATCTAAAATTAGCGTAGATAACAAAGAGCACATTTTAATTGACATAATTAAGGCGGATTAATAGACACGTGTTTAACAATAATTATTGAATAATTGACACTGTGTTCACTATGGAAATTTCAATGGAAAAGTATTTAAATGATAGAAATGATAGTATAGCTTTAGCTAACTTCAAGATATTAACTACATAAAATGCAACTGTTGTATAAAAACTGCGTCAAACAATTTTAAATATTATAAGGTATAAAATTTGTAATTAAATTAGGTTTTTCATTAAAGTCAAGCTCCAGATAAATTAGTTATTAAGGACTTTACATACCTGTTTTAGAGTCACCTCTATTTTGGGATTACCCAGACGCAGTAGAATGCAAATCATGCTGACCACAATGCCAAAGAGCAAACCCTTTTCCACGCTAAAGACCAAACAGATAATCAAGCTGCCGATCCAGCTGAAGAAGTCCTTTTTACTGCTGCGCCACAAGTCTCTAAAAGGCGTCAAATCAATCTATAAAGGAAACACTTTATATATTAAATAAACATAAATTTAAAGTATTCCTTAAAGCTCACCATAAATATAACTGCTGCCATGAGCACAGCTGCCAATGAGGCTTTGGGTATATACTGGAAATATGGCGTCAGTACAGATAGGGCTGATAGCACTATAAAGCCCGTATAAATGCCTGCCATGGGTGTACGTACACCCGACGCCTGACTCACAGCGGAACGTGTGAAGGCACCACAAGTGGGCATGGCACTGAAGAAGCTACCAGCAAGATTACACAGACCCAAGGTAAGCATCTCCTGCGAGGCATCCAGTCTGCCATCCTTAACTGTAGAAAAAAGATATAGAAAGCATTAGTTTATAAATATAAGAAAATATGCATAAATAAAAGGAAACTATAATTAATAAAACTATGCTTAAAAAAGGATGTTTAAAGTACACAAACTTTTGGAGTGACGTTTAATTGCTTAGAACAATTTATCTGCCTGCGCTGAACTTTTCAATTATATGAGAAATATATTTTTTAAAAACTTTAAATAATTTTTAAAATATTATAAAATATTTATAACAATTAATCACAGGTTTTTGTGCATGAAATAAATTTTCTTTAAATTTTCTAAGTGGTATTTACAATTAAGAAATCACATAAAATATTAAGTATACGCACCGAAGGCCTTGGCAATGGCAACATTTGCCAGCACTGCAACAATTGGCACCAGAATCACACCGCTGCCCAGCTCACGTAGCGTATCAGTAACGACATACGTGCTGTTCATATGCTCAAAGGTAAAGGGCGGTATTTGAACTCTAAGTTGGGCGTGGGTAACCTTAGCGGAGCGAACAAAGGGCACAGCGTCAAAGGAAGTCTTCTGCACCCACAGATAGATCATGAGACCGCTAAAGAAGACGACGAGTGCATTTCTTGAGATGCTCACGTACCACAGGACCTTCTTCAGGCGCTGTGTAAACGGTGTGTCCCGCTTGAAATTGACCTGGGAGAGCAGCTGTTGGACAGAGAGAGTTAATATATATAACTGCTCATCTCTGATTTCTTTCAGTGTACTTACCCTAAGCAGCAGCAACAGGATAATGCATGAAATACCCAAAGTGGCATCCGTGTATTGAATATTCTGAAAGAATGCCGCAACGGAAGGCACCTCCTTGAGTTTAATGCCCAGCAGATTCTTGATCTGCACCACGACCACAATGAGCGCAGTGCCCGAAGTGAATGCCTTGGTAACTGGTGCCGGTATGAAGCTCACAATGAAGCCCAACTGACAGATACCCATTAGTAGTTCCACCACACCGGCTACAAATGCTAGCACAACAACCATTTGCACTGGTTTCCCCTCACAATACTGTAGCGTCATGATGGCCATCAGACTAGTGGGTCCAATGGATACCTGCGGTATGGTGCCAAACAGCACATAGATCATTGAGCCAATGAAAGCCGAGTACAGGCCGTACTCAGAGGAGAGACCCGCCAGCGAGGCATAGGCAATACTTTGTGGTATAATGGTTAGACCCAACGTTATGCCAGCTATGAGATCGGAAAGGGCTTGCGAGCGATCGTAGTTTCGTATCCAGCTGAGTATATAGATGCGACGCAGCAGCCAGTGGGCCTCCTTGGGCGGATGGTATTTGCTCTGCATGTCCGTGTCCACGACAATGTTGTGCGACGGAAAATAAGTTTCCTCCACATTTTTATTGTCAGTGTACTTTTCCTTCTCACCGCAACTGGCTGCAAATTGAAAGATTGTTTTAATTAAACAGAAACCTATGTAATATTGCTTTAGTTCTAGTCCTACGATCGTATATGGCATTCACTGTCGCTGGTGGAGGTTGTCTGCTCGGCCTTTTGGCCAGGCCCAACGTCTGTTTCCACGGCCAACGCATTTCGTACTAAATCTCACGTTTTGCCAATTGAAAAGCTGTAAACGCTTTTTGCATAATTTCGTTTTGTTTTCTCATCTCTCACTTTAGTTCAGTTTTTTGTTTTGTTTTTGCTACTTTGTGGGGGATTTTTTTGCTTACGCTTTTTGTACAAACAAGTTTATGTATTCCAGCAGTTCGCTTGGGCTTGAATCAATGCCCGAAACACATTTCAATTCTGTGAAATCGTTATTAAAATGGGTAAACAACAACAAAAACAACAGCAACAGCGGCAAAAGTTCGAAGTCATGTCTGGCCCATGTGACGTATGTGTGATCGCAAAGCAGAGCTTCCTCTCTTTTGGAGGGCTACTGGGTACCCATTGGGGTATGCTAAGTATTTGCTTTTTATGCGCAACATATCTAAAATTCATTTATAATTAACTTTTTGACACAGACAGATCCACGTGCAAACAAAACCATAAGAACTGTGAACTTAAAATTTGCACACAATACATTTCATTAGTTTTGAAGTGGCTTTTATGATTTTTTAACTCCCAATTCACTTGCACAAAATTATACAATTTTTTAAAAAATTTTAACATACACTAAAGTTTTTCTAATTACCTAAACGGTGCCTTATAGTCTTGCACACTCGCCTAGAGAGCTATGAAATTTGTTGACACGGAAATTTACAGCAAACTATTCAACTTACGGACACTTAAAAACCAGTTTCTAACACCTTCCGATAAAAAAAAGAGTACGAGTATTTTGTTATGAATTGTTTAAACATACTATTCGCATGTTCCTAACATTATCAATTCTCTCTTTAACAAAAAACGTACTCTGTTTGTTTTACAAATTAACAGCTAAACCAAAAGTGTCCTATAAATAAAGCTTGAGTTGAGTCATGGAATTTCAAAGTGCAAATTCTATCAGAATTATACACTTTTAATTTGATGTGGAATAAAGCATGTGCTAATCTAATGTGCACATATTTGCAGGGTATTTTACAATAATTTTCTGGTTTATCAATTTCGAGAGAAACCTTGAAATATGTTAGGTACAATATATTTTCTAACTGATGATTTTTAATTTTACTATAATTATGTCAATTATAATGTGACTGTTCTTTGTTTACGTGTAATTTGTTTGTAGATAATTTACACGCTTTTAGTTTTTTTATGCTTTATTTTATTGTGCAATAAACAAATAATTTATTATTAGGTTTGAACTGGTGTAGAGCTATTAGATTAAATAGTAGGTGGCGCTTAGAAACAGGGAACTTTCAAGAAGTGTTAAAATTTCGGTGCCGTAGCTTATTATATTTGGGGCCTACGTTGGTCAGTATGAAAATAGTTTAATCGGCAAAAGAGTAGAGTTTTTAATATTCGCAAAAAAAACTAATTTTATACTGCAATTTATGTAAAAAAACTTTTAATTTTTTAAGAAATTTAAAAGTATGAATTTGTAACATATTTTTAAAATTAAGAAATAAAGCAATTAACTAAGAAAATAATTTAGTTCTTAAAGGACAAAAGAAATTTTAGTTTAAAATTTATTTACTTTAAATTTTTATCTTTATTTTAGTTGTTCTAAATTTATCCTCACTTTTGAAATCCCTTTTTTCTGTAATCTACAGTGTATATAATATGTTTTTGACTACTGCTTTCGTCACTGGCGTGGACTGTGACCCACAGTGATTGTCTGTATGCTATGAACCATTTTATTTAGCAACTGTCGAATTATTTAAATATTTGTCTGAGATCTGCGTAACTCACACCTCGATGAGTAATAAATCAAATACTCAGACTTGAATAAAGCTAAGCTCAAAGCCAAACAATCATATAAGAATTACTGGATAGTCACTGAACCCAGACAATAGATTAGCTATACATTATATTTATAACATTTCAGTTTATGTAGACGATATCGCCAATTGAAATAAATGAAATTCACGCAAACTGTTCAACTTAATTTATGCTAAAAAAAAAATTACGTCAAAATATTTTATGCAATTTGAATATAAAAGCTAAATTCAAGAGTACTAAAACTTTATTCATTTTATAATTTTACTTTCAAGTGTCAGTTAACTCTAAATTTTTATAAAATTAAATTTTGTTTATTTAAAAAAGATTAATGAATTTAATGCTATCAAATTTTATAGTTTTACTTCTGAGTTATATTTTGTTATTTGATTAATTTATTTACGTCTTTTCAGTAATGTTAAAATTTATTGTAATTTTATGAATTGGTTTTCGAAGCATTAATAATTTTACTTTTATGTTTTAGTCAATTATATAATTTATATAATTTTGTTTCCTTTTGTATAACGATTTTATTAAATTTTCAAATTTTTTTCAGTCGTTTATTTAGGATTAACTAATATAAGACCCAAAAAGCACACACACACATACCGTCAAAGGATAAATTCTTAGTAATTGTCATTTTGATGGTATATTATTAGATATATTCGCTATGGGTATCCGAAAGGTGTCACTTTTATAAGGATGTCAAGACTTGTGCGCTATGCCAAGTGCATCGCTTCACAATCTAATGAAAACTGCCGAATGAGGGAATTTTTGGAATGATAAATAAGTGAGATTGGACAGATCTATCCCACAGATCTGATAAACAAGAAAAATGAAAAGAGTCAAGAAAAGAAAAACGGCGACAATTTTTTTTTATTTTCTTTATATTTTTTTTTTTTTGCCCGATAGCAACAACAATGAGACACTTAACGCCCATTCGGCAGGCAGATGGGTAAACAGACTACGATAATATATAGATCACTTTAGATGGCGATGGAAGGTAGGTTGGGTTGGGAGGTGGGAGACATGTAGATGGGCCTGTCCGGCCACAGAAATATCTTTGCAAATACAAGTAGATTACGTTGATAATGCACATAAGTAGTATGAAATCTATTCGGATTCCTTTGGCAGCTGATTATATTCGAGTACTTTTCCATACATCGCTTAGTTGGAATTCCGCATAATGTTTGGATAATTACTTAAGGCTGTCAGACATAAGTATGCACAAGTAATTGATTTATAGACATATCTATATAGTATATATTAAGTCGTGATAATAAATTGTTGACATCTTGTGACTGCTTCTAGTTTTAGGGTCACTTGGATACCAACAAACAGATATAATATATATATATTGTTGTATGACTGGCCAGCTTCCGGCAAAGTGTTAATTATCTAATGAGACTGATAATGAGGTGATAATATAACTAAGTCTTGTAACTCTGGCGAAAATCTTCAATGAACTTATACATAATATATATTTACACACAGATAGGTTTATCTGTGTGAAAGAGGAAGGTCGTTTGGTGTCTGGTTTGCTTGAGTGACGATCTATTGGTCTCCATTTACAGCTTATCTGCAAAAGTGAATCGCTAAAATGAATCTATTTTTGTTTTAGTCAAGCAGATAACACATTTGAGAGTCTATAAACGATAATATCAACTATAAAACACTAGTTTATACTCACACACTTTACTACTTCTACAGGTATCACTCGCAGTAGCTAACAAACAGATTTAAAATAACCGCCAAAGTCCAAGTGTTGTAAAACGCATTAAAATACTGCAAGTATGGAACTCTACATATTTAAGAAAACCCGCCAAAATGCCAGTAATCTAAAATGCTCAAACGTTCGATACTTCCGTGTGCAAGAAAATATCGATATATTGCCAGCATAGATATTTATCGAATATATAACTTTGCTAATTTGTTGTATCATATCAACTCATTAATGTTTTATATATAGTTTAATTATTGATATTTAAGCTAACAATGTTGGTATAATAGAACAATAACATTTACTCAGCCACATAACAAATATCGATATTTCCTTGAAAAACTGGCACAGCTGGCAGGGTTGCTAAATTGAATATCGATGTATTGTCATATCAGTTGAATTAAATATGCAGTTCAGCTAAATTTTGTGCAACCTTGCTCGTTTATCGCAGCGAATAAAAATATAATTAGAAACAAATATTATATTTAACTGACATTAAACGATCGAAGCGCCGTCGCTATTGCTCGTTTTTTGTCACACACAAAAAGCAGGTGCCAGTGAAAAGCGCAAAATTAAGAGGCGAGGCAACACACACAATTGATGAAAGCAGAAAGGAATTCGCAAAAATCGAGCAGCGAGTGAAAAAGAGCAGAAAAGAGAAAGAAGAAGCAGCAGTTGAAGAAGAAGAAGCAGAAGCAGTAGAAGGTGGAGGTAAAGCAGAAAACGAGCAGAGCCACAAATCACGAAAGGCTAACCCCCAAACAAAAAGAAGTGCGTGAATATTTAGAAAAATTAACGCCAGTTATACGCCATTAAGTGTTTTTTCTGTGTTATTGTCGTCGTAGTCAAAACGTCATAAACACATACATACATATATAACTACATATATATTTATACTGTTGTTGTTGCTGCTCAACGGTGTTGAATGCAGGCTCCGGGAAACGCGAAAAAGAACGGGCGACAACTCCTTCATTAAATATATATATATAAAAAAAAGGCGAGCATATTGTTCCGTTTCGTTCTGTACCCCCCCGTTCGTTTGCCCCACTCTTGCTCACTGCGTTGATCGCTTGCTCGCTCTCGCTCACTCTCTCGCCCCGTTTACAATTTACAGTTGTGTGTGCATCGTGACGTCGCAAAGCGAAATTCAGTCTCTCAGCCACCCAGCCAAATAAAAGTGTGAATAAAGCAAAAGACAAAACAAGCAAAAGAGAGCAAAAAAAGCAAAAGTATTCAAAAACACAGACGCATATAAATAAAATAAAATAAAATTGTAAATCAAAAATAAGTACAACTGAAAGTACCCCGTGCGTTTTTTGGTGCTCTGGCAATTGGCAATTGAATTGCCCATATCTTCTATTATGAACAACAATAGCAAGCGGAAAAGTCGACCTAGCGGTGGAGGCGGCGGCGGCGGCGCTGGCAGCGGCGGCATCTCAAGGTAAGAAGAAGCACCAGGCAGTTGGCTGGCTGCGACTGCAGTCTGCAGTCCGAAAGCACGAAGGCAAAAACCAAAACGCATGAAGAAAAATAAAACACAGTTGTGATTGTTGTTGTTCGTGCTCGTAGTCGTATTCGTATTCGTGTTGTTGCTTGCAGTCAGATAAAACAGAGAAAGAAAACGAACAGAAAAAAGTGGCACCAGCTGCCTCGCGCACTGTTGTGAAAGGTGAAAGCGCGTGTACTACAACATTTTATTATAATTTAGATTTATATACAACATACGTATTTATTTTAAACTGTGCGTGTTCTATGTGTTTAAACTAAATCAAAAGCAGGGGATACAACAACGAACAACAACAAAGCAGGCAAAATTGCAATTACTTATATAATATGCCACACGCTGCTGCATATCTACACACACACGTTTTGTTTACATTTCTCTTTCAACAGACGCACAAAACAAAACGACAAATGAAAAAAAAAAAACAATAATTTGTTTTAGTAGTTTTAATATTGTCCAGGATAAGTGACATATTATTTACCCCCCAAAAACCCCCTTTTACCACCCACTTCCTCCCACTCTCACCCTTTGCTATCCCTATAAATTTCAATTTAAATATGGCCGCATGCACACACACAGTCAAACATGAGTATGTGTGTACAAGTGCGCGCACAGTGGTACTAGACAGTGTTGCTAGTTTAGCAATTTAGTTGCTAGATTTGGCAACTCCATAAAAAAAATGCAACTTTTATTTTTAAATGCCATTAAACTGGTAGTTTTTACATTTCCCTACTGGGTTTTTGCAGATTCTGGCAGCACTGGTACTAGATCACACTTGCATGTATTCTATTCTACCTACCGAATTCTGGGAACATTTTTACATTTTTGTTTTGCTTTTGCTTTTCAGCTATTGTGGCCCACTGCTTTCACTGTCGTATGCTCACGCGCACGTATCGTATTCTCTTCCTCTTGCTCTTTCTCTTTCTTTTTGTCTTCTTTGACTCTTGTTGTTTGTTGTTGTTTTTGTTTTTGTCGTATGCATTTTTCTTGCATTGTCAGCATTTTGCAGTTCGCTGCGACGAGACGAAGTCGTCGTCACAGTCACCAACAGCAGCAGCAGCAGTGCAGGCAGCGCAGAGTAGGCAGTGGCAGTGGCACCAACACCATCACACCACTTGCCATTTGGTGCTGCTCTGCTGCTGCTGCTGCCTTGGCACACTTCGCCACCTACCCGCCGCCCCGCCGGGTGCGCTTAAAATTTGGGTCACTTTACAATTTGCTGACCGAACGAACAAACGAACAAACGAACGAACGAACAATCGGTAATCGCATCGTTCTTCTTATTCTCTTCTCTTCTGCTGTTTATTCGGCATTGCGCCTATGCACACTTTCATTTCAAGCCTCTGCATGCGTGTGCAGCTGCATACAGATGTGTGTATGTTTGGTTCGTGGTTTCAGCCTATTTAGCCCACAGATACAGTATGTCTGTCTCTGTCTGTCTGTCTGTCTATATGCTGCTTGTTCTTGTTTCCAGATTTCCAACTTGCTTTATTGTTTATCAATGAACGCTTTTTGCGTTTTACGCATGATTCACTGTAAGAACGCAATCAATTATTTGTTTTCATTGATCAGAAAATGTGCGCAGTGCACCATGAATCATAATAAAAGTCTGGTGTGGGTGGTTGGGGGGGGGGGAGGGTTAATTGGCCGGCCTGCTACACCGCACTGCTGCATTCCCCCTTAGCAACCCTTTTGCTGACACAGCCATGTCCAGTGGCAGTGCTATTTTTATTTTAATAATATTTGTACTTTTATTATTATGCTTTTTTGATATGCGTGTGCACAGTGGGTTCATTGTGCGTTGCGACTTGAGCATTTTCACATTTCACGGTCGTCGATCCTGCGCACGCAATCAACAAAAACAACAACAATTGAAATAATTCTAATCAAAAACAAAAACAAGATTAAAACAAAAACAACCCCAAAAGGCGTTCGCCCAGAAACATTTGCTCGTCTCGGTGTATATATTTTTATATAGTGAGCTACTTAAAAATTCTAGCAGCTGACAATGCTAATAAAATTTTAGCTAGAATCTAGTCTAAGGTTTTAGTTTAGGTTATAGAGCCCCAAAATACTTCAGAATAATTTTTTTTTCTAATTTTTAAAGTAATCGCATTTCTGGGTATTTAGGGGTGTTAATATTGGAAAAATATACAATCAAAATATTTAAAATAAATAAACAATTTTATTTGTGATATTTTTTTTAAATATTTAAAAGAAATTAATTATTAATTTCTTTGCGATGAAAATAAAGATTAAAAATTTATTCATTAAACATTCGATTATTTGAGGTATTTTAGCTAAATTGAAATTAATTTTAAAATTAATTGACATCTTTAACATTAATTAAAATTTCTTTGATGTGTAGTGCTAAATTTAATGTAAGTTATTTATAAAAGTTTTTGTTGAAATTATTAATGATAATTTTAAAATCAATTGAGAAAATTAACTTTCATTCAATTCTTAATCGTAGCGGACGGTTATACATTAGATTTAAATTTGTAATTAAAAATTTCAATTGAAATTTCAAACATAATTAAATTTCTAATTGAAAATTTCATTTCAAATTTTTATAAAATATTATATAACCTGTATATATTGATATGTATTGTTTTTTTTTTTATAAATATCAATTTTTATGTCGATATATCAATAACAATTTAACCACCCTTTTCCGTCTCATTTGTTTGCTTATGTTTTTGTATTGAAAGTGAATTTAAGAATGACCCTTTTGGAATAATTAACATATCGAATGATTTACAACTGAAAACACCAGGTGTACATCATGTAATATATCTGCTATATACAGACATACAGACATAATTCGGTACATAAATTTACACATGTAAAGTTCATGAGCAGCAAACCAAAAAAAAAAAAAAAACTTTTGAAAATTGAGTTCACTGGACTGAACCTAAAAAAGCACACACACACACGTGCACACACACACACATAACGTGACTACTACGTATTTATTTTAGAGGGAAACAGGGCGTGGCTTAGTGGCTCCGGGGGGACAAGCGAGGTGGGGCTATAGCAAGGGGGGGGGGAAACTAACAACAACAGCAACGACTGCGAATCGATATTGTAGCGCAGTGCAGGCAAATGTAGACGATACCGTTGCTGTTGTTGTTGTTGTTGTCCGACCCTGAGCACGGTTCGGGTTCGATTGGTTTGCATGTGTGTCTCGTTGTCATTGTTAGACCCTGTAGTTTAGGAAAACACAAAGTGTACATTTGGAAGGAATTAGCTAGAATAGTGTGAACAAAATGTTTAGTTTTTAAAGCAATTTGCCAGAAAATAGTACGTAAATGTTAAAAAAAATTAGATTTAATAAGTTTTAAAAGCTTTTATAAGTAATCGTATTCAACTATTTTTCAAATAACTGTGAATATTTTAATTTGAAAATTTTTTAAATAGCTTAAACTGCTTTGAAGCCAGAGATTCTGTAGTCTTGAATCTAAAACAAACTAAATTTCTAGCTAATAGCATTGTGAACCCTTTGCTTACTTACGACATTACAAAACAGCTAAATTTAGCTTTATAAATTCTCAATTTTACTTTGTACCTTAGTTATACAGGGTCACTTTAAGTTGTGTTGTCTTTGCCTGCTTGTGAATTGAGAATTGGGAATTTGCAGGCAAATGGCTAACCGTACTAATTGCTTCAAATGATGATGTCTCAACTGTTTCTCTCTCTCTTTCTCTCTCTCTCTCTCACTCTTGCAGATACAACGCTAACGATAACAGTCTACGGCCAGCGAATAATAAGGCTGGTGTGGGTGGAGGCGGAGGTGGAGGAGGGGGCGGAGTTGGACGCTCGTTGGCGCCAGGCGTCTACAACAACACGTTCTTCATGCACTCGGCAACTGCGCTGGTCGGCAGCGTTGTCGAAGTCCGATTGCGTTCGGGTAACACGTACGAGGGCGTTTTTCGCACATTCTCCGGCAACTTTGACATTGCACTGGAGTTGCCGGCGTGCATTAAGCCCAAAAATCAGTCCGATGATGGCAAACCGGTGCCCAAACACATCATATTCCCGGCGGACACCGTGGTAACCATTATAGCCAAGGACTTTGATTCGCAATATGCGACAGCCGGCGCTTTTCAGACAGACGGCGCCATATCCGACAAGTGCAATGGTAAATTGATACGTATGAACTATAACTATATATATAACGTGTAGATTAAGCAAAACAAAAGTATATATATAGGAAGTAAGACTAGAGAACTTTGTAGGATTATTGGATTATGAAAAGTTGTAACTAGTAAATTAGTGTTAAACATAGCATTAGTAATTTAAAACTATGTAAAAATCAGTGTCAAAATTCTGAAGAATTAAATAGCAGAAAACATGTAGACTAAGCAAAAGAATAGTATATAATAGGAAGTAAGACTAGAGAACTTTGTAGGATTATTGTATGAAAAGCTGTAACTAGTAAATCACTGTTAAGACTAAGCAAAAGTAAAATATATAATAGGAAGTAAGATTAGAGAACTATGTAGGATTATGTGTGATAAAAAGTTGTAACTAGTAAATCACTGTTAAAAATAGCATTAAATCAGCTCAAAATTCTAAGAATTAAATAGCACAAAACTAGCTCACGAGTAAAATTTAACTAGAAAATTATTTGCTATAACTATTACTGATAGAAAAATTTGCAGTTTATTAAAAAGTAATTAGAGAAATGTAACTGAAAACTTGAAAAATTATAAATAGGAATATTTAACTAGGGAAATGGATATGATAATTAGAAATAAATGTTAGGAAACTTTTCGTAGTTAAGAAATGTGTATTAGGAACATGCCAATTTTTTAAGTTATACTTTTTTTTAACCTATACTTGAAAACTTGAAAAATTATAAGTAGTAATATTAAACTATGGAAACTAATATGATAATTATATATAAATGTTAGGAAACTTTTCGTAGTTAAAAAAATATGTATTAGAAACATGTATAAAAATGAAGTTATTCTATTTTTAAACCTATACTAATATTTTATATCTTTCCTTTAAAGGCACACGGTTTGATGAAAAGGAACTGGAACCATGGGATTCTGGTGCGAATGGCGATATTGACATTGAATTGGATGGCGCAGCAAATGGCTGGGATGCCAATGAGATGTTCCGCAAGAATGAGAATGTGTTTCGGGGTCACATCAACCTTTGATGATTCGCTGTCATCGTATACGGTTCCATTGGACAAGGGCGATTCACTGGAGTTCAAGGAGGCAGAGGCCAAGGCCGAGAAACTGGCAGCTGAGATTGAGAACAATCCGACATGCCGAGAGCGTTTGGATCTAGAGAATGGTGATGAGGAGGCGCTATTTGCAGCGGTGGAAAGGCCGGGCCAGACAGAGCACGACTTGGAGCGGGAACGTGATCGCAATGATCGTGACAGAGAGCAGCGTGATAGGGAACGGGAGCGTGAGCGTGAGGATCGTGAACGTGAACGTGAAAGGGAACGGGAACGAGAGCGTGATCGCGATCGTGATCGTGGCAGCAATAAACCACGAGGCGGTGGTGGTGGAGGAGGAGGAGGTGGATCTGGTGACTATCAGTTGCGTGAGACAATGAGCAGTGATCGCTATATCACCAAACAGACCAGAAACAACAGTAACAACAACAACAACAACAATGGACCGCCTCCAACACATGCTGGCATGTCCTCGCAATCCTCTAGCTGTGGTGCAAGGATCACGCGATAATCGCGACAATCGCGGTGAATCCATCATGACAATGGTGGCACAACAACAACAACAACAGCAACAACAGCAGGGAATGCAGGGACAACAGCAGCAAAGCGGCGGTGGAGCAACACAATCGCCGGCTGTTTTAATGCTCACTGGCAGTGTGAAGCCAACTGCAACTGCAACACAGTTGAATGCAGCCACAGATCCGCCAGCTGGCAGTAAATATGTTGGCGGTGCTCCAGGTGGTGGCGGCGGTGGCGGTGGCGGGGGCAATCCAATGATTAAACGCAAATTGACGCAAGGCGGCAACAAATTGATACGCGGCAATCCGCCAAATAGCGTGCCACCATCCAATGTGCCACAAGGTGGCAACAACAATGCCAACAATGTGGGTGGCAAGGGCGGCGGTGGCGGTGGCGGCGGCTATCAGACATCAATGGGCATACAGAATCAGTATGCGCCCTATCAAGGCAACTCACAGTTAATGCACGGGTATGACTAGAATATGAAGATATATAAGATATATATTTAATATAATATAATATAATTTTTATATATATTCACAGTTCGACACAGTATCGCAATCAAGGTCATATGGGTGGGCGGCTCGAAGCTAAATGGTGGCGACTCTGGATCAAATGCAGGCAAACCGTTGCCACAGCGACCGATGCGTCAGTATCAAGGATCGCAGAGTAACTCATCGCTCAATTATGGCGGAGAATCGCAGATGCAGATGGGCAAACCCAATATGCACAGTGGTGTCGGCGGACATGTGCATGGCGGCGGCGGACACAATAGCAATTCACCGCCATTGCAAACGGGCGGACCACCGCAACAGCAGCAGCAGCAGCAACAGCCGCCACCGCAGCAGCAGCAGCAACAGGATCATCAGCAGCAGCCGCCACGTCAGGGACGCATGCGGGACAATCAATTGCAGAACTTGCGGCAGTTTGGACAGGACTTTACGCTGGCTAACAGCAACAATTCGCCGCCACAGCAGCAACAGCAGCAGCAACAACCACATACGCTGCAACGTGGCAGTCTGCAGCAATCGGTGTCGCCACCACAGCAACAACAGCAGCAACAGCACCAACAGCAACAACCACAATTGGTGGCAATGCAACTGCATGTGCCACCGCCACATCATCATCAGCAGCAGCAGCAGTTGCCACCGCAGCAGCAGCAACACTATGTGCCTCAGCAGCAGCAACAGCAGCTGCCACAGCAACAACAACAGCATGTGCAGCATCTGCAGCAAAAGGCACCGCAGCCACTACTGCAGCAGCAGCAGCAGCAACAACTGATTGTGGAGAATCCACATCAACATGTGCCCAAGCAGCAACATCCCACACAACAACAGCAGCAGCAGCAGCAGGTGGTGCAGGTGCAGGAACCACCGCCACCACAGCCCATGTATCATGTGTTGAATGCACCGCCAGTTGGTGGTGTGACTGTTGGTGTTGTGCAACAGCCGCAAACTTCGCCAGTGGTGATCAGTTCACCAGGTCCATTGTTGGAGCAACAACAGCAACAACCACCACCACCACAACAACAACAGTCCATGCAACAGGCGGCAACGCCCAAACTGGAAACAGTAGCCATTGTTACTGGCAACAACAACAGCAATAGCAATATAACGCCCAGCACACCAACAACAGCAGTAGCAGCAGCAGGAGCAACAATTGGTGCCGTAACAATTGCTGGACAAGACAAAACGACGCCAGTGACAAGCGGAGCAGCTGGTACTGTGGCGGGTGGCACAGTTGGAGGCGTTGCTGGTGTTGCCGCTGCTGCTGCTGCTGGTGGCGGCACAGTTGCTGCAACATCAGGCACATCAACAAGTGGCAGCACACCGGTGGTGAAGAAACCACATGTGCTTAATCCATCGGCAAAGCCGTTTACGCCACGCGGTCCCAGCACACCGAATCCATCCCGACCACACACACCACAGACGCCACAAACGGTGGCCATGCCAACAATATACACAGCTCCAGGTGCCCATATGCCAGCGACCAATCAACAGATCTATTTGATGCAACACAACGCATTCCAGGCACCTGCCCATCCAACTGGACCCGCAACGCGCATGCGTCGCAGCAACTATCGTGAGTGTCACACAAGACTAACACATAGATATAACTAAATGCTTTATAGAAGAGCAGTTACAACTAAAGTTTAATATTAGTATCTAAATTTTATATTGTATATCCCACCAAACATTTGTGATCATACTCGAGTCGCTTTAGAGTCCCCTTGCTGATTAAAATAGTCTTAAATGAGCTCATTTTCTGATCATAAATGACTCCTTCGTCGGGTGAAAAAAAATACCCTACCCGCGACTCTTCTTGAGGAGTCGCCTATGACCCCCGTTTCTAATTAGTTTCGACTCACTTTCGAGTCATATTTTTAAACATACGCGACTCGTTTCTAAGTTTTCTAATGAAAAAAATCGCGTTTCAATTCCCATTACGATCAATTGGCGATTGCTGTGCATTTTGTTGTTCTACTTTGAACTAATCGCATTTTGATCATAAAGGCAACTCATTTTGGACGCTTTTTTGAATCGCTCATAAGATTAATCATTTTTTAATTTACCCGGAGAGTTAAAAACGACTTGACCAAATTAAGTTCTTACAAAATGATCTCCCAAATGCTAGGTGGGATTAAGATCTACACTTTTTTTCTGTCTTTATTTGCTTAAACGATTATATTAATTGATTTCTATTTGTTTTTATGCTTTGCAGCTCCAATGAATGCATCACAAATGCATGTGTCTGCCACAACGGCCACTGGTCAGCCGTTGATGGCGACAGCGCCAATGCCACAATTCATCCAATACCAGCATCCACAACATTTCCAATCGCAATTCGGTCTGCCGATGCGCGTTTATCCGGAACCGCAGCCGCCGCAGTTGCAGTATTTGGCACAGACGCCGCCATCGACGACACCGTCACCGGGACAGCCGCATCAGACGTTCCATCCGCAGCCGCCACAGCCCTCCCCTGCCGGCGGGGGAATGCAACCGCCACATTCGTTTACGCCACAGACACAACCACAGCAAATACAATTGATGTGTCTACACACCCCGCAGATTTTATCCAGTCCATATTTCCCGGCAGCGACGCCACAACATCCGCAACCGAATCAACAGATTCAATTTGTGTTGCAGCAACATACCACGCAGTGAGAAATGGCAACATAATAAGGGGAAGTTACAACCATCATCAAACATCAGCAAACAATCAGCGTCTAAATCTCAAAGCCAGTCAGATATAGTCCCTACAACTTGCTCCAGCTCCAGACTCCAACTCAAACTCCTCCCTCTCCTCACTTTTCTTGCTCCACACACTCACACAAACACATGCTTGCAACATGTCTTATCTAACGCTAAGTACGCAGACAATGTACTATCTGTTATCTGTTATCAGTTATCAGTTGCAATTTATGCTTAATGTTGCAAGCGGCAACATACAACATTAAAAAAACATTGCAAGTGAAACAACAACTGCAGCAACAACAACAACAACAATCTAGGAAATTATAATAATATATAATTAAAGCAAAATATGGGGAAACTAGAAAATTTGTCGAAATACAAGAGATGATGCCACAAGATGTACGATTGATTTCTACATGCAACACACATAAAAAAAAAAAAAATAACAAATCACATTAAAGTTGATTAAAAAGAAGCTGTAGAACAACAACAAAATAAAACCCATAAAAGTCTCGATAGAGATATAAATATATATATATACATATAGATAAATGGCATTACCTATTTATTGTAGAACCATCCGAGTTTCCTGCTCTCCCCGCACCCAAATCAAAAAACATAATTCAAAATTGTTTAAAAATTGTGCTGTATAGAAATAAAAACAAACAAAGAAACAAAATCGCAAACTAAAATTGAAACAAATTCAAATATTTGAACGCAACACGATTATCAAATGAATAACAAATTATTAAGAATTTTTGTAAAATTGCTTAAAGCGTTTAACAAAAAAGAAGCAGAAAATATTTGAAATTCAAACAATTTTTGCTTTAGATAAAAACACAAAAATCACACACATAACACACTCCCAAAACCAGAGAAGCAATATTTTGAAAAATTCAAAAACATCATTCCAAAAAATTCAAATCAGTTAACAGATATTTTCCCCAAAATGCAAGCAAAGTTTAGAGAAAACAAAACTCAAAACTCTGTTGAAATATGTTGAATTACAAAAAGAAGGAAATTGTAATTAAGTTTTGAGATTGTATTCACATTGGGATTAATTAAGTTAGCCTATAGATAATGCCACTGGGAATACGATATGTGTAGTACATCATTATAAATTTACAAGAAACTTTGCTTGATCCACTGGAAATGTGAATTGAGAAGGAATGTGGAAGGGGAGGAGTAGAGGGAGTTGAAGTCTCTCATCAATAGGTTGGATATGAAAATGTCGAAAATTTTGTAAGAAAAAAAAGAAAAAAAAAACTAATTGATTTGTTGTAAATTTAATTTTGTTTTCACTTCTACAACATTCTCTCTCTTTCACTCCAACTCGAAAATAATCTCGAAAACCAAAAAATGCAAACAACAAAAAGAGATTATTGATTTCAAATTCTCATTTGTTTTTTTTTATTTTATTTTCATACAATTCATTTTTTTTTTCTGTTTATTTATATAGCTACTATATAACTAGTTTTGAACAATTTTGAAAGAATTTTTGAAGAGCCTCGAGTCTGATTCAGGTTTTTGGGTTTTAGTGCCTCCGTTGTCCATCAGAGAAAACGTCGTAATCCTTTTGCCAGTCATTTCAAGTCAGTTCGATTATAATTATATATATATATATATATATTTGAGATATATATGTATATGCTCAGTCTGATCAAGCTGCATCTGTTGTGGTCCTGTTTTGTTTTGTAAAGTTTCCTTAAATGAAAAACTAATAAAAAAAAAAAACAAGAGAAAATAATTATTAATTAAAATAAAAAATAAAACAAAAACCACAAAAAAAAAACAAACACAAAAACAAAACATCTAAAAAAAAGAAAAAAGAAAACAAAATAAACTGCGTTTTTATTTCGTTGAGATTTCTTTACCCAAACTCGTCAAAATGGCTGTGATATGATATAAAATACATAAGGTCACAAACATTTTAACGACATGGTATAAGAAAGAAAGTTTAATACTACGGCCTACGAAGTGCTAGTAGTATATACGGTTTGTGCTTTTTCACTAGTTTTAAGTTTTTAGCGGTAATTCACACGAAACTCATCAAAATGGCTGTGATATGATTTTGATTAATTACAACATTTCACAACCCCTTGAAGAGTTACGCAAGAATTTCGAGATGCATTTCTTTTTTGGTGAGTAGTACGAGAGGCAACAACAGGCAGAGCGCCTGTCGCTCTACCAAAAACACTTGTTGGCTTTGTTGTAAGCGGCTTTCAAAAGGTGTCAATATATGTACATATACGTATTACGTATGCTTAATATTTACGTTGCCTATCAAAGTGGGCTGTAATACGGCATATCAATGCCCAGCCCACACACACGCCCCTCACACACCCCATGAACTCTTTCAAAAGTGACGTATTGAAGACGACGTTAACCGGCAGCGTAATGACAGCGTAAACGTAAAACTACGTAACATTAACGTAACGTAACAGCTGCATTTACTTTTAAGCTGTGTACACAGTTTGTATCTCTATACAATTCCATAGTTTGTTGCTAATTTTAAATATTTTTTTGGTTGCTACAATCTGCTGCAGGCTGCTGTAGGCGGCTGCTCTGTAGGTTAAGTAGCCATGTTGCATGTTGCGTACACACACACAAACACACGCATGCTTGACTGCAACGCATATGAACGACGACAGCGACGTCGGCGTCGACGTCGACCACCGCCCTCTGCCGCCAGCTTAAATGTCTGCCAGTCAGTCTAACTGTGAACCGCTGTCTGCGCCATTTAAGTACGAATGAGTGTATATATGTGTGTGTGTGTATACACCCTTAGCGCGCGCCCTTTCTCAGTATTCGGCAGTAACGGCAGCAGCAACAACAACCACCATTCGCCCTGTTTCGAATTATTTTCGAATTTCGAATTGTGCGCTACATTTTTGTGTGGCCTATGCATTGCGTACAGTATTTTGTTGCATTGAGTATTTAATGGGTTTTGACAAGCAATTAAATTTAACAAGGTTTAAATACACTTTTTATATATATAATACCCTGTAATTTTCAAAAGCGAACAAGGTAGTGGTATAAGTTTGTGTAAAAATTCTTAGTAGAAAAATTTGTATATAGATATATATATATATATGAATTTGTATATATGTATATATATGCATATATATATATGAATATATATATATATAATATTGCCTGTCCGTTTGAATGAAGGTGTACGAAGTCAATTTATGATTTGAAATGATACTATTTCGTAAACTGCAGTCCTTGACAATTTGACTAAGAGATCATCTACTTCATGCATCATTTTTTAAGCAAATAGATCAAGTTTTTTAAAGATCGACATGTCATAATAGAGTCTTTTCGGCAATTCATGTTTTTTATAGCAAAAAGTTTGAATGAATTTTAGATGTCAGTAACTATAGAGTATTTCGTAGTTTAGACAACTCGACTGCAGTTTGCTTCCTAGTATCTTAAAGAACATAGTGTATTCTTGAACAGCTTTTGTTTTCACTTATCTTTAGTAGAACATTTCCTAAATTTAAAAAAAAAAAAATATTTCTTTTAATTTCGTAACCTATGAAAGTTCATAACTTTTTCTCTTAGCTAACTTGTGCTATATAATTCCAATCGGCTAAGTAGGTAGTTAAAACTGTCAAACGGCTGAACCGATTTAAAAAATTAAAAGGACTTTAACTGATAGATCCGTTTATAAGGCAACATATTGCATGTTTTGTATTGCTATCACAATTTTTAATGGGCTGTCAAAACGCCGGTAAATGCATCAAAATGTGTAGCAAAGTAGTGTAGGGTGTTGGCCAGTCGGCTTAATGATTTGAGTGTGTGTGTGTGTGTGCGTGTGTGTGTTAATTATTGTTGTTGCAGTCCTTCTGCAAGCGACCGAATTGTACAATACACATTAAGTATGTGTGTGTGTGTGTGCGTGTGTGTATACATGAGTAGTGAAAAACCGACCATCCCTTATTTGGCACGTACCCGGCGCGACGCGGCACTCTCTCTCTCTCTCTCGCTCTCTCTCACACACTTTCGCTCTGTCTCTCTTTGTGTACCCACCATCTGCTGTGTGGCGTAAGGGTGTGTGTGTGTGTCTGTGTGTGTGTGTGTGTTACTACAGTCGCAGACGGACTTTGCCACCCACCCTATTATTTTCAGCAGCAACAACAATTTCATCATCATCATCATCATTATTCATCAAACTTCGTCGGCGTTTGTCGTGTGTATACCGAAATACGTAAAAATTCATTTATGGCTCTCGTATCCTTTTTTTTTGTTGTTGTTGTTGTTGCTGCTGCTGCCGTTGCCGTTGCCGCTGCTTTGTTCCTGTTTTCAGGGCGACGTTCGTGTCCTGGTTGCCTACCAGCTTTACTGGTTTTCCGCTTCTTAGGGCAGGAAGGAATATAGGTGGAATCCTTCGTCCAAAATGTTCACTATCAATTTACAGCTAGACATTTTGCAGCCGCTTAGCCATGAATATCCCGTTTTTATCCAGTATTCCGCAAGGGGTGCTCCGCTAGACAAGCGTATGCCGTTAGCTCCTTGCTCCAAGCTGTTTCCATATATGTATAGTTGCCTTTGCAAATGTGTGTGTGTGCGGGTGTGTGTACGGGAGTGTGTGTGTGTACCAAACGGTTTTTTGCGCAGTTTCGAAATGGCCGCAAAACAGCGAAGCAGTGTTTGAAAAAAAAAAAAATGAAGGAAACGCAACAAACGCCATGTTCTATGAAATTTTCACACACATTTTTTTTTTTCGTTTTTTGTTTAACATTTATGCACTTGTTTAACTGTTTAATTTGTTTAGTATTTTAGTTGCACACTGGTTGTAGCATTTTTTCAAAATTATATTTGTACATTTATTTACAGTAATTCCCATTCAATTGGCAATAATTTATTAACCGGTTTTTCTCGTGGACGTTTTCGCCTTTTTACAACCACACACAGAGCACACACAGCAAGAAGAGAATAGAGAGACAGCGCGATAAAGAGAACGGACAGAACGCTGCGTTGCTGCGTCGCTGTGCTGCCTGCTGTTAGCTAACATGTGTGCCCCTGTGCTGCCACTGTTAGTTGCGCGGCAGCGCTGCTTACGCGCTTCGTGTTCTTTTCTTAGCTGTACATGCGGCACTTCGTTTTGGCATTCGGCTGAGCAGTCGGCTTTACTATCACTTCGTATTTGCTTGTATAGTTTGCTGTTACATGGCGAGTCGGCCCGGAAAAATAAGGCGCACCCCCGCCCCCTTAGGGCATTAACCACCGAAAATACACAAAATGTATGCCGTGTGTGTTGGCACTCTCTCTCTCTCTGTCTCTCGATTGCTAACGCTACGGAGAGCGGCACTTAACAGCACGTTCAGTTACATGTATAGCAAGTGGTAGTAGAATAGTGGCGCTTGGTTATCCTGCTGTAAGTGTACGCTGTTACCCGGCTGTTAGTTAACATTTTTGCGCTGGTGCACACCCTTTGCGGCATTTACAAACACTGCTTTAACGAACAAATGTTATCGATAAGCAATTTGAATTAAATGCAAATTAAAAAGACAGCTTTAGTAAACATAATAATAAATATTATAAATACATATATATATATATATATTTTATATCTCCCCAGTTTTTTCAGCCCCCGCCTAACGCATTAAATGTTATCGATATTCAAATTTTGAATGTGTCAGTTTCTTTATTTTTCATTTGATCCTTGTACATGAATTTATAATGTTACACAGCATAAAATACTAAACAAATGTTGCTTTTGTTGTTGTTTTTGTAAATGTAAACAATGTTAATAAATATTGTACGTATTACACTGTGAAAATGTTTGTATATGCATAATAAAATATATAACAAACATGTGCAATTTTTATTTGTAATTGTATTGTTTTTTTTTTTGTTTCTCTTTTGTGGATGGTGGTGGTATTTTGAGGTTAGGTTCCAGCCGCATCAGCATGTAAAACAATTAACAAAATATATCCGGAACCAATCCAGGGTTACGAAAGTAGTGAATTCGAAAAGGTCTGGCAAGTTAAAACTAAAAACGAGATGCATACTATAATCTATATATATAATTATTTGTTTTTTTTTTTTAATGTTGTATATGTATGCGAATGTTTTATGTATGAATGTATGCGTGATTGATGTTGAGATACATTTAATAATCATTTAATTAAAATACACAATATAAAAGTTGTTATATTAAAAAAAGTTTCCTCTTCTTGTTTGTTAAACATTTCATATGTAATAATAATAATGTTGTTCTTTTGTTTTTGTTTTTTGTTTTTTTTTTTTGTATTATGAGCTTATAACGTATTGCAACAGGGCCAATTTCCAAAATGCTTATCATATAAATTTGAAATATATAAATTTCAATAAATTGTTAGTTTTGCAGATATGTTATGGTATCTGTATGTCTTATGTAACTAAACTACAGGGTGTGTGGTGTGTGTGGTTTGTTTTTTGTTTTTGTTTTAGCTGAAAGGGTATGCTAGGCCTACCGACTAACCAAAAAAGTGAAGAAAAGTGTGTGTGTGTGTAACCAGCTGTTTAAAATTACATTAACGATATTAAAAGATATAATAAATAACTATAAGTAGCATACATAGATGGATTCGCTATATGTACTCTCTTTCCCACTCTCGCTCTCTCTCTTTCGCTCTCTCTCGATCTCTCTCTCTCTCTTTCGCTGCTCTTTAGCTTTTTCTGTGTTTATTTTTTTAGATTTAATCAAATGCATATGTTCAAATATATATATATATTTAAGACCCGCCCCGTTTGCCCCGCTTTCTATCGTCCTCTCAATCGGCATTCTTTATCTCATTCAAGCTGCGACAGGCTTCTCGCTCCCTCTCTCTTTCTCTTTCTCGCTCTCGCTCTCTCTCACGCTGCTCTTCTTCTAGCTTGAGCACCTTGCTCTTCAGACCGCATAGAATCTCGGCGGTGGCTATGTTCTTAATGGTGCTCAAGTCCAAATGTTGGCTGTGATTGTTGTTGTTATTGTTGTTGTCATCGTTGTCATGTTCGCCATTCAGATTGTTGTTGTTGTTGCTGTTGTTATTGTTATTGCTGCTATTGCCGTGCTCTGTCGCTTCGCCAGCAACATGTTGCTGCTGCTGCTGCTCCATTTCCAGACTGCGATTGATGGCATTCAGCAATTTGTGTTTGCCCAGCGCCAATGCCAGGCCCACACCAACACCATTGTTGTTGTTATTGTTGTTGTTGTTGGGCTCAGTGTTGGCCTTGCTGTTGTTGTTGTTCGAATCGGTTTCCATGTCCATTCCGTGCTTGTTGTTGTTGTTGTCATCGTATTTGCGCTCAAAGGCGACGAGATCCTCATCATGTCCATTGTTATTATTGTTGTTGTTGTTCGTATTGCTGTTGTTATTATTGTTGTTGCTAATTTGTTCCTCGAGTTCCACTTCACGCTTGACCAATTGTATATCGGGTGGCGGTGTGGGCGTTTGTGGGCGTGGCCGATCGCCATTGACCAGATTCAAGGCTTCCTCATCATCGTGATGATTGTTGCTGTTGCCACAGCTGCTGCTGTTGTTGTTGTTGCTGTTGTTGCTGTTACTGTTGCTAGAGTTCTTGCTGCTGTTGTTGTTGTTGTTGCTGCTGCTGTTGTTGGTCAGATGATGATTCTCGACAAGCCGTATCTTGAAACTGTTGTTGTTGTGCGTTGCCGGCGGCGGCTGTGGCTCCGGCGTTCGCGGCACAATCGTTGTAATCGGTTCCATAATATCCTGACTGTGGGCGTTGTGGCTGTAGGCGTGGCTGTTGTTATTGATCGCATCATCATTCAGCTCGGCACTCGGATAACGTTCCATTTCCTTCAATCGCTTCGCCTCCGTGTTGCCCAATTCCGCCGCATTGTAGTGCATCAAGATTTTCCTTTTAGCCAAATATTTGTGCTGTTTTCGCGCCGAGTCCAACATTTTCTTGCTATTCGCCTGGAGTATGGCAAACGAGTTGCTCTCTGCATCCGTATTGTTGTTGTTGTTGTTGTTCGCATTGCTGTTGCTATTGTAGTTATTGTTGTTGTTGTTGTTGCTTGTGTTGCTGTTGTTATTATTGTTACGATTGAGATTCTTCATAAAGCTCTCGGCGAGCGTTGCCTTCGATTTGATGTGCTCCCTGAAGCCAGCATAACCACCCTGTGCTCCTCCTCCACCGCCCGGACTGGCCAGTGAGAGAGGCGTGGGCGTGGCAGTGGGTCCATTGAGCGACGATTGCTCCAGCGATGTTGCTCCAAAGCCAGCATGTCCGCTGGTTATATTCACACTATGCGTGCCACGCTCATAGCGACACTCGGTGCCATCGCTTTCCAGTGGTGAACTTATGTCGCTGGCATCACTGTCCAGATTTTTCTAAAAAACAATAAGGAAAAAAAACAAAATTTTAGATTTTTTAGCGAATTTTCTAAGAAAAATTTAGGTTAGGTTGAAATGCCATTAGCAGCATTTTTAAAACTTTAAACTGCTATAACTTTGCTATAAATGCAGCTCTTGCCGAGAGAAATACAATTTCACACTCTATTTTAACGCATAATTAGTACTGCATTTAAAATTACTACTTTTTTAAATTTTGATTTTTTTTTCAAAAATGGCCAAATTTAGCATACCTACCCCATGATTTTTATTTTTTAAAAACTATTGCAATCGATGGGAAATTTGGTGTAGATTATGAATTTATGTACTTTATGGGGTCTAAAACCAGTTTAAAGCTTGTTATGTGCAATTAAAGTACCGTTACCACTCCTCTAAAATTTTTTTGAAAATTTCTCTTGACATTTTTTCAAATAATCCAAATTTTTTTTTTTTAAATTTCTCTTGACATTTTTTCAAATAATCCAAAATTTTTTTTGAAAATTTCTCTTGACATTTTTTCAAATAATCCAAAATTTTTTTTGAAAATTTCTCTTGACATTTTTTCAAATAATTCAAAATTTTTTTTTATTATATTCCTTAAAACTATATCAATTGATTAGAAATTTTGTGGAAATTTCACCGATTTTTATTCACATAATAAAAAGTTATATTCTCAGGGTATTATTTGTCGAGCATGCTCCACTAAACTTTTGTTTCTTGCTCTAAAAACTTAGCAGTTTAATTTTATTCTAATATTTGTTTATAAGAAACAAAATATAATGGAATATTTTAGGTATATATTTACCTCTGTGTGGAGTCCCTTGATTTTCATGGCCTCGGCTACCTTGAGGAATACAGGAAGATCCTCGTATTTGACATTCACCTGACCGCTGTACATAAAGTCCAGAAGTCCTGCCATATGACTGGCCTCAACGTCGGCCATCAGGAGTATGGGATGACTCGATGGATTCTCTAGAAAGATCTGCTGGAAGTATGGACTGCAAACGGACAGCACCTGCAACAGACAGAGAAAACAAGAGACAAAGAAAGAGAGAGAGATGGGAGAAAAAAAGAGAGAGAGAGGGAGAAATAGGTATGGCTGTGTTTAGAGGTGCAATTCGGTGGTGTAAGCCGTCAGTTTACCAGTTTGTGTGCCTTAAAAATCTTGCCGCCAGCTGCAATCGTCACATCGACCATCTTTTCGTCCTTTTGCAGCGAATGGAAGCCGCGACACATGTTGCCATGGAAATTGTTCCATGAGAGCAGGTACTGATCTATGGTATTGGGATCGGTGTAGGGTTGTTGCTGCTGTTGTTGCTTATGTTGCTGCTGCTGTGCCTGTTGCAGTTGCTGTTGTGCTGCCTGATGTTGGGTGGCTGTGATGTGTATTTGTTGTGCGGTTGTTGGCGGTGAGCTGGGACGCGGTGTGGATGATTGACGATGATGTTGCTGCTGCTGCTGCTGTGCCTGTTGTTGCTGCTGCTGCAGTTGCTGTTGTGCCTGTTGCTGTTGCTGCTGCAGCTGTTGCTGCAAATGCTGCTGCTGCAATAGATGCTGTTGTTGCTGCAACGCATGCTGCAGTCCCGGCGGTGTTGCTGACGACTGCAATCGATGCGGATGTGGCGACAACGATGCCTGATGTCCCATAAAACGTTGCTGCTGCTGCTGCTGAGCCTGATGATGTTGCTGCTGTGCCTGCTGTTGCTGCTGCTGTGCTTGTTGCTGCTGCTGTGCCTGCTGCTGTTGCTGGCGTGCATGCTGCTTGATCTTGACCATATTCTCCTGCTGTTCCTGCTCCCTCTGTCGCATCAGCTCCGCCTTAATCTTGTACTGTTGCATGGACAAATCATCGACGCTCTTCGATAATTTTACCATGTCGCTGTTGCTGTTGAACTTGTTGCTGTTGCCGCCATTGTTGCTGTTGCCCAGCATCGGCTTCAGATCATACTTGTAATCCCCGCTAGCTCCGCTGGCAGCTGCTGCCAACTTCCTCTCCGCAGCCAGAGCAGCACGCTCCTTCTGGCGTCGTATTAGCTCATCAATCTCCATGTAGGCACCACTTGTGGCAGCTGCAATTGCCGAGGCAATAATTGGATCATCCTCAAACACGCTGTCATCGAGTGTCTCCTTCAGTGTCTTGGTCGAGGAGAACAGTCGGAGTGATGGATCGTTGACCTGATCGCTGAAATACACATCCATCAATGTGAAGAAGGGCCACTCGCGTCGCTTCGGCTCCTCCGACATCTTGATGGCCTTGTACTCCTGCAACAGATTGTTCCATTTCTTGATGATCTTCGACAGCGGCAGCGGCACATTCAGCTCACGTTCCACAACACTACAAAGCGAAAAATTATAATTTATTAGAAAATGCACTTAAAGAAGAGATAGTATGTGGAAACTTTGCATACATATAAACACGACTATGTTCTAATTTCGAATTTTTGAAATTTTAATATTAAACAAAGTCTTCATTCTCTACCAACATTTGATATAGCACCCATAGAAACAATCGATTGAAGATATAATACCATTGAAAAGGGAGGAATCAAAAGTATAAGCATTTTAAACTGCATTTCAACCCAAAAAGTTTTCTTCAAGTGTTTTTAAATTTGTTTTTAATTTTATACTATTTTTAAAAATTTCTTTACTCAATGCTTGGACAATTTTAAAAAAGTTATTAAATAATTTTCTATAAAATTTTACATTTCTACTCAAAAAGATTTTCACAATTGTATTTAGATTTGTTTGTAATTTTATTTAATTTATTTTATTCTATTTTCAAATTTAAATTTCTTTACTATTTTTGAATATTTTTCAAATTATAATTTTTTTCCAGAATATATCCTTTTTTTAAATTATCCAAATTATTCTGGTTATAAATATGGGTTCACTAATAATATTAAAACTAGCTTTGTGTAGTTGAAATCTCATTTAAATTTTTTTTTTTTAATTTAAAGTATGACAATTATTTTTTTCCACAAAAAAGTTTTTAAAAATTATGCAAGCACAGAATTAATACACATCTAGAAAAGATAAATAGCTTTGTTTGTTTTTAACCAATTGTCCAAAAAGAAATACTTATTAATACATCTAGCTTTACATACTTTTCATAAAAAAATATTATATAAAATCTATTTCATATATCGAAGCCATTTTATACGTATATTTCTAGAGATATTTCTGTTGTGTATGGTTTGGCATACTTACGCCCAGGCATATTTGGAGGCGTTTCTTTTGCCCGTGAAGAGTGGCGAGAGTTCGGCCCGTAATCTGATCAATGATTTGACTTTTTCAGCTTCCCCTGAAAAGAAAAAATCAAAAAAAAAAAATGTGTAAGAAATAAAAAGTTGAAAAACAATTGTAGAAATTATGCAATCGATGGCGTTGCGTAAGTCGAGGGATCGTTATAAGTAGATGCTTAAGACCAGAGACCATTAAAGAGAATGGTGAAAAGATTCAAGTGCCAAAGAGTGGGAGAGGCAGAGTGTGAGCGAGGGAGAGAGTAGGAGAGTTTTGCCAAATAGTTAAGTTGAGCATTTCAAGCATAAATTGTTAATCATGGGATTTAAATGATCTACTACCACACAGGTGGTGGGGAGGGCAATGATCTGACAACTAGAGACAACTTTCCACCTGCCACATTGCCACATTGCTAAGGTGCAACTTGCAATTGCAAGTCAAGTTTAAGAGCTTTGAAAACAACTGCAATGTTTCAATGAACCCGTCACAGCAATTCCACACACACTGCAAATATATATATATATATATATATATAATCATGTTCGACGAAATCGATGCCTGCAACTGACTGACTGCCTGGTTAATTGCTATAACGAATCTAGCAACTTTTACCAAGTTAAGACCATAAGCGAGACACAAAATCGAAACCGAAAACCAAAGCCAAGACGCAAGATCAACTTGAGGCTTGAAGCTTGAAGCTTGAATCTTGTATTTAAGCTGGATCGTGATGCGCAGTTACAAAAACAACAACACACACATATAGTTAGCTATGTATTTATGGCATGTGTATATAACATCAAGTATACGCCATGGGCAACATGAGCACATAATGACTGAAAACTATTCAACGTTGAAGAATTCATTAGCAGATTTCACTTTCGCTCATGACGACGGCAACGACGACGACTACAACGACGACGACGACGTTAGCTTATTTCTTTCTTTCTTTATTTATTTATTTACCGTAATTTCTACTCGCTCACTTTATTTTGCTTTCTTCTCTACCTCTTTCGCGGCTTCAAAGTGGCCAGAAGAAGCTGTGCGCCTGCTACTTTTGTTTCTTTCTTTTTTTTCTTGTGCTTTTGCGGTGAAAATAACGCAACTCGTGTTGCGAGTTCGCCAGCCGGATCTAAATGTTGGCCAAAAAGGAGACTGGCTAAAAGCGCTGGCTATACATATATACACCTGACTTGGCTGCTACTGCATTCTAGCTAGTAAGCCAAGCCGCCGAAATTGTACTTTCTAAACTCAATGGCGATTAATTTACAATATACAATATATATATTTTTTAGTTTATAAATTTTTAATGTTTTTTTGTTGTGTTTTTGTGGGTCAACGCGAGTTATAGTTGGCTATAACATGACAGGGCAAGGCCATTTGCGATATATATCTTGCTGCTTTGATTCATTTTCGCCACATTATAACCTAGCCCAACCACAGCAGAGATATGTATATTTGAGATAAGCCAAAAGATTCGCTATAACAAGCTGCTGCAGCATCCGAAAAAAAATCAGTTTTTGTTGGGGAGTTACTCTGCGGTTTAAGGGGGAATTACTGCTGCTTGGGGGATTGCGGCGTTAAAGCAGCATAAAAATGAGTTTCACTTTCTTTGCAACAAGTTTGCTACGTTCCACTGTGCGTGTGTCAAAGTGTGAGACACACAGAGATAAGCAGACAAGCAGACACGCAGACGCATGTGTGTGTTTTGAGCTGCGTCTTCTGGTTTCTACTTTCCGCTCGCGCCCTTTTATGTAACCCAAATCAGCAGCAGCTTCTCTTGCTCTGCAGACACAACCGAACAGCAACAGCAACAGCTACAACAACAACAATAGCAACAGCAACAGCAGCAACAGCTAGCGTGTACCGTTAGTTTCTCTTTTGACCTATATTTGTACAGAGACGCGTCACTGTTGTTGTTGTTGTTGTTGGTGGGTTCTTTATCTTTTGCTGTTAACTCCAAGTTCTCTTTCGCTCTATACGTTCTGCTTGGCAGCTTCTCTCTCCCTCTCTCTCTCTTTCACTGTGTCTTGCGCTCACTTCCGTTTGGAGCACTTTCATGTCTAGAGAACCGGTTCTAGGCCTTAGGAACTGCACACACTCTGCGCCCCAATGAGGCAAACATTTGCATTTCTTTTTCTTTTCTTTTTTTTTTTTTTGGGTAGAATCTTCAACATTTTCTTTGTAAATCTTTACAACATCTGCTTCCTTTATTGTTGTAGTTGTTGTTGTTGTAGCCCCTTTCTTTGTTTAAGCCACGCTTATAATTATTATTTTGCTTCTTTCGTTTATTTGTTTATTTGATTGTATAGTATGCGAATTTGTTAAGCGTGACGTTTCGCTTTTTCACAGTTTTCTTCTGCCTCCACACACATTCTCCACGCTTCTCTTTTCTATAGGTATTTCTTCAATCTATTCTTTGCGTGAGAATCTGTAATTGGGTCAGGATTTTGTGATGCGAAGCAAGTTCGCATCCAATGAAGCATTTGATGTGCCCTACTCTCAATAATCGATCGATTTCAGATGAAAGTGAATAGCGCTTAGATTTGCTCATGATTAGCATTTTTATAACCAAATCTGTCGACTTGTCAATCTGTTGCTCTGTTTTGCCATCTATCTAGCTTTTTATTTTCCCTATATAGCTAGAAATTGTGTATTTATGGTTCTTTGGCTGTTTATATATGCAGGAATTCATCAATTTATTCATATTGCTTTACATTTTGTTAATTTCTTTAGTATTTCCTTATAGGTCTTACTAGGTGTATATTTATATGGTATTTTTCTTCACTTTCCATTCGTAAATTAGGGTCTGTGTTTAATATTTGAAGGTAAACTTAATTCTTTATTCTTGATATACAAAGTCTCTACAGGAATTTTTTAATTTTGCTTCATATATATCAATTATTATATTCATTTATTTTTCTAGCTATTCAAATACTAGTCTATGTGACTGCATTTAACTTTCTACTTGTTTCGGTATTTTCTTTTTAAAATACATAAATTGTTTCAAGCATAAAATCAAGAAATAAACTATATATCAATTTTCGATTTATTGTAGTTAAATTATTTCGTTTTCAGATTTCTATCTTGCGTTTTGTTTTATTTACTTGTTTTGATCTCCTTTCTAACTATTTTTAATACATTTAAGTGTTTAATAATCGTTTTATTTAGGATTGTTAGTATAATCTGCTTAGAATTGCTTCGTTGCCATTTGTAACTGTCTTTCTATAAATAAGAATCTTCAACATTTTATATCATCTTCTAGACCCTGAGCCCTTTTTTACTAGCCAAATTTGTATATCTTTCTGTCAATTATTGGTACATACTAAACTGTTTTCTTTATGAATAACATTGTTTTATGAATAGCAAAATTAAATAGTATATTATTTGGAGACTTGTTATAATTTTAACAAAATTAACTGAGCATTCATTTTTATTTAAAATTTAGTTTTAAAAATGTTGCTCGTAAATTTCAGCTTTCTATACCTTGCCATGTGGCTTACACGCTGATCAGTGTGTGTGTTTGAGTGAAAACAGAAATTGTAATGCATATGTATATGTATATCAGTTTGAAAGTATTTTTTTGGGCTTCACAATCTCCTCTCTCTCGCTATGAAGCTGGCTGGCCCTGAATGCAATGTGAAACTCTTATTCGTTTTGCCACAGCAATGCCAAGGCGAATGCAAGAATTCGAATGCGTTGGTGCAACAACAACAAAAACAACAACAACAACAATTGCCACAAAACTGCAACAAAAAACCAGACTCCAATGAAATACGAGACGCTGATGCGGCTTTCCAACAACGACAACAGTCAGTTTTCTACTTGTGCTGCATTTCTTGAGAGTTTTCTCTCTTACCAAGTCAAAAACAGAAACAGAGCTAGATGGAGAGACAGAGAGAAAGAGAGAGGAAAAGAGAGAGATAGTGATAGAGACAGAGTTAAAACTAGCGAGTCTCTGCAGCACTGACAATGCGCATACGCCCCGTTGGCTCGCTGGCCGTGTAAGTCATCGACCAGGCAGCAACAGCCTCTAAGCCACTGGCATTTAATTCTCAGCTCGGCTTTTACTTTCTCCCAATTGATGCTGAAAATGTGTTTTCCATAATCTAAAAGCCACTGTGGCGACGACTCTTAATCTTATTTTCATTTTCATTTTCAAACAGAGACAAAAGAGTCAAAAGTTTGCTAATTAACTGAAATTCGAGAGAGCAGAAAAGAAAAGAAAATAAATATAAAAGCAAAAAGAAAAACTAAAATTACGAGCTGCATTTTCCACGTTTTGCCTTGTGGCAAGTGACTTTTCTCCAATTTTGCCTTGCTTGATTTTCATTCCCAAGTTGAATGTACGCTAACCGACTGTGGAAATTCCGTACTACTTATAAGTGTATGAACATGCACAGACATGCTGATGATGATGATCGTTATTATTATCATTGAGGCATTCAACGTGATTGCAATGGCTTAATGTTAATCATCAGAAGTAATTTAGCAAATACTTAAAGTCTCTTATATATGTGTAGTATATCTTATGTATAAATGATTTATGCGCTCACTTTAGGAAATTTCTCCACTCTGTGGAAGTTGGGAAAATCTATGACTGTTCATGTTGCAGTAGAAGTCGAAACCTGTTGCAAGCTGCAGCTCAAGTTGCTATTGTTGTTGTTGTTGTTGTTGTTGTTGTTGGTATCTCGTTAGGCGCTTTTGTCTGCCAGAAGGTTTATGAACTTTAACAAAAAGATTTTCCATCTTTCTTGCTGTGTTTTTCTTTCTTTCCATCCGCTTCTCTGCGCTTTTCGTTTTTCGAAAGTGCAACGCGACGTATGAGCAACTTCTGCTGCACCGGATAAATATGCCTCTGCCCACTTGTAGTATTGTAGTTTGTTTGTTGATTTGTTTATTTATTTGCATTTTCTAATTGTTGCTTTGATTTATGCTCGTGCTGCTATTGACAAGAAAAGCGAATGGCAAACAGTTATCATTTCAGTTTTATTTAAATTCTCTTGCACTTTTCCCAAGTCAAACACTTTTCTTTTCGATTGAAATTCTCAGCGATCAATTTAGTATATATATATACATACATATATATGTAAAGTTAAATATAGTGTGCTGTGTGCTGGCTCCACACACTCTTGCACACACAACTTTCACTTTGCGCTGTCAGAAGCAGCAGCAGCAGCAGAAACAACAACAAACAACAGCGAAGCATAAGTAAAGCTCTAATGTTAATGTAAATAGCGGTAAGAGCCACACTCACACACACACACGCACATAGTTACGTGCCATAGATGCGATCGCGTAGATACATATACAAACAAAAAACAAAGCTTCAAATGACTTTGGAGCGTCTCGCAAAATTGCAAAACAAAAAAATGATAAATAAAAAATAAATTAAAAAATCAAATCATTCATTTAAGATATTGTAGATATGTCCGAGTGTATGTTTTGTGCTTTCAAGATTGTCTTAAAAACAAAAAACACAAGAAAAAAAAAATTGAAACGAATACGAAAACAAAAACAAAATCAAATTTGTGGCATCTTACATAAAACAGATTTAACCTTCGCCAAACGAAAGCCAAAAATCATATTTCTCTTCTTCTTTTTGCATGCGCAATTACCCACTTGCCTGTCAGGTTTTTTAAGTTCCAAATAATTATGTTGAAAGTGCCATAAAAATTGCTTAAATATTGGTTTTCTAAATGCGCCAAAAATCACAAATTTAATTTATGAGTTTACAAAAACTATAGCTAAAACCTAATCAATTCCTAGCTAATTTACTATTAACTCAAAATGCTTGATATATTAGCGTTATCATTCATTTTAAAATTTATAACTTAAGTTATACTTTTTTCCTAGAAATAATATTTTTATGCTAAGCATCAATGCATTAAATAACTTTTTTTGTTAATAAATTTTACTTTTTAGGTAACAAAACATATATTATTCAAAATTTTTAATGCAAAATCAGCGTTAAGAATATTAAATTAATTTTAAAGAAATACAATAATAATTATAGTAATAAAAATAATATAGTAAATTAAGTTTTTAACTGAAAATTTCTAAATATATTTTGCAAACTAAATTTGTATTTAAAACTTAAACTAAATGATAAAATAAACAACAACAAAATTAAATTTAAAATATTTTTTAAAGATAAATCATAGCAAAACTAAAAAAATTAATAGAAAAATTATTTTTATTATATTTCTAAATTTATTAAAAATACATATTTTTAAAACAAACATAACTTAGATTTTATTTCATAAACAAAAGACTAAAAAATTTATTTTGAAAAATTCACAGTTAAGTTTTTTTCAGCTGATTTTAAAGCTATGAAAAAATATTATACAACTGTTATTTATGACAAAAAAAATAAATAAAATATAACAGAAATATGACAGGAAAATGTTTATTTCCTAGAGTTTGCAACTAAAAAGTAATAAGCCGCACCACTATTATTCAATTCCCATGTCAAGAAAACTGAGAAAAAGGTGCAACTGCTAGAGCGAAAGAGAGAGAAAGAGAGGGATACAGAGAAGATAGTGAGTGAAAGAGAGGGCAAAAGCAGAGGGTGGCGATGTGAAGAGGCGACGAAATTGAGGTGAACCTAAAGTGAAAGTTCTAATAAGTAAGCGAGCAAGTCGAGCGAACAAGTCGACAGCCAAAGTACGAATACGAGTATGAGTACTCGAATTGTTTTCACACTGGCAGGCAGCGATGCGGGCAAAACAACAGAAAGAAAACACCAACAAATGGTGGCTCAAACTGTGGCTCAGCAGGCACAACCACTGTGTTGTGGTAGTCCAAAAACTAAGCACACTATGAGAAAGAAAGAAAGAAAGGCGCAAAAAAAGTGTGAGTACAATAAACTGACAGATATTCATCTATAGATAGATGGATAGATGATTAGACTGATGGCTGAATGAAATGAAATTAAGCATTTCTTTTGTTAGCTGCAAAAAATGTAGCTATAAGATACAAAAGACTCATTAGTTGTAAAGATTGTTAATTTCTTTCTAACGTCTAAAACAAATTACAAATTTCTAAACCGAAAATATTTTAAAAATTTCGTGTATTTATTGCATAAGAAAAATAATTTGGAAAAACTTAAAAATACTTTACGGGAAAATTACATCTGCCGAAATTTTGTTAGAAATGCTTGTGAGAATTAACGTGGCTGGAAAGCACGCAGAAGATTAAGTCTGAAGCCAAAAGTGCAATTCTTTTGTCAAGATTTGTGGGGGATGGGTTAAATTTCTCTTTCTTTTTGTGTTTGGGTGCCTTAATGACAGGGCTTTCATTAGATGCGACAACGGAGCGGTAAATGCGCGTTATTTGGCCAACATTTGGAGGCAAACGACAAAGCGACAAGTCGCGACAAGACAAGACATGAAACAACAAACAAGAAACAAGCGAAGCTCAAGCGCAGGTTGCATAATCGCATTCAAAACGAAAATAGAAAACAGTATAACATAAAACAGAAACGACAACAACAGTAAATATAACTATATACATATATATAACTATATGTATATATAACATATATGTAGTAATTTGTAGCGGTTTATCAAGCAAACGGTATTATTGAGCAACCTCCACTCGAATCAGCTCGAATCGACTCCAACACTTTTGTAGCGCCAACATTTAAACTATTTTCTTGTTATGCACTTCAGTATAAAAAAACCACGCACACACACACACAATTTTTTGGCAACACAATTATGACTTGGCCAACAGAAAACCCGATGAGTCATTCTAAATAATTGCGCGTGCACAACAACAACAACAACAATTTAAAAGTGGCAGCAATAATAATATTTAGAAAACTAAATATCAATGCATAGAAAACAAATCAAATCAAATCACACCAAATCGATAAACGAAAATCGAAAGCCATAGCCAAAGCGATAGCAAATATTGCGCATACGCCATGCCAAACACATTCCAGAGAGATCCAGGCGCTGTTGCAATCAAGCTTCGAGACTGTCTCTCTGCCTCCCTGTCTCCCTGTCTGTTTGTCTGTTTGTCGACACCAACTAGCAACAAGTTGGGACATTGAACTCGAAAAAAGCTGCGACAACAACAGCAGCAGCAGCAACAACAACAGCAAAAATTTGTAAACAAAACTTGATTATGTAAGATCTTTATTATAATGGAAATGGAAATGGCAAAGCGACAAGGCGACAAAGCGACAAAGTCAGCTGACATTCCAAGCAGCTCTTGAATTTGTAGCTAGATTTAGCAATTTGTTAATTGTTACAGATTTTTAGCTATTTCACAGACGCAAAGTTTAATTAATGTAAAATATATATAAAAAACTAAAAAAATATATATAAGAAAGTTTCTAAAAAAAATTGTATAGACAATTTATATATTGCAGAAAATATTTTAATAAATTGTTTTAAAACAAAATCTTTTTAGAATACGAAAAGCAGTTTCTCTTTTGCGATTAAACAAAGTCTTATTAACGCAGTTTAATAAATTTTAAGAATTATTTTGTAACTACATTTTGTAACTATGTTTATGTTAATAGGTGTACAAAACTCTACAAATTTTGTTTAGCTATTAAAAATTCATTTAGCGTTTTTTACACACAGACAAAATTTAGTTACTTTAATAAGAATCAAATCCAATTTTTAATTTTTATACTATAAAAGTGTATAAATAATTGGAATTTTTCCACTGCTCCTGCAATATATCTAGCTTTTTTTTAAAACATTTTTAGCTATTTTAAAAGATTTTACAATTATTTCTTCACAACTTAAATTTCGCAAATATTTTATATTATAATTTTTTTTATAATTTTCATTTTAACCATTTCTGTACTTTAACTACACTTCAACTAAATTTTGAACATAAATTTTTTTAGCTACTTTAAGCTGATATTTTTCTGTCAAACTAGCTAATAAAGCGCATGAGATTCTGACAAAACCTTGCACTTTATCTCAAAATATAGGTCAGGACTAAGACAAAACAAGTTTGCTGTGACAAGCATAACACCACAAAAAAACAAAAAAAGGAAACATAAATTGTACAAGGCTCTGTAGCAAAAACATATAAATACAAAAAAAAAAGTTAAAGAAAATTAAAAAGCAAAAGAAATGAAATAAAATTGAAGAAAAGAAAAGAAAGAAAAAAAATCAAGCAACAACTTTCACCTATTAATATTCGACTCGTAGCAACGGCAGAAGCCAGCAGCAAACGAGCAGTCAACCAACAGAGAGTGAGTGAGAGAGAGAGAGATAAAAAGAGTGAACAAGAGTGAGTGAGAGGGATAGAGTGAGATAGCGAGAAGCGCTAGTAGAAGCAGAAGAAACGAACGCAGTTTGGCGCAGTTGCTGGCGATGCTCAACGGTGGCAACAACGTTGTCTTCTCTTGCTTTTCAGTTTTCTTTTTTGTAGGGTGAATGCAGCTGAGAAGAAGCTGCTGTAGACAGGTACAACTACTTTCTACACATAGAGCTTACTGCTTAAGCAAAACAAGCATACGACCCTTAAGCCAGCAGCATATGAAATATTAACTTACAGCAATATCTGGTCGAGTATTGACAGTTAGCATTGACTGTCGGTGCCATAATCTCGTTGACAGCCATATCCAATTGTAAAAAAGTCCTGGCAAATATATATATCCTTTTACGATAGCAGTTGTTGTAGTTTAGTTATTTGTAATCCAATTTGGGGAGGAAATAAATGTTTTTGTTATTTTTTTTGTTTTTGGTTTGATAGTTTCTCTTTGATGATTACGATGGGTCGCTGCTTATTTGGTTGTTTGCCTGGTTTCCATGGTAAGATATTTGGAATTCAAGAGGGGAACTCACGCACACACACTGAGTTCCCAAAAAAAGACCGTTAAGCAAAAAGCACACACACCGCCGTTGAGATTATTAAAAAAACACTTTCACTTTTTGGTTTGTCGCTTGATATGCAGAGAACACACACACACACACCAATACACAAAACAGTTTTTACAGCGACTTTTTATGTGTATATATCTTTCGCTCTATATATATTTGGATTGGTATTATATATAAGTTATTTGAGGGTGTATAAATTCAAATGCCAGGCGTTTTAAAGTCAAGAGCAGTCGACATTTTGTTGGCATAGTACAAATTGTACAACATTTTTTATTTGGAGAATTGGCAAAAGTTTCAGTTCACTATAAAAATATATATAAGAAACACACGCACGAAACACACACACACTCTAGACTTTCTAGCAGTGCAAGTAGAGTTCTTCACTGCTTTATCTTTAGTTTAGTTTTAGTAGTTTAGTTTATTGTTGGGCGATTCTTGCGCGCCGTGCGTTTGGTACGTAACGTCTGCCTCGAACCACTGTAGACGTCTGTGCGGCAGCGCGCAGTGAAACCAGCGCTTATCCTCAAAGATCGCTAAGAAATTTCATGCCATTCCATTTTGTTTCAGCTTTCGCTTAACCACACACACACAGGCAGCAGCGCACTCACTCACACACATACATTTGCAGACATAAGTCACTCTGCAAGTTTCCAAGCGCTGCTTTGGTTCTGTTACCATTTCCATTTCTTTCACTCACTCATGCGCTCTCTCTCTTTCCCTCTCTCACTCACTCACTCACTCTCTTCACTCACACACTCATGCTAGCTGGCAGCTTTGCGCTTTGTTGTAAGTTTGGTTCTTCGTTGAAGTCTTTTGTTTTGGTCTGCAGTTTGGCTCAGCCATGTGCTTTCGCCTTGGGAGAAACACACACAAGCACACACACACTCATGCACAAGGTGACAGTGCTTAATTATTTACAGTTTATGGCCGTTTCGTTTCCACCACGTTCCAAATGGACTTTTATAACTTTTAACTTTCTTTGCCAACGGTTTTGCTGTCTTCTAAGCATGCTTCGCTTTTTAGTTTTCGTTTCATTTCATTTTGTTTCGTTTCTATTTCTTTTTCTTTTGCTTTTCCCATCTTTCTTTTGCTGTCTGTGTTACAACTTTCGTCTATTTTCGTCAAGATTGTTTTTTTTTTGTGCTTTTTTAATTATATAATTTAAACTTTTTTGCTACTTATATACGAGTATATGTATACTTATTAGTTTCTTCTTTGTTTTGCGCTGTAACTTGTGCAAAAGTGTAATTTACTGCTGCGGTTTTACTTTTATTTGCATAAAACCAAAGAGCTCTTGGCTAATTACGCACAAGAAGCTAAAGCTAAAGAGTGAAATTTTCCAATGGATTCTTAATTATAATTTAATTGCTCGCAGCCCAAAGCGCACCCAACAGACTTGTATATAGAGTAGCTATAGAGTAGCTATATATCTTTGAATTTGTAGCTATATTTTTGGTCAAGTCTGCAGTTTTTAACTTCGAGTCTCCACAGTCTAAGTCTCAGTTTCCAGTCTCTGTTTAAAGTATCTCAATGTTTAGGCTCTTTTTTCTTTTCTGATGTTGTTGTTGTTGTTGGCTCTGCACTTACAGTTGCTTCTTTGTTGTCGTTTGTAGTTGTTATTGTTGCTGAAAACTTTCTAATGTAGAAGCCGTCTGCTACATCACTCCGTCTCCCTCATCCTCTCTCACCTTCACTCTCTGGCTTTTCTATCTCTATCGCTTCAATTGAATCGACCGCTGCTCACACAGCAGTTAGCAAGAGCAACAGCAACAGTTGATAGGCCTCTATTTTTAGACCCTGCACATAGAAAATGTTGAAGAGTGTATTTATATTAACAAATTAAATATTATATATTTTTTAAATTTGCATCTTCTTGATCAGCATCAACAGCTAAGTCGACTTGGCCTTTCTTATCCACTAAAATTGGTACAAAGCTGCCTAAATACGCTTATAAAAGTATTTATTGATAGAATATTGTTATGATTATCTTTGGCATAACTAGAAAAATACTTGAAATATACTTTTCAAAAAGTATCATATTGCGTATAAGGTATAAGATTTCATTCACAAACCAAACGTGGCTGAAATCGAACAATAATCGTATATCGAAAGTAAAGATTTTATATTGAAAACTCTGTTTCAAAGTACTCTCATACATGATAATATTTTCTATATAATTTATTTTAATGAAAGTGATTAGTTGAGATACTTCGTTAAGTTCTAATAGACATCTGAAACAAGAGTCATTACAATTACAGGGTCTCCTTAAGCCAGTTCGCTCAAGCCTAACGTTGTCTACTAGTTTCTTCAACAGTCAGCTTTTTCTTTCTTTTGAGATTTTTCCCAAGCAACGTGAAATCGTTGGAGAATTTCAAACGTGTACGGACGAGTAAAACATTTGTAAGAGTTTCAAGCTTTACACAATTACAAGTTACAAATTACAATTACAATTCTATGAACACGAATGTGCTGCAGGTGAGCAGACAGTTAGTACCTGTTAATGATTATGATCAAATTCGAGTCTGATGAATATGCCGATGATGTTGATGAGGATGATGATGATGATGGTCAGCGGCATCCGTTGCTACGATTGATGGTAATACTTGTACCGCTCTTACAGCTATTTGGGTGAAAGTTGTATGTTAAACACACATAAAGCACTCAACACTCACCTCACTGAGTACTTGAAACAAACATCATCACCAAATTCGGTTTCTTAGACAAAAAAAAAATCAAGAATTGCATTCAAATTTTTGAGTAAAAAAGTTTTTCCAAAAACTTTGTAGGCTCATTATATAAAGACTGAGAAAGAACCAAAGTGGAGGTGACACATCACAAGACTTTTAGCTGAAATTCGAGAGCGTAAAGCGTAAGTATAAAAGCATTTTCACTTTTTAATAATTAACATAATATTATTAACCAGCAAGGCAAAGAAAGAAAGACGAACGAGCAGGCAATAAGAACCAAAAACGTAAAGTAAAAAAACGAAAAAGAAAGAAACCATAAACAAAACAATGCCAAAAGCGCATTAAAGCGACACCAAAAGGCGGCGTCTGACAAATGTAAGAAATAAGCCATGAAAGTTGTAAATTCAATAAAATGAGATTTGAGAAAGAACAGCCCACGAGAAGAGAAGAAGTAACTGAGAAAGACTGAAAAATACTGGTAACATAAGTGAGGAAACATTAAGCCCAAAGAATTTTAAGTGAAATCAATTTGAAAGCTTTTCCCGTCGAGATCTGACCCAATTACCCATTTTAAACCATGCCCCAAATTACCGTAGAAGCCAACAACAAAAAAGAGGCAGCGAAGAGATCGAGCAACCAAGAACCACAAGATGTAGATGTGGATGTGGATGTGGATGTGAATGTGACGGAGAGTCACAGTTATGTGACGAACCACGCCAGACAATCGAAAGTTTATGTCATGCAACAGCAGCAACAGCAACAAAGTTAAACGCTGTACAGTGGAACGAAAATTGACTAGTTTCAAGCATAAGAGCTTTAACAGAGAATAAATAAAGTATGGACTTTTTATAAATATTTAAAAGCTTAAGAATATACTTGAAGCTTTTGTTTTAACAAACTTTACAGGATTTAATGCAATTATTTATTATTACATAGTCGTTTGGTTTTTGCAAATTATAGTTTAACATTTTTTACACTTAAGTAAATAATTATTAGATATTTTTTAAACATTTTCGAATATTATTTTTACGTTTTTATGCAGTTTATCATACAAAAATATTTATTTATATTTAGTTTAGGTATTATTTTTGCAGTGAACATTTATTTAAAATTACAATTGCAATTGAAATAGTTGAAAGCTTAGAATTACGAGTTTAGATTCGAAAGTAATTAACAAAAGATATAGTGAAATTCTACGCTCATAACAATTGTGTGTGTATCTGTGTTGGTATATTTTTTACATTTTTTTGGAAAGTCATGCGATGAAATTGTTCTTGTGTAGATGCGGCGTATCTTTTATGCTAGGCCTACTGCTTCCAAAAAGACCATGAACAATTGAGAGCAGCCGAAACAACGCAGCAAGGCAGCAAGAAAAGAAAAAGTAACTTCACACCAACATAAAGACCACACACACACATATATATACTTTATATGTATGTGTATATATGCAGGCCAGCAAATCGAAACGATACACGAAACGAACACTACTACAACTACAACAACAAAAAAAGAAATAAAATAATAAAATCGAAACATGAAACATTCTGATTGTAAGAGCGTGCAAGTAGGTCAACGTAGCTGCCGGCGTCGCTGTCGGCGCCGCAGCTAACAGCAACAGCAACAGCGTTGTCTTCACCGTCATCGTCGTCATCGCCAACGCGCTCTCGAACTTGGCTTTGGTCTCGACTGCCGCCACAGACACCAAAAGCCAAACAGCAACAATAAGAAGAATCAAAAACACACATACAATCACATACACACACAAACACGCAGACACACACACACACACACACTGATACGCTGTTGGAATACTTAAGCATCCGCGTCCACTTGCACTTTCTTTTTCAAGCGCTGCCGCATTCGCTGCCTGCGTCGGCGTCGACGTCATCGCTGTCACAAACTTGATTTGCCTTTGCCTTTCTGCTTTGGCTCATTCTACTTCTGCTTCTTTTCTTTTGTTTAGCTCATACAGAGTTGGCCAGGTCTAACAGCTAACAGCAGCTACCCAGCTCGAAGCCCAACTCAAGACCAAGTTCGTGGCTTAAGTCTTTCGTTTCATTTCGTTGGCACTCGCGCACGTTCGCTTCGGTTAGCTTTCGCTTTGTGCTTGCTCACTCGCTCACTCGCTCGGTCTTTCATTGTTTCGTTTTCTGGGTGTCTGATCAGCGCCACTGTCCAAATATTCTCTGGGTCTCTGTGCTTCGTGTCTTGCATTTAGGCCTCAATTTCACCATCTTGTATAACCAACCATTATCAATATGCATAGGTTGTGTAAGAAAACATAATTTCTTTTATCGAAATTTGCTTAGTTTAGAGCGACTTTATTTATTCTATAAGCTAGCCAATAAACTAGTTAATCTAATTTTTGTTATTATTTTACATAAACTGTATTTTTGCATGATCATTTTATTTTTTATAATCTTTTCTTTAATAATTTGTATATCATTTGTAGTTTCAAGAAAGCAAGAAAAAAATTCGTTTTCTCAATTAATCTTTTTAACTTTGTTGTCTTTTATTTAATTAAAAAAATTCCAATATAGTATTTTAAGTACTTTCTATTGTAACAATCTTAGTTTTCATTAATTTATTTACTTAGTATTTAAAATTTTAAAATTTTTCTATTCAATTAATACATGTAATTTCATTTCTACTTATTAGGTTTTTAATTTTTACTGATTTTTTTTAATTATAAACAAATTAATTAAATTTAAATTAGGAAAAAAATTTTAATTATTTCTATTTAATATTTCAAATGTTTTCTAGCAATTCTTGACTCTAAACATTAAGACCCACAAAATAAATAAAAGCAGCTGCTGAGCACAAGCAAGAAGCATTGCATACTTTTAGCTGCAGTCAAAAAGAGTGCTGCATACTTTTAGGCAGCGCAAAATAATAACTCAAAGTAAAATATTGAAATAGATTGAAGGATATTTGCATTTTGAAAATTCTAATAAAATCACTTAAAATTATTAATGGAAAAAATTAAAATGAAAAAATAGTTTTATTACTTACCGTACATTTGATTTAAAAAAGAGCATTTATTCAGCATTAATAATGAAACACTCTGAACTTTGATCGCTCTATAAAAAACCATGAAATGTAAAAGAATTTTACTTAATCACTTCCGAGCACTTGTAAAATATTTATAGATTAACCAAAATCTAAATATAAAAGGTATATAATTTGTGTTTATATATATAACTTGCCACGTAACATCGTATTGAAATCTGCTTAAAAGGATAAATACAAATTGCAAGTGTTCGTTCTAGTATAATTGTAGAAAACAAATAAAACAATGAGAAATGCAAAACATTCGCAGACAATCAAATATCTGTGAATGCAATAAAAAATCTGCACAAATGAATCTCTCAACGCTGTGGCTGATTTTGGTAAATTGCAATGAATTGGCATGAAAAATGCATGGCAAATTTCGCAACTTCACGAGAGCACAAAATGGGCGGCAGAGATAGAACACGGTGTTGTAGTGGGGTTTGGGGAAAGGTAGGCGTGGTGCGGCGTGGCATGGTGGCTGCTCTTCCTCGAGCTGTTCGCGGATATCAACCTTGATGTTGATTAATAGTTGTCTCTCTGTTAGCGGCGTCTATTTTCGTGACTGCATCGTTTGTCTGCTTCGTTGCGTCTCTGGCTATCTCAGTCGCACCAACTCTACCCATCTCTTTCCTGCACTTTATCGCTCTCGTGCATTATTTGCTCAGGGTCCACAAGTCCGCCAATTGTCTTTTGCGGCATCTGTCAGTCCTTCTAAGGTTCGTTTCTATTTTCTGAATTGGCAACGAGTCGCGAAGTATCTTCGGGCAATTTTTCCGATGACTGTGGAAAGCAGAGCGGAGCGTTCGGGGGTTTGGGCATGGGACTAAATGCTATTAGCCTGGCCACGCATATTTGCTTATCAGTCATGCAGAAAGTTGTACTCTCCAATTCACCCAGGTGCGCTCTTTCGCTCTCTCTCTCTATTTTTACCCTACAATATGCAAGGGAGTTTTGATTTCTTTCGAAACCTAAAGAAGTTTATGCAAAAATAGCCAGAGAAGCGCATTTAATAGTCGCTCATATCCCGCCAGTTTCTTCAATTGCTTTGTCGATCATTAAGAAAACTGCTTATATGGATCGATTCAAGTTGAATGCGTGGCAAAATGTACTTTCTCTCTATCAATTATTCTCAGTCTCTCTGCATGGCTGCCAGCTAATTGGGCTCTCAACTCAATTGACAATTGGCTTTTTAATTTTTTTGGGAGAGCCTTCGATATAAAGACGACCCTTGACGATCGCCGTGCCATTTGTTGTTGAGTCTAGACGCCAACAAGAATCGTACGTGCGATTTATTTTCACCACATCCTTTCGTTGGCCTAAAAGGTGTGTGAGTGTGTGTGTGTGCTTGAAAGAGCAATCAGGAGATATTCAAAAGGATATATGCAATCTGCTTCTTTCACCCCAAATTGGATTAAGTGCTTCAGTTTTTCAGCTCTATAAAAAGTGATTTCAATTTGAACTTTCGGAAATCAGATCTGATAGACTTTTGTGCTCTCAATTTAATTTGGTTACTATTCGCAGAATCTGAAGAATTTTAAGAGTGATTCTAAAAATATTATAAATGTCGGTGCTCAAATTAAAGAAGAAGTGAAAGAAATTCTAGCTAATTTTTTTTAAATTGGAATTAAAGGAATTTGATAGCTATAAAGTTAAAAAAGTTTTAGAGTTTAAATTCTCCACTTTAACTGGTTTTTTTTTTTTTTACATATTTCATTTATTTAAAAAGAAACAACGTGAATAGTTTTATCATAAAAATATTTAAAATTTATACTAGGGTAACTATAATTAACATAAATAATTTGGAGAAACCGTACTCATTTTAAGAAAATTCGTGTTTGGCTAGTTCAAAACTAAGCAAACTTCTTTCATAGATTTAAATTGTTTTTTTTTTTGTGTAATTATTTTATCCAGTAGAATAACCTGATGAAAACACAAGCAATTTTTGAAGCAAAAATTCATTAAAATTTTTATAATTTAACTTGAAGTATATGGCTTTAATATTCTGGAATTCGAATTATTTGAATCTGATAAAGATAAATATGTAAATTCGTATATAAAAAAAGCTTGGAAAATTTGAATTATATTATATGTTCTGTATAATATAAATTATAAAATTAAAATAAGAAGATTAAAACAATCTTAAGTTCTCTAATTTTACTAAAAGTATAGAAAACTTCTTAAAACGCATATATTTTCTAGATATTATCTAAAAATAATAGAAAACACATATATTTATAAGGCACTACATGCATAGAAGAGTTTCTCCGCTATAGTTTGTTAAAAGTGAGAGGTTGTCGAATAATTTGTCTCCTAAAGAATCGAGACTAATAGAGATAATATATGTTTTGTGAATAATTTACAGATAAACAACATTCAAAATGTGTGACGATGATGCGGGTGCATTAGTTATCGACAACGGTTCGGGCATGTGCAAAGCCGGCTTTGCTGGTGATGACGCCCCCCGTGCTGTCTTCCCCTCGATTGTGGGTCGTCCACGCCACCAGGGTGTGATGGTGGGTATGGGTCAGAAGGATTCGTATGTGGGTGATGAGGCGCAGAGCAAACGTGGTATTCTCACGTTGAAATATCCAATTGAGCATGGCATTATCACCAACTGGGATGATATGGAGAAAATCTGGCATCACACCTTCTACAATGAGTTGCGTGTGGCTCCCGAGGAGCATCCAGTATTATTGACAGAGGCCCCACTCAATCCCAAGGCCAATCGCGAGAAGATGACCCAGATCATGTTTGAGACCTTCAACTCGCCAGCCATGTATGTGGCCATCCAGGCTGTGCTGTCCCTGTACGCTTCCGGTCGTACCACTGGTATTGTGCTGGACTCCGGTGACGGTGTCTCCCACACTGTGCCCATCTATGAGGGTTTCGCTCTCCCCCATGCCATTCTGCGTCTGGACTTGGCTGGTCGCGATTTGACCGATTATCTGATGAAGATTCTCACCGAACGTGGCTACTCGTTCACCACCACCGCTGAGCGTGAAATTGTGCGTGACATCAAGGAGAAGTTGTGCTATGTCGCTCTGGACTTTGAGCAGGAAATGGCAACAGCTGCTGCATCCACCTCGCTGGAGAAATCCTATGAGTTGCCCGATGGTCAGGTCATCACCATTGGCAACGAGCGTTTCCGTTGCCCCGAAGCTCTGTTCCAGCCCTCGTTCTTGGGCATGGAATCGTCGGGCATCCACGAGACCGTCTACAACTCGATCATGAAGTGCGATGTGGACATCCGCAAGGATCTGTATGCCAACTCTGTGCTCTCCGGCGGTACCACCATGTATCCCGGTAAGGAAATAAACCCAACTTTTTGGATCTCTTTATTAATACTCGCTGTTCTCTTTAGGTATTGCTGATCGTATGCAGAAGGAGATCACTGCGCTGGCTCCATCGACCATCAAGATTAAGATCATTGCACCACCTGAGAGAAAGTACTCCGTATGGATCGGTGGTTCTATCTTGGCCTCTCTGTCCACCTTCCAGCAGATGTGGATCTCCAAGCAGGAGTACGATGAGTCTGGTCCCGGCATTGTGCACCGCAAGTGCTTTTAAATCTTTCCCATGTTGCGAAAGATCCACAAAGACTACAACCAATCTAGCAATGTCACAAACCATCACCAGCACCTACACCAATACTTACACCAACATCAATACCTACATCAGCGAGCTTTTCACCAACCTCAGCACGCTGCGCATTACACAACAACAACAACAACAACAGCAAAGCAAGAGACAACGAAGAAACAGAGGATAACAACAACAACAACAACACCAACCACAATCGAAATCTTATTGCACATACACCTTTATTTTTATTTAATTAAAACCAAAAAAATACAAAAAATACCAAATGTTATCCCACTATGAAACACGGCTAGTTTCCAGCTCAGGAAGAACTTTGAGTGAAATGCGTCAAAAGTGTTTAACATATATTTTATAAAACTTAACTAAAATGTATATTAAAGAGCTTTTAAGATTCGTCTGTGAAATGAAAAGCCAAAAATATATAACTTCCATTAAAAATATAAACATTTTCAATAAAGACATTTTTTTCTATCAATATAAAAACCAAAAAATCAAAACAAAAGAAAGGTTTAAAACAAATTTTTAGAATTCGGTTTAACAACAGTTTTTATTAATTTTTTTTTTGTTTAAGTCATTGTTTTTGTTAATAATTAGTTGGGGGGTCTAGCTTAATTAGTTTAAAATATAAATGCTTAGAACAATTTATTAATTTATAATTAATAATACCAAAATACATTATAATTTAAAGATTGGCAGCGAGGGCAGTGCGGTAAGTTATTAAAATATATATATTTTTATTTTTATTTTTGTATGTATGTATATGTGCGAGTATGTACATATGCATGTGTGTATGTATATGTGTGTAGAATTTAAAATATCTAAAATTGAATTGAACTGAATGCTGCCAGGAATCGATAAACTTTATATAATGATTACACACATTGCGGAGCCAAAGTCACAACTTCTTCAGGTTTGCCTTTGCCAGTACATATTTATATAAAGCTTTATTACTGGCAAATGCAAACCTGGAGCAGTTGCACTTTCCTCTGCCAAAGGCACAAAGATTTATTTATGCATGACAAATTATGGGTTACGGGTTGGATTTTTCTTTTTATGTTGGCGGAGGATTCTATTAGATATGAGTATTCTTGTTTAGTTGTAGGCTAAATGTAAATTTAAGTATTTGTATATATATATAGTACACATTTATAACTTATTCAAAGTAATATAAGTATACAAATATTGTATAAACCGGCATTGCACTTTGTTAAGTAAAGACTTTACGTACATACAATAAACACACACTTTTCCAATTTAACAACGTTTACAGCTTTGTATAAAGTATTCTATACGTATGTGCCTAATGGTACAAAAATATCATTAAATTGTTAATTCGATTAACATGCTTCTTAATTTTGATTTGTTTTTTTTTGTTATCTATACTTGACTATTTACAGTGCTTAAACGCTATGAATGGCGATGAATTACATATGTATGCTTATCAATTTGTTATTTCGAAATATATAGATTTTTGTTTTTTTTTTGTTTGGAAGATTTCTTCTGCTACATTCTTTTGGCGTCCAGTTTTGTTCGAGTACTGGTATTTCCAGTTTAACAATTTCGAAAATACTTTTTTTTATTTTTTTTCTTTTTTCTTTATCTTTGATATAACTATGGGTGTATGTGTTTTTATATAAATCGTTGTAATACTATTAAATTTGTATGTGTTTTGTGCACTTGACTCGTGTGCACACATCACGCTGCTTCCATTTTTTTTTTTGGGAGATCTCATCTCATGGAGATGACTTCAATTGCTTGCTGCTCCACAAACTGGCAGTGAAAGGAAGCAAATATTGTTGTGTTTTGGTTTAAATGCACAAGAGTCGAGCCGATCGACCATTTATAAATCGTTGCGCAAAACTAGCACCAAGGATTCATCAAGCCCACCTGAAGCGGTTGCACCACTCAGGCTCTCAGTCCGCGCGTTCACACCACGTCCACGTAGAGACCCGACGACGGCGATATCGAGCAGCGTCCACAGAAACCACCACAGAAGGCACGTTTCGATATCGTGGATGTATCAAACTATAGTTAAATAAAGAATATATATTATATCAGCATATTTCAATCAAAAAATAATTCACTAGAAATACTTTTTCAAAACTGGTAACATAATTTACTCTAATTTTACTTCAAATTAAGAAAAGTCTTGTTTTCGAATCGCTTGAATTACTCACCCCACTTGACCGTTTCATAACCGCCACACTGCCATAGGTATTCCAGATGGTGCCCGGCCTCATCACGAGTCCGGTGCGCTGTAAACTGATGGAGAAATCTCCCTGCGGACAGCTTCGTCTGCGATTATAGCAATCACCCGCTGAGCCCAGTGCCTGTCGATTTCCCCGCGACTCGGCAAACTCAAAATCGTTCTCCACAATTCGCAAATCGGTAATGTTGAGTCGCAGTTTGCTAAAGTGAGTACGGCCGGAGTTCTGGGCATTCGCATACTCATGAGCACGTGTTGTGGGTGGACAGCTATCGATTAACCGTGTCTTATACTCATAGTAGATGGAATAGTTCTCCTGTGGTTCCACCGTGATGTATTCCTTTGGCGCTACACTGTTCATTTGATGGCAATAGATGCGCACCGGACGGGATCGCACCAACAGTGTGTACTCTCCATCCTTATAGGTGCGATGCATGCGTTGATAATCCGCACAATTCTGTGCACCTCGACTTCGCACATTCTCCGCATAACTGGTGCTTCCCCTACTGATGCCAATCAGAGCTCTAGACGCACAACTTGGCGGTGGTGTGCACTTGTGTTTCACCACTTTGGGTCTGCCTGCAACTCGTCGTCCTTGTGAATCGTAGTAGAGAACGCGACGCTTTTCGATGCCCGAACAATCGCACTGTAAACATGAATTTGATTAGTTAAAATTCAAAAAAAATCGACTTGCTATATAGACTATATATACAGATTGTACTTCTCTTACCGGCATCGACACTTTGTACTGCCTTCGCATGCAGTTGGTGCACATTCTTCGATTGGGCGGACGTTTTCCCTCACAATGGTGTTCGTTCACCCGATTGCCTTGCCACGCCTCGCAGCGCACGAATCTTGTCTGATATTCCTCGGCACAATCCTTGGAGCAATGTGACCACTCTGATGTATTCCAGCGGCAATTGATCTTGCACACTTTGGTGTTCTTACGCAACATGGGTTTGCGTACCTTCAGTGCAGTACAATACGATTCATTGACATATTCCTTTCGCTTGGGCGTACCGGGCACTTCGGGCTTATAAACCCTTGTACATCTTTGCACCTTGCGCTTTATGCCCGTGCCACATTCAACAGAGCACTGCGGAGCGAAAAGAGTTGGGAAATTAAGTAAATAACAACATGTGATTGAATGTCTTGTGCTCACTCACCTTTTCCCATTCACTGGTGTATTTGATGTGACAACAGTTTCGCACCGATTTGGGCTTCTTTTCTATCGGACAGTGCTGGCCATAGGGATGTGTACAGCTGACAGTGCGAGTCATTTTGCACCACTCGCTGCATTCGCCCCACTCGCTAGCCATCCAGTGATTCACTGAAAGCGTGTTTATCTGCAATTCATTAATTAATTATGGAGATTATGCAGTAAGTAAAATATCAAGAGTTGGGGATTGGGGATAGATTTAACTTAACTTAGATTTTAAACTTTAAACTTCGATAACTTTGCTTAAAATGCAGTGATTTTCGAGCGAAATACCGTTTAAAACTCTATTTTACAGCATAATTAGTTCTGCAGTTCAAATTTAAACTATTCTAAAATTTTATTTTTTTGCAAATAATTCCAAATTTTGCATACCAACCCCTTGACATTTTTTCAAAAATAGGAAAAAAATTTTTTTTTATTTTATTTCCAAAAACTATTACAATCGATTGGAAATTTTGTGTAGATTAAGAATATATGTAATATATGGGGTCGATTTATATAAACAAAAAAGTAAAAGACAGAGAGAATTTTTCTCTCTTGTCTCACTTCGGCTTTGTTGAATTTTAAAGCTGTTTTAAATTAATTTGAATTTCTTTCGAAGTTAATTTAAGAGATAAAAAATGTTCTAAGCCTCATTATAAATTGCTAGCTATTTTAGCTTTTAATTTATTTTATTTGGCTACTTACCGTCACATCTGGATAAAACCGACAAGGTTCCATAGAGCAGGACCTCAAAATTTCGCTGTCATATTTGGTGAGTGGATTGCAGAGCTCATTGCTGACGGGTGTGCCATTCAGATAGCAACGCACTTCGCGTACTTGAGTGCCAGTGCCACAGGTTTTGGAGCACTGCATAGACAGAGATAGAGATTAATGAAAGTGATATGCAAGATTAAATAAAAAACACTTTTCACTTACCGGTGACCAAGCCGTATTGTTCCAGCAACCCTCTCGGCATTGCTCGTGGCGCACAATGTCAAACTTGAGCTGGCAAAAGGACATGTCCACAATATTCGAACGCTGAATATCCGGGAATGTCTGTATGCAATTGAAGGTCTTCTCCCGCGTGCCCAATTCGCCACAGGCAGCCGAGCACTCCGAAATGCTAGTCGTATTCAAACTGCAGGTAGAGCGTAAGAAACTTGAATAGATATCTTCATTCCTTAAATGATCAACTCACGTTAGCACACAATCTGTATTGCAAACCCGTGTCTCGGCCTTTGGCATTGCGGATCCATCACAGAACTGATTCGCCACCTTGAGGCCTTGTGTGGTACTAACACATGCCGCCTGACGGTGCATGGTGCCCTGACAGAGTGAATCGCAACTGCTCCAGGTTTGCATTTGCCAACGGTAGATTTCCACCTCTGGCTCGGCAATGTTTGGTTTATCCAAAGTGTATGTATATGATAACAATAATGTATCCTGATTCTTGGCTGCACTCAAGTCAAACGAGATGAGCTGTAGTTTTATAATGTTTTCATAAAGTTTTTCGCTACTTTTACTTGGATTATTTCTAGACTTACGTCAACAATAAGATTCCGTGTTGTCTTAAATGAGTATGTGGTGCTCACACGCTCAATGGTGCTATTCGATCCATTGTAATCGATTGTAACGCCCGCATAGGAGTATTTAGCGGCATAGGGAGTGACCACTCTAACGCTGTTGAACAGTGCCTCACGCCTATCATCGCCTAGCACTATGTAATTCTGAACAGGATAGCCGGGTTGTGTGATTATTATATTCGAGGCACCTGTAATCATTTTTTGTTTTAAATAGCAAATAATATTGTAGTTGGTAAATATAATTGTCTTTTATCTTTTATTTTATTACTTTATTATTTTACTTAGAAACACTCAGTGTACCAGCAACGATCTTCGCTCTCTCACATTCGGTCGGGAACTAACTCGTCGAACGTTCTCAAACGTTCGTCTTCTCAAATGCACTCAAAGAGAGTAACAGCTATTTGAGTGAGATTTACTGAGAGAGGCCCAGCCTGCTACAATATTAAAATATTTTGTATGGATAATTTCAATTAAAATGAATTTGTTTCGTGTTAACTCGTCTGTTAACTTATAGCGCATACGTATAGTTGTCTATATGAATTTACAATTTTGCAATAATTCGCCAACTTGTAAATTACATTTCAGCGAATCTGGCAACTCTTGTAATTTATAATAAAAAGGTGTTACCTTTTTTAATTTATACAAGGCAACTCTTTTAGAATCGATAACAATCGTAAGAGAAGTCTAAACTAAGTGTGCTTAAAAGAGTACTTTGGTCAGCACTGCGCTGAATAGAATAGAAAAGTACGATGTGGGAGAATGGAGACAAAAGCATGTCTTTGTTGCTGGAGAGACGAAAGTGAATTCTATGGAACGAAGTGATTTTAGTGTAATTTTCTCTGCCGTAGGAGTGGGATGGTCTGATACTTCCTTCGCTTGTGAAAAGTTATTAAAATAATTATGCAAATAATTTGTGCTTGAATCAAATCGACCAAGCGAATGAAGCAATTCAATTTTGTGCTAAAAATATATATTGTTGCATTTCCGGTGTCGTGTAATGTGTAAGTGTAACTATAAAAGTGATTTGATCAGCTCAGCTGATACGTGTGGCGCCTAGCTGCTATTGGAATTGGCACCTAAACTGATCACATCAGCAGATCAGCTTATCGGCAGTCCAGTTAGGCGCTGAGGAGCACGTCGAGCCACGTGTCTTGCAATCAGAAAAAGGTGAGCTGATTATGTACTAGTTTATTATGTAAAAGTGCATATACGTAAGTTGAAGTGAATCAGACTCTGTACTTGAAGAAAACATGTAAAAGCCACACCTTCTTCTGACTGTGGTGAAATTAAAGGCAGTCTGTGATTGGTTAAATATAACATGCTTTTAAGCCTAGTCCTCAAAAGCAACTATGGGCTAATGTGTTTGTGCCAAATTCAAGAATGTTTTTCGATGTAATTTCATTTTTTCATTTTGAGTATGTGTGAGTTGGTTTTCAATATATATTTGTGCTCATGACGTACCAATGATGACTCAATTGGCCATCGAAGTCGGTAAAACTATTTAATTGCACATTAAGTCGCGAAACGTAGAAACATTTACCATTAGCATTCATTCATCAAATCATTAGCCAAATTTATTTATAGACCTTTTTTTCAATTTGGTATTTATGAGTTTAAAGGCATCGATGAGGGTGTGGATGGATTTTGCATAGCAATAGCACATACATATATATAATTTCTGGTTGGGTTTACTCACCCTTTGGTATTGTCGTAATATAGTAGAGACTTTGGGGCGGTTTCTCTTGCTTCAACAGATCCGAGACGTACACATTTCCGGTGTGCTCCGTACACGTATCGTTTTGACCCTCGCACACGCCGCATTTATCTGCCCAGAGAAGAGAGTGTGAATTTGCTTGATCAAATAGTTGTGTTTGCTTAATTTACCCAATTTGGCCATGGAATTGAGTTCATTGTCGCAACCAGCAGGACGGCAGATGCCATTGACGCACTTGTCGAAGCTGTCCACGGTGCAGGTGGTGCCATCCTTGACCATGTTCTCCAGCATAAAGTAAGCGCTGTTGTCCTCCAAACGACAGTACAACTTGCACTTGTCCGACTCGACAGTGTTTACTGTAAAATAATGTGTTAAAGTTGAAAGTTCCTAGAAAACTGAAATGAATACACTCACAGCCATATTTGGGTATCCATTTGGAGGCCGGACTAATGCCATGAATCTTTAAGTTCTTGCCATTCATTTCGTAGCACTGTTGCTCCCGTGAATCAATGCTGCCGGGTGGACAGGCGTGTGTGTTGCACGATCGATACTTTTTACGACTGCCCACACAATTCCTGCCACCGATTGAGGGCACCGGATTGTTGCATTCACGCCGCGATACCTGCACACCACCGTTGCATGTGAGGCTACACGGCGTGAAGGCACTCCAGGGACTCCAGCCACCGTGCACTATCTGAGCCGAGTTGTCCATGCGAGGCACACAGTTGCCCCTTTGGCACCAGTATCTGTCGCGGTTACAGGGTGTGCCATCTGCCCACGGTAAATTGCTGGAGCGGCACAGCTCGTTGGGACTAGAGTTGGCATTGCAGAAGAGACGTCGGCATTCCGTTTCAAAGGTGCAGTGAGTGCTCAGATTACCATGTATCAGTTGACACTGATGATCCAGCGAATAGATTTCACCTGGCAGTTTTGTTATCAAGTTTGGAAAATATTCAGTCGGTGTATTCTCTAGGCAGGATTTGTCCATTTTTCTAAGTATTATATGGTATTATATTTTTAAAATATCTATAAAGAAGCTAAGCTCTTGACTGCTTACTCGAGAAATTCGGATACGTAGTGCTGCGAGCACTTGGACCACGACCAGGGATGCATATGATCACCCATTACACTGGACATGATGTGAAGCGTCCGATTGTTGCCCGGTTTCGTATTGTATGCCTTGCAGCGATCATCATCATCGTGTGGCATATTTAAGCTGTAAAACTCCCTCTTTGAGTTTGTGCAAATAGAATAGGGTTTGATTGCACTTACATGTGACCCAGTTCATGGGCAATGGTAAACGCAGCGGGTAGACCATTATCCTGCACAATCGAGCAGGATCGTGCTTTGCACACGGTGCCCAGCTCGGCCAAACCAAGTGTGCTGCACGGCTTCTCACGTTCGTTGCCACAAATATGATCCCTATATGACAGCATTAGAATATATTATATTTGTTGTTATGTAAAACTAAACGGGGAACAGTATAGCTCTAAATGAGCCCTCCAAATCTCAGCAAATTTAAATGTATTTTTCTAGAAGTTATAGCTGTTTTATTGTTTGTCTCAGTGCAAGTGCCAAAAAGTATGCAATAGTTTTTGTAACAGACTTAAATGCATGCATTAAACGGAATTGAGTACCTACTGCAACAATTTTATTGACAATTCTGCTAAATCTAAATCAGATCAATTAACTACACTGAGAAAAAAACCCCCACAACATTGATGCCGATGTTATTTTATATTAACACTAGCATTCATCTTCGAACCTATTGTAAATAGGTACTAAAAATGTTGAAAATTATATCTAAATTTATGAATCATTTTTTTGCATACTTTCGATTTTGTGGTCTATAAATCAGAGTAACAAAATAACATTAAAAATAATCTATTTGTAAGATTTATGACCTCTAACATAAGAGTTCTTAACCCTAGGGTCATGGTCTTAACAAAAGTAATCTTGAAATCAATATCTAGTTAGAATGTTTCCTAAGAAATTTATGTTCTCGATTAACTTGAGAGAGCAATGATCTTAGTTTTGAGATATAAATCTAGATTTTTTTTAACAAAAAGCTGATATCGGTTTATTCAAAGTAAAATTGATAGAATTTACTCACCTGGTGATTAACATGGCAGTGTCATAATGGTATCCCCGCTTGGTGAGGAACGAACAGAAATGCTTGAGTTTCTCCGATGTGGCGCCATAGCGTTGAGTGTTAACTCGATCTCTCGGCAGACTATCGCTTAGACTTAACAGATTGATGAGTGATATGTGTATGGAATTACCGATGCTGGCATCCGCAAAGATATTCGATACAATCGAAAAGAGTGTAAGAATGTAGGATTTGAGATCGTTCTTGTGGAACTCCATCATGGTGTTATCAACCGCAATAAGCACCTCCAGTGTGTACACCTGATTGCCCTGATTGAGAAAGTGTCGCTTGTTGCGCGTCAGTAGTTTATCATTGGTTGCCATTTCGATGGCTTCCATTGCCATATCCAAATCGGAGACAGCGTGTCTGGGATTTCGCCTAGAGTGTCGCCAGACCCGATGCCAGATCTCGTCGCTGCTTGTTTGATTTACCGGCTGAATGAGCAGCGAGCCGAAACTAGTTTTAATATAACCAGTCTACACACAGTTTTCGGTTGAGAAGGGGGGGAGTAAGAGGGTAAAAGCTAATTAGTAGTCATATTCAGCGATATTTTTTTGATAAGCGAAACTTGCAATGCAAATGGCAAATGAAGGTCTCAGCCGCCACCTGCCGCCATTCGTGGTCATAATAAGCACTATAAATATTCATATACATATATTCTAAAGATGGATCAATATAGGAGATTTTACTGCGTAAGTATCGAACTGAAACATGCATAACTTTTTTGTTCTTCGGATTAATATCACCAAACTAACAGATTGTGTATAATGTATATTTCTTAACAACTATATAAAATTTCAACAAAATCGTACTACTACACTTAGAGAAAAAATCTATCAAAAACGAAATATCTAAAGCACTTATTATACCTTCTGAGAATTATTTTGTCAAGTCTTACCATGCCTCTGCAGAGGGAGACGGCCACCGCCGATTGGTTGTCGCCTTCGACATGACCTTTGTATAGGCATCTCAGATCCTGCTGCACTTCATCATCAAAGTCCTCGGTGCGATTGTTCAATATGCGTATGGCTCGAAATGTTTCCGAGGGCACAAATGATGAGTCCTGATGCAGCAGTAAATGCAATTTTTTGCCAAATACCTCTAGCATATATTCCGGATGGGGATCCCATATGGCACTAGATATGCTGCGAAATGTGCCAGTCATGCTGAAGGCTGACGTGCCATCTACATAATGAGGATAAAGGATATAGTTATATAAATACATTTTCTTCTAGACTCACCTTTTGGGTTACTACTGCTGTCTGCATTGCTCTTTCGCTTCGATTCGTAGAGTCGATCCTCCTCGTTGAGACTGATGTTGTGCACCTTAATGGGCTTTACCATATCGCTCAGATTGTCATCGTCAATATCCTCATCGTTGTCCTTTCGAATGTCCGCTGTCTCATCATCTGTCCAATTGATCGTTATTGTGTCGTTTATATATTGTGTCGGTCTGTCAGTCTCATCCAATCTAATGCTCGGACTATGACTGGGTGAACTGTTCAGTAGAAAGATGCATCCACCGATTAAGAATAGGAATAGTATGGAGAGCACTATGAAGGCAGGTTGGCGCCAGTGTGTCGACATGTTCCGGCTGTATTTATACTTGTAAAACATCCACTCGCAGCTCTTCTTCAACACGAGCTAAAAAGAAAGAAGAAGTGAAGAAAGTGAAGTTAAGTAAAATGAAAAAAAGAAAGCAAGTCTTAGTAGTGTCTTGGTGTTGTTGCCATGTTTAACATTTGCGATAGGCCAGAAAGTTCTCTCACATTCTCTCACACCTTCGTTGCAGATTATGGTTTGATCTTCAGCACGTTTCACTGACCCACCACCTGCCAAGCGAGACACTGATTAACTCTCTAAAAGAATTAATTCAATTGATCTACTGACGCCAGCCAGCTAGCCAGCCAGACAGACAGACAGAGATTGAGGGAGAGTGGATGGCAGTGTAAAACAACACAACACCTGAGCTAAGCAATAGCATTTCATAGATCTATAGATCTATAGAGCTGTTGAAAACACTTCCTCACAACGCCAACAATTTCGCACTATTATTTTGTTTAAACTGAATGGTTTGCTAAGGTGTAAAGTGTGCCAAAGGCAATTTCTGTGCCAAGCGAAAACGAAAAATTTAGAAATTAAAACTGCACAAGAAAATTAAGTTTGTATTTTTGGCACGTCAAACATTTGATACCCTTTGCTGAGCTCTGTCAACAGTTTGTCGGTTGATCTTTATATAGAAACTTTCAAACAAAATTCGTGCGTTATATTTAAAAACAAGCAATTGATTGTTTGCAGCGTGTATTTAGTTATAATAGCTTAATAAACCAATAATTTTTTAAAGTAACAACTAAGTTTGGAAGAGAACTTTGTGATATAAAGTTCCGTTGAAAACGTTGTTTATGATATTAAAATTATATAGAAATTCGATTTGCAAGAAACTTGTAGAATTCATTCAATAAGTTAGTTGAGGAATATGATCAAGCAGACTAATTTTCATAACAAAATGTTTGAAACATCTCATAAAACATTTTCTGTACTTTTTCGAATAAAGATAAAGAATATATCTGACTAATAGCCTCAATGAATTCCACAAACATTAATATAAAATGTAGATACCCTCTTCGTGTAGATGAAACAAGGTGAAAAAGTGTGAAATACTCGTTGTATGGCTTTAAGTATTCCCCCTTTGGGGCAACTGTTATTTATATTTTTGCCATTAATTTGTTAATTTACCGAGCAGATGAGTGGTTCGTGGGGGACTATTTGTTGTTTGTGCAGATTTGATATGATGCTCGTGCACCAAGCGTAATAATGATCAATTTGGATTTTATTGTTTGTTACGTTGACGTTGGCAACATGAAATAAATAAATAAATTTTTATTCAAATTAAAATTCACAGCGAAATATGCACGAAATTAGTTGCCAAATCAATTTGGCTAAATAATGAACGCATTTTACATAATTTTACGGCTGCTCTGTGAACTTTGCGCCACCCTCGCACCACCACCACCACCGTATCCAAAGTGTCAAAGCATTTTTGTTATGCGACCAACGTGTTTTGGCTTTTGGTCACAAAATTGATTGACCGATAAGTCTTTTTTTCAACCATTTGGACGGCAGATAGACAGACAGACAGACAGGGCGCGCCGTGTGCTCTGCTCGGATTTCCGTTGTTTACGATTATTGTACTATAAATACTCTGACATAATGAACAGCCAAAACTTTCAATCTGATGGCGATCTATTTGCTTATTGATTGCCATTGAACTTTTGTGTTTGCACTGATTGAAAATAGATCAAATAAATTAAATGTGTCACAAAATTTACGATCGGCCAAACAAAATGGTAGATAAAGATTGCAGTAGGCCATCAATCAGTAATTGTATAGCTTGATATCTTGTATTCAACAGATTGTTGGAAAGACACGACACAAATCGATTCTATCCTTAGAGTAAATAACAGTTGCCTACTTTTCAGCGTAGCCTTAAGTGAAAAACTTCTGCATAAATTAGATGAATGATATGTGACAATTTTTTAATTGCAATGAATCATGTCTCTTTTTAAATTATTGTAAGATTTTTACTTTATAGTAGTAATGTCAACTAATGATTTGTTTAGTCAGCGTTGTAGTTTTCATTGTAAATATTACAACTTGTGATTTTATTTCTTTTTAAGATATTTAAAGTACTTTACGTGGAATAGAATTATTTGTATTATTCATAATCTTGTGTAGAAAGTTTCATCAGATGATTACTAATTTTTTAAAAAGAAACCTATAATTTAAAGTATAAAATAATCAAGATGTACTTATTTGTACTTTATTTTGGTTAATCAATATAATAGTTTGTAATTTAAATATTAAAAGCATATCATTTCCCACTAAAAAGTATTTAAACTACGATTTTGTTTGCTTATAAGAAATTTAAAATTGTATGCTTGTTATAAAATTATGCGTAATATTTGCAAGCTGCTGTAGAAAGTTTTAGTTTAATAAAATTTACTGAAGAAAGTAGCATAAATTGTGCTAAATATATATATATTTATTGATATTTTTTTTATCATTAATCAAAGCGTCTAACTTCTTGTGCAGACTGTCAGGGTTATCAGTGGACCTTGTTCAGAGCTGCTTTCTTAGAATGGTTTGTTATTGCTGTTGTTGTTGTTTGTTTGTTTTAAGAAATTCTATTGAATATGTGTGGTGTGAGGCTTATCATAAATTTCATCCAATGTCTAAATGGCCGCAAATGCGATTTGCAATGCAAATTTGGCTTTTTTGGTTTTTGGTTCGAACTTTATGGATAGTATTTAATTAAAGCGCCATTCTGCGGATCTGTGTTATCTGCTTTTTTTTTTGTTTTGTTATTTTTTGGTTGTTAGTTATGCATGCGTTTTGCTTAGCTGCTTATTAACTTGTTTCCAACCCGCCTCATAAAAATACATACATATGCAAATGCCAGCCTGCTGCTTTTATCAGCTTTAAGTGATAGCCGTTGGGAATGCTTGAACCATTTTTTTTCCAGTTTCTTTCATTTTCACTATTTGATATAATTCATAACTAATTTATTATGGAGTCAAAGTGGTTCCTGGCCGCTGACTAATTGACCGCATCGCTGATGATGAGACGGCAGCACTAAAAAGTACCAACAAAAAAAAAGAACCCTACAAAAACATCCCAAGCAGTCAGTAGAGGTGAGAAGCGGGGGGAAAAACCAGTTTACACCTGGCCAGCAAACCATCGATTTGTGTGTCAGTCGATTACTTTTGTATATTTTTGCCGAGTGCCATAATTTATGCCAATGGCCGACACTCTGTCTGTGACGACGACGCCGCACAGTCTGTTCCCTCGAGCAGCGTGAAGGCCGTTAACAACAGCAACAACAACAAAAACAACCACAACGACGATGACCACAACTTGGCATTAGGCTTAGACTTGATACAATATTTTTTTGTAAACCACACAATTTGTGGTCAGAGAGAGAGAGAGAGAGAGAGAGTGAGAGAGACAGAAAGTACGAATTGTTGGGCGTTAAGTGAACGCAACTGAGACACGAGCGATGCTATCGATTGCTGCGAGTTTAACGCTGCGTATGCGCAATGTACGCTTAATTACACAGCTTGTTGCGTTTAATTTGTATTTAATGACTTAATTGCAAAGCCACTAAGCTCGCAAAACTGACAAACTGATAAACTGGCGCTTGCTATCGAATTTTTTGCAGCTCGAATCTATGTCGGCCACGTGTCGTATGCGCAATGCCGTCAATTGTTTTCAATTTGTAGCGCCGCATGCGCAGACTACAAATTAACAAATTGGCAAATTAGCAAATTATCAGCATTAATTTGATATACACTATATAATTACCGGATAAATTAAACTATTTAGCGGAGACTGTAATTATTATTAAAATAATTTGCAAATAAGGTTAATTTGCTAATTAAGTTTAAAACATGAATTTTGTTTAAAGTTAATTAAAAGCTTATATCATTCATTGATTGGTTTTCTTCAAGCTGTCTACAAGTTCTCATAAATGTATATAAAATATATAAAAACCACCAAAATTAACATTTACAATTTGTGCTATTGACGTCTACAATTTTATTTTAAGATTATTATATTGGGATGGGTGTCGAATGCATTGAAAATATTATGGAAAAGCTCACGATTAACTCATGGCCTTAGAAAAATTGTGAGAATTCATTTTATGCAATGCCATGCAGTCAAACATATTTGGCCAAGTTTTCTTTAAATTGTGGCAAATAAACTTGTTGAATTTATTTGATATCGTGATCGTGTTGAACTAATTGATAACTTGAAATGAACTTGAATGCAAAAAGTATTCGTATCAGCATTTAATTAGAAACTTACGAATGCGCAAAGTATGTGTAAATATTTTCTGTTTGCATTTGGGCATTTCCCGGGAAATGTTTAACCGATTTACTGCAACAGCAATAACAAACAACAACATAAACAAATGCAAATGCAGAAAAAACTAAACTCAAATTATAAATGTGTATTTTGTGTAAATTTTAAGGTCGTGGGAAGAACTTTGCCATGCGAATGGCAAAACGAAAACAAAAATGCGACTAAACATTCAGAAACCAAAATAACAAAAACATGTCCATAAAAATGTTTCACCAATTTTCGTTGGAAAAATGGGGAAAATGGGAAATACTTTTGCTGTCACTCTGTCTGCGGCAAAACAAGGCGTTCGGGGAATTCCCTTAAGAAAAAAGTGATTAAATTGCCTACCAAACAAATATGTTTATACAGAAAAGTGAAAAGCTGCATTTGGCATTGTCTATCTAAATTGAAATCAGCATTGACCTGAAGTGCATTGATAACTTTTAACAATTAAACTTTGGCAGCAACAAAATGCGTGTATTCAATTCACAATTTGCAATTTACAATTGAAAGCCATCAGCAACAGCAAATCAATTAACCTTGACTAAATGCGTTTGGCAAAAACTTAATTGAAAATGAGAAAAATGAGAAAAAAAAATACAAATACAAAATTCAAAATAGGCATCAAAATGCATTCAACAAAAATTGACTCAAATGCCATTTGGCTTAACGATCGAACTGGCTGAATGACTAACTGATGAACTGACAAACTGAATGGTCTATTGACTGTTGGCTGGACAGAGTCTGAGTTTACGCGTGCCATGTGCTGGCCATATCACTATCATCAACATCATCATTAGGTTCGTCATCATAGACATCATGTCAGTTGTTTATATGCAGCCTCTGTCTCTCTACATAGCTTCAGCTCTCTCTATCTATCTATCTTTTTCTCCCTCTGTCTCTTTCGAGTGTACGCACATGGCACAGCCGGAGGTAGACCCCCAAAAGTAATTTCGCCGAGTTAATTATTGCGTGTTTAACCTTGAAATAAACGAGCATATTTCGATCGTTTTAAAACTATAAAATAATCAACTTTGTTTAGCTTTCGTTTCATAAAATTTGCACAAAATAAACTCAATGGAAATATGGTGAAAAAACGTATGCGAAAATTGCTTATGTTTGGCTTTGAAATTTTGTTACTTTGGCCAATAAAATGATACGATATGACATTAAATCTAAATCATCTATAGCCACTTTTGATCTGTAAGTGATTTACAAATGTCTGAGTCACACACGCATCCTACACTTATCGTTAAAATGTTTAATGCACACCATAAAGGAATAACCGCAGCTAGACAGCGATGCAGATAGCGACTAAGAGACGGCTAGCCTGTAATTTGTGTATTTATTCAGGTTTCATTAAATACTTTATTTAATGTTAGCCCCTATTTTTGATTTATTTGGCACACTTTTGTACAAATGGCATGGAATAATAAACACATAGACGCACACGGCAAAAGCAATGATTATTTTTTTTCCAATTTATGGTCACACACGGCGTATGCGTTATGGAGTGGAGGTTATATGCAACTAACAATTACCTGTAATTGTACGTAAATAAGTTCCCTTAAAGAGCATAAAGATTACATTTTGAACTCATTGATATGCACATTGCAGATTTTGATATGGCATAAATATATGTACTTATATGGTTGTAGTGTTATTTATGGTATTTGTAGTGCATTCAGCATTCCACACAGTCGCACATTCTCACGTTCACATTTCGCTTTATTTACATGCTGAGTTCTTGTGTGTGTGTTTATATAGTACCATATATTTATGTGTAGTATCTGCCGCATTGCCTTCCCACGTCGTGCAAAAACATATAAATTACAAATATTTATTTGCTTTTGGACGCTTACAAAGTGTGCGTGTTTATTTGGACAGCAGTGCAAGTTGTTGCCAAAAGTGTTGGCCAGGCCCAAAGCGAATTGAACTGAACTGGAACTGGAACTGAAATTGAAACTTAAACACCTGGCGCCGCACCTTTCCGCATTAACTGCAATTCTTTTCATTTGTAACCCATTAAAAGCGTTTAAAAACGTTTCAATTTTATACCCAAAAACAAAAAAAAAACAAGTATAAAACGTTGTAAACTATTTCTCAGTTCAAAGAGAAGATTTCGCGGAATCACCGACCACACTTCGCACTGGGTGGTGTGATCTAAACAGATGGCTCATACGGGAACACTTTGTCTGAAGATCTCTTTTCCAAAAAAAGTAATGCTGTTTATAATAGTTGCAGGCATAAATGTGTTAATAAGCATTTAAGCTTAATTGCGGCTCGTGGTGAGAAATTTGTGGCCCTAACTTTAAGGTATGCCAAGAATTTGCCCATTTCGAATTTCCCATTTCGATTATTGTTTATTCTTCAACTGGCTCACTCAGGTTGCACATTAAAAATTAAGCGCTCTATTAACTAAACTAATCACAACAGCAACAATTTCAATAAACAAATTTAACCATTTAAATTAATACCTTTTTAAAATGTATAAACACTCGCACTTTTGGTATCCTTGTCGCAACGAATGGCAATGAGACGACTGAAGTATGTATTCAAATATGCTTCGTATATAAATCAAAAATCACCTTAAGAGTGTTATGAGTGTATACAGGAAGCACACGTAGCACATGTTACACACACTATACAGTGTGTATATGACACACACCCAGAAATTCAGATATCCAGAAATTCACAAATTCACAAATCCAACGTAAAGCACATGATTAATGCGCATTTATGTATGCTTTCTTTTGCTGTCCTGCTCTTGTACTAACCCTCTTCCTCCGTCTCTCTCTCTCGCTCTGTTAAAGTAAAGCTTTAACTAAAGACTCCCTGCTGTTTGCCGGCCGGTTAAAAGGCAAACAGACAGACTGTCTATCTCTTTGGGCAGAGAATCTGTTAACGAAAATGTTATACACTTGTCGAATAATTTTAAAGCGATTTTTTTACTTAGCACTTTTTAATAATGTAGGCTGATTTTTACGAAAAAATTTATA